>JAKWBJ010000181.1:2257500-3457500 GCA_023159175.1 Wohlfahrtia magnifica | reverse complement strand
TAATAAATTAGTTGTTAAGCGCGCTGCATGATAAGTTGCTCCATCTTGTTAGAACCAAATGTCATTTATGTTTAGGTGATTAATTTTTGGAAACAAAAATTCAGTCGGCATGGCTTGATAACGCTCGCTATTCACCGTAACGGCAGTTCCCTTCTCATTTCAAAAGAAATAAAGGCCAATGATACCGCCAGTGTGTAAAAAACACCAAAAAATCAATTTTAACGGATGTGATGGTAATTCGACAAAGGTTTGAGAACTGTCTTCAATTCAAATACAGCAATTTTGCTTATTGACTAGCCTGATGTTGAGAAAAAGGACGTGACGCATCAAATCCATCTCAAGTGCACAATTGCAAAACATGGCGATGGTTCTTCAATGGCTTGGGAGTGTTTAACGCCAAACGGAGTTAGACCACTTGCGAAAATGTGCGGAACAATGCTCAAAGACCATTATTTGCATTAAACTTCCAGCTGCACTGGAAAACATGCAGGAATACTGTAGAAGGGTCATCCTTCAATGTGATAAGGACCCAAAGTATACGGCGAAAATCGTAAAAGAATGGATCAACAACCAAGACTTTCAAGTTATGCAGTGGCCAGCCCAAAGTCCGGACTTGAGTCCAATTGAAAATAGTCGGATCTACATTAAACAACAGCTTGCCAACTGTACAGATCCCCCTAATGGAATCAATTAATTCTGGGAGTGAGTGCATGAAGTATGGCCCTCAATTCCATTGTAATATGTATTAAAATTGCATTATTCAATGCCAAATCGCATGCACCGGATAAAAAAAGCCAAAGGTTATTGGACAAAATATTAAAATTATAGTTCTTTTGATCATGTTTTATTAAGATTACTTTACAGTTAAGTATAATATTTTAACATATTATAAGTACTAATGATATGTGTCTTAATTTAATAAAAAAGTTTTTTAAAATAAATAACGATCTATTTTTTTAGTACTTTTTGACATTTAGTTATGACATTGACTCATTTTTGCACCATACTGTACATACACTTGTGACCATAACTTATCCAACTGATATTACACAGCAAGGCTATTTCTAATATAATGCCTTGAAAAAACTTGAGACTGAAAATTGTTTTGTTTTTTATATTTACTCTATTCACCCAAAGCCAAATCAAAAGAAATTATCGTTTATTTTTCTAAAAGATAATTTTTTTATCGTTTATTTTTCTAAAAGACAATTTCTTTTCAAAAAAAAAAAAAAAAAAAAAAAAAAAAACAAGTCTAAAATTTCATAAAGTACAGAGGACAGCGCTCCGTTTTTAATAACCCTAAACTGTCAGCTGTCGAATTCTTTTCTACGGTTGCCAACACTACTGTACAAATGGCGACTAATTCAAATCTTGCGTTAATTTTGGGACACTCCTGAAATCTTGGGTTAGTTTTGGACACCTTTTACAAAAGTTGCTTTAGTTTTAACCAAGCAGATTTTAGACTTGTTTCAATGAATATATTCATATGTTTAATGGCTAAAATCCTATTCCTAATAAATATCAAAACTCCAAATAAACTAATGCTTTATTCATACCATGAGTGAGAATATTTTGTTTCACTTCGTTAACACAAAGAGATTGTTCATTGAAACGATTTTTAGTTCGTAGTTCTCGCCCTCATGTCACATTTTCTAAATATGCAATAGCATTGTTGCCAATTTGGTAAAATTATGTAAAAATTGTGTATGTTTAAGTGTTTTTTAAATGATTTTCCTTTTTCCTACACCTGGGAACACTGATCTTTAAAATCATATTGTTTTTGCATGAACTTTATCGATATCTGTTCAAGACGTGTTCTGTTTCACATTTGTGAATATTAGCATCATTATACTTGGCTCTTAACTACCAAGCGTTGATTGTTCTCTTTTCAGTTATTCATCTGCCTTGAATAGAAACGAAATGAATATAAAATAATGAGAAGGCTTCGTGACCATCATTATTAAGTTTAATGCAACCCTATAATATAAGAATGTAAAAAATTTTCAATCTAAGCCTTTTTAAGCCATTATATTTGACATAAGGTCGCTGTGTAAAATCTTTAATTATGCTCACCAGTGTATACATCTAGTATGTTTTTTAAATTTCAGGTCATTGAAAGAACGATAACAAATAATTTAAAAGTAATCAGTATTGCTTATAATTACAATAAAATATATAAAAATATTCATACGTATGTATGTATTCATACATATTGATGAAGAAACATCTTCCAAATAGTGTCTTCTTGAAATTCCAGGTACAGCCATGTGCACTTTAAATTATCGTTATTTATCACAAGTAGCAACATTATTTGGAAGCTGAGACTTGTATTTCTTGGCGTAGACTATAGATGTCATTGCCACCAAATTCATTACCAATTGTTTTATATTTCAATTTAAGAATTTATATTTTTTTCGATAAGCCCACGATGTCCTATCAAAGGGAGCAATATAAAAAACTATTTTCATAATCGCTTCATGTTCAGGTTTCAAGGGGTTATAATTTATAACTAAAAAGAATCAATAGTAAAAGCCAGACTATTTTTTAATATTGTAATCATATCATATGAAACAGAATATAAACGTAATTAACTCATTACTTATATAAAAAATATCTAATTACTAATTATTACGATTAGTAATCGTTACTTAAGGCTTAAGATGCTTCACAAAAAGTAACTCTGATCTCACATAAAAATTATGAAAATCAGACACTTGTCAAAAATTCTGTCACACATATGCACTTTTTGTCCACACCATCACACTTTCTAAACACACATACAATTTTGACACATCGAACTACTAAAGATAATAGTCACGTATGATTTTTAAAAACTTCTTATTTGAGTTCCAGTTTAGGATTAATCCATACTTAGTCATTGTACCTGCTTGAGTAGAGATAAAAGATAACATTTAAAGATTTGTTTTGTGAGAAGTGAAATCAGGCGATGTTTCTTTTGGTTTTACCCTCTACATAACGCGCTTTAAAAATACACCGATTTGTGTCGTTACGGAGTTGAGTCTTTTTAAATTTCTTTGATTTCGAAGTTACGTGGTTTCTGCTTCAGCTTGCATCTCATGGCTTCAAAGTGCTTCGATTTGCCACGTGTTTTTCCGGGCCCAATTAACGACGCTAACCGTAGCGCTGCAAAACAATCGATAGTACTATCGATAGTTTTGTTTTTGGCTGACCATCGATAGTTTTTTTTTCACTATCGATACTATCGTCAAATACTAAGAGTACGGAGACCACTAATGTAATCAAGGTCACATTTGAAAAATTTTTCCGCGCAGTTTGCTAGCCGTCTGTAAACTTTTAGTTACATAGGGACACAGTTTAACAGTTTTTAAATTTCTATTTATTAAACTCAAATAAAATATGAATATTAAGTAAAATATGGTCGTACATACGATTTTGCATTTGACCCAAGCAAATTAATCATCGTTTCGTCACACCATATCATGTTGCTCTAACTATTACGGTGCAGGTTTTGCTTCCGTTTGCTGAGAAACGATACATTTCGAGGACTCTTACCCATAAGTCTAGCTTTCATAAGGTTTTTTCTTATTGTGCGACTTGAAACAGAAGAATAAGTTCATTTTTGGGACTTCTTGATAACTTGACTCGGTATTAATCTTTGAAGTACGATCTAAAAGTTTGTCAAAACTGACAGTTGTTCTACGCTGTCTTCCCATAGTCTCTGCAGTTTTCTTTCACTGGATCTTATTAATTAGGCTGAAATCCAAAAGGTCAGAATACTTTGTAGCGATACGGTTTTACTCCTGTATCGATACGAAGCAAACTACATTGTTTGTTGCTTTGCAAAAAAATACTTTGTACAGTTTTACATTTAGAAACTCTTTTTACTGCAGTCATTATCTTTTTCATAAAACAATCCTTTTCCTTTTTTTTGAGGCAAATTCATCCACATTTTGTAAGCAAATGCTGTTTCCATTCGAAAGTCTATTCAAGTTGTAAAAAAAGTTAAAACTTTTACAATACATTTAGGAATAGATGACTTTTTAAAAGTTTGCATGGTAGTGTTTAAGAACACATGACATTGTTCGGTTGCTTTGCAAAAGTAAGGCTGAGTTACTTTAGTTTTGGACCACTTTATGAACAATTTTCGCTATATATAAGAATTACTCTTCCATCACAAATCTTCAATACATCAAATTTTATGACATACTGAAAAACATAATGTCTCCCTATTATTTGTCTTAACACTGAATATTTATTTTTATTCTTTCCCTTTAACTTAAATTCTAATATTGTTGCCACAAGTGGCACTTAAAAGAATCCGATAGTATCGATAGTGTCGTTAGTTTGCAAAAAAAACAATCGGGCCGACTATCGGTAGTTTTGCAGCTCTAGCTAACCGTGGTATTGATGTACACATAAACAAAGTTTTTAATAATAATATAGTATATAATACTTTATATTTTGTTTAGATTTTATGCTACTGCATTAGTTTTTCAAGCATGAGCTAGATCAGTGAAAATTCAGCTGCGTGGTGAATTACTGATTTACTGTAATAAGTGTTAAAGTCTTGCATAGTAAAGTAATCGTGCTTTCATTTTACAAAAAATTTAAAGATAAAGAAAATCGGTGTACCAAACTGAGTATGAATGTTTTTAAATTTTTGACTACAATAAAACGAAATTTCCAAACATCGAAACACCAGGTTTTTAAGCAAAGGTTTTAATAACTTGAACTGTGACCTGAGTTTTTTGGAAATAAGGAAGGAATAAGGAATAATAAGGAATAATAAGGAATAATAAGGAATAAGTTTGATATTGAGATTACACCTCCAAGCCATGTTTATAATACATATGAAGACAAAAGCGTCGCAGAGATTATTGATGTTTACGAAATACCATATGATGTACCTAATAAATTAATGATATTTTGGGTTCAAGGCAAACGGGTCCCAAATAGATCTGTTAGACTTTTACCACCATATTGGTCTCTATTACCTTCGAAACTATGCGCACCATTTGCCAGCTTTAAAACGATAGCTAAACAAAAAATATGTTTCTCACATATATTTTAACTAAATTATATTAAATTTAAAAAATTAAAATGTTTACTAACATTGGATATGTTTATACATAATAACTATTAGTTCAAGAAGCACGAGTAAATTTAATTTAATTGCTAACTTTCTTATTCAGAAAAATAGTTGGTTTCAATCAATACACCAAAATAATATACTATATTATGGGCTGCAACATCAATGCCTATACATTTTTAAACATTTGTTTCTTTGATATTTGGAGATCATAATCGCAAATTCAGTTTAGTTATAGTTATTGGCTTACGTATGCAAACGTTAAACAATTTTATACTGCACTATACAATATTATTTTTGGCAATAATCTTACTATATTTTTATAAAAAAGCGAGTTTTGTTTAAAAATTTCGCCACTTACCTTCCATTTGTAAACCAAAAAGAACTCCGTCCTGTTGACATTGTCGAAAATTACGATGTATTTCCGTTAACGGCAAATTATAATCCACAATATGACATGGAACGAAGCAATCTTCCTGCAACTCATATTTAATTGTCATTATTCTGTGAATATTTAAATCCAACAAAACAACAACACCCTCCTCACTTCCAATAGCTAAGCAACCATCGTAGTTTTGCAATAGTGTACGACGACATGCTGATGAGTTCATGAAATGAGCACAAGTAACATGCAGGCTTATTTCAATACTACTCAAAACAGAACCCAATTCTACAGAATACAATGCAACGTAACTAGATCCATCACCGGGACCCCGAAATTTCTCTAACACTACAGCTAATAGCATTAACTCTTGATTACACGGAAATATTTCCTCAACGTATTTGATACAGCAACTCTCATATCCTCGTGAATTACAAAACTCATAGCTAGAAATTGTTTGGCCATTGCGCAATGAAACAATTTGCAGCATTGAATTTCTAGCCAGCCAAGCCCAGTCTCCATTTCTTATAATTCCGCCAAGTTTTTGACCTGTGCATAATATGAATTTTGATAATATATCATATATTTCCTAACTAAGGATTACACATAGTTTTGGATACTAACCAATTATACATTCTTCTTCATCTGGTGACTGTGTTGGAGGACTTGCTAACGGCACATACGGTAATTCTGCAAACTTCACTGTGTGCCGGCCCTCAACTTCAATGTCATGCCATTCCATAATACCTATTTCAATTGATAGCTTGCTTCATATAAATTTTCAAACAAAAATCAGGAAATTCCTATTATTTTTAAAATTTATTTTGTGTGGCTCTTTATTTATATTTTTAATACAACAATTTTCACGTTTCGCGGCGCACTCATTTGTGTTTTTCCTGAATTCAACGAGTGGTACGTTCAGTTGATTACACTTTCTTTTGGTACAATTGGTCTTCTTCTTATTAAGAAAATAATTCACACGAAATTTTTTACAAATTTTTAAAAATTGAAATTCTTTTTATAAAGTTTAAATTTTCCCTTCAAGTAATATTACGTTATGAACAGACATGAAAGGCTGTTTATTTTGACTTTTAAAAATAATGAGTGAAAATATTTTTAAGTTATTTCTTAAGGATTCTAACATTTCTTTCCCAGACAATTGCTTATGTATATTTGATTTGCTGATGTCACTGCGATTAAGTTCTGGATTGAGATTATCAGATAAAAAGCAAGCATTAATTTAATAAAAATATAAAGTAATGGTCCATAAAAAATATTTGGCTTAAAAGATTGATGTTAATGTTGTGTGGAGCTTTAAAAGAGAATAATATGTAAACAATTAAATATATTGAGAATTACATATATCCTCCAAGGTGTTGGTTCTTTCGACAATTTTTGATATCCTTGCCTTAAGACTAGCATATATCTGCATTATTAGTATATATCAACTTAATTGCATTATTGGTACATATGTTATATTAGAGAATGACAAAATATATTAAATAATAGTGTCTTAATCAAAAACATAATCTTTTTAAATAAACGTTCAGTAATGAGCTTAATACCATAATCAATATTCTCTCAGTACCATAGAAAATGTGCTTAGGATCAAAATGTTAATTTCGACATTAATGCTAAATGTTAGGCCTGAATAAATCTTATCATTTTTTTTTTCATATGTATATACTAGAGTAATCCCTTCGCGATACTGGGAGCCTTTGTGTTGTACCTGCTTTTTGACTGAAGTGGATAGATAAATTTGTATTGACTGTCAAGTTATGTAGACCAAATTTATAAACTTCAACTGTAACCATTTTCAAGGTATACCAAAATCATTACTTAATTTGTATGGCAGCTCCATGCCCACTTATCCAATTCCGCCCACTTCTCAACTAGTATATTGTACTATCTAAAAAGTCATTTAGACCAAATTCAAAACCTTCAATTTTATTCGTTCTTTAGATACATAAAAATCAATATTTAATTTATATGGGAAATGCCACAGCCACTTATTTAATTTAGCCGATATTTCGGCTGATCATGTGTATTAACTACTAAGTTATTTAGACTGAATTCGGAACATTCCACTGTTTCCGTTCCAAAGATAAAAAATCAATATTTACTTTGTATGGAGGTGCTACTACCACTTAATCAATTCTGCCCATTTTTGACAGATGACTTGTATTGACCACAAAATTATTTGGGCTAAATTTAGAGACTCTTGTCGTTTTAAAGAAATAGACACATAAATAAAAATTGTATATGGGCGTGGCACGTTGTTCATGCCAATTATGAGCAGCCGTTTTCTTGAAAGCAACATTCGATGGAAAGCAAATTTGATTATCAAGTTGGTATGAACTTTTGAAATTGTGTGTGTTTAGTAAAAAAGTATGAGTGTATTTAAAATTGCCGCCTACGTCACAGCTTTCAATTTTAGTTGATAAGCAATATATGTGCAACAATTTCAAGAAATAATTGTCCGTGTAATGCAGTGTTAGGAAAAGTTTTTAGTATTAATAGTACGATGTTACAAATTTTTCGCGAACAAGATTGAACAAAATGTGCCAAACAATTCACAACGAATGTTTAACTAAAAGTTACTACATGAAATGAAAGAACCAAAAAAAGGGATAATGATGATGCATAATTCTTTAAAATACATTCGTGAAAAGTAACGATATAGGGAAAATTTTGAAATTGTGCTAAATTAGTAATTGAGATACTCGTTTACTTTTGACTTGCAAATAGTGTTAAAAAAGTACAATTGTACCAAGTTTTCCATCCATGATATATGAATGTGAATGATTGTTTCAAAATTCCCTAAAATCTCTGCCATATTTTAATTCCTAATCGCACTTTGTTTTTCCTTTATTATACATCACTGAACATACTGCTTATATATACACAATTGAATTGCCGGTAAAATATCGTATTTTATTGTTTTGTATATTTTTACTATTAAGTTAATTACTTTTGATTATTTGTTTTTCAATCAGTTTTGTGTAAAAATAATCTAAGAACGTTTAAAACATATTCTCAACGAAAAACTGTTTCGGCTTAAAGCCTTTTTATTGTATTTTAATTGTGAGCTGGCAACCCTTCGCTTTAAACTTCATTTTCTACGAACAAGACAATTTGCCTGCTACACACATTTTTTGCTGCCAATGGAGTTGGTGTTTTTTTTATGAAAAATTTACAAAAGAAAATTTTTGCATAAAATTTATATTGAAATATAACACAAGTGTATAATTAATGATAGAAAAAACATTTGAAAGAAATTAAAATTTGATTAAAGTAACAAAAACACACCAGTTTTAAAAAGAGTGAAGAAGAAGAAGCAGCATATTACAATACGGCAGCACGCGTCCAAAAATTATTTGCAATATTAGAAGAAACTGTTGAAATTATTAATTTCTGAGTAAATAGGTAGATTGTTTTGAAAGGTAAATTATATATAAAAGCGTATTGGAGATGGCACAACATGCAACAGTGTCTGCTTTAGCGGATGAATTATCGAAAGCCGTAGAGCTGATCATGCATCCACAGACAAACCAGCAGGCACGCATGGAAGCCTATATGGCGTGCGAGAGATTTAAAGAAGAGAGCCCTTTGTGCGCCCAAGTTGGTTTATTTCTTGCCAGTGGCCAATATACACAAAATGTAAAACACTTTGGCTTGCAGCTGATGGAGTATACGATCAAATTTAAATGGAATTGCATCTCACAGGAAGAGAAACTCTTTATTAAGGAGCATGCCATGAAATTGTTATTAATGGGTGTAGGTCCAGCAGAGGATCGCTCCCTTTCGCATCTTAAAGATGCCGTATCACGTATTATAGTGGAAATGATAAAAAGAGAATGGCCTCAGCAGTGGACTACATTATTGTCAGAGTTGTCCGACGCCTGTACAAAGGGAGAGGCACAAACAGAATTAGTTTTGTTAGTATTTTTACGCTTAGTTGAAGATGTGGCTCTTTTACAAACTATAGAATCTAATCAGAGGCGCAAAGACATGTATCAAGCTTTAACAAACAATATGAATGATATTTTTGAATTTTTCTTGCGTTTGATTGAACTTCATGTCACATCGTTTCGCGAAGCCACGGGTCAAAGTAACTTTCAAAAAGCTAATGCACATAGTAGAGTTGTTGAAATGGTTCTACTTACATTAACTGGATTTGTGGAATGGGTTTCTATTAACCATATTACCTGTAATAATGGTAAACTTTTGCAAATATTGTGCATTCTTTTGAACGACAAGGCATTTCAATGCAATGCAGCAGAATGTCTTTCGCAAATAACAAATCGCAAGGGCCAGGTGAAAGAAAGAAAACCTTTGCTGTTACTTTTTGGTGAAGAGCCGATGCGTTACATTTACTCATCTTCTCAAATGATACCTACTGATGGTAGTGTAGGAAGTTTGGACCAAAATCATCAGTTTCTAAAAAAATTGGTTCAAGTTCTTAGCGGTATGGCTCAGCAGTTAATATTGCTGTGGGGCAAAGAAGAAGGTGCAATACAGAGACCACCACACTTTGAAATATTTCTAGAATGTTTGCTGTATCTACTGCGTCATTCTTCATTAAATGTGGCTCATGGTGCTGCTTTGATATGGAGTGTTTTATTAAAACATGATGCTACATCGAAGGATTCCGGTTTAGTTATATACATTCCTAAGATTATCGAAGCTGTTGCTCCACGAATCGTTAAAACTCCTTATCCAACAGAACGTTGTCTTACTAATGGAGGTCCAAACATAGGATCAACAGCGTCCTATATTTGTCTTGAATACGACTCTGAAGAAGAATTTGCTGTTTTCTTTTATAGATGTCGTACAGATTTTTTAGAGATCTTCAGGCAATCAACTTTAGTACAACCTTTGGTTACGTTCGCATATTGTGAACAATGGTTAAATCTTCGCTTGACAAAAGCCCATTCGGAACGTGGAAATGTTCATTGCAGTGTTTTGGATCCTACATACCTGGAGTGGGAGGCGTTAGTATCTGTTCTTGATGGAGTTCTTAGCCGCATTTTATTGGTTGCTGAACGACCCTCTGTACAGACTGGTCTACGCTTGCTAGAAGACTGTTTAAAACTGGAAACCGATAATCCGCTGACACTCTCAATACTGTTATCATGTATTTCAGCTTTATTTGTATTTCTGAGCATGTCATCGTGTCAAATTACACCTAATAATTGTGTTGCAATGAGTGGAGTTTCATTATTGCCTAGAGTGCTAGAAAAAATTTTCAACGCTTTAATATTTCGTGATCCCAATGATCCGAATCCACCAGCACATCAACCTTTAACACCACGTGTACAAGCGTGTAAAAATTTACGTCGTCATGCTGCTTCTCTTATAGTAAAATTGGGCCATAAATACCCGCTACTGTTGTTGCCCGTATTTGAGCAAATCAACTCCCATGTAAAATCTTTGTTCCAACAACCACAACATCCCATTAGCAAAATGGATCGAGTTACGTTACAAGAGGCATTACTTTTAATATCCAACCATTTTTGTGACTACGAAAGACAATATGCATTTATAGGAGAAATAATGCGCGACAGTTTGCCTCATTGGTCTGCATTTTCACACGCTTTTAAATCAGCTCTTGATTTTATGCATTTTGTAGGCTTAGACCAGCCCCCTGTTTATCCCATAGAAAATGATCCTTGTGGTCCTCATCGAAGCACTCTAATCGATGCATTATACATTGTGCTGGGTGTGATTAAACGTTGTACATGGCCTGATGATCCCGATAGAGCCTCAAGAGGTGGTTTTGTAGTTGGTTTTACTGAACTAGGTAACCCTATATGCCGTAATCCTGCATCTCCACACGTCATACCATTGCTACCGCATATTTTGTCACTCCTTCGAGTGTTAAATGAACTTTTCAAACAAGAGGCTATTGCTGGACTTTCAGAGGGCTATCGTAATATACACTCTATGCTGGAGCACGAGAAGAAAGTATTAATGGGAGTATGTGCAGTGCCAACAGATCCACTAGATTCATCGCTTAAAAAGCCACCAACACCATTTGATAAAATGCAACAATTTATGACTCTAATTTATGAAGGCTGTTATCACATGATGGGCTCGGCAGGTCCGTCTCTTGGTCGTGATCTTTACCAGTTGGAAGGCGTAGCTGATGCGTTAATCAATAGCGCATTTACTTGTTTAGATGATTTACCAGACTATAGATTGCGTCCGATTGTTCGTGTATTCTTTAAACCTTTTGTTTATTCCTGTCCTCCAGCATTTTATGATACTGTATTGTTGCCAATATTTGCGCATATATCGCCAATCATGTTTAATCGCCTGACTACTAGATGGGTTTACATAACATCCCTTTACGAGTCTGGCCAACTTAATGATGAAGAGCAATCAAACGATACCCAAGAAGTATTGGAAGATATGCTTAATCGGTCCCTTACACGGGAGTATTTGGATGTATTAAAAGTGGCTTTAGTGGGCGGACAAATTGGTCCAGATAACAGTACAGCTAATAATGCTACAGCTACTTCTAACTTAGCATCAGATGTTACTATGGATGCTGAGGAACATTCCATGGATGGTGTAGCCCACACTAGAGCTGCCCAGGCTGCTCTACTTTCTGATATTATAAGTGATCTGGGTGTCAAACTTTTACGCAACCCGGCAACGACTAATTACATATTAATGACACTGCTCGGTGCTCTTTCTTGGAACGATGGTACTTGTAATCTGAAGGCTGTAAATGTGTCCGCTCCGGTTATGCGTTTTCTGGCCGCTGAACAACTAATGGATGCCAATAAAGCGGTTACAGCATTCACTGCCGTTTTACGTGGTCTACAGGTGCATGGTCAACATGAAGCGAATCAAGCTGGACTTATTACACTTGGCGTGCAATTTTATGAACTATTACGTCCTAAATTTCCAGCGCTATCTGAAGTACTACAAAGCATACCGAATGTTTCATCAGCTGATGTGCAAAAGTTTGATGAGAAAATTGCTGTCGCTCCAGTCAAAGGAAATAAAGTGGACAAAGCTAAAAAAGATTTATTCAAAAAACTAACAGCACCTCTTGTAGGACGCAGCATTAATCAATTATTTCGGCACGAAGTAAAAATAGCGAATTTGCCACCGATGTCATCACAAAAATTGAAGAATCCTACATCTGATTTAATTGACACAAATCAAAATTCTGGACTAGCTAGTCTATTTCAGGGATCAATTAATAAGTGACGACAGCCATAGTAAAATGTATAAAAATTATATGTGAGTATTTTGTAGAACAATTGTGTATATATAAGTTCGGCTTAGTCGATTTTTTTATATATCCTCTTTCGAATTAAAATTTGTTACTTAAGAAGTTCCAATTGCACTTCCAGTTGCAGTCAAAATTAGAAAGAAGTATTTAAATGTCAGGTTTGTTCGCGTTATTTTTGAGTATAGTTTGTTAAAATGAAAGTAAACAATAGTTTCTCTCACTGAAAGGTAAAAATGCATAAAAATACAGGAACCCACAAAATAAATCAGTATTTTGGCAGCTCAAATGTGGTACTGAAATCTGCCATTCTTTTACAACTATAGATCTCTTTAAAATATGTACAACTTTTATGTTTGCTTACATTTTTAGCGTAACCAGAATCTTTTCTTCAATATTAAAATAAAATTATTTTGTCAGGTATGTGATAGAAATCGATTCGTTTTAATATGAAATCTGAAGTTCAAAACAAAAGAATCAACTGAAGGTGTGATAGAAATCGCATCGATTTCATTTTGCATATTTATTTTATTTCAACGCGTTTCATAACAAAATCCAAACTTTATATTTATTGATTTATTTAAAATTTCATACACACACGACAAATCTTTGGTAAAAAAAATTATGAAGCATTTCAAAAAATAGAATTTTATCATTTTCGAATTTCTGGGTTCTCTAAATGATGATCATAGTTGCAATATCTGGAGTATGGAATCACATTATGCAAATAACATTTTGCTGGTCATTAACATTTACAAATGTGAAGCCTCAACAGTTTATTGTGCCCTTAAAAACTTCTTAATTCTTAAATATCTGCAGATTGGTCTTTAAATAATTGTCGTTTTTTAATCGTCTTAGCTGCTGGGAATAAAAATCACATGGGACTTATCAAGGAGACCCTGTTCACCGTCCGATGTTAGGCAAATCAACGAAGGTGGTGAACGGTGTGTACGTCTCTCGCAACTCGGAATATGTTTTGGCAAGTGTAGGGCGGACTGATATAACATTAAAAGCTTATTAGTGTCTAAGGCATCAGAGCCACCTTTAAATCTATATACTTTATGTTGGTATCTCTGACTGCCCTATGTAGCCGCTGCCTTCAATCAAAAATTATGTTTTTGGGAGGTACAATTCAAATAATTTATGTAAAAGTACTTTCGATTTTTCTCTTTTGTTTTTTTTTATATTTTTGTTTAATTTCTCAATGCAACACATTTAGAAACAAAAAATCGGAGTTTCTAAATTCTCTACATTTAATTTTTCGCTTTTCGTTAAAATAACTCAGCGATATAGTTTCCTCCAGCTTATAGTGGGTTCAAAAATAAGCATGTGGTATACTTATTTCTACCATGAGGTGTTTTTAGACACCTTGAGCAATTCAGGACAGGAACGCAGAGCATACACAGGATTTGTAAAATCTATAATAGTGAATCAGGAAAAAATTGTATTCCAATTCTATTTATCTATTAATAAAATATTTTATCTATTTAATAAAAAAGAACATAAGAAATAGTTTTGGCAATTATTTGCATTTATTACGAAAGGAATTTTCAGTGGGTAATGACTCTACTTACAATTTTGATTCATATTTTTAACATCCAGTAATATTTTGAAGAAATTTCTTGAAAAAAGCGTCGTTTTCCTTCCACCAATCAGGGCTTATTCGATTTGAAAACGTAAAAATAATTCGATTTCGTTTTCTATCACACTTGTTTTTGTAGAAACTTTCATAAAACGAAATGGAAAATGAAATCGAATTCGATTTAAAACAAAACCGATTTGAAACGAATCTTAAGTTGCCATCACAACTTTTTGCGATTTTGAGTCGATTTTTTTGTTTGTTTTCAATTTCCACCACATACCTTTATATTTTATATTAATGTGTACTATGAATTCAATGTTGATTATTTTATAATTTACCCAATCTGCCCGAAGTAAACTACGGTATGCGTACGGAAACGCAGATTTGGTTCCAGCGAGATCCCAATTTGGTATACGGGAACAAACCTGTTATTAAAGGCTTTATTCATAAAAATGATTTTTTGATAGAAATAATATATATTTTATGAGCGGCAATCACTTGTAACTGCAATTGAAAATTTGCATATCGAGACAAAGTTCATTTTATTAAAAAAAATAATTGGTGCATTTTGCGCAAGGCAACTCATGTCAATAATTTAATCAAAGAAAGAAGTAATTCAAAGTCTCTTGCCTACTTTGACATTTTTAATAATCTACAAAGGTAATCCCTCTATATGCAACAAAATTGTTTTGTGTGAAAGGCTAATTATAAGGTATTACTTTTTAATTAATTTTTTTTTATTATTTCTCTAAATATTTTTAAAGAAGGAATATTTAATGTTAAAGTTATCTTTATATTTTAAAATAATAACGTTTTATATTTATTTCAGATAAAATAAGACTTTTTGGTATTTTAATATAAATATTATATTAAATATGAATGTCTATCGAGCATTATTTAAAACTGATGTATTAAGAAAGAAATTCTTAATACGAATAGGCCGTTATTCTGAAATTGTTTGACTGCAACAAACTACAACAATATTGAAATTCCAGAGTATGATTCTTAACTAAGAAAAGTATATCTATATGTACTTTCCTACTTAAGCTGTACTGATTGATATGATATGATGCTGTATAATTATTAGTTATTTATTATGTTTTAACTAATATATTATTTATATTCGATATTTATATTAATCAAGTAACAATTCTGGTGATGATTTTATAATTATAAAAGAGAAGGAAAAAATTCAAATATTTGTACTATATTTTGGAGATCTTGTGTTTTTGTTTTATTTGGTTTTATTGAAATAATTTTAATGAAGTTTTTTTTTATTATTTAGTTAAAAAATTCAAATTTTTATTATAAAAAAATCATAAATAAGATTATTTTAAAAGCATTAAATGAATATTTTAAATTATACAATAAATATTTTATTAAGACTTTTTTTATTATTTTATGAATTAAGAAATCAAATACAAAATCAACATAAATAAAAATAATATTATTGAAATTACGGAATCGTGCGTAGCTTTACTCATTCCGTGTTGCCCGTGCATCTATGTGTAAGTATGATTATTATAAGTGGGTGATAATTTCCGATTTTCCCGAGACGTTTGAAGCATTAGGATGTACAAGAATATAACAAATATAATTTTTTATTGGAAGTGTGACACCGACTATTGCTGTAAAGTTAATTTTTTAATGTGCACCTTAATAATTGATTACCATATGAAAAGTTTGAAAATTTCATCTCTTATAGTGCAGAATTTGAAAATGAACCTTTATACAACACATTTCAATGAATTTTGAATGTTAGCAAACAAAAAACTTAGCTGAAGAAAAAAATGCGTGTCATTTTCGAAAAAGTGACTCATTTTGTCCGTTTACTCCCCAAATTTCAACGTCTCAGAGGTCCAATTTTGAGCAAATAGCATACCCTATCAAACTTTCGTCAACTGGTTCTATGTATGTACCTGTGTTCTAAGTTTCAAAAAAATTAGTCCAGTCGTTTACACGTGATTGACTCATAAGCAAACTGAACAAAATTATTCCTGTTTTAGTTGCATACTTTAGGGAGACAATTTTAATAAATTTGCAATTTTAAATGTGTGATAAAAACATTTTAACTAAGAACCATAAAAAACTCGATTTTAACCTCTCCCAGGTCCAATTTTGAAAAAAAGCATACCTGTGTTCCGAATTTCAGCAAAATCGGTTCAATCGCTCACTCGTAGTTGAACGACAAACAAATCTATAATAATATAGATGAGAAAGAAATCTAATAATATGGATTTGTGTTTAACGTATTGTAGTTAAGTGAACATGTATTGACAGTTACGATTATACAACATTCTTAGTTAGTTTATCGCAGACAAAAAGTTAAAAGTTGTTTGATGGTTTTTTTATGTTTAAAAAAGGAAAAAGCACTTGAAATGGTGTAGTTACTTATGTATGTATATATGGGTATGTTCCAAAAAATATTTTTCAAGCGACACAAGAATGCAGAAAAGGCTCATACAAATTAAATTAAATGCCAAGATTTTGGTTATCTGGATTGATTTACCAGATTACTGTGGATCATAGCATTAGAAGTTCTTACCGTCAGGTCGCAACTTTAATACATGTTAAAGTTATTCACATACGGGTTGGAAGAAATCGCTAATTTGTAAAACAATTTATTCTTTCGATTTAAAACATAATTACAAACTCAGTCTTTTCTTATTAAGCCATTTTGTGAATGCACTTAATTTTTAATTTGTTTTAATTAAAATTTTTACAAATTTGCTAATTTTTCTGTTTCATACATTCCGTAGAAAAATAACTGCTTTTGAGAACACTGTTGTCTTATCCTTTTCTATAGATCATGTTCGATGTAGTGAAGAAGAATTATTTTTAATCTTAAAAAAATAAGGGTGATTATTTTCGCCAAAAACAACATCATTTATTCCTCTGTCTTCACATTTACCAAACTTATACTTTAACGAATTCTTCACGTTATGAAAACTATAGAGATAATTTGAAAACTAAAATTTACAACGACTAAGGGAATATAAAAACTACATCACAGAAAAAAAGTCAAGGGTACGCTTTTCGGATTCGGAGAAAGAGAGATTACTTTAAAGGAGATAATAAAATGTCTTCTTACTTGGTTAATAACCGCTGTCAATTGATGTTTTCCTTACTTCTTGAGATGTAATCACCCTAAAGCAGCGCACATTTTTTCTCGAAAACGGCAATTGGCTCTATCCTCCGGAACGACCCGACTCCCAGCCGGCCAATGATTTCAACCCAGCAACTGCTGTATTAGAAAGTTTTTTTCACAGGAAGTAACATCGACAAGCAAAACAGCTGTTATAACAACAACTCAAACAAGGCTTTTAGAAATTTTAAGTTTTTGTTATATTGTATTACTGATGAATTGTGTTGGTGATATATACTGGAAAAATAGCTTGTGGGTAGGAGGAAGAAGAGAGTAGTGTTTAAGGACGCTTTGTTTGCATTTATGTTACGAGTGGGAGGAAAAACTTTCACAGTAAGATTGTTCCAAAGATGAAAGGCCAGACGAAAATAAAAATTCCCACCATAATGTGTTGTGCGATTTACTGGACAATCAACTATAAATGGATATGATCTACGAGACATACGAGTAATGCGTATATATGATTATTAATTTCTTTATACCGTCAGAACATATGCCTTTATGTTATAGAACAATGAAACTCGCCACATGCTCGATATGCGCACCTCTCCAAGTGCACTAAAGAGTGATTTTATATTATTATTTTTTGATGAAAATAAACATAGGCGACCCAGGTAAGTATAACTGCTACTGGATAGATTTACGGAACAAACCTGGCTATTTTTTAAATCTAAATTTCGGTAGAAGATCTTTAATCGTTTGGAATCAGAGTTAGCTTTTCCGAGTACGAAAATAAATTCGACAGTGTACATAATACTTGTCAACATTAAGCTAAAATCATTTTTTTGAAAGATATCAGGGAAAAATATGATTTTTCCGCAGGATAATGCCTCTATTCAATCACAGAACAAGTCCGCTTAAATCTTGTATGAAATATGCCACAAAAAAATTTTGACCTGAAATTTTTTAAAGCTACTTTTTGAAGTACGCCTATAATTTAGTCGCAGTTGGGAGTTGTATTCCATTTTGGGTCGAAAATAGTTCTTGTAAACACTAATAAGGTCAGATGAAAAAATCGAGTCACTTGAATGCGTCTTTCGACGTTCGGAATAATGGTTTCTCATGTTCAGAACGTCATAAATAAATAACAGATGACTCATCTCACCAGGTCTATGTGTAAAAAAACAGCATTAGGTCTTGCGTGAATTAAAATCGGAGATTTTCTCCAGGTCGATTCCGCCCTTTAGCTCTTATTTCCAAGAGAATCGATCTGCCGTCAAAGAAATACGAGTAACAACTGTTGTTGTCATCAGCAAAAGAGTAGATAGGATTATAAGTAATAAAGAGAAAATCGTTGAGAAATATATGAAGTGAAGATGGAGAAAGAACAGAGTCTTGTGGTGGCGTTAAATTTATCCTGAACTCGTCGGATGAGATCCCGTTTATAACCTCTCGTATAGTACAATCTATGAGAAAGCTCAATATAAATCGAAAGAAAGGGCTACCGACACGAAAAGCAATAAGTTTCGGCAAGAGCGCCCAATTTCAAACTCTATCAAATATTTTGGAAATATTCGGAGCCACAACTTTGCTCTTCATATACCATGAGTGGACTTGTTCCATCTCTTGGAGAGCGGCGCTAGTAGGTCACAAGGAAAGCGGCTTCTCCAGAAACCGTACTGACGATTACTCAGCAAATTATTGGGCTCTATATATCAAACAAGGTGATGACTAATCATACTCTCTATAACTTCGGTAGTTTTCAACGTTGGTAGCCTCACCCTTTGTAGGGATTGGCGCTACTTTAGCAACCTTCCAGTACACACAAGATGGAAAAATACTGGAATGAAAAAAGTTAGCTCTGAAAATGCAATGGCTCAGCACCAGTGTTGATATATCATCCAGCCGACAAGACTTGTTAACGTTAAGATTTGCAAGACACAAGAACGAACCAAAAACCGAAGGTCTTATAACAAGCTCCAATAGATTATCTGATGACGACGAATAAAAAGATATTACTATTAAGGGAGAAAATTCTTCCTATTAGTGTGGATACATCAAATAGTTTTTCTAATGTTTTTAGTTTGATTGACGAATAATACAATTTTAAAAGAATGCCTATTGGAACTAAAATGATTTCCAACTCGCTTACGTTATACAATGGTATGCTACATGCTCTGAAGGAGAGACAATACCAGTTGTATACATATTAGGCGAAAGACGCTAAAACCTTCAAATTAGTTTTATTTGGACTATCACGGTTTGACAACATTATTATCAACATTATTTACAACGTATTTGTCAGCTCGGACAATACCATATCGAGTTTTATCGCCAACAGGTTTCTAAGAGGGAGATTATGAAGTTAAGATACTTTAGTAATGTCACTGCTTCAACCGTGCCATGTAAGGTCGGGTGCAAAAAATTGTAATCGTGTGGTGCTATGTTCAGCCTGCGCTGGAAACCATAATTTTGCAGATTGTTCATTTAACAATAGTAACAGTGCTGTTGGCATAATTTATAAGTGTTACCATTATTTGAAAAGGAACTTAAGGAATGTCAACCATAGAGCAGATGACCCAAAATGCCTTAGTCGTCAAGAATATTTTGAGATACGTATCGAGAATCATAATTTTCCGCAACCACCAAAACGTGAACCTCTTAGTAACGCACGTAAACCCCACTCCTATGGTAACTTGTATTCAGAGGTAGCTAAAAACAATTGCTACGACATTAACAACAATGATCATATTTCCAACGAAAAGCTCATGACAATTTTTTTCAGTGCCGTAGATGCTTTACAAAAATGTTAAAAGAAGTACGACAAACACCTAGTTTGCAAAATGCTAATGCAATGCATTGAAATGCTCAAGGCATAACAACCAAGTCTGCAGCTGCTCATTTGGAATACATATATCCTTCATAGGATTGAAATTAATGTTGTTCTTTTGAAAGAGACCTTTTTGAAACCATACCACAAGTTTAAACTTGGTGGCTATAAAATTTATGGAGATGATTGATCCACGTATGACGGAGGTGGTCTGATTGCAATTAACAGCCTGTTTCCAGAAGACGTGCGTAAAAAGACATGCAACAAACAAGTTGAGTGACTTGTCTGTTTGTATGTAAAACACAAACAAAGTACTCCTTTTTCACATCAGCACGTCTTCTGGAAACAGGCTGTGAGTCTGATATTGAGCATATATTATTACCAAAAAACTCAATTAATGACTAATAGGCGCGCAGTTATACTTACATCGGCATATAATCCAGTTCACACCAGCAACTTCAGGGTATACTTGGATAAACTGACATCATCCTATAATGTGTTTTTTATATTTGGCGACTCAAATGCGCAACACACAAATTGGAATTGTGTTTCGTACAACTCCGCCGGTAATGAGCTCTACATACACTTTTAACAATTTAGCTACTATATATATTGCCATATACAACATACTCGCTTTGGTCAAAATATCAATCCAGTCTAGCCGTCTACAGTAGACATTCGTTTCTCGAACTATACTGTTCATTTCTCGGACCTTAAGGCACCACCAAAAGTTCTGCAGTTGAACCATGTTCCAATAACTTGTGTTTTTCCTGGGCAAATTCAAGATGTGACATATTCAGTTCCATTGTATAATCGTGCCGACTGGCCAGCGATCAGAATCAGGTATGGCATCATGGAGCAACTTTTCTCTAATTCAGATAATCTTGATTTTTATTTTGCTAAGTTGAAATCAATAGTTAAAGAAGCTTTTATGCAAATACCTACCGGTCGCAAGAATTCTTGGCAAAGAAAAATATCTCTGATATAAGTAGGATTTTAAAAGGTCAGAGAAATAAATATAGACGAAAATTTCAGAGATGCAGGGATGTCAGTGCAAAGAATCAATTGAAGTGTATCCTGTGACAATTGAATAAACTGATTAATTTCCACCTTGATAGAAACCGAAATTATTTATGCGAAAAATGTATTGAAAATTTGCCTCCGGGCTCTAAAAAGTTTTGAAAACTAGAGATGGTTCTTAAGGGTAACGTGAGGTAATTTACTGATTGATCTTTATACTATATGGCATAAATGGTGAAATTTTGAAAACAGGTACTGAGAAAGCAAAAGCGGTGGCGGACGGATTCGCTATTTCGCATTTATCAGTTTGAATAATTCTCCGTTTATTGCACATGATATATAATAATAGACAAATGTCTCTAGGTCTGCGCAGGGTTCAGTATTATCGCCAAATCTTTACTGCATTTATATTTCGGATATTACCGTTCCCAGAAATACTTTTTACGTGGACGATAGTGCCTTTATTTGCTGGGGTAGGGAGTCGAACACAGTAATGAAAAGAATGAAGTATAGTTTAAAGCTAACCCACAAATATATTGGCAGGTGAAAACTAAAGATTAATGATACGACTCCAAAATTTTTTAAATTATATTTTGATATCAGGGAAAAATATGAAAAATATATTTTGAGGCAGTCGTATCCATCCATTGGCGAAGAGTTATTCAAAGTGATGGAATATGAATTAGCGTGTACGTCCGCCGTCCACTCCGGGTTTCAGAGCCTGCTTTTAAAATATCTCCAGAAGCAAATTTTCAATAAATTTTGGCCACGAATTATTGTCGTCCCTATTAAGGTAAAAGTCAATCAAATTATAGGCCCATAATAACTTCAATCGAGTTCTATCCGTACATCCCTGTATTATCGTCTACACTTATTCCTTTGACTCAATAATATCATACCAAAATCAGAGATTTTCTTATGCTAAGAATTCTTGTGCCCATAAAATTTTCCCTAACTTTAGATATTAACTTGCTAAAATAAAAATCAAGGCTACTAAAATCAGAGGGACATTTTGAACTAGAAACTTAGAAAGTAAGTAAAAAAAACAAAACTTATTTTATATATATCGCACTTTATCAACAAGAGGGTATTAACACAAAATTTTAAAATTTTCAGTAGAGGTGAAAAACTGTTTGTGGTTACATTTTAAGAGAAGTTGAAAAGCCAAATGCATTATAGTAAGCAAAAAAATAATAACTGTTTTATGAAAATATACGCTACATTTCTACTTCCATTTTGTATTAACTCAAAATAAGACGTTTTTAGTGATATAAAGGTAGTCACTGCACTATGACGAAAATGGTTCAAGTGTGGTTTTCGAGATGAAAAAGTAATCGAAATGCGTTGAAAATGTTATAGCGGTTAGATACTGAAGTTGTTAGTTGATTTCTTGCGAAAAGTGAGTTAATACCCTCTTGCTGATCAAGTGCGATATGTATATACTAGAGTAACCTTTCCCGTGTTGCTGGGATCCATTGTGCTATATACTTTAAAATACATTTCTCATAGGAAAAATTTTAAAGTTATGAACACATTTTTAATGGAAAAACATGATAATTGGCTGATAATGTGTCCTATCTAAAAATTTGTTTAGACTAAATTCAGAAACTTTTGCTATTACCGTTCTCCAAATATATAAAAATAATATCCAATTTCGAACACTTTAAAACCGATGATGTTTTGGAGGTACCATGTACAATTGACTGATGATCTGTATTAACTACAAACTCATTTAGATCAACTTCAGAAAATTCAATATTTACTTCGTATGGAAGGTACCATGCGCAGCCTCCAGCGCCTTTTCAAGTTTTCTTTTTTCTAAACCTTCGTGTGGCAATTACAAACAAAATCACAGAAGGAAGTATTTAATTTAGTCCAGATGTTTTCAAGTTTTAAACATCCGAAGAAAACACAATATATTTTTATATATTTATATAGAAGATTCCGTCATTGTCCGGGAATCTATATATGTACAGAGGTGGCCAGATATTTAGAAACAAAAATTGTTTGTATATTGTCTTAGAGTGCTTATTTATTAATTGAAAGCCTCAATAAAAAACAACGACAACTACTACGTATAAGAGATGCTACGCCCACTTATTCAATTCTGCCCACTTTTAAACTGTTGATTTCTATTGACTGTCACTTAGACCGAACATAGTAATTTCTCCTTTTACAGTTCTCGAGACACAAAACAATTAAAATTTATTTGTATGGAAGGTACCATAACCACTTATGCAATTCCGCTCAATTATTGGCTGATGATTTGTACTAACTATGGGGTCATTTCGACTTTTCTTTTTTCCTAAACCTTCGCGTAGCAATTACGAACGAAACCGCAGAAGGAAGTATACAATTTGGTCAAGTCGCTTTCAAGTTTTAAGCATCCGAACAAACCACGATCCATTTTTATATTATATACATACACTATTTAATAATATTTAAAATTAACCGTCAGTAAAAAGGGGGACGCTATCTTGATGATGCTCAGTATATATAGATTCATTTATATTTTCCTACAATACCTAAAAATAATTGCTTTCTTTTAAATTATATGATAATAAATTTACCAACATTTGAATAAAAATATCTATATACATACTTACATATGTATGCTATATGCGTACATACATACATACATATGCATGTATATAAAAATAAGTTATCTTATGTTCGTCATTCTATAACTCATGAAAGGTGTGAGTTAGAAAGGTGTACTTTCACTGATGGCTTTGGTTCAACTGGGCGGTGCCACGCCAATATAGCATTTTTATTTATACGTCTATATCTTTAAAACGGTAATAGTAAGAGTGGCCGGATTAGGATAAGTGGGAGTTGCACGTCACATACAAAGTAACGGTAATAGTGGAGGGTTCTGAATTCAGTCTAAATAACTTTGCAGTCAATCCACATCATCAGTCGAAATATAGGCAAAATTGAATAAGTGGGTGTGCACCTTCCGTACGAAGTAAATATTGATTTTTATATATATATATATATATATATATATATATATATATATATATATATATATATATATGTATATAGAGAACGGTTAGAATGGCAGTTTCTAAACTTTGTCTATATGATTTGGTAGGCAATACAATCGTTAATTTTAATGCGCTCCTTTAAATTTTTCTTATGAGGAATACATTTTATAGGTATACAAAATAAAGGTTCCCAGAAACGCGGTCAGGGTTACTCTAGAAATGTATATAATTTTCGTTAATATTTCTCTTCTTAAATAGAAGTGTCATAGGTACTTTTGGTTAATGCAGAACGCTTATGTATATTTTTGGCTCCCGGTATACATACATAGCACTACATGAGCAATATTATGCTGCAGAACGTTTTCTTATTTAGAGATGAGCTTATTTTGGTCTTTTTGAATACTTAATACGTGAATTTCTATAGCTGTTTATAGAATTGATCATCTTGATACCCGATAACTTTTTCTTCAATAATCATTAAAATGTTACTTTTGACGAAATAACTCTTCTACTGCTGGGTTATTACAAATGCAACACATCCGATTGTTTACTATTATGTCAATAGGAAAAATTGAAATACAATTTTTAAGCACATACAACTAGCATACAATTTGGATGAGTCTCATTCCTAATACATTGTAAAATTAAATTTACATTAGAAGTAAAAAAGCCATCGCACTAGCATCCGATTTGGATGGGATTGTAATGCAATACATTGTTAATGTGAATTGTTTTTTGCTGCTATTTTTCAAATTGTTCCTTTTAATTTTTCCGAATTAAAATGGAAAGAAAAGTGATTTTAAAAGTGCAAGTAGACTAACCGTGTGTGTGGTGTATGGAGCAGTCTGTATGGAGGAGATTATGGTTTATAAGCTGGATTTTTACTATTGAATTTGCGATAAATAAATAAAATGAAAAAAATAAATATTTGGCAATTAAAACCCTTTCAGCTTTCACTTAAAATGTCTGTAGCATTGGACACACCCAACCTTCACTTACTATGTCTGTAATATTGGACCCATCCAACCTTCACTTACAATGTCTGTATGGTCGAACACATCCAACCTTCGCTTACAATGTCTGTTCCATCGGACCCATCTGACGGCCTAGTCCAACACTGTGTAAATGTAAATAAGAATTGCATACAGGCATTGGATGAGTCCTCTTTACATTGTACGTAATCCCGGATCGAAGATGTATGTGGTAAAAATTTTGCTGAGTGGGTTTTTTGTGTTCCCGTACTTTTGTACATTTTCCCCTATTGTTGAGAGATATTAGTAAAGAAACAGAACTAATAAATATTAAATTTGTTGTATGCTATTTTTATTTGAAAACTACAGTGAACAAAGAATAAAATACAGATATCTCTATAACCCATAAGATTTTAAGCTTGGACCAAAAGGAATTTCAAGGTAAATTAAATTGAAAGGTAATTTACAATAAATAAACATACTCTAGTCAGGGCTCTGTAAAAGATAGGGCTGCACATTTTTTAACATTATACGAGTATATGTAGAAGCCATACCCTTAAAAGCACTGACGAATGCTTTAGGTCATTATACTGAACTGAGCAATAAAACCAATTTATATTTAATTTTGCACCTGATTGCACTAAATCATCCATTAGTACTTTTAAATAATTAATCTTATACATGGTCTCTTCTATAAAAAAGATTTCTGACTCCATTCTACCCCATTGTTCTCCATATATTAATTCCCATAAGATTCCTGAAGGAACATGGGGACTTTTTTCAGTCAATGAGCTGCACCCGATTCTGTTTTTAAACTCATTAAAAAGGAACTACAGTTTAATGCCGGCTACGAACAGCAAATGCATTTAGAGAAGTTTTCAATAGTAGTAATACACATAACCAGTTACCAGCTAATGTTATGAGCTGATACCGCTGTCGAAAAACTTTTCCGTTTTTAAGATGGTCTGGCCTGGTATTGAACCGACGACCTTCTGGTTGGTAGGCGGGTGTCTACCACATCGGCACACATGTTCTCCATACCATGGACATAACCGTAAACCATAAATTTTTGTTATTTAAGGCTTGACCTTCTTTTCGCAAAATGATGACCGTAAGATTTAAATAAAGTAAATTAAAATTTATCACTGAAAATCACTGTGTCCCAAAAGTGATAGATTTAATCTTTCGTATACCTCAATCGTTTAGCAATGTTTTTATTTGTTTCGGGATGCGAAGGCTTAGATCTGAGTGAATGCAGAAAATTCCCTACAATCTGGTGGTAGACGCTTACAATTTTAAGCTGTTTAGTAATAGTTACTGCTGACGTTTTGGGTCCTCTCGGTCTAAGGTATACATACATATGTATGTATATACATATTTTTTATGATCTGCCGCTGCCAATATGATAAGTAATTTTAAACTCTCACGCTAATAGGGATACCAATCTTAACGAAAAGTGTACCTGTACGAAAAAATTGGGTAAATGAAATAGATTTTGAGAGAGTAAAACTCTTCTTATTCCTGTACGAAACATCCCGTATTTTTTCTTCAGGATAGTTTGCGCAGGTAAACAACAGTCAGCTGTGTGCAAATTTAAAAAAAAGTTGAAAAGTTGAATTAAAAAAGGTTTCAAAACGTGTAAACAACTAATTTTGAATTCTGGTTCATTATTTAATTAAAAAACTGTTTTTTTTTTTTGTTTAATTAAAGGTCAAGTTTATGGTGTTTGTGTTTTGTATACATTTGCAAGTTGTGTTCACAAAAGAGTTTTTAAAGCCTTTAAATAAGTTTTTAAAGCCTTTAAATAATATTTATAAACCAATTTTGTTTTGTCTTATTTATTTTAATTAAGCGAAATAATGTAAACATTGAATAAATGTATTCTGCGCCAGTCTTTATGTTAACTGAATTGTAAAAAAATTGACGTTTATTTTTATGGTAAAATTGTTGCTATTTTGCGTTCCCGTACTTTTGTGCGTTTTTGTATCTTATTGAGAGAAATTGTTGTTTACTCTCATTTAGCCGAACTTTATCCAAAAAGTAAAAAACAGACCTATTGAGAGAAATTGTTGTTTACTATCATTTTACAGAACTTTACCAAAAAGTAAAGAAATAGACCTAATATAATTCATGAGACTACACTGGGCCCCATCGGGATCACAATTTTACCGTAAAGCGTTCCCGTACACAAAAATTGGGTAAATGAGAAACATTTTAGGAGAGTAATATTTTTATTGTTCATGCACAAAACTACCCGGCAAGTTTATTGTTTGACAAATAAAATTAAAAAAAAAAACGAAAAAAATGTATTTGTAAAAAATTTAATGTTTTTTATTTACTATTTACTTAATCTAGCCTAAGAGAGCAACACATGATTTAGATATAATATATGCAATGCAATAGATGGAATATGGCGAATACATGTGTGAAGTGTAGCTTCTGACCCATAAGCATTTTAAAGTGCTTGCAAACGGAATTTTAAGTTAAAAGTTAACCTCGAAACTTAGTTTGCATTTCAAAAAACAAACAACACCAACACTTACTCGCCTTGATAGAATTAAATTTGAGCCGACTATAAAAATTCATATCCATATAAAAATTTGTTCCAAAACACAGTTTATCACAACCCTTTGTGAACAGGCAGACTGCAAGTGTAAGGCTGAAGGGTCCTGTAGGATCAAGAAGCTGACTTTGCCTGAGTATGATGTAAGGCGCACTTGATCCGTCATTGGTCATGGTAGAAGGAATATGGCTAGACAGGTGATTGTACTTATCGGGCTCTGGCCGACTCGAAAACAATACCTCAGGATAGGGTTATGGAACAACGATCACTGCCGCAGATGTGGATGAGGAAGAGACGTTGAGCATATCGTATGTGAATACCCGGTGCTTATGAACCATTGTGTTCGTGGAGTGGGTTCTACACGTCATCTTCTCGGTATGCTGCATTGGACCAGGTGAGTGGCTCTCGATCTTGTGTTTGTGGTAATTCTCAAAACGGTGTTCAAAGACATTGCTTGACACACGTGATAGCTACGGGTAGCCACGTGAACTATTTGAGGATTGAGAATTCATTAATTGAGAATTCCACTCCCTTTACATCTTTCTTATTGTTTCCTACCAAAAATCAATGAATGTATCAGTGTAGATGAAAAGTTAAAGTAAGTATGCATTTTATCCACCAAAAAATTATAGTTCACCGCTACCTCCGATATTGCGATGTTGTTGTTGTTGATGTCAAATATGTATGCTAATAGTCCTAAAATTATCCAATGTTGTTATGAAACAATACAGGAAGTTTTTTATTTAAAAAGAAACTGAGATAGTTAATATTCTATTAAATATAAATTTTAAGAAGGATATAATAAAAGTGTATATTTCCCTAAATGATTTTAATGGCAATGCATCAGATTCCACTGCGTTTGATTTGATAATGGAAAAGTAGTAATGAAGAACAGTGCTACGATATACCTAAAAGCAAACCCACTATGAGGAAATTTTAAAAAACTTGCGCTGGACAACTTTACCAAATTCTTTTTTGTTCAATACCAAACGTATGTATATAAGTGAAATTATAGCTCTAACTCGAAAAAATGGTGAATGCAATAAAACTAGCGACATCTATGTGTTACGCAAGGGACTTCTCAGCCCATGTGTTATTTTAGGCGCCAAAAAAAGTAAAGCAGCTCATAAAAAAGTCATGCGATTATTTTTTTATCTTTTCCGGTTTCAAAGCTTGCTTTAACTTATCATTGTATTCGTAACTAAACGTACTCTCTAACGAATTCATAATTAATGCGGTCCCTTTATTAAACAGCGTTCAAAAGAACATCTCTAAACTTGAACAATTTGAAATAAATTGCAATAAAATTGCTTAAGCAATGCACACAGATTCCACAAGTTTAGTTAAGTAAAGTCTATATCCGGCAAATGTGACTGTTTGGTGTCACATTTCGTGTTTTTTTTTTATGAAAAACAATTTATTTGTATATTTTTGTAAAAATCCAAATATAATATCAAACATTTTTTGGGTAAAATATTTGATTTTTTGTGTTCCCGTACTTTTGTACATTTTTCTCTCTAATTGAAATTATTTTTGACTCTCATTTTGCCGAACTTTACCCAAAAAGTAAAGAAACACACCTATTAAATAAGAAATACCATTTTTCAATTTTTCTGTGAAGTTTATTTTTAATTTAATGTGAACCTTAACAACAGAATACAAGGTGGTAAGTTCTTTGGTCCTATATTTTATAGTTGCCAAGATATAACATAATAACTTCTTGCTTTGTAGGAATGGACTGTGAACCCATAGTTATTTTTTTCTTCCTTCCCATTTTAGCTCCTAAAAAGCCGCATTTGACCAACATCTTTTAGTGAATAATGAATGTTAACAAACAAAAATAAAAAAATAAACGAAATCAATAATTTTGCCCGTTTTCCTCCGATTTTAACCGTTCTGAAGTATAATTTTGAAAAAAGCATACCTTATTAGACTTTAATTAGCTGAATCTATCTGTGTTCAACAAAATTAGATTAATCGACAAGCGTGAAGGACTCAACAAAATTGAATACATAAAAACAAAAAATGATTTCTGTTTTCTTCACATACATACATACGTAATATATATACAGTTGACAATTTAATACATTTTTAATATTAACCCCATATTACCCAAGACCATTTATCATGCTTTAAGCTGAAAAAAAAAATCTTCATATTTCTGCCAAGCTTGGAAGAATATAAAATAGTCCTGGTATTCAGAATTATCGAGAGCCAATAGATCTTGAATTTATATAAATTTTTTAGAAACACAATGTGTTTTTTTTTTACCGTTTGTAAATGTAGCGTTTGTTTATGTATTAAAATAAAAAAATTAAAGTCCATACTTTTTCAATTTTAAGCAATAAGTATTTAAATGTAAGGAAAACTTGCAATCAAAAAGAACATCTAAACACTAGAACTTTTGAAGGATAACTGATCTTATGAGCAACAGGAGTAAAAAAGCAAAAAAAAAAATTATTGTTATTTGAAGAAAATACGGTACTTTAAATAACTGATGATCATACATCGCAAAATTTACCTGTATAAGTAAAGCATAAATATAAGTAACGGTACTTATAAGTACCCTCGTGCAATAAAGGTGTGTGATAAAGATATTTTATAAATTTTAACTCAAAAATCGAAATTCGAAATCCCCTTTCCGGTAATTCTATAGTCAATATTTGGACAGGAGAATTTTATTCCAGGGAAATAGTTTCTTGGGATCTCATAATTGGGCTGTGCCCTTAAAATAGGGACAGTAGGTAGGTAGGTGCCGGAGACCACAGAGGCCCATTGTGGAAAGACCTTTCCCTAAAATGACAATAAGAACAGAGAGAAAAAAGGAAAGATAGAGGGAACAAAAGATGAAGAAAAAAAGGATTTAAAAAAAGAGTATGCAAGAAAACAGACGCCCAGAAAGAACCGGGCATCACCTAATGAGCCAGCCTAGACATGACAGAAAATCCTCCAGGTCGCTTATCCTAGCCGACGCAATTTCACCCAGACCATTAAAAAAGCCCCGGCCCAGCAACCTATCCTCCCTCCATGAAGAGCCGGGCAGTGTCAGAGGAGACTGTTCCGCAGTCTCCGGTTCCTCGGTATCGCTGTAAATGCGGCAGAAAATTGGCGTGCCTGCTTCCCAAATCCCCGTCCTTATCCTCAGAAGGCAATGCCCGATCACAAAACCTATCAGAATTCTAAGAGATTCGCACCTCAGATTGAGGACCCATTCCGACCCAGAACGGTCAAGTCTGGGCCAAAGCAGCCTGGAGATCCTACAGCCTTGCCATTTCATCTGCAATGTCATTTCCCCTCACGCCATTGTGCCCCGGAACCTAGCACAGTTTTACACTGCACACATCCAGGAGCGGCGTGAGGGTACTCCTACACAATGCAACCAGACTTGAGCCGACATGGCGACTAATCAGCGTCCTGATAGCCGCCAGACAGTCCATGTAAAAAACCACACCATCTCCCTCAGAAGAAAATTTGCGAAAACGCTCAGCTGCTCTGTGGACAGCCAAGATCTCAGCCTTAAAAACGCTGCACTCATCCTGGAGTCTAAAGGACAGTTTAATGTCACTTTCCACAAGGTAGACCCCCAGATGGATTCTTATGGGGAGAGTAAGGATTTCTTAATTTGGTGCAAATAACTTTGTGGTCAATACACATTTTCGGTATAAAATTATGGGAATTTGTTAAGAGGGAGTGGCATCTGTCATATACAGTAAGTATTTGGTATTCGTAGTACCGTTTCAATTCTTCTCAATTGTTTGTATTCTGCATTACGATCGTATCTATATTTTTTAATTTGTCCACTTAATGACGGAGATTCCTTCGACTCTTGTTTTTTAGATCAAAATTTTGTATTTGGCTGAAATTTTATTATTTATTTTCATTATATCTAAAACATGGTGAAATTATATAAGGTGGTGACAGCCTTCAACAATACAAAAACAACGGGACATTTTTTACTCTATAAATGTCAAAAACACAAGAAAACATACATATATACAAATAAAATATTAAATTTTAATTTTTATTGAAAAAAAAATATATAATAAAAAATATTTCAAATAATGATGATGACCCGTCTACCACATCAAAAGAAACCTACCCAATTTGGCGATGTTTTTCTTAAAAATTGTATAAATATGCAAATTGTTGGTGTTTTGTTTAGCGGCAAAAAATTGGAGGAATAGTTTAAGGAATTATTTATTTTTTATTTATTATTTAAAAAACACACAAATTCAGTAGAAAAACACATAAATTCACAAATTTCCGCAAAAGTTGTGTACCTATATTTAATAAGAAAATATATCTATGAACAAAAACTGAAAAAACTGTTGAAAGCTATGGCATGACAAAAAAATAGCTGGTTTTGAAACACCATCTTATAAATAATTACATCATGATATGTAATATAATAAAAATATAAATTTGCGATCATCCATTTATATAAAAACACGAACAAAAGCTGAGTGTTTTCTTATTAAACCCCTTTGTGTATGCACTAATTTTTGAGTTTTTATTAAAATGTTCACAAATTTTTTGTTTCCATTTCATACGTTCCGTAGCAAAACAAACAATCACTCTTATTCTTAGTTTCGATTCGAATTTCGATATTTTCTCCGTTTGGCAAATTTGGTATTCTGAGTTTCGTTTCCGTTCATCTTTTTTCGATTGTATGTATTCTACATTACGATTGTTGCTACGTTTTTCTAAGTTGTTAAAGTTGTGACGAAGATTTTTTGATTCTAGTTTTTTAGTCGAAAAATTTATTAATTGGCTATGAAACTTATTATATTATTTATTTTTATTTAATACGAAATAAAAAGCTACGAAAGTAACAAAAATTTTATAAAACTAATAATTTACGCTTGTCCACTTGCATGAAAAAGAAAAAGAAAAGACAAATTTAGTGTTTTCTTATTGAACCCCTTCTGTTTCTATTTCATACGTTCCTATGGTTTTGAAAACATTTTTTTTTTTTTTGGAGTACCAATTTTCGATCGAAACGTAACTGAATGCGGAGACGTAATCGAAGCTCGGAATGACTCGTGTGACTAATTTTCTCTTCTTTTTTTTTATTCGATTTTTTATTAAAATTAGAATTTTTGGTCATACCGTAAGTAAATACAGAGACGTAATCGAAACGTAAGAGTTGATTGATTTTTGCATATCTTCCCACATGAAATGGGCTAATATTCGTTATGGCAAGAAAATATTCTTATCACTCTGTGATAACTTTTAACAGAACTAAGTCTGTTGTGGCAGTTAATCTTAAAAAGATTGTTGAAAAAAACGTTTGTGTAAAACATCACTCACAAAATTCGTAATAGCATTTTTAAATTTGTATACATTTTGTAAGAATACATGGAAGATGTTGAAAATGCGAAACATGCATTTATAGGCTTTTTACACTTATCAACATTTAACAATCGATTTAGAAAGAGTATCACCTTTTAAACTTTTCAAAGATTGGTTTTGTAAAATTATGATAAACCTACAAATATGAATTCTCTACATAAAAATTCGCACCCAACCAAATGAAAAAACAAATATTTTATACCACAAATTTAGCTATACATCGAGAATAATTCGATATTTGGAGGGTTTGATAAATGGTAAAAGGCAATATACGTGTTTTTAAGTTTTTCAAAATATACGATATTTCTTTTATTTCAAAAATAAAATAAGACTTATTTTGTTTTACAAAAATGTAAGGCCGCATTTACAAATCTAACGTCTTACTTTTGTTGGTTTCTAAAAAAGTAAGTACATATCTTCTTTAAATAATAAGTAATACTTAACATGATTATAGTAAGGACAATAATGATGATGATGATGAAGAGCAAAGTAAAAAACAATACAAATGAAACCGGTAATGAGTATTAACCTAAGTGAACGGTGGTATTGAAAATTAAATATAAAATCACATAAGAAAAGAAGAATATGGTAATAATGATGAGATTGACATGATAATACTTAAATTTTTAAGGTATAGTCTTAAAAATTATAAATTTAGACCTCAACTAATAGAACTAAACTTATATTAAAAGACATTTTATTTGTTTGTTTGACTTGTTTGCCAAGTCAAGAAAAACAAGAATACGTTCAAGTTAAAGGAGTTAGTTGTTCACATTATGGACGTTTTGAAGTTTTCTTTATACATATGTATATAGTTTTATACATATACATAAATATGCACATGCATTTTTACATATATTTTTATGTAAGAAGGAAGCCAGCTTTCTTTTTGTTTTCAAAATTTCAAATTTCTTCTTAGTATTGTCAAAACTTAATGGTAATAAAATTTATATATATATATATATATATATATATATATATATATATATATATATATATATATATATATATATATATATATATGTAAGTACATATGAAAATAGGTGCTCTTAGCCGAGTTTAATGATTCTGCTGAAATTGAGCAAATAAATTTAAATCGTGTTGTGTAACATATCCTGAAATGTTGCCGGTTTTAACATCACCACCATTGTCGGCGTCACTAACGCCCTCAGTTTGATTAAGTTGTTGTTGGATTTCATTGTGTGGTATTAAAGATGTGCTTAGATTTAATTTGGATAAATTTTCAAGAGTGGTGTATCCATCACCGCTATTAAATTGTGGAGTATTTTCTTTTTTATGATTTTGTTCTGAATTTTCAACATTTTCTGTTTTCTGAAACAAATTCTGTAAATCTTGTTGTAAAACATAGCCATTGTTGTTTGGGGTAAACTCAGATGAAGTGTTTGGTTTTAAAAGGTTTGAATTTAAATTTTGTATTGTAATGTAACCGCTTGTAGTTGCTGGAACTGTAGGTATTTCTGCAGTATTATCATATTGATCATTAAAAGTTTGCCATGGCTGTAGTGTTGATTGCTTTATGTATCCGCCATTATTATGTGGGAATTTAGTTAAAGGTGAATCCTCTAAATCATTGTTTTGATATTCAGACTCTTCTGTACTTCCTACCAAAGAATCTGCAGATGATAAAGCAGTGTTTGGGAAAGCTTTCATTAATTCTCCTTCGTATTTTCGAATATAGCCATCCTGTGGCGAATTCTCATCAGATACATCGGATGCTTCCACATTGCAGTCTAATTGGCATTCTTTTATATCAGTACTATAATTGACTCCAGACTCAACTCCTCCACCACCCAAGTAACCTGAATCATTACCAAGAGAAGCCAATAAATGATGGTGTTCGTTACGGAAGTTAAATTCATGCATACCAGCTGTAGTAACCCATTGATCTTCAGCTACTCTCGTATCTTTAATTGAATGGTTGCCGCTGCCAAAATCACCAGGAAATCCACTACCTGTTTCTTTTGTTAAGTATGTTTCTAGACCAGCTGGTAGAGTGCAATTTATATTGGCCATTTTATTATACTTTTTCCGTGCCAAATATAAGGCAGCCATAACTCCTAATGACATGGCCACTACTACCAAAGCAATTGTTGTTATTTTGCTCATGCGGCTTGCTGAGCAAGAATAAATTGCCGATGTCTGCCAAGGAGATTTATAAAATTCATATAAAGAGTTATTCAAATATTTTTGAGTTTTTTCAAAATGTTCCTCAGTTTGGGATGTACTTGTTGTAATGCATTCTAAGTCATCATTATTACTATAATCGTCCAAATTTTGGTAATTGTGCATAGGCAAAAGAGATTTATCAATCAATGGCACCACATTTACGGCTCGTACTTCTACTGTAGTCTTATATTCAGACCCTACACAACTTGGAACCTTTGTAAAGGTACAAGAAGTTGCCCCAGTAATAATGCTTATTCGTTGCCTTATTATATCCTCTTTATGCATTTGTTTCACCAGAATTTCATAATATTCAATAGGACCTCGAGGTTTTACAGGTTTGCTCCACTGTATAGTACTAGCAATATTGTTATTAGGAGCAATACCAGGTGGTGATGGTGCTGTAAATGAGATCAGTTTTAAAATGCTTATTAAAAATGCTAAAATATAAAAAATTAGAACAAATGCTTAGGAGTTTTAGATTTTAATGATTTAAAAATAAAACAATTTTTTTAATTATAACGTAATTTTCACGTAGTGATTGAGTTAGTGTTGGGTTTAATATGAAATATACATGTACATAATTTAAATATATCTGTTTCGATATGGAATAATAGCTTAACTCGACAAAAGCAAAAACTGAGATATTGCATTAGAAACATCATAGAGGGCAAGGCGCTTAAATATATTTTATCTACTGTTGTTTTTTTTCTTCTAATTTTGTATGCATTTACCTTTTGCATTTGTCAAAACATCTTCGTGTAAATGTTGACTTAAGCTATTCTTATATAAATTTTTACTTACTTCCAATTGCAGTTGTAAAATGAACATCATTACTGGTTTCCGATCTCTTTACCGTCTCAGCTAGAACATATACCTTATAAGCAGTAAAACTTTCTAAATTCTCCATTTGATACTTCAGTGTTGAAGCATTAACTTCAATCTGATCATTATTTAACATTATAATGTATTTTCGTATTTTTCCATTGGGATGGCTTGGTTCATACCATTTTATAATCGCACTAATATTTGTAATGCTTTCTACGCGTAGCTGTCTAGGCGGCGAAGGAGCACCTTCTAAGGTACGAACTACTTGTGGTTCACTTGGTTTACCTTTTTTAGTGCGAGAAAACATATACATGCTAACTTTATAGTTCGTAAATGGTTTCAGATCATTTAAAAATAACCTTTTGTCATTCTTTTTGGCTATTTTAGTAACGAATTTATTTTCAAGACAAGTTGCGTTTTCAGATACAGCATCATTTGCTACTTCGCAGTATGTAATATTAAAGCCATCCAATATTGAAGGGCATACACGTTCAACGCTCCATTGTACCTTAATTGAATTTGCTGAGGCCACTAGCTCAGGATCCATTTTAACTAAATCGCTATTTACATCCATTGTACAATCGGTCCAATGGAGACCAGTATTAAACATGTAGTAATCTGCAGAGACAGCTAAGTTGAGTGTATGTTCTTCCAATACATTTTGCGCTTTTGTTGTAAAATTAAGTTTCTCGACAGGAATTTGTTGAAAATGCATTGATTCCTTAAAATAAAACGTAAAACGTTTCAAATTTATTTTTTAGAATTATCACTTATGTGCAAATTACTTACTTTACATTCATTGGGTAAAGCGCGCTTTGGATAACACCAATATACTGTAAAGCCTAACAACCCTTTAAGATTTTTCGGTTTTGACCATGTCAACGTATATGTACGATTATTTGCATGATAAACATTGTGAATGGCTTGCGGAGTAAATTCTTTGGCATTTCTCTGATTCGTTGGATAAATTATTAATTGACTTGCTTCTAAAGATTCACCTATGTGATTACGACTACGTATTTCAAATCCATAATATGAATCTCTTCGCCATGAAAACTTTGCTAAATTTTTTTCTTGATGAATTGGTTTTAAATCTCTGAAAGTATATAAAAGAATGTCTTAAGTTTCTAAAAGTATACCATAACTTTGGCTTTGATGATGGTAAATAAAAGATCTAATTAAAAGCATTACACCGCTGAATCGATTACAAAGTACTTTAGGATTATAAAATATATCTCAAAAACAACAAAAATACGTATAGATCAACTAATTTGGAATATATTTTCCATTTAATAACATTATTTTGTAAACTAGGCAGTAGACATATTCAATATACATACTTGAGATATTAGAATTCTACCAATGATCTTTTGTCAAAAAATATGATAGATTTTCAAATAATAAATATTTACTAAATTTAAATAAATGAAAAAATATAAGGGTTTGTAAACTTTTACAGTGGAATTTAATCACTGCTTAGAAACGATCCCCTATTTGCATACATATATTAAATTAATTGCTTTTTTCTATTCCTTTTATGTAAATGATATGCAAACATATTATATACTTACACCAATTTCCCTTCAGAATCAATAGATGTTATGACATAAGTAAAATTATCACCATTATATTCATTTGGTAAAAGTTCTTCCCAATATATTGTAATACGAGTTTCTGTCGAGTCAATATAAAAACTACCTGGTTGAACAAGCGGTGGACGCTGTGGTCGACGAGCCGCTGTACGAAACTCATATACAAACTGATCACTCCAAATGGCATTAGGATTTTTTACACGAACTCGTATCATCAATTTATAACGCCAAAATGCAAATGGCAAATTATTGAGACGTAATCGCAGCTCATTGTGTTCTCGCACAGGTCCCTCATAATGCATTATCGTTGAATTTTCTGGTTGCAAAAGGACCTCCCACTGCAATCCTTTTGGACGATACTTTTCCCAACTATTCATTTGCCATGATAACCTGACACTGTCTACAGTTAAGTTTTCCATACGTATATTTTCGCCGGGCTTAGACGGTATCATTACATCAAAATTATTTATATCGAAACGCTGTATTAACGGTTGTTCGTTGGATTTGACAAGAGCATTACTCGACTCGATGGAAAAATAATACATTTCCTGATAGCGGTCCTTTAATGATATATTACAAACTACTAAATTCCGGTCATCGTAATTACACTGGGGCTGATATATATAGCTGGGAAAGTCGTTATAATAGGAAACATTGTAAGTGGTCAATATTGGATTTGGCGGTTTGGTAAAATTGCATATCATATAATCAAAATCATAGCTGCGACATGAAAAATCTTTTCCTGGCCTTGGTCGAGAACCTACGAAAACTTTTGTCTCCATTATAGCATCCGGTCCGCATTTACAGCGATACTCTGTTTGCTGTTCACTGGCATTGTACACCATATAGACTACAGTAGTGCTATTTAAAGTAAAAAGGTTCTGCTGTGGTAGTTCTTCATTTGTACGACCAATAACAAAATGCAGACAGCTCGAGTTTTTTCCAGGAAATGTTTTCAAATTCATATAGCATGTAATATTAAAGTCTGTACCAATAGCTGCTTCCACAGTAACCGGATGAGTTTCACCCGGATGATTATACATTCTATTCGCACTGGCTATTATATATCTTTTACCTGATAATAGACCTGATAAAACAAGTACTAAAATAAACATTATGCACTCTGTTATATTTTTAGTCATTTTAATGTTATGTATTATTGTTTTCTTTTATCACGTTTTATTAATAAATTTGCGCAAATTGTGATTGTTTAAAGCCTTTTGGCCCATTAAAACAAGTCCTTTACGCAGCCCCTACAAAGTGGCTTTTCTCTTTTTTCTATATATACACTGCTTAGTTTGAATTTGTTTTTCCAGGAAATCCGTTTAATTTTAGTGTGTTGTTTTTCTTGGAATTTGAATTTTTACTGTCAGGTATTTACGCAATTTTCCTATTAATTCTTTAAAAAATTCAATACTCTTTAATTGAATATGTTTTATAATGCCACAATTTTAATTTTTGAGCACTTGGAAAACATTTTTTTTATAAATATTGCACTTTTATGAAATACTTAAATTTTCAAAATTCTTGGAAATTTGTATTTAGTTGCTTCATTGTTGTTGTTTTTCTGGTAATTCTCTTCTGTTATTACTGTTGTGTGTTTACAACATGCGATGTATGCGAAAGACGTGTTTCAACTGTTGCCATATTATATCGTCTACAATACAATGCCTAACAAAATGTAACAAAAGTCACAGTGGTCCATGTTATTTTTCCTAGATGAAACAAAGTATGGCATCTCTTTTTTTATATAAAAAGAAAAAACAACATTTATTTATTGCTTTTTTTGTGAATTTTGAATGTCAAAAAAAATTAATATAAGTTATATTTTAAATAAAATACACCTAATCCTATTCTTACAGTCTATATAAATTCAAACGATGTAGTGCAAAAAATGACGTAAATACAAGATTAGGTGGAAAATAAAAAACCTTTGATGTTTTTGACAAAATACACATGAGCCTGTTTATACAATTTACTTTCGTCCCAAAAAATGCCGTGAAAAAAATCATGCAAAAACAAGATTAGGGGTAAATTAAATAACGCTATTGACAATGAATAATCATTGCATTACACAAAAAAAACTGTCAGCCGAACCGGCAACACCACCTTCTTTTTGTATTGTAATTAGTTTTATATTTTACATGGTGAAATTATATAAGGTGAAGTTGATTTTTTTTGTTCACATGCTGTCAAAATATATCTTGCACAGCAGAGACTTACTAAGAAGAACGATCCATGGTATCGTTAAACTATATTCATAAATACGTCTAAATATTTAATGTTCATATTTTCAATTATTAATCAAAAAAGTATTAAGTTTTGTGATACATCACTGACTATAGTGATATCGTAGTGTAGAAAAAAGAAAGACTAACAAAAAACTTTTGCATCATGAACATTTTTCATAATATCTTTCAAAATTTGTGCCTGTATCATTAATTTTTGCAACACTGTTCGCCTTGAGTTCATGGAATGTTTTGGGCTTCTTCATATGTACTCGTTCCTTCAAATAACCATAAAGAAAATAGTCTGGTACTGACAAATCTGGCAAACGCGCAGGCCAATTAATATCTGTATATCTGGAAATTATTCGCTCTCCAAATATATAATACTGAAAACGGGGGTTATTTACAGACGTTAATTTCGATACTTAGTGTTAAAGATTTCCATTTTGCATATTTTTAAATCTGAAAAAAATAATATGTAATATATGTATATACATAAACGAAAAAGGTATTAATTTTTTGAACCCTATGGTGACTTTTAGCTTGCCATGAATTAGGTGATAAAGGAATACTTTTATATAGTACAAAATTGGCCATTAGGATGCTATTGTACTATTGGACTAAGAAATAGTGCTAATAAAAGTACAATTGTACCAAATTTCGCATTCCTACAACAACAATATTTAGAATTATTATTATAAAAATCTTTAGTAGTATTATTTATACTTTGATAACATAGTTCACATTTCAAAAAATAAAAAATATATATATATATATCAATGGTATTTTTGTGACCTTCACAGCTACAGCTGGTATTGCGCAAGCAATGGGAATTAGTTATGAATTTTAAAAGACATTTGGTTCCGCAATTCTTTATTGTAAGCACCTCTGTAAAACTTAAGAATTCTGGAACAGTGTTATTTATCAACTTTTTAAAAAGTTGTTTTAAACCACTTTCATGTTTACACGAAAACCGCTTGATTTGTATTACTGATGTGATTTAATTGTTGTACAGATATGGCATCCCTTTGTAAACCACATGAAAATATTTGTGTTTGTTGCTGTCATAATGTATACAACTATAGTTGCTGTAATAAATATTTTTAAGTCAAAGCCCAGAAGTTCTTATTAATAATATGGATATTAAAAACTTAACTTTGGAAGATATGTGCAGAACATGTATGAAGCAATTTCATCAAATTCAAAAGAAAAGTGTAAATCACAATAAATTTCATAGCATATACGAGGTACCAGCTGGATGCCACACCAATGCATCCTTTATGGAAATCCTTAAATTGTTAGAGCCATCTATAAAGATTAGTAGTGAGGATGACCTACCTAAAATATTGTGTTCAAGATGCATTGCAAAACTATTAAATGCATACGAATTTATAGAGACTTACAAAGAAGTCGATAAAAAATTCCGTAAATTGTTAAAAGAACTCGATATGGCCAGCAGTAACGATCATTCCGTAGAAGTAATAGATGATATCGATGATGAAATGGATATTCATGAAATAACAAAGGTAGAATTTGAAATCGAGGGAGTTAAAAACGACAACTTTGTACATGAAGTAGTAGTGGAGAATGATAAAGAGAAAGATTGGCCGGAAAATGAGGATGAACTTTCGAATGAAATATCAGAAGTGTTTAACAAAACAGATGCATGCTTCATTGAAGCGTATAATGCCAATAGCAATAAAAAATGCATTCCAAGCAAGATGTGGTAAGTCAAGTTACCTTAATTGATATTTTTAAGGCTGTTTCGGTATGTACCTACTTAAGATAAATTATATATTTTAAGAAAATATAGTATGTTTGATGATTTTTAATGATTTTTAAAATCCCTGAAAGACGTTATTTTTGTATTATTTATTTTTACAGTAGTGTTATTTTTTAAATATTTTTTTAAACGTTTAAGCTTAATAGTTCCAAATATTCTTGATAAATGCGCTATTTGACATAGAATTTATTAAATGCCATTTTCTGAACAAAGTGCATAAAATTTTCCATAAATAACATATAATAAATAGCCTAATATTCAGACTATATATTATATTAATTCTCATAATATTCCATGAAGGAACATAGGGACTTATCTCAGTCCATGAGCTGCACACGATTCTATTTTTAGACTCATTGAAAGGGACCTACAGTTTAACGCCGGCTGCGAAGGGCAAATGCATTAGAGAAGTTTTCAATAGTAGTAATATTCATAGCCAGTTACTAGCTAATGTTAGGAGGTGATACCGCTGTTGAAAAACTTTTTCTGATTGGTAGATGGGTGTCTTACCTACCATACGACAGCGGCAAGCTATAGATAAACACAAATTTATCCACGTATCACCAAAAACAATTTTTACATTTTGATTTTAAAAAAGTTTAGGACAAATTGCTGTTTAAACTAAAAACCAACCTAAAAATCTTTAAAAATTAACATTGACAAAATATTGTTCAGTTTTAAGTTAACAAACCGATTTGTAAATGTTTTTCCAGATCACGATTTTTTTTATTAAGAAGTGATTTCTGTTTGGCAAATATTAAATGTTTTTTAGGACTTACAATGAGAGTATCCATTTTTATAGCAAAATAACGCTTAATAACATTTTATTATTATTATTATTTATTTTTATTTAAAAAAATATTAAAATCATTTTTAAAGATTATCCGCGTGCTTCGCTACCCCTATCTTCCTTATTTTCTTTACTATTAACTTAGTTATAATATTTTACCCCTTTTTCCCCTATAAGACTTATACTGTCAAGTTTAAACATTTAGAATGGCTTATAGTAACATCAAAAAAGAGCGCAAAAAATTTCAAGATAATTGGTTTCACACAAACACTCATTCATTTTTATATATAAAATGTATATGTAGATAGCTTTTACACGGTGTGTTTAGTTCAATACCAGCTAATCCTGCTTCCCGCTTTTTGTCTGATGTGAATTGATAATGAAGCTTTAACTGTTACCTTTCTCCACATATATATAATTTCACATTTAGTATGAATGGGTGCCAAGCCTACTTACATATATAATCTTGCTCAGTTATTGACTTATTATGTGTATTTTCCAGGAAGTTATTTGAACCAAATTTAAAAACTTTTTCTATCACCGCCTAGTTCTGCCAATTTTTTGACTGAGTATTTCTATTGACAACAAAGATATTTGTACCAAATTTAGAGGCGTTTTCTATTACCATTTTGTAAATATGGACAAATAAATATTAACTTTGTATGGGCGTGCCATCGCCTAGTGTGAATTTTTGAAAAGTGTTTATCCTTCCAAACATACAGCTATAGTGTCTTTCTATATATTTGAGGAACTATAGGCTTGTCTCAAATGCTTGGATTTGGACCGGAATGGGTCAAAATGTGGAAAAAAGGTAAAAGAATGTAACTAAAATAACATCTAAAAAATAAAGATGGATGTTGCGAAGCATGTCGGGTTTTAGCTAGTTTTTTATAAAAAGCATTACGAATTTTTATAATGCTATAATTGCTTTTGTTTGCGTATCAGCTAAGAAAATGATGACTTTAGGAATGCAATAAATTGTCAAAGTTTGCATGGTTGCGTTTAGGAATATATTACATTGTAGTACTGTAAGGCTACATGCATTTAGGAAGGCAGTCACTATAAAAATATCAAGAAAACAACCATACATACAAATACACATCAATTTTTATGTATAAGATTTGTAAGATTTTTTAATAAACATATAATTAAACCATTGCAGCCAAACAAAAAGTCGACGACAAAAAATGAATACCGAAGAAACAACGTATATAGAAATTGATTCTAATGGTGATCGTGTTACAAGAGCTGTTCTAAAAAGTAAGGATAAAAATGAGGACAAAATAGGATTGCCACCACAAAATGAAGATGGTTCTATGTCATGTCAAGAATGCGATGAAATTTTGGAGAACGTAGCAGTTTGGCAACAACATATGCGACAACATCGTCTTGGTAAAATACCTAAAATTAAGTATAAAAGAAAATCAAACTCAACAAAAGCATCAAAAACATCAAAAATTGGCTATGAATGTGAACATTGTGGGAAAGGTAGGCAATGTGAATAGTAGTAAATAAAGATTAATATTTACTCCTTATATTACTTTATTTTAATTGCCTTTCCTAAGTTTTTCCAAGAAACGCTGCGTACAAAAATCATTTACGAATTCATACAGGTAAATTTTACTTTTTTATATACGTATATTAAAAAAACACAACACTTGATAAGAATGTTCTTTAAAGGAGAGGAGCCTTACTTATGCATTGAGTGTGGAAAGAGCTTTAAAGTAGTAAGCAGCTTAAATACTCACATGTTGCGACACAAAGGAGAGAAAACTTATCAATGTCCTCATTGTCCGAAAAAATTTGTTTGTTCAAGTGGTTTATATGGACATATGATGGTACATTCAAAAGAAAAACCATATGTATGCGATATATGTGGCAGTGCTTTCCATATGGCCTATCAATTAAGAAATCACAACCTTTATCATAGTGGTACCAAAAAGTTTCAGTGTGAATATTGTGATATGAGATTTGTTACCAGTGAAAAACAACGTCGCCACATGCGCACTCATACTGGTGAGAAACCATATCGTTGCAAGTATTGTGAACGTGCATTTGCTCAAAGTAATGATTGCATTAAGCATTTACGACAGCATCTGGGAGATAATGTTTATCAATGTGAATTATGTCCGTTGAGATTTCCAATGGCTAGAGATATGAAGGCTCACTTTGCCACTCATAAAGATGATGACGAAGAAACTCGAGTTCGCAATTTGCAAGCCCGCCTAGAAGAAGAACGGAATTTACGAATTAAGTTGGGTGTTCAGGAATCTTGATTTATTTTTTTTATTAATTATACGTGTTTTTAAATATAGTTTATTGTTTATGTAATAAAATTTGTTGAACATTTTTAATTAGTCCTATTTGAGGTTACAAAGATTGAGGGCTAACACCTTCAATCTTACTGTACTTATTTTCTCTTACTTTACAGGTTTCTCAAGATAAAATAAGAATTTTATGTATACGTAAAATTCGTATACGTAGCGTATAAGAATACGAATACGTAGCGAATATGAATTTTAACCTCATAGTATTGTTTTTTTTTTTTTTTGTAAATAAATCGTTCAGTGACTAGCTATCAAAGAATAATATTTAGTTGAGTACTAAAGGTAAAATAAACTGAAATCGTTGATCTTAAGAGAAAAAGCAAATAAAAAAGCCTTGAAATGTGTAAGAAACAAGATTTTTGATCGAAAATCCGTACATTTGCTTGATACAATAAAAAAGAAATAAATAAATTAGTCAAATATATATTTTTGTTTTTGGCGTTGTAAAGTGTGAGTCTATTCTAAAAATGATGGCTTCTCATAGTCGTTAACAGGTACGTCAATTACTTCTACTCTGAAAGGTGTTACAAATTTGTGAGGAAATATAAAGCGATATAATCTAAAATAATACAAACAAAAATAGTATTACAAAGGGTATCAATAATATGAATATCGGACCTAGAGTGAGGAAAACTATGCGCCCCTAGGCATATGCAATATAAAAAATTCTGTAGGTAGGTAGGTAGGTAGCAAAGGCGGTACCGAAAGTACCCCACCCAGAGACCACAATGGTCCTTTGTAGAAGGAACCTTTTAACTGATAAGAAGAAGAGTGAAGAGAAGAATTAGAAAACAAATAGAGAGGAAGGACAGAGAAGGAAATAGGAGAAGAAAAGAGGGTCAGAAGAGGCATACACAAAAAAGAGACGGATGCCGAAAAGAGGACCAGGCATCACCTAAGGAGCCAGCTGAGACCTGACAAAAAGCCCCCCAAGGTCGCAAATTCTAGCTGACGCAATGTTACCAAGGCCATCGAAAGAGCCAAACAACCTGAGCCTGCGCCCGTAAAGAGCTGGGCAGTGACAGAGGATGTGTTCCACAGTCTCCGGCTCCCCTGTATCGCCGCAAACTCGGTAGAAGATAGGGGAGCCTGCTTCCCAAATCACAGTCCTCGCCCTCAGAGCGCAGTTCCCAGTCACAAAGCCTATCAGAATCCTAAGTGATTCCCTCTTCAGATTGAGGACCCATTGCAAAGTCGCGAAAACGCTCAGCTGCTCTGAAAACAGCGATGATCTCGGCCTGAAAAACACTGCACTCATCCGGGAGTCTAAAGGACTATTTAATGTCACTGTCCGCCATGTAGCCTCCCGCGCCAGTGCCCTCCTTGATCTTAGATCTATCTGTAAAGACAGCGTGGCCGTCGAAAAGTCTATCAACCCACGCCAAGACTCTATCCGGAAAAACTGACGCAGGGCATATGCCGAAGTCGCATTCCCTGACCTTATAGTCCGTTGAACCAGCACAGGTCACCAAATGCGCACCCTAGTCAAGTTCCCCCAAACCGGCAGTATCCATAACCCAGAGCCTTGGCCAGGCCCAGCGCTGCCTGAGGAGTACTTCTAAAGGCACTAGATATGCCCAAAGCGACATACCTATGTACCTTATTTAGAAGCCTCCTCGGACTGGCATTTTCTGTCCACCATATGATACAGCCATATGTGAGAACAGGTATCACTATGGGGTCATAAATCCACTTCACCATCGTCGGGCGAAGACCCCATCTCATACCAATCGCACTTCTAACCATATAGTAGGCGTTAAAGCCCTTATTCATTCTCAGAAGTGTATTCTCCGTCCAAGAAAACTCCTAAGAACTTGGCTTCCTCAGACAGTCTTAGCACAATTCCATTCAATCTAGGTAGCTCAAACTTTTCCAACTTATATTTCGTGGGAGAGAACTAACTCATTCTTCGAGGGATTGATGCTAAGACCCCTGGCGGACGCCCAGGAAGATAGCTTGCCAAGCGCCGACTGCATGATGATACCAACAGTCGGGAGGAACACAATAATCACTAGATCATCCGCGTAGCAAACCACTTTCCTCTGCCTTCCTCATCAAACTTCCTAAGGACTCCATTCACAACAAGATTCCTGAGTAGCGGCGAAGTACACCTCCTTGAGGAATACCACGAGAAACTAGTCTTTCGAGGCGTACCTCACCAAGTTCCGAGCGGACAATCCTACCCCTGAGTCGTTGATTATCCCCTCCACAAGGAAATCATGGACGCCAAGGTTAACCAGCACCTCCCTAATCGCCCCATGCTCAACATTGTTGAAGGCACCCTCAATATCCAGAAAGGCAACAAGGGTGAAAGTCCCATAGTGCAGACCCTTCTCAATCTAGCCGATGATCTCGTGAAGAGCAGTCTCAATAGACCTACTCCTAAGGTAAGCATGTTGAGCCTCACTGAAGGTCCTTCTATCTATTCTACTCCTCAAGTGCAAATCTAACACTCTCTCCATCGTTTTCAGCAAAAACGATGACAGACTGATTGACTTAAAGTCACCTGGCATGGAGTGGTAAGATCTGCCAGCCTTCGGTATGAAAACCACTCTCACCTTCCTCCATGCCATAGGCACAATTCCACCAAGAAGGCAGACATCCACCAGGAATTTCATGGCAGAGATGGGGACATCCTGTAATATGGCCGGAAAGATCCTGTCCGGACCCGGAGATTAATAGGACCCAAAGGACCGGACCGCCCCTTGACCCTATTGAACAGTCTTCTGGCCTCCGAGCGCAAAGACCCCAGCTCTGCTGTCCACCAACAAGGCTGAACCCTCTTTCCCGGAAAAACCCTCGGACAGGACGCTCAAAGGACCTGACACAGAATTCAGTAAACCTATCAACCGCTCTCTCAACAACCGAGCAGTCAACGGGCTCAAGAAACAGATCCCCTATACCCGTTCCCTCGCAATCGCTGAAAGACCACCATACGGTTCTCCTAGAACTCCTGAAAGGAACCCTCCTATACCCTGCACAAACCAGGCCGAAGCGAATCGAGCTGTGATCCGAGAAGGAAAAGCTCTCATCAACCCTCCAGCCTACCACAAGGTTATCCCTATTTGATAGCGTCACGTCAATGACATCCTTTCTAATCCTATTCCTAAAGGTAGGTTTGCCTTATTGCAAATGAGCAGTCCCTGATCAGTGACAAAATTAATGTCACCACTACCCTATTGGCAGTGATGAGCGTTGGCATCACATTCCAGCACCATGGGGACTCCATCGACCCTGGCAGACTCAACTAGAGCTGCCACTTCAGCTGCTGGCGAATCCGTCGCCTCGTAGGGCAGATAAACGGAAGCCAAAAGAAACCTGGCACCGTCCGTACCTCCACGCTCAACAGCCGTCAGATAGCCATTACTGAAAGAATTTAAGAGGGTTAGATGTATGTCATTCCTAGCTAGTATGCAGGACCTTACCTTATTCAATGTGCTTGGCACATACAACTTGTAGCCCGTGACTCTTAATCTGCGAACCTTATTGCCAGCAATCCATGGTTCTTAGATGAGAGCCACGTCTACCTTCCCACGACCAAGGAATAAGGAGAGTTTGGTTGAGGCTGCTTCACTGTGGTGGAGGTTTATCTGCACCACCAGCAGTCTTCTGGGCTTTGTCACCTTTAGCATACCTAAGCCTAACACTGCCCAAGCCGAAATTCGCCTTACCCCTAGCTCTATCAATGAACTCCGGGAACGCTTTATCAATAGCGAACATGAAATCCGTGCTCCTATTGCCCTTACAGACCAAAGATGTAACCATCTTCCACTGGCCTGTATCCAGGGCAGCATTCTGATTAGCCAGTATTGAGAGTATCGATTCCACCGAGAGAACGGGCGGTGGAATCCTAACAGTCATTGCCGGCCTGAGAGGCAGCTTGGATGAGCAGATTACCTCCAGTTTCACACCTGGGCAAAGGTCGCCACACTTGCCGACTGAAATACGCAGGAAATCAACCAATTTCCTGTTACCGCAGTTCACAATTTTGATGCCTTTGGACCAGTCTGCGCCAAGGAAGGACATTTCATCCTGACTGCCTTTACCCATCCTGTCAATGACAGCAACCTGATTGACAGAATCCAGGCTGTTAGATTTCTTCGCCTTCTTTGATACTTGCCGCTGTTCAGGCTTTCTCACCACCGCAAGTCTTGGCTTCGGATTTGGAAGCTCGTGCCGAAGCCTTGAGCGCCTTCTTGCCGTCCATTCTGTCCACGCTGATCATTTTGGCTTCCACAGCTTTGGCATTTGTGGTGGGGTTGGAGCAGCCTTCACCTCCTTGGAAGAAGGTGAATTTATGGTTCCTTCCTTTGCCACCACAAATTTAACTGGAATTGAGCACAGACGTAGGGCCGTAAATTCTCTCGAATTTGGACACACTTTGTCTGTGTTTCCTGATAAGCAACTGTTCCTTCCTTATCAAGGCTGCTTCCTCCTTAATGGCCATTTTCTCAAGGAAGGTCAGAGACAATAATATTCCATTCTTGGCCTTGTCGTCCTTTGTTCGACCATGATTACCCTCCTTCTGAAGCTCGGCCTGCTGGGTAGCAAGACTCAGATTCAGAAGAGCCAACGCATTGTCCTCATTCATTGCCAGCCCGTCAACAATATCAATATCATTCAAATTCAATTTAGTCAATTTCTCATCCATTCTGATCCCACGAGTAAGCCGTAAAGGGATGGACCATCCACGCAGTGACGGCGTACGTGGACTAGGCAACAACTTACAACCGGTCCGTGCCCTGGCACCGGAGGGGGAGCTGTTAGCGACCAGTTATCTTTATACACTTAACTGGCCATACACGTCCTCGGCATAGCTACCTACCATCTCGACCTTAAAAATGGTGGATAGCCCTTAGTATATCAGCCTTTATGGAACCAACAACTAATGCAACCATCGGAGCCTGGCTCAAAAGGTGCCCACCACGGGTGCACAAATTGAAGGTACTACAGCTAGCACTTAAGCCACCACATCACGTCAAGATGTCTATCCAGGCGGTGGAATAACTCTGTAAGTAGAATAATGATGACAGAATATGCATTTATGAATTCATTATAAATTTTTCATTACATTCATTCTTGTTATTTTTTTAATTGCCTAAGAAGAACCAAAAGAGTGCGCAAATGTGAATTTATGGTGGAGTTAAATTTTTTGATTATTGCGCAATGCACAAGAAAAAATGTAAAAGAGTGAACAGATCCTCACATTACATTTTAAAAGGCTGTATCTTATCGCTCTTATCGTAAATAAAGGTGAATTAAATTTTTCCCATTAACAAATAAGGGGTAAAAATCTCTACAATGTAGTATACAAAGACAAAAACAATTCAATATTACTGATCGAAATTAGTTATACAAAATTGTTCTGATTCCAGCATGGTTTCTTGAAATTACACTCGAAAGGCAACTAACATATTGAAACTACTGACTAAAATAAATTAACAAACTTATGATACCTTTCTATAAAGTCAACTTCAATATACATAATTGTACTTAACAGGACAGTGTACACTTTATGCGTTATTAAGCATGGGATTAAGCAACAATGTTATTTGCTGGCTTACTACTTATTTTTTACGGAGAACCCAAATAGTAAGATCTTAAACGGTATGACTAAAATTAATGATATCCTTCTGGAGTACCACTAGGTAGACCTCAGAGTCCGATAATATTTTAGATTCGATTTTGCCTCCGTTAACTTTTATTTCAATGTTCATCCCTTCCGTAAACGTACATTTAAATTATTGAATCTATGAAAATATATATGTGTCTTTTTAAATTTATGTACGTTGAAGCATCTCCGAATAATGCCGAGAATCTCAATTTTATTGTGTTCAATGTTCCACTAGACCATATCGCAAATTTTAGCTGGTAAGTTTAATTCAGCTTAAAATTATCTTAGTTTTAATTAGTTTTGTTGTACTTAAGGCTGACGTTTGAATGGTTAAATTAGGCCCTACTTAACATAATGCCATAACCGTAACTGTAGCCAAAACAACCAAATTTCGATTGATCGGTTACGGCGTTGAATTATGTCAGCACTAAGCGAATATAGTGTTCTCCATAAGTTCGTTGCTTTACAACTATGCAAGTACGTTAAGTCACGTCTAATTAAAATTTAAATTTATCAAAAAACTGACTTTGATCTACAGCGAACCCATACGTATTATTAAAAAGGTTCTGGTAAATATAGTGTTAATAATTGCATTGTTTGGAAATTCATATTTACAAATTCCTCAGAGTCTGGCAACTTTCTGTTTATTTTATTTATTTAGTTTATTTTATTGTTATTCTGTGGTTTTGTTTACTTTTGAACAACAATAATAAATATAACCGCTTAAAAGAAATATTATATTGGATTATGTCGGATCCAACTGAATTCACTTGTCGAACCTGCATGGCAAACGGAACGAAGGAGGAGGTAGTTTTAGGCTTTAACAAAAAGATTGAAGTGATTTCAATATTCAATGTCCCTGAGAATGCAAAAGCCAACCTTTCAATTTTGGAAATAATAAAATTGTCTATTCCTCAACTGACAATTGAGGAGGATGACATGCTACCAAAATGTGTGTGCCTTGAATGCTCAGAAAAAATTCAGGAGTTTTTTGACTTTCAGCAGAAATGTTTAGAAACTGAACAGAAATTCTATGAAATGGTTAAAGGTAATAATGCGGTGATTAACCAAGACAATTGCTCAGAGAACGGTGTGTATGTAGTCAAAACGGAAATTAATGAATCTTTTCAAGAAATGAAAGCGCCATTTGATGTCAATGATCACTTTAGTGACGATAATGTCAGTAATAAATCAAGTGGTTCTGTTTGGAGTAATAGCAATAATTGTAATTGGAAGCAAGCAAAAAACCAAAGGTAAATTTCATTGTTTACAAATTATTAATGATCCGCTATTTCTTTTTAAATGACAATATCTATGTATATGTAAAACTATTAGGCATAATGTAGAAAGATTACAATAGTTTTATAGTTTTAATCATGTCTTATACATATTGCACTGAATGCTCCAAGTGAATCAACTCAAAATTTATCAATTTTTACTTTTTGCAAATACGATGTACAGTCGTCGTATCTACAGTGATATAGTTTTTGAGGAACTAGTTCGATATGTTTGTTAAGTTTAATGATGTTGTACAAATCAGTTACTTTCAGTCAAAAAATCATAATTATTATCTCGTCTACTATTAATATAGATGCAACAAAATAATCAAAAAGTAATCTAATTACTTTTACCGATTATTTTTGATATTTTTGCTTACTTTTAACAATTGTGTATTCATTCGTACTAAATAAGTACAATAAGTTCTAAATTGCCGAATTTAACCGTTGATAGTATTACCTGCACAGTTTTGAATACACTTTATAGATTGATTTAACTTTGCATATGATGAAATTAAGACAGGTCTTTCTCCACAATACCACTTAAAACCTGACCGGCGATATACTATAAAGCATCAATTCTTCAGTTATTAAAATGATATTTCAAGTGCTGACGAGAATTTGAAAAAATATTATTTTAAAGAAAGCATTTATAAACCTTTACTAGTCCTTAACGTATTCGGTTCCAGTGGAACGACTGTTTTCTTTTGGGAGAATAATCAACAGTCCAAAGCGGCAATCATTGTCTGATTTTTCTTTTAAAAAGTTAGTTTTGGTGAAGACCAGTCGTAAATATATGTAATTATAGTGATCACTTTTTTATGATTTCATCAAGTGCACATATTTGTTATTTTATCTTACTATTTGTCTACCTGGTTTTGTTCAGTTGTCTTCAATTACGTATTTTATTTGGTGTTGTTGATATGTTTTTATTAAAGCGAATATACGCAAATTTATCGATTATAAATACTTCAAAGACATTCAATTGCTTCGGAAATAATTATACTAAAAATTTTTGACAGTAATCAAAAATAATCGTTGTAAATAATTGAATTACTTTTGTATTACTTTTGTAATCTAGTAATCTAATTGATAACTAATTGTAATCGTAATTAGAAATAAAATTAACAGTTTCGAAATACTAATCTAAATCTTAAGATACGCTCTCATTGAGGCAAATATTAAATAAATATTTCTATAAAATAGTAGCTATGTTTTTTCGTCAAATATTTGTCTTAATGTGGCCGTATCTTTATTTATTAATACATAGTAGAGAATGGGTAAAATAGAGGCAGATAAAATCTGAAAATTTATGGCAGTTTAGAACATTGATCTTTTGAGATATTAATATCTAAGCGTTCGCTTCAACATTTCTATCTTTTAAACCTAAATATTAAATTTAACATAACAATAATTGATGTTCTTTACATACTAGAATTATGAGGAAATCTATTGACACTCGAATTTTGTTAGCGATAGAATTCCATTATAAAAAAATTATTAAATACTTAGTACAACATGTTTGCGTTGAATCTTATATGAAAAGAAATTTTTAGATTATTTCAATGGTTTCTTTTATTGGAGAAATAATATTTTTTAAGAAGCTTGCTACACCAGAAGAACATTAACAATAAAGGTAGTATTAATAAGAAAAATATTGGCTTAAAGTCTTAAGGAAGTCTATTAATTTGCAATAAGCGACAAAATGTTTTATTTTAAACACTGTATTATAACTCATACTTACACGGCCATTTAATTCTAATATTACAATTAGACTATCAGCTTTTACGTATATAAATATTATAAGAACAGTAATTTCAGGCAAATTAATAATGTTATTTTCTATCTTAATTTATAAACTATTTTAAATTTTTATTAATTTAAGTAAGTCAAAAGCCACAAAGAAGAAGACTGTTCCAAAAAATGGCAAAATTGATAGAAAGGCAAATAAAAAGGATTCTATGGCAAGTAAAAAAGAAGCATCCAGTAAAACCTCAACGAAAAGATCAAAAACCACTCTTGCTAACGAAATGTATCCCTGTGACAAATGTCAAAGAAGGTTGAAATCAAAGTTATCCTTAATAAAACATCAAGAAATGCACAATAAAAAAGACAAAGAGGAACAAGAATTAGAGTGCACCCTTTGTGATATGAGTAATTTTTATTAACGCAATTCTATAAAAAAAAAATTAATTAATTTCTTTCATTTATTTCTAGAATTCAGTGATTCTTCCTCACTTAGGATTCACCAACGTACCCATAATGGTAAGAAATTCGATTTATTTATTTTATTCTTTAAATAATAAAAATATAAAAATAGTCGAGAAATCTTTCTTGTGTTCGGAATGTGGCAAGGGATTTGCATCAGCGGGCAGTTTAAAACAACATTCCCTTCGCCATATGGATAAAAAAATGTATTCATGTTCCGATTGCCCAAAATCATTTCGTACTAAAACAGATTTACTTTGCCATTTTGAAACTCATAAAGCAAAACCAAGAATTCACATTTGCGACATATGTGGCAGAGGTTTTTACAAACCTTTTCTGTTAAAGCAGCATAAAAGGTACCACAATAATGAGAGACCATTTGCCTGCGAATTTTGTGAGAAATGGTAAGCTCGCACAATAAAAAACGTTGAATGTATCCTATTAATTAAATTGATTCCATAGCTTTGTTACTAGCGAAAAACAACGACGTCATATGAGAATTCATACAGGTGAAAAGCCTTACCGCTGTAAATACTGTGAGCGCGCTTTTACACAAAGTAATGATTGCATTAAACATATGAAACAACATTTGGGTGATAACGTTTATCAATGTGAATTATGTCCTTTAAGATTTCCATTAGCCAGAGATCTAAGAGCTCATTTTGCTAGTCACAAAAATGATGACGAAGAAACACGTGCACGCAATTTAGAGGCTCGAGATGCAGAAGAAAAGAATTTACAAATTAAATTAAGGGAAAACGGTTTTTCATCTATTTAAATATAAATGTAAATTTAAAAGTAACAAAAGTTTTATTGATATTGCTAAATAAGAATTTTTATATATAACACTATGCCATTTTACAAGGTATACGTTTCAGGTATCTGATTGTTATATTATTCCGAAGATGTATTGAAAAATGTAAAAACATTTAATAATTTCATAATACTAATATATTTTAATATCTATTATTAAAGAAGTTAAAGGAATATATTCCTAACTTATATACGATTAATAACTCAATAATAAGTACTAAATGCGATAATAAAAATACTGACTATTACACTCAACAAAACAGGAAAAGTATAAAAGTTTTAATTATTTACAATATATATGTGCAGATTTTTTATATATGTATATTGAGAAGTTCTATATCATGATAAAACATCCTTTTTTTAAATCAAATAAATTACCATCGTCTTTAAGTATTTATAATTTCTAAAAAATAGTGAACATTAGTTTTATTTATTACAATTATTCGAAATATAGTGCTGATATGAGATGTAAAAATAAAATATGCATTGCAAATTTTGATTAAAATAAAAACAAATCTTACAGAATTTCGAATAATCAAAGTTTTAATACAAACATAATAGGGATGATTTAGCACTGCAAATGTGATCTGTTTTGAAAATATATACTCATAAATTGGTCTTTAAACTAACGTTCTAGAATATTTTATATAATTTAAGTTTGTTTTTAACAGTTTGAATACGTTTTTTATTTCAAAAGGAATTTATATAATAAGATTAAATTGCAATTAAAAAATTTTGTCAAAAACATTACTTCGATGTGTAGAAAAACATGCAAATGTTATGCCATATACTTTTGCTGTATTTTATATTTAACAAGCTATACCCACCGGAATTCATATATGTATGAAGATGAATATGTGTTTGTATGTATGTTTGAAGTTTATAGAGAGCTAAACGTCTAAACCGATTTTCTTGAGATTTTTACAGTATCTACCTGTACGTCTGAAAGGAACTAATAAGGAACTATATGTATTTCAAAAATTCCATGTGTGCAGTGCTACGCTCATAAATATTTATTTGTCTATATCTTCAAAATAACAACAGTAAGAGTTTTTAAATTTTGTCCAGACAGCTTCTTGGAATCGTCAAAAAGTGGGCGGAATCGGATAAGTGGGCATAGTGTCTCCCGTACAAAGCAAATATTGACTTTTCTATATCTTGAAAACAAAGTGAAAGTTTTGAATTTGATCTAAATGACTTTGTAGGTAATGCAAATTATCTGTTAAAAATTGGGTGGAAATGGATAAGTGGTCATAGTACGTACTAAGTAAATATTGATTTTTTTAAAGGGTGTCCCAAAATTAACGCAAGATTTGAATAAAATAGAAAACACAGTTTATAGTCTTGATTGTAATTTTTTTATTAAATCATAAAGTACATAGAATAGGGTTATTTTTTTAATACCACATCAGGCAAATGGCCTCCACGGCTTTGCATGCGCATACGCACTCTTTTGTCGAAATTGTCCATGACCATTTTGTATAAATGTGGTTGAATTTCGTTAAAGCAGCATTGAATATCCTTCTTAAATGCACAGGTGGTTGTGGGCTTGTTGACTTAGACCTGTGATTTCAAATAACCCCATAAAAAGAAATCTAATGGTGTTATATCACACGATCTAGGGGGCCAACTTTGATCACCGAAATGGGAGAGTACACGACCTACAAATGTTTTGTGCAGTAATTGAATTGTTTCACAGGCTGTATAGCACCGTCTTGTTGAACCCACATATTGGCTACATTAATATCATCCAATTTCGGCAGAAAGAACTGTGTTACCATGTCGCGGTATTGAGCACCAGTAACAGTCACTGCTTGACCAGCCTTATTTTCAAAAAGGGATTGTCCAATTATGCCTCCAGCCCAAATTGCACACCAATCAGAGACATACATACATATACATATACATATATGCAACTTCATCTTATATAATTTCACCATGGGTTTAATGTATATATGTATATATATGTATATATGTATATATGTATATATGTATATATGTATATATGTATATATGTATATATGTATATATGTATATATGTATATATGTATATATGTATATATATATGTATATATGTACATTAAACCCATGGTGAAATAATATAAGATGTAGTTGTTATCCCGCTGATTGCTTTTTTTGTGTTACATGCTGTCAAAACATGTTCTTTCACAGCAGAGACTTACTAAAAAGAACAATCCTAGGATATCGTTGAACTATATCTTATTGCAAAAAATGCTTCAAATTAAAAATAATATATTTATAAATATTTAATGTTTATAATTGAAAAACATGAACCAAACCATTCTTCTGATAGAAATGCCCATACATATAGATGTGTACGTCCATACATATTTCCTTTGGAAGTCTATATACAGCTAAAAACCAATTATTCCTATTTTGAGTTTTTACTGTGTGGCTGGAAGTATTTATAGGCTATATTAAATGCTTAGACTTGGACCAGTGAATAAAATAGGGGGAAAAGGCTTAAAAGTTATAATTATTGTATAATGGGGGTAGCGAAGCGCGCTGAGTCTTAGTCAGAAATATATAATTACAACAGATTTTTGGAGATGAGAAATGCAGATGGGTATGAGTCTGTTCAAAAAATCGATTAAATTTTAATCGCTATTGTTCAATAGCAATAGAATTAAAAAAAAATTTTTCCTATGACCCGAAAAGGATTACTTTTGGTAAGTATTACTAATATAGGAAATTTATCTGTTTTGTTGTTTTTTTATTAAGTATAATAAAAAAATGAAAACTAAAATAAATAAGAACTTCCTGAGCAATGATTGAAAAAAAAAAATACAAACATACACCAAACATCAAACATACAGCTCTGACAATAACTTTGATGTGAATGAATATCTAACCCCGTCTAATTTTAGAATTTTACAAGTTGCTACTCGACTGAAAAAGAGTAAGATTATGCACAATGTTTTCACCAAGCGGGGATTTGTATTCATCAAAGCATCTTTAAGTGATGATTTTATACAGGTGGATGAAATGAGTTAACTTATGCGGCCATAATGACCTAATTAATTGTTTCCGAGCAGAATCATATACCAACAGCTGGCACTTCATAAATCGTCCCATTATAAAGGGTCTGCCAAATAATTTTTTTTTGAAAATACTATAAAAAAATACTGAATATTTTCTCAAATTTCTTTTTTTATTTGAAAGTACAATCCTTCCGGTTAATAATAGAAAATAATTTCATTCAAATGGCTGCCTCGGCTGGCCATGCATTGGATCGATCGTGTAGGTCCAATTTTTAAGCACATTATCGATTGTGTGCAGCTACATTTCACCAATGGCTTCACGAATATTGGTCTTTAAAGCGTCAATTGCCTCTGGCTTGTTGGCGTAACACTTATCTTTGACGGCACCCCACAAATAATAGTCCAATGGTGTCAAATCGCAGCTCCGAGGTGGCCGAACGACATCAGCTCTGCGGTTGATAATGCGATCTTCAAAAACAGAGCGCAAAACATCGAGTGTAGCTTCGGCTGTGTGGCACGTAGCGCCGTCCTATTGAAACCAAATGTTGCTAATATCCTTCTCTTCAATTTTTGTGAACAAAAATGCGTTCAACATGGCCCGATAACGATCGCCATTGACTGTAATGGCCACTCCTTGCTCATTTTCGAAGAAAAATGGCCCAATTATTTCTCTGGACCAAAATCCGCACCAAACAGTGACTCGTCTTGGGTGTATCAGCTTTTCAATGTATGCGTGCGGGTTTTCTATGCCCCAAATGCGACAATTTTGCTTGTTGACATACCCGCTAAGATCAAAATGAGCTTCATCTGAAAAGATGATTTTCTTTTGGCAAAATCGGCATCTTCTGTAAGTCAATCGCAGGCACACTTAGCCAAGCGTATACACAACCATATTCGTTCAGCGGAAGGATAAAACTAATTATCTGTCAAATCAGACATGAGCTAAGTGTTACCATTCACGAAATAAGCATTAGTTGGAAAAAAAAACGTTAGATGGTGGACCCTTTACTTATCTTAACTTATCTTTTACACTTTCTCTAAATTTTTCTGTAATTTCTTTCTTTTTTAATTCTATTACTTGCAAGATAAAATTACACATTTACATTATTCAGACAGTAATTTTTTGTTATAATATTGATAGTAAGAGACCCCTTTGCGTTGCTAAATCTATTATTAATGTTTTTGGGTAATAGTATTGGTTCCAATGACAGTGTTTTAAATATGCTTCGAGTCTTAGCTAAGCAGAGAGAAGGGTTGAATATTGTACATTTGAATACACAGAGTTTGCATTGCAAGATGGATGAATTTAGATATCTGTTTGCCTCATCTCGTGTTGACATCATTTGCGTATCTGAAACCTGGGTTCGCATGGACATTAATGACTCTTTATAGTTAAATGGCTTCAGGTTGTAGCGTTCTGATAGGTTAATTATAGCTGATGGAATGGAATTTCGGGCGAGAGGAGGCGATGTTGCAATTTATATTAGAGGCGGCATCAATTTTTCTGTCAGTCTTAAGTCAACTACCGGTAGTGAAATTGAATTTTTGTTTATGAAGGTGAATGTAGGACGGAATCGGAAGATTGTGGTATGGTGTTGTTATAGACCTCATAGGAACATTCTGGTAGAGTCTACTATTAACATTTTGGACAAGCGAATAGTCTAATAGATATTGTATTTGTAAACGATAAGTCTAAGGTGCTTCTCTATGACCAAATCTCTTTGTCTGCTTTTTCCAATCATGACCTATTATTTGTGACATACGATCTTTATGTAGCTCGGGGACCTATTCATTACACTTTCCGGAACATACATAACATAGATCAGTATTCGGAGCGCATTAACTGGCATCAGATTTATTATCTTGTGGACGTGAATGATCAATTGAATTATTTGCAGGATAACATAAATAATTTGTATGAGTTGTGTGTACCCTTAAGAACCAGGCGGATAAAACCAAATCGGCAACCGTGGTTTACATCCAGTATTGAAGAATTCATTAAAATTCGTAACGCTGCCTACACAAGATGGAAAAAGTTTAGAAATGTCGAGCTCTATAGAGAATTTCAATCTCGTAGAAAAGATGTTGTTAGGAGTATTAAAAGGTCTAAATGCTTGTACTGCGGTAGAAAATTCTCCAATTGATAGCAAGTCGAAATGGATGAAAATTTGGAAAATTGGAATTGGGCGTAGAGTCATTCCTCCTCACCATGTTAATGTTAATATTGATGAATTGAATTATAATTTTTTGAACGTAGATATTCCTCGGCCAGGGCACAATGTATATGAGAATATGTGTACAGTCTCTATTGGTACGAAATTTGGCTTTCGTTGCGTAAGTCATAATGAGGTTTTGGAGAGTTTTTCTGCTGTAAAATCTAGCATAACTGGAATGGATGGGTTGGATCCAACATTTATTAGAATTGTATTACCTAGAATTTTGCCGTTTTTAACACACTTGTGTAACACTGTCCTGACAAAATCAGAGTTTCCAGATGGATGGAAACTATTGAAAATTATTCCTATTCCGAAGGAGAACAACGAATTTAGGCCCATTGCGATTCTTCCGTTTTTGTCTAAGATAATGGCGAATGTAATGAGTAAACATATTAATGAATATCTTAGGTAACGGAATTTATTAACTGGGGTACAATCAGAATTTGTGAAACGGAGATCTTGCATTACAGCTCTTACAGATGCAGTCGAGAATCTGAGGTGTAATCCTGACAAGGGAAAGGTGTCGTTTTTAATACTACTTGATCACAGCAAGGCATTCGATACAGTAGACCACCTAATATTGACGAAAAAACTATATAAATTATTTTACTTTTCCCCAGCAGCCTGTAATCTCATTCGTACATACCTTACAGGATTTGAGATCGTCATGTTTTATACAATTGGAAATATTCAGGGACTCTTAATATAAGCCGTGGTGTTCCGCAGGGATCAATTCTTGGGCCTATCCCTTTTTGTATCTATATAAATGATTTACCAAATGTGATTGAGCATTGTGGGGTTCAAATGTATGCTGATGACGTGCAGATTTACAGTAGTTGTGAATTTAATATGGTTTCTCAGTGTGTTGACAACATCAACTCTGACTTAGCTAGGATTAACGAGTGGACAACGAACAACGGGCTGTGCATCAATCCTACTAAATCGAAGTGTATTTTTCTCAATAGAAACAATAGGATTCTTAATAATGACGTTGTGGTAAAAATAGATGATAATATTATTCAGTTTGTTAGCTCTTGCAAAAATTTAGGCATCATATTTGATGATAAACTGTCCTGGTCTAGCCGTTGTTGATCGTGTTTACGGAATGCTTAGGAATCTTTGGGCTGTTAAGCATTCAACTCCACTGGAAATTCGTTCTTTGGTTGCCAAAACATACCTACCTATTATACGGTTGTGAGATTTTTGCATTATGTACAAGATCAGACATTAATAAGCTAAGTGTTACATATAATAGTATTGCGAGATATATTTATGATAGAGGTCGGCGCGACTCAATTTCTTGCTTTTCGTATAGGATATATCCTATAACCTTTGAGAATCTTTTAAAGATTCGTAGCGTTTTTTTAAATAATAATTATATTTGTAATACTAATGTATGTATACAAACTTAAAAATGTGTGTGACAAATAAATATTTTACAAGAATCACATTTAGTGGAATACTTATGTACATATTTGAATTCCTTCCATATTGACAAAAGAAACACCGCTATCGTTTATTTGGTAAATTACTGTACAATGGTGAATTTGTAATATTTTGTTTAGAACATTGCGAGGCACCTGTGCGATCATTTTGTTCTTGAATATTTTTAACAAGATTTCTTGCTGATGGTCCATGTGGAAAAACCTTATATGTTATATGTTGATAAATTTATCATATTAAAATAAGGCAACAGGCCATCGCTTACATGTTTAATTAGCAATTAGTTGGTTAAGCGCATCAACTTCAGCTTTCGTTTGGTTGGAATGGTGTATTATTTCAGGCTTTTTTGTCATCATCTCTTACATCGGCTGAATGATGAAGAGAACTTAAGAAGAGAACGTATTATTATTATTTTTTTTTTGGACAATGGGATACTTCTGTCATATCATTGGAAAACAAAAAATCAAAATGCAATACTGGCTTTTTTCATATCTAGAATTTTTTATGGCAAAAAAGTTTTATTTTTACGGACAGTATCAACTAATGTAACATTCCGACAAAGTAGTTGAATGGCAAGATTGTATGTAGTAAAAAAATTATCACACTTAATAGTGTATCCCTTTGGCAGAGAATCTGATAATGTTAGCACCACTCTCCCACTTTAATTGAAAGTATGGAAACATAATAAATGTAATACGAAATACAAAAGTCTTACCTTGATTTTCCATATTCCAGTCATACTTAGTTGTGGAATCGTAAAGTGCCAAAATTTTTAGCCATACCTGGCGAGCTTTGATGGAATATATTGCCTGAAACTGCACTGACCTCGAAATGGAACCAATTGTTTATCTACAGTAACATATTCATGTGGATTGTAAAAAACTTTTAGCTGATTACTCCACTTGTCCAAAACGTTTCTTATCGGTACTAGTTTGTCACGAAGTCTTCATTCTTCACTATCTTCGGAGTTGTCAAGCCGTAGGCACTTTTATATGCTCGCAAGTCGCTTGAGACTCATTGTTGCTCGAAAATTAGGTCTTCCGTTTTTTTCATTCCTTAAGCTAGTAAGATTTTCTCCATGAGATTTATAATCCTGCCATTACTTGTAATCCAAGGTATGCATCAAGCTCTATCATATCAATATTTTGCCAATATATATAATTCGATACTTTTTTGATTCGTCATTTGAACAACAATATTTTTTATATTTGGTGATATAAACAAATCGAACGAAGGCTTTATATCTGTAACCATAGATGCTGCTCTTTTGGTAGGTCCAGGCTTATTAAATTAAATTTTTTTTTTTTTGGCAACCTGCCCTTTGAAATGTGGAGGGGGAAGGAAAAACCTAAATTTTATTATTTTCTTTTAAAGCATAATTTCGTCCCTATAATGGATAATTTCAAGTTAAACGTTCATATCTTTTAATAAAAGGGAAAAATTTTGCGTCTGAAAACTAAAGTTGGATCAAATTAACCCAAGCAGTGCAGAAGTGTTAAGAATGAATTTTGGCCTAAATAAATTTTTTACATGTTTTAATAGTTGTATCAAATCTAAAAAACAGCGGTTTATATTCTAGGCAAGTTGACTTTCAAATTTTGACTACAAAATCTAAACTTTTGTAAATTCGTATATTGAATCGTACTTTAACTAATTTTAGCTTAATTATACTTTTTGGAATCTTACTTTATTTGTGAAGTATTTGCCATACTAGAAAATAAAAATTTTGTGCATAGACTTGCATTAAAACAATTTTTGAATTTTGTTACTAAAATAAGAGAAAAAACTGAATAGATAAATTCAGATATTTATTAGATTTCGTTTAATAGGTCGTTTAATAGATGGTTTTGAAATCACGTACTGAAAAGGCCAATACAATTTTTCACCCAAGAACGACAGAATACTTGATGATCTAAAATGGTGCTCTCCGATTAAGCTGGTGGTAAATCGTTTAATATTACTGAAAAATTAAATTGCCCGATTGTTTTTTTTTTTTGAAAATTTAAGTATTTTTTTTTCAATTATTATTTATTAGAACTTTATTTTCCTATAATTTTTAAGAGGGCCAAAGTCATACCGATTCAGAATAACATTAATAAAACGCAACAGTTCGCATTCTAAAGGGTTATTTACACCTATTCTGCGTTTCGATTCGAATCTAAATTTTCACCGTTTTACAAATTTGGTATTACGCGTTTCGATTCCGCCCACTTTCGATTATATGTATTCTGCATTAAAAGCTACGTTTTTTTAAGTTGTTATTATATTTTCAATTTTTGTTTTTTAGTCCAAAATGTATACTATATTATTTATTATTATTAAATACGAACTGAAAATATACAAAATGTGAAGAAATTTAATAAAAATATAAATTTACGCACGCCTATCCATTTACAAGAAAACGACTAATACAAATTGAGTGTTTTCTGCTTAAGCCCCTTCGTGTATGCACTACATTTTGAGTTTTTGGTTCAATTTGCTTATTTTTCAAATTTCATCTTTTTCCTTCGATTTATTTTTTTTTGCAATACCAATTTACGATCAAAACGTAACTGAATGAGATGTAATCGAAAGGCTTTAATATTAAATATCTAGGATATCTAGACAACACTGAAAATAAATTTGTAGGACCATTTTGTACAAAATGTGTATTCTGCCTATTATAATATTACATGGCCCAAGCCCCAGATACTGTACTTTACTAATGTAATGATTGAATGTTTCACAAGGCAGCTGACTCTGTCATTTAATGAAAAGTGCAGAACGTCTACATATAAAATAATAAGAAATTTGCTAAATATTCACTCTCCTTTAGTAAAAGAGAGAGTGTATTTATTTTTTAGATAAATTTTCTTTAATTCTGTAATTGGAGTAATATTATATATCTAACTTTTAAGTAAAATCTCATAGCAATGTAATAAGTTACCACTAACAGCGCAAAACTTGCTCAGGTTGAGCTCAAACTTGCATACAATGTCGTGGCTATGACAGATTCGAGCAGGGAAGTGCGCAAACGAAGCTACAATTACTGGTTTACCTGTACAAAACTGATTGGATGATTTTCACTTGCAACAACGAATCGACTGTGGGGTGGTGAGGCTCAATTGCAGTCTTATTAAACCAAACCACACATCATTCGCAACTACTTTCTTGAAAGTGGCGACTATGGAGTCTCAGAATGCTGATGAACGGCACGTGAAGTCTGAGGAACCCGGGGGATCGAAGGTATCTGGTGGGAACCCAGAGGGTGTTGCCAAAGTGACAACTGAACGCCAATTAACCCTGCTGCTTCCATTCGGCCAAAGAGGAGTCCACCGAGGACGGCAGCTAAGACATAAGTATAGCAGACCTACGTTTATTAACGTATTGTGATCGAAGATACTAGTTATCACATTGTGCAATTTAAACACGTCCAATTTGTAAGGAACTGGTATGTATCGGACGAGGTATCCCTATCCGACCATATGCATATTAGATTTGATTTGGTAAATGTTGCTAGAACCAATGATAATTCTGGGTTCTTAGAGCAGGTGGCCTGGGTCACTTATGGGAAGATCATGACAAGCAAAGCTGACTGGCTACCTGACTCCCTAGATCCTATTGGTGAACTGGATCTGGCAGCAAGTAAACTTTATTCAACTATTCTCTTTATATGTTAGCATGCGCCATAGTGACCATTTTGGTAAGCGTTAGATTCCATGGCGGAATGACACTGGCGAAATTAACGATAACGGTTATGAGGAAATTTAATAGGGACAAGCGCCCAGTCGACTACTTGCAAACTTAAAGTGCTATCCTCACGGAGTACAATAAGGAAGATTTACTGGCTTTTGTCCGACCTTAAAAGTCCAACGCAATAGATCATTTTAACGATATAGGGTTCCTGTGTACTGAAACCGGAGTCTACACTAGATCTAGAAGAAAATCTTTGGAACTCTAGTTCAGAACACATTTTCCTGACTCTCAAACTGTTGCACCTATACATGAGTATCGGGCTATTCCCGTCTCTGGACGTGTGACCGGAAGAGGCAAGTTTTGCAGGTAGAATATTCACTCCGAATAGGGTTTTGTGATATAATAATATAATCCTATTAAAACTGTTAGTGATTTTTAAGGCAGCTATGGCTTGGGTTATGTATTTGAAGCGTATCGGGAGGTCACGGTTATATTTATAACGAAGGCAGGTAAGCCAAGTGATCTCTCCAAGTCGTATAAAGCTATCAGTCTCTCATACTTTCTTTTAAAAACGATGCAAAGACTTATTGATGTCTATATAACCGAGAGGTATCTTGGGGAACGTCGTCTTCACCCGAGCCTTCAGGGTGGAGTACTTTCTGTATTGTTGTGAATGATGATAGTTGATGGCTTGTTCATAATGGTGTCAGTTATGCTGATGACATCATTAACGGTCCGTCGGAAATATGAGAGTACGTTGTAGGAGGGTTCTCGGTGAATGCATCAAAAACGGTTGTTGTACCTTTTACAAGAAGATACAAGTGTTCATTAATAAGGCAGCAGATCTGCTGAGCAAACTGTAGATCGGAAAGAGCACATTAGTTACCATGGGTCGCAGTGTCATGCAAGTGTGCCTGGTCAGGACGATAATGATAATAATGATTATAATAATAGTAATAATAATCAGTCTAGGTTAGCTTTCAATTGAAACTTTACACAAGATTCCAATAAATTCAAAAAAATTATACTTGCGGCAACGTAAACTAAACTAAACAACTAAACAAGAGTAAAGTTTAAATAAACTCTAATAACTTATTATTATAAAGCATAAAGTTCGACTCGAGAACGCTACATCGGTGAAACTAGGACAGGCTATTTTCGAAAGCAAGAGAAAACAATGGGAAGAGCTACGCGAGGAAATAAATGAGAACCTCTGGGCTCTTGAATACAGAATAGAGATTCAGAAGCTCGGATTGAAAAACCAGACACGAGTGATGAACAAGAAGTGACAACGTTTTTTCCAATTCCGACATAATAGAGGATGACGATGGTGAAATAGGTGTCACTCATTAGCGTTTACTGAGCAAGGAAATAGCTAACCAGCTAACCTGAATTTTACAGTCAAGAGAAGGCATATTTCCGAAGATTTGTAAGAAGCAAAAACTAGTTCTTATCAGCAAGGAGATGGAAGACCTTGAATCTCCATCAGCATACACGCCTCTCTGTATGCTCGACACGGCTGGAAAGTTGCTGGAGAGGTTGTTAATACTTTGTCCTGGAGGACGCTATTATAGCAGGTGGAGAGCTCTCGAAAAGGCAACATAGACCAGGACCAGGAAAGTTTACTATTAGTTCAATCTTTGGACTTTGTCTATGGAAGGCAAGCTACGATGGAATTCTTAGAATCAAGGTGCCACACGACACGTTTCTTGTTGGATATGCCGACGTCATCGCAGAGTCATCAAGGCAAGGAATACGAACGAAACTCAGCATAAACTCCGTCAAGTAATGGTAAGAGTGGTTGTCCACACTTGACTTACCGCTGCTGGCCATGCACAAAGTGGAGATAATTTTCCTAAAAAGACGCAACATTCCTTTGGAGATAGACTTTCAGATAGGCGAGGTAACAATATCGCCTCAAGTTCACTCAATTACCTGGGACTAAGACTTGATACGAGACTGTCATACTCTAGTCAGATCGAATATACGGCAAACAGAGTGGCAGAAATAATAACAAGACTAAGCCGGTTAATAGCGAACATTAAAGAACCTTTGGCATACAAATGCAGGCTGTTGATAGAAACTAGCAATAGCATTTTACTATACGGGAGTGAAATATAGGCTAGAACTTTTGGTAATCGGCAGCGCGCAAACACGTATTTGGCAGCGCAGCGGATAGCGGCATTATGAGTGATTTCAGGGTACAGAACAGTATTAGCGGGTATAGTCCTTGTAATAGTGGGAATGATTCCAATATACCTACAAGCACGGGAGTGCAATACAATATGAAAACTAAAGAAGAGTGGTAATCTCGACGCTTCATCGAAAAAAGCAGCACGACAGCAGACAATTTTAGTCTGGTAAAATCGCTGTGCAAACGAACAGAGTGGTAGATGAACGCCGAAACTTGTTCCAAATCTTGCCAAATGGTTGACGGAACGAAAGCGGAACGCTACTTATTATGTCACCATACTGTTAACGTGACGTGGGTACTTTCGAAAATACCTACACAGAATGCAGAAATGCCCCATGCCTTACTGCATTTATAAAGATGAAGGGATAATAGAACTGACTGGGCGCAAAATCGCCAATAGCTGGAACGGGATAAAGTAACTCTTGAAAATTTAAGCGATAATATGACGAAGAACGGAGATATCTCGAAAGCTGTGCAAAGATCCAGCGAACATATCCTAAAGAAGAAGAAGCGCGACCTATAGGCAGCCTAGGATGGATGCACCCCCTAGGGTCAATATGAAAATAAACAAGGGATCTGAATGCAGGATACATAGCAAGAGGGATATAAGTAATGCGAGAGCAATGTAATGTTAATGCTGTTCTTAGGTGGTGATATTCTCCAGATGTAATAAGCAGAGTTTTTAGTCAGTATGCTACAAAACTTACCACGACATACCACGAGGCTTGATTATGGATGAATTAAATGCACTTTCCCTCCTTAACCCACCAAAACAACTTCGGCTTAATTAACTATTTAAATTTTGCAAAAGCAAATATTCTTGAAACACAATAACGTCTTTTTATTTGAATTTAATTGAATAAACAATTAAAAATAACGTGGTAGCACATAACTTTCTTGCGGAGTATTTAAACTGTGAAATATGGCATCACTTAAGAAAATAATTTTCTCAGCAGAGCAGTGACAGAACGTCAAAAAAACAAAATAATATTTTGTTAGTTTTAAAGGAAATTCAATTTTTATTTAACAATATAAAAAAGAGAAGATAAAATATTAAGAAAATATTTAAAAATGCCAACATCTATTGAAAAAATGTGCCGGACATGCATGCTGAATGAAACAAAACGTCATGAGGCGGAGAATAAAAATAAAGTTAAAATGAAAGTGACACAAATGTTCCCAATATTTGATGTGCAGGAGGAAGCCAAAGAAAAACCTAATTTAGTTGAACTAATAAAGGCTACTGTGCCACAACTAAAGATTGAGCAAAATGATCAATTGCCCAAACATGTATGTCTAGAATGTTCAGAGAAAATCAAAGAAATCTATAATTTCCAACAAAATTGCATTGACATCGAAAGGAAATTCTATAAAATGCTAGAGAAGGAGGATACGATAAATCCTACATTCAATGAAATGGAAGGAGACGACGATGATGATGACATATTTAAGACTGAATTTAACGATTCGTTTATTGATGAGAATTCTCTAAATTCAAATGAGGAAGCAATTATGGAACAAGAAATAAATGAAGCAGCTATGGCAAAAGATGAGTTTATTGATAGTTGCAGTGATTGGAGTATAGATTTAATTTGGGATGATAAAAGTGATATTGGAAGAGAACAGAAAAAGTCGCAAAGGTAACTAATTTAATTTGTTATACTACATAGGTATATACTATAGTATAGTGTGTTGTTGTGGTAAAAAAATCGGAATGATCATCGAGAAAATTTGTAATTCTTAAGCACTTATAAAATAAACCGTTTATTTAAGCGGTTATAGACAAAAATTTGTATGAAATAATTGTATTCCTGTCGAAAAAAACATCTCTGATTTTCTAATCAAAATTTAATAAAATTGCCCTTTATGGCCTTATGCGACATTTCTGTAACTACCCAAAAACTATCTTTGAATTATTTACGATTTACACGTGGGATTAATGTGATTAGCACTAATGTATTTCGTATGTATTCTTCATTCACACTAATGTAGCACTTTTGCATTCAATATTTCGCAGCACTATTTTCACAATTATATTGTGTGCCGCTGTAGTGTAGTAAGATTATCGCCTGCTAACCAAGAGGTCTTGTGCTCAATCCCAGGCCGAATCATCCGACAATTTTTAACAACGGCATCACCACATAACATTAGCTAAAAAGATCAGATTTTGATTTGATTTAAAGATTTAAAAAAAGTAATAGTTTACAAAGAATAAAGATAAAAGCTCTTTAAAAATAATAAAAATCAATATATCTGTGGTTACATGGAAGAGTAGCTTAAGTCGACATAACTGCAAATTGAGTTATTGCTTTACAGCTTTATAGAAGTCAAGGCGGATAAATGTATTTAATCCATTTTTTTAAATCTTTTTGCCAGTTTTATTACACGCACATAAAATTGGCAAAATTTTTGAAACTAATTTTTTGTGATACTATATTGATTTTGTCGAAACGTCATTGTATACATAGTATTTTTTTTATATTCCAATTTTCATTGCTATATAACTTAAATTGACTTAAGCCTTATAATTTTAGTGAATCCTTTTTTTATTTCAATAAAACAACTTAAGTACACCTAGGCTTAGTAAACCTCGAAACTCAGTATAAAAAAATCGCTTGTTTTGAAAACTTTTAAATTTTTTGTCTTTTAATAGTGAGTACACAACGAAATCCATTTACGCAACGCATTTCTCATTCAGATTGGATGTTTTGACACACACACACACACGCACACACACTGCAATCAACAATGAAATCATAAACGCAATATAAGTTCTGGTATTTTATATAACATCGCGAAAGAAGTATGTTTGAAAAAATTAATCGTATTGTTGATGCTTATAGCTTATTTATTTTCATGATCTAAAAAGATAAACACATGAAATTACGATACAGATAGCGCAATCTGCATCAACGCAATCTGAAAATATCAAAATATTTTGATATTGATCAAATCTCGAATGCAATCCGATATGAGATTGTGTGTATCCACTACAAGGTTGTTACCAATATGTTACTTCGAGTTTTTTTTTTTTTTTTGTAAAAAAAAACAATAAGGAAAATTTGACACAAAATTGGAAATATCTCAAAACTTCAATTAAGCTATTCTTCCATATCGACACAGATATATGTATATTATAAATTTCTTTGCAAGTTTATTTGTTTGTTTGTCATTCAATCACTCACTAAACTACACAACCGTTTTTGATGAATTTTAAACACAGATATATCTAGCTACTAATTAACATCGCAAATTTTATTGAAATTCGAAATGCAGTTAGATCTAGATTTTTCAAAATTGAACCCGGGAGAAGTTAACATCGACGGAAAACGGATGATTTTTTTTTGCAAACAAAATTTTTTGTTTAATGACATTTCGATTTTGATTAAATGTGGAACACAGATAGATTTAGCTAACGAAATGTTATAGGGCATACTTTTTAATTTGGACCTGTGGACTGGAAAAACGGGCCAAATTAGGTCATATGAGAATGTTAATTCAGTTTGTTTATGAGTCACTCACACGTATTTGACCAAATACATTTTGCTGCAATTAGGAGCACAGATATACATATAGATCTAACTATCGGAAGTCTAATAAGGTGTTTTTTCAAAATTAGTTCAGCGGAAATCGGTTAAAATAAATTACTTTTCTACTGAAATGACACTCATTTTTTCTTCGTTTTTGTCTGTTTATATTCTCATGTGTTGCACAAAATTATATTTTCATAAGTTGTTCTTTCAGCAGCTTATGTAAGGTAAAAGGAGTCCGTTCCTACGAAACAAATTCCCATATTCTACTCTATTATCAACTTGCACATTAAGATTAAAAATTTACTTCACAGGAAGAGTGTGGGTGGCACCTCCCGTAAAAATAATATAAATATCGTACATCTCAACAAATATATCAGCGAAAGACGTTAAAAGTCTTGTTACAATTTATATCCCGTTTATAATATACATATATATAGACTATAGCAACGCCAGATGAATAAAGCTGGTATAATTGTAATTTTATACATGTTATACAATTTAATAACTTATGCAATAAAATTAATTGATTATAAATTATTTAATCGAGATGAAACAATATTAAGACCGAAATCAGTTATTATGCTGCCTTATTTACATAAACATATAAGGTCTCATTAGATATTGTAATATTCAGCATTCTGAATAATCTAATTATAGCATGTTCACATGATACTTTCATTTCCGCTGTTTGAATTACTTAAACAAATCACCCTCGTTTATGCTATGTTCGCATGAGACTTCCGATTCGCTTCGCATGCGACTTCGCTTTCTATTTATATTATTTGGATTTTCCCGTTCCCTTTTTAGCTGCAAATGAAATCAATGCAGCGAGCGGCCAATGTTTTGTTTGTTATCTTCATATTGTTAACGTTATTTTTTGTTTATTTTTGTATTTGGCAGCATACTTTAGGGAGGTCAATTTAATAAATTTGTATTAAAGAATTTGAATTAAAAGCTAAATATCATACTTATATTATCTAAGTTTTATAAAAATTAGAGATGGCACTGACTTTGAAGTAGGGTAGTTAGGGTAGTTAGGGTAATTAAAATATTATTACAATTTGAAGGATTATCTCTCAAAATTGTATGTGGAAATTTACGTAATTAAGCTCATAATCGGTATTTGTTTTATGAATGAGAGAGCGATTGACAAAAAATCTTATCGAGTAAGCATGCTATTAAATTCGCCTTAAATAAATATTTGTTTATCATCAATAGTTGATCTCTTTCAAGTATTAAAAAATTTTTACCTGGAAATATGTTTCCTTGATCGTGCCTTTAGAACTTCTGTTAGTTTTTAATGTCGAATTCGAAAAACAAAACAAACAAAAAACAAAAAACAAAAAAATTAATACAAAGTTTTATCCGTGTCTTTTTTTAATTAGTTTGTGAAGTATAGTTAAAAAAGTTGAAACAAATTTTACTTTGTTTTTTATTACTTAAAGTAAATTTAAAAAGAATAAAAAGACAATGAAAAGCAAAAATGAACTGGTCGGTGATGAAATATACAAATTTAAATCAAATGTGACAAAATGCACAGAACCAGCGAAAGGAAATGATTCCAAGGGCATTTATCCATGTAATAGATGCAGGAGAAAATTAAAATCAAAACTATCGTTTATTAAACATCAAAAAATGCATGAGAAAAGAGCCAAAGAGAAGCCTATTTTTGAATGTAATATTTGCAATAAAGGTAAAATAAATGTTTAGTTGTTTTAATACAATTAAAAACTAATAATTATTTCACATTTTAGCTTTTAACGATAATTCAATTCTAAAGGAACATCAACGTTCCCATATAGGTAAGAATTGTATTAAAGACTTAAACAGTTCTGTCAATAATTGAAAACGCTTTAACAATATTTATTATATTAAATAGGGGAACGACCCTTTTTATGCTCAGAATGTGGTAAAGGATTTACATCAGCGGGAAGTTTAAAACAGCATTCATTCCGTCACTTAGAAGAGAAATTATTTCCATGTCCCGATTGTCCACGCTCCTTTCCAACCAAAACTGATATGCTATCGCATTACGATATTCATAAAGCGAAACCAAGAAACCACATTTGTGATGTTTGTGGACGTGGATTTTATAAACCATATCTACTAAAGCAACATAAAATGTATCATAACAACGACAGGCCATTCGCATGTGAATTTTGTGATAAACGGTAAGAACAATACAAACACATATAGTTGACACCATAAACTCATTTGAATTTTGTTGTTAATTTGCAGATTTGTTACAAGTGAAAAAGTGAAACGTCATACGCGTATCCACACTGGGGAAAAACCATATAAATGCAACTTTTGCGAAAGATCCTATTGCCAGTCAAGTGAATTAATAAAACATTTGAGATTACATTTAGGAGAAAATGTCTATCAATGTGAATTGTGCCCGCTTAAATTTAAAACGGTTAAAATTTTACGTACTCATTTTTCAACACACAAAAACGACGATGAAGAAACAAAAAATCGCAACTTAGCAGCTCTCAATGAAATGGAAATTAAAGGAGTATTTGTCAAATAAATTTAATTGTTTATATAAAAAAATGTTTGAGCATATCCCAAAGAAATACAAGAAGTTTAAAAATAATTTATTAATTTTTTTTAATGCGAACTGAAACTGCATACAATTGAAGTAGCTTAGAAATTTATTTATTTACATACATAGTTACTATTTGTTTTATATAATTTATTACCGCGTTCTGTTGTTAAACTATTACTGTGGTGTAGAATGTTTTAAAAAACAAAACTATTTCACTTAATCTTTTGTTATTTGAAGTAAATCTAAAAAAAGAATTCAATCAAACCCCGCTTCTAATGAGCAGATTGGCGAAGAGCAGTTGACGGATATAAAAAATGAATTAAAGAGAAAAAAGCGTGAAAGGGCGGCGGAATATACAAAAAAGAAATCAACGCCAAAAAAATTACAACAATGCTATCCCTGCGATAAATGTAAGAGAAAATTAAAATCGGAATTATCACTGAAAAAACATCAAGAAATGCACGATAGTAAAGATCAAACTTATAAATGTAATATATGTAAAGAAGGTAAATAAAAATGTGTTATTTTGTACAAAATAAAATAAAAAATAATAACATAAATAATACAATATCTTTTTAGCGTTTAACGATAAGCCTACGTTAAAAGAGCATACACGTTCGCATATTGGTACGTTATAAGACTCAAAATTTTTTTAAACAAAATTTCTCGTACTTATTTAGTTAGTCGTCTCTTGTTGCAATTATAATAGGTGAAAAAGTATTTCTATGTTCCCAATGTGGTAAAGGGTATACAACGGCTGGAGGTTTAAAAGAGCATTCATATCGTCATTTAAATGAAAAAAATTTTCCATGCCCTGACTGTCCGCGATCATTTACAACCAAAACAGATCTTGTGTCGCATCATATAATACACAAGGCAAAACCAAAAAATCACATATGCGATATCTGTGGCAGAGGGTTTCATAAACCATTTTTACTAAAAAAACACAAAATGTATCATAATAATGACAGACCATTTGCTTGTGAATTTTGTGAAAAACGGTAAGATGCTTAAAAGAAAACAGAAAATAATGTGCTCTATTTGCAATTGCGTTTTATTATTATCTTTTTAGATTTGTTACAAATGAAAAACTAAAACGTCACACTCGTATACATACTGGAGAAAAACCTTACAAATGCAATTATTGTAAAAATGCTTACTGTCAATCAAGTGAACTAATCAAACATTTAAGGTCTCATTTGGGCGATAATGTCTATCAATGTGAAATGTGTCCTTTACGTTTCAAAACTGTAAAAATTTTACGTTTGCACTTTTCTACTCACAAAAATGATGATGAAGAAACAAAGACTCGTAATTTGAATGAATTAAATGCACTGGAAATGAAGGGTGTATTTTTTAAGTAAACACATATGTACACATAAAGTTTAAAAATATTTTGTATAAAGATAATTATTAAAATTATGTAATTTTTAATCTATTAAAAGTACATATTAATATACATACTATTTTAAGTCAAAATCAAGTATTTTATGTATGTTTCATTGTTTTCCATATACAAAAATGTATGTATGTATGTATATACTTGAAGTAATCCTTTAGTCATAAATAAACATTAAGGCAAAAATATTTTAAACATACTCTTGTCACTACTAACTTGTTTGTATTTAATTTGTGTTATTATATTTTTTCTACCTACAAGAAATACAAAATCTGCTATTCGTAATAGAGAAGAATTTGATGATGAAATTTTCGAAACATTTACATATGATGATGATGAAGACGTTAAAGATGATGACTGTGTTGTAAAGGAGATACATAGTAAATCGACAATCGAAAAAATTTTAACCTCAGACAGACAATCTGCTGATAGTCAACAACTTTATCCTTGTAGCAAATGCCGGAGAAAATTGAAATCAAATATAGCACTAAAAAAACATTTAGAGTTGCATGCAAAACGAGATAATGAGGAACCCAAGTTTGTCTGTAACATTTGTGATAGAAGTAAATATATTATTGGAATAGGCATTACATTGTACAAAAAATTATTTTCATTTTATTTTTTTTAAAATTTTTTTTTTAATTCAGCATTTTCACAAAGTTATATGCTTAAGGATCATTTACGCACACATAGTGGTAAGTTTTACTTGTTAAAAATGTATTAAACAACATTTGTAAATACATAAATATTTTTTTTATCATTTTAAGGCGAAAAACCATTTTTATGCTCAGAATGTGGCAAATCGTTTACATCGTCTGGAAGTTTAAAGCAGCACTCATATCGTCACTTAAACGAAAAACCTTTTTCGTGTCCGGACTGTCCTAAACAATTTCCAACTAAAACTGACCTAGCTTCACATTCTGATGTTCATAGAGCAAGACCTAGAACTCATATTTGTGATATTTGTGGGCGTGGCTTTCCAAAACCATTTTTATTAAAAAAACATAAAATGTATCACACTAATGATCGACCATTTTTTTGTGAATATTGTGGTAAACGGTGAGACTGATTTTTTTTATTTTTTTTTTTTTTTGCTATTTTTAAAATAATTATCAACTCGACATTCTGAAAATCCTTTGTAGTTTCATAACCAATGAGAAGCTTCAACGACACGTACGTATTCATACTGGAGAAAAACCCTATAAATGCAATTATTGTGAAAAGGCCTACTGTCAGTCTAATGAATTAACTAAGCACTTACGAAATCATTTAGGTGATAATGTTTATCAGTGCGAATTATGTCCTTTAAGATTTCCTACGGTTAAAATAGTTCGTGAACACTATTCTACGCACAAAAATGATGATGAAGAGACTAAAGCGCGTAATTTGGCCGATTTAAATGCTATGGAACTAAAAGGCATTTATTGTAGATAAAATTGTTATTAATAGTTTATGTATGCATATTTAATAAACACAAATATTTATTTATATTTTAAATAATACATATGAATTTTGTTAATATAGGTTTGACTAAAGAGGTGAAGAAAGATATTAAAACAATTGTGTAAGTGAAAAAAATAAATTACCTTTAAAAGCAGAAGCAAACTTTTATTTTTACAGAAATTTCCAGTTAATGGATCCTGTAAGATACAACTTGTTTTCCGATTGGTAAGCAATAATGTCCTCTTTATAGAATTCGGCGATCAATGATATATGTATTTCTCATTGTAATTAGAATCAATAACTTTCGCAAATATTAGTTTGGGCTTTCTTTATTAATTTTATTTTATTTTTTCTGCAATTTTATTAAATTGAATCCTCACTGTTACATGAGCTAACAACTTATATTCAAAGAATTTACTAATTTAGTCTAACCATTTCAAGGAATTAATTTGACATTATTCTCACTCTTCTTTGCATCAGGCCAGACTCATTCAAGATTGCGCGGTCTAGTGCGTTCAGGTGGACCTCTAAATTCTTCAGATACATCTATGCATACCTCACAACTTCCTCTCTGATGGGCAAGTTCAGGTTTTTATGGATGTTCGAATTTCTTATAAACCATAGAGAATTTGATGAGAATTTGTTCAATGTTTGGAGCCGAAGCAGCGTCCCTTTGGTGTACTTCGTAGCACCAAATCGCAATGTGAAGAAAGAGTTTATAGTTGAATCTAAGGATCGAGTTTCTATTAAGAAAATTTTTTTGTATCGCCTTCAATTTAATTTGCGTTATCTTGGCATTTATGTGGCTTTTCTATATTAGCCGGTTAGCAGTCAAGATGTATTGGTTGTTTATTCGAATAGGCCCAGGAGACTGCTGGTGGTGCAGATAAACCTGCACCATAGTGAAGCAGCCTCAACCGAACTCTCTTTACTCCTTGGCCGTGGGAATATAGACGTGGCTCTCATCCAAGAACCATGGGTTGCTGGCAATAAGGTTCGCAGATTAAGAGTCACGGGCTGCATTGGATAAGGTAAGGTCTTGCATTCTAGCTAGGAATGACTTACATCTAACCCTCTTAAATTCTTTCAGTAATGGCGATCTGACGGCTGTTGAGGGCGGAGGTACGGACGATGCCCTACGATGCGACGGATCCGCCAGGCGATGAAGTGGCAACTCTGGTTGAGTCTGCCAGGGTCGATGTAGTCCCCATGGTGCTAGGATGTGATGCCAACGCCATCACTTCCAATGGAGTAGTGGTGACGTTAATGGTTCTGTGTTCAATTTTATCACTGATCAGGAACTTCTCATTTGAAATAGGGGCAATGTACCTACCTTTAGGTATAGAATTAGGGAGGAGGACATTGATGTGACTTTCACGAATAGGGATAACTTTATGGTAGGCTGGAGGGTTGATGAGAGCATTTCCTTCTCGGATCACAGCTTGATTCGCTTCGGCCTGGTTTGTGCAGGGTATAGGAGGGTTCCTTTTAGGAGTCCTAGGAGGACTGAATACGGTCTTTCAGCGATTGCGTGGAAATGGGTATGGGGGATCTGTTTCTTGAGCCCGTTGACTGCTCGGTTGTTGAGAGAGCGGTTGATGGGGTTACTGAATGCTGTGTCAGGTCCTTTTTGCGTTCTGTCCGAGGGTTTTTCCAGGTTCAGCCTTGTTGGTGGATAGCGGAGCTGGGGTCTTTGCGCTCGGACATCAGAAGACCGTTCAATAGGGCCAAGGGCACACGATTGGCGGAGGATTGGGACAGGTACAGAATCTGTTTCAATAGGTACAAGGGGGCCAAGAGGAAGTCATGGACGAACTTCTGCGAGTCAATTGATTCTGTCAATGAGCTGCCAGGTTCCGATGAGTGTTATCCAAGGGCAATGCTGTCTTTGGTAACATTCAAAGAGAGGACGGTTCATGGGCTGAATCTGGCTCTGAGTTACTTGGTATTCTCCTGGAGACCCACTTCCCTGGTTGTAGTGAGTTGACGGTTGAGGAGACGGGCGGGCAGTTTTATCCCCGGTTACAGATGAGGAACGGGCATTGGTGACTGATATGGTGATATTACATACATAAGGTAACTTGGGCGGCCCGGTCCTTAAGGACCCGGGCCCAGACGGGATCTTTTCTATTACAGAATGTCCCCATCTCTGCCATTAAGTTCCTGGTGGATATCTTTAGTGTCTACCTTCTTGGTGGAATTGTGCCTATGGCATGAAGGAGGGTTAGAGTAGTTTTCATACCGAAGGCCGGCAGATTTTGCCACTCCATGCCAGGTGATTTTGGGCCAATCAGTCTGTCATAGTTTTTGCTGAAAGCGATGGTGAGAGTGATAGATTTGCACTTGAGGAGTAGGATAGATAGAAGGACCTTCAGTGGGGCTCAACATGCTTACCTTAGGGGTAGGTCTGTTGAGACTGCTCTACACGAGGTCGTCGGCGAGAAGGGTCTCCACTATGGGATTCTTATCATCGCTGCCTTTCTGGATATTGAGGGTGCCTTCAACAATGTTGAGAGTGGGGCGATCAGGGAGGCATTGGTGGACCTTGGCGTCCATGATTTCCTTGTGGAGTGGATAATAACTTAGGAGTAGGACTGTCCACTCGGAGCTTGGCGAGGTACGCCTCGAAAGACTAGTTTCTCGTGGTACTCCTCAAGGAGGTGTACTTTCGCCGCTACTCTGGAATATTGTTGTGAATGGAGTCCTTAGAAAGTTTTATGAGGTGGTTTGCTACGCGGATGATCTGGTGATTCTTGTGTCGTGGAGGTTCCTCTCGACTGTTGGTGACATCATGCAGTCGGCGGGTCTTAGCATCAATCCCTCGAAGACTGAGTTAGTAGTTCTCTTTTCCAGGAAATATAAATTGCAAAAGTTTGAACTACCTAGGTTGCATGGGATTGTGCTAAGACTGTCTGAGGGGGCCAAATTCTTAAGAGTTTTCTGGGATAGGAAACTTAATTGAAGGGAATAAGGGATTTAACGCCTAAGAATGAATAAGGGCTTTATCGCCTACTATACGGTTAGAAGTGCCATTGGTAGGAGATTGAGTCTTCGCCCGGCGATAGTGAAGTGGATCTATGACTCCATAGTCATACCTGTTCTCACCTATGGCTGTATCGTGTGGTGGACGACAGCCTTGGAAAATGCCAGTCCGGGGAGACTTCTAAATAAGGTACATAGGTGTGTTGCTTTGGGCATATCTGGTGTCTTTAGAAGTACTCCTCAGGCAGCGCTGGACATTATCCTGGGCCTGACCTCCCTTGAGGTTGTGGTGAAGGGAAAGGCTGCTAGGAGTTTCTTGAGGATTTTTGGAGGTGGCCTGGCCAAGGCTCTGGGTTATGGACACTGCCATTTTTGAGGGGGACTTGACTGCAGTGCGCATTTGGTGATCTGTGCTGGTTCAGCGGACTATAAGGCCAGGGAATGCGACTTCGGCATATGCCCTGCGGCAGTTTTTCTGGATAGAGATTCTTGGCGTGGGGCTGATAGACTTTCCGACGGCCGTGCCATTATAGATGGATCTAAGACCGAGGAGTGCACTGCCGCGGGAGTTTACATGGCGTACAGTGACATTAAATTGTCCTTTAGACTCCCGAATGAGTGCAGTGTTTTTTTCAGGCCGAGATCTTCGCTGTTCTCAGAGCAGCTGAGCTGCTGTGGGGGATGGTGTGGTCTTTTATCTGGACAGTCAGGCGACTATTAAGGCGCTGACTGGTCGCCATGTCAGCTCAAGGCTGGTTGCATTGTGCAGGAGTACGCTTGCGTCGCTCCTGGATGTGTGCAGCGTTAAACTGTGCTGGGTTCCGGGGCATGATGGCGTAAGGGGTAATGAAATTGCAGATGAACTGGCAAAAGCGGGCGCGGCTTGTGGTGTAGAACAGGTAGATGCGTCGGTGACACCACCGTTTGGTTTCTTTGGGGGCTTAATTGATAGCCGGCCCGTTGTAGAGTGGAGGAGTCGTGGAGGAGCAGAATAGACTGCAGGGTCTCCAGGCTGCTGTGGCCGCGACCTGACAGCTCTAGGACGGAATGGATCCTCAATCTGAGGAGGGAATCTCTAAGGATTCTGATAGGCTTTGTGACTGGGCACTGCGCTCTGAGGGTGAGGACTGGGATTTGGGAAGCAGGCTTCCCTATATTCTGCCGCGTTTGCGGCAGTACAGGGGAGCCGGAGACTGTGGAACACATCCTCTGTCACAGCGCGGCTCTTCATGGGTGCAGGCTCAGGTTGTTTAGCCGGGGCTCTTTCGATGGCCTTGGTTACATTGCGTCGGCTAGGATATGCGACCTGGAGGGCTTTCTGTCAGGTCTCAACTGTCGTTAGGTGATGCCCGGTCCTCTTTTGGCATCCGTCTCTTTTTTCTGTATGCCTCTTCTGACCCTCTTCTTCTATTTCCTTCTCTGTCCTTCCTCTCTATTTGTTTTCTAATTCTTCTCTTCATTCTTCTTCTTATCCGTTGAAAGGTTCCTTCCACAATGGATCACTGTGGTCTCTGGGTGGGGTACTTTTCGTACCGCCTTTCCTACCAACCTACCTACCTATTCGAATAGGTGGACATGATTTCCTACGCAACGAAGTGTCTGTGAAACAATTATCTTTTTGATGGCTATGATGTATTTTTGAATAGTTGTGTTAGTGAGAACATGACAATTGCTATCTAAAAGTTGAGTTGTATCTAGATGAATTTATTTCTTATCAAAAATATACAAATTTTAATATTTTGTGTAAAAATTTAAGTATTATCAGCAAAATAACGCAATTTAAATAAAAAAAGAAAAATGCATACACCCAATAGGCATGTTCAATCGTCGCTTTCTTACCGACGAATAAAAGAAAGAGCTTCCATTGCACAACGTTTTTTTTTTTTTTGCTATTGTTTTGCATATAACACATAAACAGCTGTCTACGTACGTAGAGTGCAGTTGGGTTCGCTCAAAACGTAAGCAAATGATACTGAAAAACTTTGAAAACTGAAAAACTTAACGAAAAGTTTGTTATACACATTTGATCGTATGTATTCGCACAGGCGTTTAAGCTAGCCAACGGATATTATAGTTGAACCTTTATGCAACTTCAAAATAAAATGCGAAAATAACCTGTCCATCAACTGCCCCATTGTAAAAGAAGTCTAAGATTTCAAATCCGACGATAATTTTGTTGTTATTATTTTTGCGATTTGTCTAAATTTTATTTTCGTTTCTATTGTCCCGTTTAATAAGTATAAAAGTGTTTGCTTCTGTGACCGAAACCAAGCACTTCACAGTTTTGTTGGTATTTTTCCCCTTACGTAAATTGGAGAAGGTTTAAGTGATTTAGGAAACTTAATGGTATTGTCTCTTTGAAAGTTTTGGCAAAGTTGCGATATTAATAGAGTTTAGGCTTCTCATCCTTTGTTATAAAAAGAGGTAACTGTCCATTCCCACCGAGATTAAGACATTTTAAAATTTGTTTGGGCTGTGGAATAGTAGGCACAGGAGGACGGGTAGTACTCGTAACAATTTGACATACGTCAAACATTGCCTTTATTGCCTTTTGCGTGTTTTTGAAAAAGTTTAAATGTTAAACACGTTTATGTTATGCATTTACAAAACATTTTAATGTATGAAAACGTTTAAAAATTAACTTGTTTTATATAAAAGTTATAGCGAAGACAGACGACAGCGTTAATTTAACAGTAAGACTCTTAAATTAACAGTCTTAACGCAAATTAACTTGTGAATTATCCCCATCCTAATATGGATTAGATTTGATGTAAATGCGCAAAGCCAATCCAGCTGTTGACAATTGTTTACTATTGTGAATGAATGTTTAAATGAAAAAATTAAAATGGAGACAAATGGATTATGTAGTAGTTTTTGCAAAAGAAATTTTAGCTTTTTCTTCAAATAAGTAGAGATTTTTCACCAACAGCATAGCGGCTAATGGTATTTTCTGTCTTCTATCCATTTGATATAAACGCAAAAAAAAAATAGTTGACAAACAAAAAGCTGTTTACTTAATCCAAAAACTAATATTGTAAAGGTAAAATTTTAATTTACAACAATGAATTTTTAATGCGAATTAACGCTATCGCCTGTATACGTTACTGCTTTAAAACGATAGGGTGTATCTTATATTCATATAAAATTCAAATAAGAATATAACGGAAAAATTTTAAGTAAAATTTGTATTTACTCAGTGTATATGCATTAAGAAATAAAACAACACCTGGCAACACTATAACACATATCGTTTTAGTTGGCAACACATATGCTGCAAACATTATAAATTTGTTTGTTTACAGTTCCAAAACAAATATTTTTCGTAAAGATTTGTTATTAAGTTTTTTTGGAGAAGCAGTCATGTGCTTTACAACTGATGCGTTTTTGGAAAATATATGCAGAACATGTATGGCAGAAGGGGAATATGATAACACCATTTCAATATTTAATGAAACTGACCATATTGAGGACAATAATGCAACGATTATGGATCTGCTTGTTTTAACCACTCCACAATTAAATATTGAAACAAAAGATATGCTGCCGAAAGTATTGTGTGAGAATTGTCTCAAAAGGCTTATAAATGCTCATGAATTTCAAAAAATGTGCATAAGAGCTGAAGAAATACTGAGGCAAATTTTTAGCGAGCGAACAGAGCTACAGTCACAAGTAAGCATGGATCCTTCAAATAACGGTGCTACTGTAAATCAGGCAATTAATGAATTGACAAATGAATTAAAAGTTGTAATGAACAATGATGTGCCGCTTTTTGATATTAAAACGGATGATGAGTCAGAAAATGTGAAATATAAAATTGAGGGTAATCAATGCAGTAGTGATAGTGTTCAATTTGAAGATGACATAAGTAGCGAATGGGAAGTAGATACAATTAAAGTAACGAGCCCGTAAGTCTTTTATCTGCAGACATTACTTGTTCTAATAATAAGCACTTATTTTGCCATTAGGGAAAAACGTTCCGAAACTTTAAATAAAGTAAAGTGTGCTCTAGCAGCCCTAAAATTATCGAGCAGAACTTTCAAACAAAAAATAGCCATGCAAATATTAATGAAGATGTCGAGAGCAAACCTTTCGTGTGCGAAGAGTGTGGAAATCGCCTTAAAACAAAGAAAAGCTTAAAAAGACACAAAAAAATACATTTAAGGCCACTAGCAGACTCAAGAAGTAAACCAAGAACAACGAGGCATGAATGCGAATTTTGTAAAAAAGGTATCAGTAATATGTTGTTTTTATCCACAGAAAATAATAAGTTTGCTCTTTATAGTTTTTCAGCAATCCTATTCATTAAAGGAACATTTAAGAAAGCATACTGGCGAACAGCCATATCTTTGTTCAGAATGTGGAAAGGCATTTAAAAGTTCAAGTAATTTGAAGCAGCATCTTCTACGTCACGGTACTGACAGACCACACGCGTGTCCGGATTGCCCAAAGCGTTTTCCTTGTTTCAGTGACTTGGCGTCACATAAAATTGTTCATAACAAAAAAAAATCTCATGTATGCGTTATTTGTGGTGCGGGTTTTTATAAACCATACCTTTTAAAGAAGCATACAATGTATCATACGGGTGAAAAGAATCATAAATGTGATTACTGTGAAATGAGGTAAATATTACATACAGACTTCAAAATAAAGCAAAAATTATTTGTTTAAAAAATAGTTCTTATCCTTACGTACATACCTTAGATTTGTTTCAGCGTATCATTGTCGTAGGCATATGCGTACACATACTGGAGAAAAACCATATAAATGTAAATACTGTGAGAGAGAATTTGCCCAAAGCAATGACTTAATGAAGCATTTACGCGGACACCTAGGGGACAATGTATATAAATGTGATTTATGTCCACGAGGATTTCGTTTGCAAGGTGACCTGCGTATTCACTTTTATACTCATAAAAATGACGATGAAGAAACCAGAGCACGGAATTTACAAGCTCTCAAAGATGAAGAGAAGAGAATTCAAATGAAATTCGAACTTGTAGAGTGCAAAAAATAGAATCACAAAAGAAACACAAAATATTTTAAAATGTTTTAATTTAGATATGTATAGACAGAGTAATGAATTTGATATTTTTTAAGATTAAGGATAAACGATTTGAAAATAATTGTGGTGAATCTTTCCCAATTTTGTTTAAGTACAACTCGCATTTATTGTCTCTTTAAATGTATTTCGTTTAAATCTAGTGAGTTATGGTATTTATTGTCTTTGGCCTATTATCTTTAACCGTATTTAATTCGGTTATTATTTTATATTCAACCTTTGGAGAATAAGCAACTTGTATGTTTTAATTAGACATTTGATTACTTTTTTACGCTTGTTTAAGGCAACTAATTGAAAATTAATAGAGATTTATTCTCAAATTTAATATAAATAATACAAATTGCGTATTTATATTATGAGTTTTCTTTGTTGGCTTTGAATTTGCACCTAAACAAATTATATATACACTGTTGTACAAGATAAAGTGCAAAATACCTTTGTTTTTGTTAAAACAGTTAATGCCTTCAACCCAGAACGGCTTTATAGGGTCACTAGACAATGATACCAATAACTCATATATAAAATAAAAAGTTGAATTACAATTTTCTTAAAAGTAAATTATACATATCGTCATATGAAATCCAAAAAGCCCAAAGTTACAAAAAATTCGAAATCGACTTTTTGATTGATTATGATAAATAAATAAATATTCCCACGAATTTTCACACTTTTACAAATGAAAACAACGTTTTTATCAATAATAATCTAAACTTAACCTAAATGGTTTATTTCATACTTTAAAAAGTTTTTTTTTTTGTTTCTCCTGTAAAATTTTTTAAATGTAACTTAAGCTTTTTTGGATTTCATATGACGATATGTTTTTCATCAGAGAAGAGTCAAACCAAAATTTTTTTAATTGATTTAATTTATTAATTTAGTTTACATTTTGACATAAAAAATAGGAACATACATATCGTCACCTAATATCCAAAAAGCCGTAAGTGCACATTTAATTTTATGATTTTAAGACAATTCGACTATCGTAAAAACTATGGAAATCAGCTAGAAGTAAAAATATAAATTCTTAAAGTTAATGCCATTTCTTTTTGGTTATTTTTATTCGTTCTGTATGTAACTGACAATTTAGACAATTATAGTAAACTTTTTGGGAAATAGATGAATCTATTTTTTTGAACAGTACTGTAAATAGACAGCTTTTATCCAGTTAGATTTCTGCAATTCACGCTTTTTGGCTGATGTGGATAGACAACGAAGCTTTAATAGTTGTCGTTCTTCACAAATACTAAATCCTATATCTAGTATGAATAGAAGTTGCCACACCTACTTATTTGGTCTCTCCCAGTTACGGACTTTTGAAGTCAATCAGACCAAATTCTGAAACTTTAGCTATAACTGTTCTCAAGATATACTATAATCAATATTTAATCTGTATAGGAGGTACCGCCACCACTTGTCTCATACCGCCAACATTTTAAATGATGATTTGCATTGACTGTAATTCTATTTGGAACAAATTAGTAACTTTCTGTTACCATCTTAAAGATATAGACAAATAAATATACGCAGTTTGAATTTTTGCCAGAGAGATGCTCAGCCTTATTACGAGTGTCGTATCGATTTTCTGTCGAAAATTAGTCGTTTGACTTGAATGGTACCAAAAACGACAAGAAGTCGTCGTTAAGGATTTTGTTAACGACAAATAAAAATATCACATATTAAAAACATTTTTCTTAATTAATTTTTTTAATCTTTTTTGTTATGTACATATGTACATAATTTAAAAAATGAAGTTAATTTTTTGTTTCTTTTACTGTTTTATATTAGAAGACGTATTAATAAAGAATAAAGACGAACAAAATAGTTATGGGTCAGTTGCGTTGTAGTTGCCTAAATAGCAATTGAAATTAATAATTAATTTAGTTGTCTGTTGCCATCCATAATCAACCCATTTAACACATATTAATATATTAATTGCAGATTTCCATTTTTTTTTCGTTGAAAAGTAGTATATATATATATATATATATATATATATATATATATATATATATATGTATATATATATATATATGTATATATATATATATATATATATATATATATATTTGTTCGTAACTGCTACGAACAAAATCACAGACGTAAGTATCCAAATTGGTCCGGTCGATTTCAAGTTTTAAGCATCCGAACAAATCACAATTATATATTAAATTATTAAATTCTAATACTGGATACTCATTCCAGTATTAGAATTTAATAATTTTTGTCAATGTTTTTTGAAAGAATTTTCTATTTTTCTACCATCAGATGTATCTTAATATAAGCAATGAATTTCTTTCGAAAACCACAGAATAAATCGAAAACCATGGTACAAGAATATCTTGAAAACTATGTGCTAGATTTAAACAAACTAATCAAATAATTGACTTAAATGAAAATACCAACTTGATCAAAAAGATCAGAAAATTAAAAATGCAAGCTTATTCATCTAAATCTTTATTGTCTCCTTCAAAGTAATACCCATCGATTGCAACACGCTTAGGCCAGCGCTTGATCTAATCATCGAAGCATTTCTTATATTCGGTTTTCGATATGTGCATCAGTGCTTGCTGCGATTTTTCCATTATTTTCTCTCGGCTGCTGAAACGCTTCTTTGTAAGGGTGTTTTAACTCGACTGAACAGAAAGAAGTCACAGGAAGCCAAATCAGGTTAATTTTGTGGCTATTGGATGGTATTTGTTGCATTTCTCGTGCGACGGTGCGTTATCATGGTGCAAAATCCACGAGTTTTCTGCCCACAATTCTAGTCTCTCTCAGTGAAATGCTTCACGCAAACGTCTCATAGCTTCCAAATAATATTCGTTGCTTACTGTCTGGCCTTCTGGCAAAAATTCATGATGCACTACAACGTTGTGATCCATGAAAACCGTGAGCATTGCCTTTTTTGACTGAAAACGATGTGGTTGTTTTGGTCTAGGCTCATTTGGTAAAAGCCATTCAAATACCTGATGTCTGGATTTTTTGTAATCGCACACCAAATTATAAAATACAGACTATTTAGGAGCAAACATCGTTTATTCGTTTTAAATATTTTTTTTTATTTTCAATAGTATGAAAAACATAATATAACTCGATTGAAAAATTATTTTCCACACCCCATCTCAATTTATCAACCCAATTTCTTAGCTTAGTTAAACGAATGGAATTAGTATATTTTGTTAGAATATCGGTAATTGCTTTTAATTACTTATTGGTTAAAGTTTTATACTTCCATTTGCAACATTATCCCTTAAGAAATAATGTTTCATATCAATGTGTCTTAGACGTTTACTTTCCAAATTGTTAGCTATTCCAATACAGCCTCTATTGTCTTCATAAATTGTAATTGTGTAATTATAATCTACCTCTTTAAGATCTTGCATTATACCTCTCAATCATATTGACTTAGTAGTTGCTAGGCTAAGAGCTGCATATTTTGCTTATGATGAGGATGTGGATACAGTCTGTTGCTTTTTACTGCATCATGATACTGTGCACCCGTAAACTTAAAATAAATATCCACTTATAATTATGATGTACACCACAGCTAACACAATTCTTATAGTTGTTAACTTGCAATAGGTGCATATGTTTCCCAGTAATCCACAACACGTTTTTGAAGAAAACATTTTACCATCAAACTTGCTTTGTATTTGGTAGGTATCTTCTTTTAAGCGAAATAACCATTTTAATTTTAAAGGTTTAACGTAGAGAGGAGCTCTAATTAAATCCGAAACTTTATTTTTCTCCATGGATTTTAATTCATCCACAACAGCCTTCTTCCAATGTTCCGTATCATCTCGATTAAAAATTTCGGTTTTGAACGACATCTGCGTTGAAAAGAGTTATGTAATCATATAATTTTGATTTCTTGAGTCATTTTAAAGGGGAAACACATTTCATCAAATTAACCATCTCGAGCCAAAAAAAATTTCTTAGATTCAATAATCCATAAACGAAAACCATTGGGAACGCAGCCTACCATTACCATTTTCTTATCTTTATCATCTAACTTTATTCTTTTAACATCAGGTACCCAAGTAAACGCTTTACATCCAAATATTCTTATTGTTGTAAGACTAAGCTTTTCGCAATACCACAATGCGGTAGGAGTTACACTTTCATCTAAGGATCTAGTTGGACATCTATTTAAAACAGACACAGCAGATATGGCGGCTTCATTCCATAAATATGTAGAAGCATTGGATTCAACCAACATAGACCTTATTTTCTCTGTCACCGTTGTTCTATTGAATCTTTCGGAAACACCATTTTGTTGTGGTGTATAAACAACTGTAGGTTGGACTTGAATACCTTTTCGTTTGTACCAGTCTGGTTATTTCTTTGACATGTATTCCTTACCTTGATTTACGGTTAACGTGGAAATTTTGACTAAGGAAACATAGCACTAACCAAGGCCTCATACTCTTGAAACTTTTGAAAAACTCGGTCTTTTTCTTGACACAGGAATTTATTGCAAAATGGACGAAGTCGTCTACGAAAGATACAAAAGATTTGGACCCATTACAAACTATAGGTGTGATTGGGCCACAAACATCTGAGCGGATTCTTTGCAAATCTCTATTTGATTTCGGTCTTGTACTATTAAATGGGCTTCGACATAACTTAGCTTCCACAAATACGTCACAAAAATGTAATTCTCTTGGCCTTAGCTCAGGTTTTAGCAGGAGTAAATAAATCATCCTTCCTAAAGAATTTAACATTCTTATTGGTATAACCGCATATTTCACCTACATAATGTGCTAACATAGATTCAATATCTTTAGCAACAGTAATTTCCTCATTACAGAAATTTTTTTTTTGCTGTGTGATCACTTGCCCTAGAATAAAGTTCAAAAACAATTTCATTACGTTCTTCTCACTATAAGAGAAACTGCTTTGGTTTTTGTCAATCGGGCCTCATTTTTACAACAATCTTTGGATTGATGACCAAATTTGTTGCATTTAAAACATTTACCGTGAAATTTCTTTTTCTTTGGATACTTCTTACTTGTAAACGCAGCTACATAACCAGCAACTTCATCACTACGATCGAATAACTTTATCGTCCATATTTTGGAGAGAAGTTATTACTAGGGGGTCATACTTCTTAGGGAGAGTTAGGAATAATTGTGCTATTACATCAGAGTCATCCATCGTAGCACCAGACGTTTTCAATTGTCGAATCAAATTTTCGAAAGCCAAGACATGAGAGACAATCGAATCATCTTCGTTCATTTTGAATTTAGCTAGTTTCTTTCTGAATAATAGCTGGTTCACTACAGACTTCTTGGCAAATGCTGCTTGCAAACCTCTCCACACCTCGTTTGCAGTTTTTTTATCCCTCACAAAGCTGAAGCAATCTGAATGTATGAGACTTACGAATTTGTCCTTAGCTTTCTTGTCCATCTTTAAATATTCTCTTAAGGTAGATGCTTCCGTGGAGGATTGCCGGTTAGAACATCCAACAAGTTATGCGAATACAGATGCATCTTAACCCAGGACTGTCAATCGTCAAAACGTTCGCCTTTGAATTGAGGTATACCGTATGTTGCTTTAGTATCGCGCATAACCTTTTGTGATCACACACCAAATAATATAGTACAGACTATTTAAAAATTAACAGAAGCAAAAATGGTTTATTCGCTTCAAATATTTTTTTCAGAATGGCAATATTTTCAATAGTGTGAAAAACATAAAAAACATAATATAACTCGATTGAAAAATATATTTCTACAGGATTCCGGTTCGTACACATAAACTCACGTCTCATCTCCAATTATGATCCCTTTGATGAATATGGTATCGGATTCAGCCTCGCAAATCAAGTCTTTTGTGACCTCAACATCTTATCTTTTTTGCATGAAATTAAGGTCTTATGGCACCAACTTTCCTCCTACACGACGAAAACCCAAATCATTAACCAAAATGTCTTGGACGGATCTATAGGCAATGTTCAAGTCCTCCGCTATCTCTTTGATGATTAATTTACGGTTATTGACCAACATTTCTTTTACCTTATAAATATTTTTGTTATTTTTCTATATCGATGGTCTGCAACTGCGTTCATCATCTTTGATTGACTCACGACCACTCTTGAACCGCTCCTGCCACTGGTAAATGACCGGTTTCTTTAGAGAATCATTGCTGAAACACTTTTCTAACATTTCCAACGCTCTCGCACCATTAAATCCGTTTTTTACGCAAAATTTAATACAAGTTCGTTGTTGAAAATTTTAATATATTTTTAAAATTGTAAAAAATCGCCAACGCACATAGAGATAGATGTACTCTTGGCTACATAGCTTTTGCAAATGTCAAGCTATGACGCTGAGAATTGGATTTAACAAAAAAAAAAAAAAAAAAAAAAAAAAAAAAAAAAAAACTCAAATACAAACGATGGGACCGCCACACGGGGGTTGTTCCGGGAACTTTTTGATTGACTTCTCTAAGCATTATTATTATTATTATTTCTTTATTAGTAGTAATAAACATTTTTAAAGCAATTGTACTAAAATTTTATCACGCTTAAAAATTTTCACAAAAAAGGCAATTTGTTTCTTATATACATTAAAATTACGTTCCATTTTTATGATATTTGGTAGTGAGTTGTAAAGTTGTGAGCCCTTATAGAATAGTGAACGCTGCAAAGCAGTTGATGACACCCTTTCAATTCTAAAATGTTTTACGTTTCTAAGATGCTATAGTTGAGCATTATATACATACGATATTTACACGGTTAGGTAATCTGGTGCTTCTCCGTGTTTAATTTGTTATACAAAATTTAGCGTGTTTCTTCTACGTTTAACCATTTTAGGCATTGAAGCATGAAGTGAATCGACGTATATCTGTTGACCTTTAGTATGATTCTCATTGCCCTATTTTGTAATTTTTGCAGCCGTCCAATTTGTTGAGATGTGCAGCATGTTAATAATATTGTTGAAAAGTATTCGAAGTGAAGCTTTCGAATGGTGTTATATATATTAACTGCGGTTAAAATATAAATTTGGTTTCTTATTCGTTTAAATGTAAGTTTTTAAGTTAAGTTTTTATCAATAACAAAGTCTAAATATTTTATTTCATTTATATTGCTGTTTGTATTTATTTCCATAATTTTTGTTTTATTTTCATTTAATTTAAGTTTATTCATATTAAGTCGCATATAACAATTTTTAATATCCTCGTCGATATTATTATAACATATGTTATTCTTCCGTAAAAATAAGCGTGTCATCAGCATACAAAACTATCTTGCATTTGCTCAATATGTTTGGCATATCATTTATGTATATATATAATAAATAGTAGCGCTTCCAAAATCGATCCTTGTGGCATTCCGTGGTCGTTGTCGTTATGTACCATGTCATTTACTTTAGTTATTTGCTTCCTGTTTGTTAAATACAATCTAAACCAGGGATGAGCAACACGCGGCCCACAGGGCACTTGCGGCCCGTTTAACATGTCATTGCGGCTCCGCAAGCATTTTTAAAATTTGGTTTATTCTATTTACTTTCTCCCATCAATATTTCCCAGCTTAGACGGTAAAAGATTTTTTTGCAAGAATTTTTATTATTCTTGTTTAAATTTGCATTTCCGTTTAAAAAAATTTTTGAATTTTTATTTATTTGTCTCTTTTTAGCTTTCAGCATAAATAAATATTCATATTAAAAAATAAAATTAAAAAATTAAAAAAAAAATTACGAACAAGAAATTAAAACAAATATCAAGTACATGTTTACTCTTTTATGTTCATACATATGTATACATATGTATACATATGTACATAAAGTTAAATTTTATGCAAGAAAACTCATATCGTCTAAATGGCGACTATATTATTATAAAATTAATTACGGGAAACCAACGCGGTATATCTACAACAGTTACAGTTCATCGTGAAACTGTGACTTGTATAACGCGAAATTGAAAAAAAGTGTTGGCGACACTAATTTGTGCATACATATTTCTTTTTAATGTAAAACTTGGGATTTCCCTTTTGTTCAAACATGAAATCGAACGCACCGCCACTGTGGTTATTTGTGTTTGCTTCTGTCACACAATTAGACAGACTGGTAAGCTGTTAACTAACAATTTTTGTATTTCTTGAAAAAGTTAGTGAAAAGGTAATATTAGAGTTTTCTTTACTCAAAATTAAGTTTTTCCCCAAACTTTGTTAACTTAAAAATTTGTTTTCCATAATAGAATGTCTAAAAAGAAAAAAAAAAAACGGACGATTGCGGATGAGCACAGGAATTTCCAAGAAAAGTGGAAATTTGGTTATTTTTTCACTTTCGCCAAAAATAAAGCTGTATGATTAATATGCTCAGAAACTGTGTCGACTTTAAAAGAATATAATATAAAAAGGCATTACGATACAAAACATGAACAACAATACAAAAACCTAACAGGACAACTCCGGATAAATAATGGAGAAAAACTTCAGAAAACAACAAACTGTTTTATCAAATATCGCAGTAAAGGCTAATTATATTGTCAGTCAAATACTGGCAAAAAAAATGAAACCCTTCGCGGATGGAGAAATGATAAAAGAATGTCTGACTGCTGTCGCAGAAATAGCATTTCCTGAAAAAATAAAAATTATTTCAAACATTAGTTTATGAAGATTCTCCATAGCAAGGAGAATTGAAGACTTGTCTGAGAACATAGCAACAACGCTTTGTGAACGCATTGCAAAATTTGAATACTGTTCTGGCACTTGATGAGAGTTCCGATATTAGCGATACAGCACAGCTGGCTATATTTATACGTGGTGTTGACTCCAATTTTAATATTACCGAAGAATTGTGTTCACTGATTCCTATGCAAGGAACTACAACCGGCAAAGACTTGCACGATGAACTAAAGTCTGTGTTGGATAATTTTTCAATGTTATTAGAAAATATTATGGGTGTATCGACAGATGGAGCACGAGCAATGTCAAGTATGGAGGTTGGAGTATCAGGAAGGCTGTTTGAAGGCATTAAGAAGGCCACAGGAAGGGAAGTATTCATTAACCACTGCGTAATTCACCAGAAAAATTTGTGTGCGAAAAGATTGAGTATGCCAAATGTCACATTACTAATAATTAAATTAATTAATTTTATTAAGTCGCGAGCGTTAAGTCACCGCCAGCTTAAAGAATTCCTAAAGGATTTAGAAACTGAATATGTCGATGTGGTTTTTAATACCGAAGTCCGTTGGCTTAGTAGAGGTGCAATGCTTAAGAGTATACAACTTAAAAAGCGAAATACAATTGTTCTTGGGATATAACTTCCCTCATTTTGGTAATAAAGAATGGATGTGGAACTTTGAGTTTCTTTCGACATGACTCAGTATCTCAACGATCTTTATATTGAACTTCAAGGCAAAGGATTATTTATTCATAACTTGTATGATAAAATTCAGGGATTTTAGTGCAAATTAAAATTGTGGAAACAGCAGAATAATATATCTCACTTTCCACATTTAGAAAAAGAAAACGTTACCACTTCTCAAAAATACGCACCATATACAAGCATATTAATCAACGTATTTCAATTACGATTCCAAATGTTCAAAACTGAGAAGACAGCGGTTCCACTAAAAATGTTTTCCTCACCATTTAATATCGTTGTGGATACAGTTCCCAAAGAGTTTCAAATGGAAGTGATTGACATGCAGAATAATACCGATTTAAAAAATGTATTTCTTTCAGTAAACATCGAAAACTTTTATAAATGTGTGAGCCCTGAGAAATTTCCGCTTTTGACGAAAAATGCAAAGCAAATGATGTCTCTGTTTAGAAGTACATATGTTTGCTAACAATTATTTTCAACCATGAAATTCATCAAAAACGACCACCGATCAAGACTAAGTGTCGCACGATTAGAAAGCTGCGTACGTGTAGCCATCTCATCAATTCCAACTGATATCGATCAGCTTGTATCGAGAAAGCAGTGCCAAATTGCTCACTAAAAATACTTGCCTTTTTTGCATTAAAATCTGTGTGTGAAATCTTTATTTCCTTTTAATTTATTATTTTTTATATTAATGTTTATTATAAATAAAATTTTGTAAATTATTAAAAAGTGTTAGTTTATGCAAGGCCCTACAAAAAATTTAAATTAGCCCGTTGATTAAAAAGGTTGCTCACCTCTGATCTAAACCATTTTAATTCTATTTCTTCGATGCCATATGAGTAGTATATGTCTATCGATAGTTTCGAAAGCTCTTTTAAAGACCAGGACAATACCCACTAACTTTTTTCGTTTTTTTTTCGTCTGTTTATTAAATAATTAATTGCTGTTTCACATGAGAATTTCTTTCTGAAACCTAACTGATACTTCGGTAGTATTTTATTAGTTTCCAAGTACTGCTCCAGTTGTTCCTTAACTACTTTTTCTATTATATTTTCACACATCTTTCATGTATTTATTGGTCTATACTCATCACACCTTGTTGTTTTTGCAACCTTCTTAATTGGTGTCACCATTGTTGTCTTCCAATTTTCGGGAAATACTCCTCGGGACTACTCCAATGACTTGTTAACTATTCTAAGAATTATTCTGAAAACGATATGCCAATTATTTGAGATCATGTCGATTGTTATTTTATTATAGTCTGGTTTTTTCTTTAGGCTTTTACAAATTGTCTTTAATTCCTCTAATGATATTTCACGAAATTTAAATTTGGAATTATTACAGGCATTCTATTGATATATTGCACATTATTTATTTCATTTCTTATCGTTTTAATACTATTTATAAAATATTTATTAAAATTATCTGCTAATTATCAAACATATTCACAATATCATTTAAGTCTATATTCATATTTATTTGTTGGATGCTCCAAATGCTGCATCAGTATATTTATTTTTGTCTATTTTCATATTTGTTTTAAATATTTTTAAATTATTTAATTCAAATTAGTATATAACGGAGAAATCTTAAGTAGTTTGTATTTTCTCAGTGTATATGTATTAAGATATAAAACAACAATTGGCAACGCATATATTCATATATGTGCATTTTTAGTTGGTAATACATACTTACATATGCTGTAAACACAAATTTGTTTTTTCACAATTCCAAAATAAATATTATTGTAAAGAATTGTTTTTTTAAGTTTTTTAAAATAAGCAATTATGAGCTTTACGACTGAAACATTGTTGGAAAATATATGCAGAACATGTATGGGAGAGGGAAAATATGATAAAACCGTTTCAATATTTAATGAAATTGAACGTATTGAGAACAGTAAGGTAACAATTATGGAATTACTTGTATTAACCACTCCACAATTAACTGTTGAAACGGGTGATATGCTGCCGAAAGTATTGTGCGAGAATTGTCTTGAAAGGCTTATAAATGCTCATGAGTTTCAAAGAATGTGCATAAAAGTTGAAGAAAATTTGAGAGAAATGGTAAACGAGCGTACAGAATTTAAGTCACAAGTAATCATGGATCCATTAAATGAAAGTGCTGCAGTAAGTCAGGCAATAAATGAATTGACGAATATATTAAAAGTAGAAATGGATGAACCTTTAATAGACAGTGATGTGCCGCTTTTTGATAATGAGAAGGATGATGAGATGAAGGATGTGAAATTAGAAATTGAAGACAATCAATGGAGCAGCGATAGCAGTGTTCAATTGGAAGATGCAATAAGTAGCGAGAAGGATAGCGAATGGGAAGTTCATTCAACTAATGCTACGGGAACGTAAGTCTTTTATCTGCAGACATCTCCTGTATTAATAATAAGCACTTATTTTGCCATTAGAAAAAAACGTTCCAAAACTTTAAAAGTGAATAAAGTCTCATCTCACAGTCCCAAGAATATCGAGAAAAACTTTGAAACAGCATGTGACAAGTTTTCCAAGATACGTAAGGAAAATAAAAAAAGCAGCCATGCAAATATCAATGAAGATGACGGGAGCAAAAATTTCGTGTGCGACGAGTGTGGAAGCCGCCTTAAAACACAAAGCATTTTAAAAAGACACAAAAAAATACATTCAAAGCCACCAGCAGGCCACAAAAGTAATCCAACAACAGCGAGATATGAATGTGAATATTGTAAGAAAGGTACCAGTAATATGGTGTATTGTTATCCATATAAAATGATAAGATTGCTCTATATAGTTTTTCAGCAATCGAGTTCATTAAAGGATCATCTAAGAACACATACTGGTGAGCAACCATATCTTTGTTCAGAATGTGGAAAGGCATTTAAAAGTTTAAGTAATATGAAGCAGCATTTTCTACGTCACGGTACTGACAGACCATACGCATGTCCAGATTGCCCAAAGCGTTTTCCTTGTTTAAGTGACTTGGCGTCACATAAAATTGTACATAATAATAAAAAATCTCATGTATGCGATATTTGTGGTGCGGGTTTTGCTAAACCGTACCTCTTAAAGAAGCATACGATGTATCATACGGGTGAAAAGAATCATAAATGTGATTACTGTGAAATGAGGTAAATATTAGAATTCAAAATAAAACAAAATTTATTTGCTTAAAAAGGTAGTTTTTATTTTTAAACACATACATTAGATTCGTTTTAGCTGACCAATGTCGTAGACATATGCGTACACACACTGGAGAAAAGCCATATAAATGTAAATACTGTGAAAGAGCATTTGCCCAAAGCAATGATTTAATTAAGCATTTACGTGGACACTTAGGAGATAATGTATACAAATGTGATTTATGTCCACAAGGATTTCGTTTGCAAGGGGACCTGCGTGCTCACTTTTATACTCATAAAAATGACGATGAAGAAACCAGAGCTCGGAATTTACAAGCTCTCAAAGATGAGGAGAGAAGAATTCAAATGAAATTTGGACTTATAGAATGCAAATAGAATCAAAAGAAACAAAATACTTTAAAATTTTATATTTATATAGCATGGATAGAGTAATAAAATAAATGTTTTATTAAGATTAAAGTTAAATTCTGTGCACAAAATTTTAGTGAATGTTATCCAAATTAGGTGTATTGATCATTTACTTCAATAGTGTCATAGTCCTCGTAAAACATATTTTGAGATAAGTTTTCTAAAATATGGTGAATATTGTCATCTATATTGTGTGTAAAATTCCTTGCGATTCGTGATAAACTAAGAGCCCAGAAATAATGTTTATTCCTATTACAATGCTAACTAATATGAAATTAAAAATTAAAAGAGCTTTCTTGGAAAATTTTGTTTTTCGAGTTATGACACTATTGAAGTAATGAGCGATATGCTTTTCACAATACTCAAAAAAATAAAAATACAAATTTTTCCCAAATATTTAATATAAGAACTACACCAAAAAAACAGCACAAATCTTTGTTATACTCTTCAGGAATTTTACTGTCCACATACTACCTTGATCAAAAAATTTCTGGAATAATCCTCGTGTGGCAGTCCCATTTTTCCGATTTGAGCTTTTTTAAGATGGGAACATCTGTTTTTGATATACCTGCTAAATCTTAGCGCCATAGCTTGACATTTGCAAAAGCTACATAGCCGAGAGTACATCTACCTCTATGTGTGTTGGCGATTTTTTAAAATTTTTACCGTTTTGAGGTTGCAAAAACATGTTTTGTCAGAATGATTCCGATCTTAAGTTATGAAACGTATGTGTGTAGCAATTCGCCGAAAGAGACCAGAATTGTGAGCAGAAAACTCGTGGATTTTGCACCGTTATAACGCACCGTCACACAGTGCCATCATGATCCAAATTTTTTAACGAAAAATGCAACAAGTAACATCCAACAGCCACCGAATTCACCAGATTTGGTTCCCTGCACTGATGGATATACGGAAAACCGAATATAAAAAATGCAAATATCAAGCTATGTCGCTAAGATTTAGCGAAAATATCAACAACAGATGTACCAATATGACAAAAAGAAAAAACTCAAATCGGAATTATGGGACCGCTACGCGGGGGTTATTTCTGAAACTTTTTGATCAAGGTAGTATTCCAAAACAATCTATTATAATATAAAAACCCAATTTGGAAAATGCATATGCATACATAAAGTATTTAGTTAAAGGATGTCCAAGATTGAGATATTTTAATTTTAATAAAAAAAGACTTCAGATATTAAAACTATTTTTATTTCAGTTTATTACAAATAGATTCCGGTTAAAAATGAAAAATTATGTTGATCAAGTGACAACCCTACAGGCTCTGCAGGGATCCCGATATTTTACTAAAATTCAATCACCTTTTTCAATATACTGTTGTCAATGGTTGATATCTGCTCTATAATGTTGGGTTTAAGCTCTTGAACTATTGTTGGATTATTGCTGTACACTTTCGATTCGAAAAAATGATACAAAAAAATTTGAAGGTGTCAAAATGCACGATCTTGGTGGCGAATTCACTGCTCTGCTCTTCTACGAGAAAAATGCTATTTTCGAACTTTCAAAAGATCCTTTGTTTCTCTTGCTGTGTGGCAATTGACACCGTCCTGTTGAAGCCACATACGCTCTACGTCTAAATAATCAATTTTCCGCCATAAAAAGCTTTTGATCATCTCCCTATAGCGATTTCTATTGACCATAATCACATTTTCGTTTTCAAAAAAAATTTGATCCGATGATTCCTCGGGTGCTAAACCACACCGTTACTTTTTATTGATGTAATTGTTGCTCTTAGGATTTCTTGGGTTCTCTTCACCCTAAATGCGGTAATTTTGTTTGTTGACGTAACCATTGAACTGCAAATGGGCTTAGTCGGTGATAATTAGTTTTTCGATAGCCCAAGAAATGAATTGCCGACGTAATGCTTGGTCAGCTGGATCTTATAAACATTTAAATGGGAAACACGATGAAAAATGTTGAATAATGTGGATCGCGTGATGTTAATTGCTGTGAACGATGACGAATGTATGTTTTTGAATATTCGTCAACACTTCTGCTCACAGATGCTATATTCTCGGTTGAACGACCACTACGTTGATAAATTCTGTTTCTGTTACGAACGCTGTCTGAACGCATCCAGTTTCTTCAAATTTCACAATCATCAGCTTGGTGGCACGATTTGTTGGAGCATGTTCTCCTACCGAATTTTGCTCTAAATTTCCTAATTACATACATCTTAAAAACTTTTACCATTTTAAAAAAATGTTTTAATAAGAAAAACACGTTGTTTCTTTGTGTACCGTTCCATATTAACTAACCGGAATGTGTTTAGAATCTGAACTTATAAATTTTTATAATAAAAATAACAAGTAAATTAAAGTGATACCTCAATTTTGGAGATGTATTATTAAAAACATTTCCTGTACTAACAAGAAAAGGCATTGCATTTTCTATTCGTTTAACAGCTTACATACATGGATACATATCGTCGCTCTCGTGTAAAAAGGCCTAACTCAAATAATTTCAATTTTACAGGAGAAGGTAAAAACGTAATGGAAACTGTAATTATCAAAATGTAATGTAGATTTCTACACGAGAGCAACAACGACAATCTATAATTATGTAAAGATGTTTTTTCTTTTTTTTTTTTTTTGTTTAACAATTTATTCTCAGTCTTTTTCGAAATAAGTGTCTTCAATATTACACGTATTCTCCGAAACAGTAGTTCTCAAACCTTTTTAACGATTTCGTGTCTTCTAAAGGAAATCATTTTTCAAATATAATGAAATTTAATAATCAAATGCTTACTGGTGTACTTGCTTTAGAGTTCATAAGTGAACTCCATTTCCAGCATGATTCATTCGTTCATCAACCGTAAAGAAGTGTAAATCAAATAATGACATGAAAGTTTTATTTATTTATTATTAATGTTTTTCTCATGCAAAACGATCAAGTATCTTATAAATTACAGCATTAGAATCAGATAAGTTACATAAAAAATAATAGAAATTAAGACAATAAGTAATTAATAAAAGAAAACAAAAAACAATAAGTGATTAACAAATTTATACCAAACTGAATTATGAATTAGCATAATAACTTATTAACAAGCTTTTGAATCGCAATGCGTTGCTAGCAAATTGTATATTTGGGGGAGATGGTTCCAGAAATAAATGGTATATATATAAAACTGGTGATAAGAAGCACTATTTCGATATCTATATGTTCGAATATTGTTGCTTCTCGCAGACGATGTAAAAACCAATTTGTCATATAGTCGGGTTTCTTCGTTGTTATAATTTTTTATAAAAAAATAGATTTTTATCTTCATGTAGTCATCGAGATGCACACCAAGGACAAGTTTTAAGTACGGGAATATATGATCAAATCTTTTCAGAACAAAAATATGTCGAACGATATTATTGAACGTTAAATTGAGTTTTCGTTTCAAAGTCATATCGCAGCCAGCGTAAGTCTCAGAGTCATATAAAAGAGTTGAAATAAGATATGTTTTAGCAAACATCATCCTTATCCTCATGGGAGTAAAATACTGACTCTGCCATAGGGTTTTGATCTTTCCATAAATTTTGCCACATACTTGATTAATATGATCTGAAAGTAACGCCCAGATTTTTCGCCGTATTTATAAATTGAATTCTAATTCCATTAAGATAAATATTCAAATTCTCTCTTAATGTGGCCGGAATTGTACCAATTATTAAGTATTTAGACTTCACATGGTAAAGACGCAATCTATTTGCAGATGTCCATTGATATATTCTATCCAGATCAAAATTGATATTACTTACAGCAGATATAGATGTTATAGATGTTTTTGAACAGCTTAAATAAAGTTGAACATCTTTAGCATAGACCTGAATTTTAGAGTATCTGATCTGCAAATAAAGGTCATTTGCATACAAAGAGTAAAAACATTGGCCAAGTATAGATCCCTGGTGAACTCCTCTACATGTAAATAAGGGTTAAGAACCAATCGATCTACCAGTTAAACACGAAGATATTAACTTTGTAGCAGTTGTAGAAAATTTGAACATATTGTCAAGTTTCAAGAGTAACATTTGAAGATCAACCGTGTTAAATGCCTTGGAGTGATCAAGTAAAATCAAAAATGTCAACTTATTTTTATCCAAGTTGCCACGGGTATTCTCAACCACCTCGGTTAATGCTGTAATGTAGTTGTGTTGAAGCCTAAACCCAGGCTGACGGTCAGTTAGTATCTGGTATTCATAGACAACTTAAGGTATACTTTTGGCGTTAGAGTCGACTCTAAATATAAAAACAGGTGAAACTGTTTTAAAGTAATTAAAAAAAGAAATAAAATTTAAATTTAAAATTCTGGAAACATTTTTTGATTAAGAGAGATTTTACTATTACTGATTAATGTAGAAGGGATTTCGATTGTAGGAAGCCTAAAATAGACAAAAGAAGGTTTTAAACCTTTTGTCTTAAATGGTGATGATTTTTTTTTATTTATTTTTTTATTTTTTTTTTATTTTGATGTGTTCATACCTAACGTATAGCTTCACATATTGCTTTCCACAAATTCTTTTTCTTTTTATTATAGAAATATCATTAGATCTGTTCTCCACACATCACCAGGAATGCATATTATCCCAGCTTCTTTAGAATACAGGTTTTGATATTATTGTTTGCAATGATACAACCGTTAGCAGAGGAATAAGATGGGAACATAACCAATACTTGGGACTATGGAATATGGCCATGCTATTTGCCATTTAGCACTCAGCCGTCGTTACATGTTTGCTAAATATTAATCTCTGAACAGTACAGTTGCACAGACGGGCTCACCATTAAAAAATATACGAGACAATTGGCTGCAATACCCTTAACAGCACCAAATTCAGGATACGTAATATGAAGTTAGAAAAGTTTTTTTTTACCAAAGCCAGGTAATCTTTCTGTATATTGTGACCTGCGTGGACTGATTGCTATCTTGGAATGGACTAAGATAAACATATTTAACTGATGCGTAAAATCAGCCCTCTTGTATGGATGTAAGTTCTGAAACATAACAATAATAAAGATAATATAACGCAATGCCAAAGCCAAGGATATTTTGCTCAAATATCTGAACTATTTACAAACACAGATGCCAAATATGACGATTTATTATCAGTTTGGTCACGAAAAAAATTTAGAAAAGTAACTGATGATAGAAAAATGCCTTATCCATTTCTTAGACAGTTGTTATATTTACTTGCGTTTGAAACACTTTAAGGAAACAAGTAGTTATGCTTTTAAATACAATTTGATGCAATTTTAATAAAAAAAAACACGAATTACCAATTCGGAAAATTCATTGAACAAAAAAGTATTAGCAGTCAAGTATACAAATGGGTCAAAAGACCTTGCTCGTAATTGCAGGTTTATAAAATAAAGAATAAAAACCATCTGTTCAGAGTTTCCGCTTTTAAATATTTTATACAAAATTTTATATAAATATTAAACAAATAATAGTTGACACCTAGTTTGTCAGTTCAAAATAAAGTACACTTTTTTTCAACTATGAATATGAGAAAGATAGTAAAAGGTTTTAAGTTAAAGACTTACTCTAGCAAGAGTCTACTTTTGTGTGGGACTATAAATATGGGACTTTTAATTTTAATAACACCGAACGTATTTTCTTTTTATTATTATTATAAAAAAATCTGTATATGCACAAAATCTCTCCCCTTTTTTATTCCCAGGATATTTTCATAATGGGCTGTTAATTCAGAACAGAGGAACTGGGAATAGCGAAAAAAGTTTAACGGGAACTGTTGTTCATGATGAGGCTGAATATATTTGTATACATAAATTTAATGTTAAAGGCAACAAATAATTTCATTATTTAAAAAAAAAATCGAAAAAAACAAACACAGAATCAGTTAATGAAAGTCCAATAAGGTGTTTTTTTCAAAATTAGGCCTGGAAGAGGTTTAAATCAGGAGACAACGGGCAAAACTAGAGCTTTTCTTCTAAAATTATAATTTTTTTCTTTTTTAAAGCAAAATTTTTTGTTTGTTAACATTCATCAAACGTACATATGCAAATGCTGCACTTTTAGTGACCAATTAAGGGATAAAAGTGGAATTTTGGGTTTATAGTCTATTCCTACATTACAAATAGTTGTTACGGTATATCTTGGAAATTATAAAAGATAGAGTCACCAAACTTCGACCTGTTTTTTTTTATATTAAGGTTCACATTAAGTTATAAAATTAAATCCATAGGAAAATAATATTTATTTAAAACTTCTTTTCTTCTAATATTACTTTGATATGGCCTTATGTCCAAATTTATTTAGACAATCATATTTTTTATATATATTTGAATTATTAGTAACTTTTACTAACTACCTTGGCCACGCTGTAGTGTAGAGTACACTCCTATTCCTATATATTACATTTCAGAAGTTGTTGGTTTCCACTAAACCGTGGACTCTTTTTATGTTTTATTTCAAGAAGAAAGCACTCGCCTTTCAACAATCAAAGGGACAATAAAGAGTACTGTATAGTAAATAGCCCACACATACACTTAATAAAATATTTAAATTAAAGAATAAGCTTATATTTATATTAATATAAATTCAAATTATTAGTTTAAATACATACAAACATAATATAACTAAATACTAAATAAATTAATACTAAATATAAACTTACAATTAAATACGCTACATATAAAATACACTACATATTTAAATCAACTACTTCTACACGAAATACATTTATACAAACTAAAATTTAATCTACATATTGAACAATACTTATCTTAGAAAATAATTTTAATAAGGAAATTATATCTAATAAATGAACTTATAAAGTGGATTTGGAATACTTACTTACCTTTATTTATTTGGCAATCGGGTCTTCCGATCTAAAGGTAAATATCCCTAAATAATTACCAAATATTACCAATACTAATTCCCTAATTAATCTTCCCTCCCTCCCAAACAATATCCAACACTGTACTTGCTTGATGAGCATAAACTGTGACAAACTTTATTTTATAAGGTTGGTCTTTGTATATACTCCCTTATACCAACTTTTATAAAGGAAAGTTTATTTAAAAAATAGCCCACAGGTTATTTTACACCTAATATGTTGACTTGTACAAAAAATCATTTGATGTATTGTACTCTTAAACTTCTCTAATAAAGTCGGTATGTTTGCAAATAGAAGGTAAAAATTTTTTAAAGACGTTTGTTTTAATTCGCTGTACTCTTTTTTGAGTTTTTTGATTGTTAAGTTCCTTTTGCATTTTAGGTGAAGATTTTAATAAACATGTGGTTTTTACAAAGATAAAGCCAGTTTTTTATAAGAACAAATTCAATTACTTTCTTTTTTAGAACAACTTCCTTGTAATATTCAAGGGAATTTATTCGCAAAATTTGTCATCACATTCTCCCTTTAGTTGACTTTCATAATACCTACTTTTTTCGCTGGGAAAAATTTTTTATTTTCGAAGTTGAAAAGATAAACATTTCCCGAGAAAATTTCTTTTAGAATAGGGGAACAGGCACTATTTATTCAGAATTGGGCTGACAGATTTAATGTTAAATGTGAACAAATAGATCATTAATAGAAAATTTCTTTATTTTTCAAATTGTTTTATTTTACAGTGAACTTATATTTTGCAACGGAGAGTATATTATTATACATATAATATTGAGTAGCAAGTCAAATTTAAGAAAGTGGTGTTGCCGGTTCGGCAGACTGTTTTTTTATGTAATGTAGTGATTCTTCATTATCAATAGCATTTTTTAGTTTACACCTAATCCTGTTTGGAACGTAAGTAAAATGTATAACCAGGCTCAGGTGTATTTTATTATAAATGTCAAACGTTTTTTATTTTTCAACTAATTCTGTATTTACGCCATTTTTTGCACTATATCGTTTGGAATTTATTACTGTAAGAATAGGATTATATGTATTTTATTTAAAATATAATTTATTAATTTTTTTAACATTCAAAATTCACAAAAAAAGCAACATATATATATTGTTTTTGTTAAAAAGTTAGTTGTTAATTTTTAAATTTTTTTAGCCGGACATACGATTGCCGTCCAAGCAAATCCAATCGGGTACACGTTCCAATTTAATATACGACTCTTTTGTAAGTGATCGAGTATTAACCAAATCAGTACCTCCACAAAGTGAACCACCCATCCAGTTCACTATGTTAGGACGCCCAATAGATTTATGAAATTTAAATGTTATTTCTCCATGAAGTTTTTCCGTATACTCTTTATCCATTTTCACCAAATGTTGTAATTCCTCCTTAAGGCGAGGTAATAAACCCATTATTATAGAGCTTCCACCTACCACGAAAATATTTTCCATTAATACACGTCTTATATCAATAGAGCATTTAAGAATTGCTTTTATAATTAGATGTGGTAAGCTATCGCGGTCGTTATTCTCTTCAAATAATATTTCAAAAGCAGTTTCTCGTACTTTTCCGGGAATGGTTATAATTTCGTTGTCTGCTATGGGATAATCAACGCTGGGTGGTGGACTTGGAGGTTGATTGTTAAGATAACTCTGAGCTCTTTTGAGATTTGTAACAAAGCAAGTACGAACTTTAATATCTTCTAATACTGTGTCTGTAAGAAATTCCTCCTTAACCCCCTCCTCTAACAATTGACGTTTTATTTCTTCATGTACGGCTCGCCCACCATATTTTTGATCTTGAAATGCTGACATTACTTGAACCCCACTAAAAATAGGCATTACCGTTGTCTCAGAATAACCCATATCTATAACAACACCATGTGATATCGCCAATGTTGAAAGAGCAATCATATGCGATGGCACATAAAGAACAGATGAAACTTCAAAGTGGCGAAACAGCGCTTTTGCCAATGTTTCGCGAACTATAGTTTGACCAAAAACATTCTCTACTATAACTATTTTACGTTCCTTAGGACTAACAAGCAAATACCTGAAAGTTAAAAAGGTCTTTAAATGTACATAAAATTAATAAAACTTGATAATAGCTACTTAAAAAAAATGGTTTGAAGAAATTCAATCATTTGATCATAAAACTCAAGTTTGTCCTCGTAATCAAAAATATTTTTTGTTTTGCCATTTACTGAAAAAATTACTTCTGATGGTATAATTTTACGTGGATACGCCTCAGCCGCAAAGCCCAGCCTAAATAGAAACCAAAAATTTTAACCATAGAGGCATGACGTCACTATAATTTAAGGTTCCATGATTCATACTTTGTATAGGCAGTTCCAATATCCAATACCACAGGAGGTTTTTCTTGCATTACTGTCTCGTACAAAGGCATCTTGCTATTAAATTTTTTCCAATTACCTTAACTCTCCCGAAAAAAAATAAATTGAAATGTAAACAATGCAAAAAATGAGCGATGTATTATGATAACAAGGTTGCAAGGTATTGAAAAATATTTTTTAAAACAAGGTGTCTCAAAAAAGTTAATAAGTGTACAATCTTAAGCAAGTTAATAGTTTTATTTGAAAAACATTTATTTGCCTGTTTGATATTATTAAAAGCTTATCAAAAAGGTCAACAAAAGTGTTGATTTAAAAAGGTTAAAGCTCATAATACTTTGGGAATTTATTGCACACCACGATCGTTAATATTAATGTAAATAACACTTGTTAACGTTTTAATGCATTTAATACCTTTAAGGAAAAAGCACATATTCACGTTACGAACTTCAGGAGTTGCAGGCTTCTGTCCAAAAAAAAACTAAAGCGTGAATTTTCATAAAACGGTAGCCGAAAGAGTTGGATAATTTTCAACTTTTACAGGCATTGGCAGTTGAATAGTTGACTAACCTATTTGTAATGTGTTAAATTAATGTAATTTGTAAATTTATTTAATACCTTTAAGGAAAAAGCACATATTCACGTTACGAACTTCAGGAGTTGCAGGCTTCTGTCAAAAAGAAAAACGAAAGCGTGTATTTTCATAAAACGGTAGCCGAAAGAGTTGGATAATTTTCAACTTTTACAGGCGTCCGCAGTTGAATAGTTGACTAACCTATTTGTAATGTGTTAAATTATTTTAAAAAGCGAAATTAATTCAATGAAGTCAGAACAAAAACTTGAATTAAATGCATTTCACTCTCCACTTTTACATGGAATAGTAGCAAAAAAAACCCCATAAAATTTAAAGATATTTAAGAAATTTTGAGTCGATAAGACTATCTATATAATTCAATGCTTAAAGATGATTTCATGTAAATTTTGACCGCGGTAGCGCTCGCAATTCACGTTAACGTTCCTGCCTTCGTCGTCTTCGTAAAAGTACGGTCTAATAATGCCACCGGCCCATAATTCACATTGGCAGTGTTTGCAATGCTTCTGGCTGCTCTTCACACCAAATACCGCAATTTTGTTTGTTTACGTTTCTATTCAACCAGAAATGAACTTCGTCGCTGAACAATTTCCGATAAAAAGAGTGAATCTTCATCCAACTGAATTTTGATGATAAAATTTAATAATCTGCAAGCTTTGTTTGTTTCTATGTCGATTCATGATTCAATTATAGACCAAACTGAACATTTTTGACAGTAACAAAAATAAAGTTGCTAAACAAATCTCACGATGTAAACAAACGAAAATTAGCATTTAGCTAATTTAAGTGTCGTTTCTAAAGCGTGTTGTGTAAAGCTTTAAAAACTGCAATATACACTTTAGAGGCAACGCTTGAATTATCTAATTGCTTAATTTTTCTTTGTTTTTATTTATTTATCTAAAAATGGAGGGTCAAGTAAATTTACTTTGTTCTTTACTCCTTTTAGTTTGCTTTTAATGATTTAACAAACTACAAAAAACGCAAGTAAAATTTTAAACATTTTTCCCATTGGAAGCGTTGCACACTTTGCCTATAACTCTCCTTATTGAAATATACCATTTCAACTTTTTTGACAGAAGCCTGCAATACCTGATATTCATAATGCCAGTAATATACTTTCGTCTTAACCCTCTATCTCTTATGAACTGTGACATAAGTTGAATTGGAGTGTATCTAATATATTTTAGTATTGACCTCATAGTCTTATTTTGTAGTTTTTGCAGACTTTCTATTTGTGTTGTCGACCAGCAGGTATATAAAATGGTATATTCGAATTCAAACTGAGGTTTTATCATTGATTGCGGTTGTTTGTATTTATATTAGTTATATTGATTGCAGTTATTGATGACATTTTATTTCTAATCCGTTTTAAGAATCAATTTTTTTTACCAATTTTTTTACATATATAATCAATGTGTTTATTTAATTTTAGGGCCTTATCGATAATAAACTCGAGGAATTTGAACTTTTTCAATTATTTCATTATTAATTTTAACTATTGAATCATCGTTTAAGTTAATTTCAAATGGCTTGGTTTTATTTCATATAGCTTTAGTTAGCACCCTTGGCCAATAATGTTATTTATGACGTATAGTAGATATTGTTTGCATTGCTCATCTCTTTCGCCTTCCGCATATATTAGGATGTCGTCTGCATAAAGTATAATTATGCATCTTTTGAGTACGTGTGACATATCTTTTATGTAAATTATAAATAGCAATGCGCCCAATATAGAACCTTGAGGCACTCAAAATTCATTATTCACTTCATAAATTTTTGTACCATTTATCTTTGTCATTTGCTTTCTATTTTTCTATTGTAAAGTGTGATCTAAACCACTCAAATTCCTTTTCTCTAATGCTATACATATTTAATTTTTGAATAAGCATTTCCCTGTGAATTGCTTCAAATGCTCTCTTGAAATCTAAAAATATTGTCATTATTTTTTCCTTCTTCCCATAAATTTCCACCTGTTTATCAAATAATTTACCGTTCTTTCGCATGAAAAATTTCTTCTAAGCCATCGCTCCCTGTATGATACTAGTTACTTTTCCCATTATTTTTTCACAGGTTTTTAATGTATTTATTGGGCGAAATTCATCACATTTGTTTGTTTCTAAAACTTTTTCTACCGGGGATATTCTAGTGTATTTCCAGTTATTTTGGAAAAACATTATAATTTTAATTGTAACATTGTTATAATCTGGCTTATTATTCATGCTCTCGCATATATTTTCAGTTTCCTGAGTTGCTATTGCACGGAATTTAAATTTATTTGTTATCACAGGTAAATTGTTTACATATTGCACATCTTCTATTGTATTATTAATTGACTTAATACTATGTACGAAGTAATTATTGAATTGAGTGGCTATTTGGTTTTCGTCATTCTTATATTCTGTTCCATTAAATATCAAATTTTTTATCACAGTTTTATGTTTCTTAACGACTATGTCTTTTATCTCTTTCCACATTTGTTTCTGTTCTTTGACATTATTTATTTTCTTATTAACAAAATTGTTCTTTTCTACTTCAATTTTAGTTTTATGTATATTTCTGATTATTTTATAATTAGCCCATGCTACTGCTGTATTCTTCTCTCTTTAGTCGTCTCAGTTCTCCATTAAACCATTTGTTTGCATTATCTTCTTCATTTATAGTTTTCCAAATTGTAAATCTCTTATGGTGTCTTCGATGGCTCAGTCAAAATGAGCAGCTTTATTATTTAAATCATTGTCATCAGTTTCTCTCCTTCTTTATTTTTCACAAATTTACGGAGCTCATTAAAATTTCAGATTATATTAGATCAGAGTTCTAACACTTACCTCTCTAGTTTATCAATTTAGCACACAAAACACAAGTAGAACAATTTTTATTACATTTTGATATTTCAAGTAAACGGACGCTACGCGTTAATACAAAATATCAAAATAAAAATGTCACTTTTGAACAAGTGGTGCGCGCCTTTATACGGTGAGTTGATCAAATTGTAAATCAATGTCAAAGAATGCGATTATGTTAAATAAAATATTCCTAATAAACTTAAGGTATTTTACCTTCAGTCTACAGCAAGGTTCAGAGGGCTAAGATGTAGTTTTAGAAAATTGTTTATATGACTCACCTTATTTATAAAAATTTGCTCACGTTCAACTTATAATAATATTTAATCAGCTGTAACAATTTGTATTTATTTTAACCTTTGTTATAATTATTTTTCAATATTAACAATTTTGAACAATGAGCTATATACAATTCGAAAGTGCGCGGGAAAAAGATAAAGCTCGCCAAGAGCTCAGAGAAGCTCGAGAACAGATGCTTGATGAGGCTAAAAAACGTGCTGTGCAGAGAGCCGAACGTGAAGCAAGAAGATGTCTTAAGGGCGAAACTAATTGGATGCTTCCCTCGGTAGAAGAAAAGTTTAAAGCAAGAAGTAAAGAAATGAAAAAGTCGAAAAAAAAGAAAGACAAAAAGAAAAAATTAAAGAAACGTTCTGAAAAGAAACGAAAATATTCTAGTTCTGATACGGATAGTGATTCCAGTGATTCGGATTCATCAAGCGAAGAGTCGGATAGTAGCTCCTCATCTTCTGAAGAAGAAACGAAAAGGCGTAGGAAGTCAAAAAAGATTAAAAAGAAAAAGAGGAAGAGAAGTAAGAAAAACAAGAAAACAATGGGTAGTGAAAGTGAGGAAAGTGACAATGAAAAAGAGGTGTGCAAAAATGTTAGCGAAATTGCAGAACCATTAGTAAGGGATAGTTGGATGACAAGTCCTCTTATGTTAAAGACCTATAGAAAGGAAAAGGTAGAACATAAGCCAAATGAAAGCCAGCAAATCGATGCATATGATCCTACTAAAAGTTCTCGAGAGCTGAACCCGTATTGGAAAACAACTGGAACAGGATTGCCTGCATTTCGTAAGCCAAGAGAGGACGACGATGGCGATAATATTCAAACTAAAAGGTTAAAAACATCATCATTTTCTGCAAGAGTAAATTCTTCTAAGAGCTGGAGAAAAAAAAATGATGAACAATTGTCAGCAAATGAAAATGCTAAATCTCAGAGAAATAAATCTCCTACACCCACTAATAAACAGATGTCTTCCAGTGAAGATGATAGTGCAGAAAATGATAGAAAAAGTATCACTGCATCAGCATCGCAATTTTTAACTGATCAAGAAATGAACGAATTAGGCGCAAAAGTTCTTAAAGCTGAATTGATGGGCAACATGTCACTAGCAAATGAACTACGTGGACAACTAGAGAATGCGCGAATACAAAGAAATATTTATAAAGAACGTCAGCAACAATCGCTTGTGGAAGAAAAAAGCAGGCAAAGTCATACAAAAGGTAGCAAGAGAGAAGAACATATTGTTCTCACTCACACAGACCAAGCGGGTAATACCCGTCCACTGCCTTCTACTAAAGTTTTCGATCCAAGAGACATGTACGGTGGTAAGAGGAAACAGAAACAAAAAGCTGTGAAAACCCATAATGAATTGGGAGAAAGAGTTCGCTATTTTGCAGATGACGACCGCTATAGCATTAAAGAAATGTTTGAAAGAGAAAAATATAAAAGTGCATCAGATGCAAATTTAGAGTTCGCTAATATTGCTAGCAAGCACAAAAATCCTAACGATGACATGGAAGATATATTTGCCGAAAAAATATGTAAGGATGATTCCTCCAGCTTGAATCAAAAAGATCGTGAACGAGCTATTCGAGAACACCAACAAATTGAAGCAACCTTAAGCAACTGTACCAAATGCTTAGATTCTACGAAAATGCAAAAGGAACTTCTTGTCTGTGTTGGCGAAAAGGTTTATCTGGCTTTGCCTTGGTATCAGGGTCTTCAGGATGGTCATTGTATGATAATACCAAATCAACACGTAGCATGCTGCACTCAAATCGATGAGGATACTTGGACGGAAATTAATGATTTTCAAAAGGCTTTAACGCGCATGTTTTCAGCAGAAGGTAAAGATGTAATATTTTTTGAAATTGCAAATCGTTTGCATAAACGGCCGCATTTAGTAATACACTGTATACCTATTCGTGAGACTGATGGTGAAATGGCCCCGTTTTACTTTAAAAAAGCTATTGAAGAATCAGAGCATGAGTGGTGTATCAATAAGCAACTAGTTTCATTACGCAACAAGTCTTTGCGCAAATGTATACCAAAAGGTTTGCCTTATTTCTGGGTAAATTTCGGTATGGACAGTGGATTTGCTCATGTCATAGAAGACGAAGAACGATTTCCAGCAAACTTTGCACAGGAAATTATTGGTGGTATGCTGAATTTAGATGCCAAAAAATGGCGTAAGCTACAGAAAGAGCAAAACATTATAACAAATGTAAAAATGTTTGCGGATTTTTGGAAAAAGTATGATTGTACCAAAACATAGAGAAGTGGATTTCAAGATGAATTGATATTTATAATAAATAGTTTAGATATACACTATTCAGTTTATATACTATAGCAACATTTAATTTGTACAAAAACGAAACAAAACGATTTTGAAATTAAATAACAAGTTCAAAAAAAAAAAAACATTTTTGATGTTCTTTTACAAGAGTATTTGTTTTAGGCTAATTCGCTTTGATTTGGCTAAAAGAGAATGTCATAATATTTAGATTTTAATTTTTTTAACACGTTACATTTGAGTGGCTCAAAAACTTATGCCTTTTGCTTATACACAGTGGAATTTGGTTCAACGAATACAAAAATTTACAGCTAATGTTTATCGCTAAAACGGAAATTTCAATAAAGCTACCTTCGTAGCTGTGAAGCACTTTTATTTAAAAGAACAGATCACTATACAAAAATTTTTTTAAACAATGACTAACTGTAAGATTCAATATAAACATTACTACATTTTTTAAACCCAACACCTAATCGGACAAAGCAAAGTTTGATTTAATAAAATTCAATAATCAACCAATCGGCAACAATTTGCATTAGTAATTTAGTACAGTTTTAGAATTGATTTCGACATAACATACATCCGGCCCTATGGAATTCAAGGGTGTTGGCCTTTTTTGATGAATTCCCCTAACCAATTCCTCCCAAAGATTTTTTTTTGTACTCCACGCTGTTGTTTGTATGAGTTTGGACAACAAAAGATTTGTGACATCTAGTATGTGCTTGGGATCGTTATCTTGATAGAATTCGAGTTTTTTTCGATACCTAATTTCTCTGGACTAGCTTTGCATTTTTTTTCGAATATTATAATAAAAATATATAGTCATTTTACGAAAAATAAAATGCATTTTGACAACTTGGTCACACCAGCACTCGAGAAACAGTCCCAAACCCTAACTATGTCTTTTGAATTTCTTTGATTAGTTAAAGAATGAGGAAATTTGAAAATCATACCTTATTACATTTTGATTGAAAGTGTTCATTTAAGTGAGGTTTTGTTCACCTACGAAAGCAAATTCAATTTGCAAAAATCAAATGGCAAGTCATTTGTATAAAGTTAAACAAATGCCGGATTAATTCATAAGAAACCACAAAAAGCACTGCTAAAGTTTGGGCCTCTACCACGAATGCTGATTCTGTAAAAAAACAAATCATTCGAATGTTAATATTATGTATAGATTGAAACATAATTTAACACATATAGGTAATATTGTTTATCTTAAATAATTGACATGCTCCTTAACTGCAGCATATTAAAGATTACAATAGCGTACAACTATTTTTTTTGCAACTTATTTACATATTTCCTGTAATGTTAAGTTATAGACTTGCATTAATTTGTTAAAGAATGACAATATTCAATTTTGCGGCTAATGAAAAAGACAGTAGTTCTGTTTGGAAACTTTCGGACAAGTCTTTTAAGCTATGAGAGACTTTGGTTGTCTATTAACGAGTTTCGCTAACTATCTTGAATATATGTCCATATGTATTTTTTTAGGTAGAATTGTTTTATTTCAGAAAAAAATCTAAGCAGTTTTCTGTTTATGACAATTAATGTATGTGACTTCGCAAGTGTAGAATTCAATCGGGATTATGACTTATTGTCTGTTTAATAGCAACAATTCTAAAGCCATATATATTTTGAAAATTAACTACTCTAAGCATTAAAATGGCGTGGATCTTAAATGTAGAGTAAACAGATATTGAAAGCATGTTTTGATAAATTTCTTATGTAGTAGTTTTCTTTTTGTTTAGTATAATTAATAATATAACTATAGTTTAACTCAATTATCATTATTATTACCAATTTTTTAGCAATCACTGTATTGTTGAAATTTTGTTATTTCCAAACACTTCCATAAATTACAGACCGTCAACTGTCAAATTTCAACTACAGCCAACTTAACTCAACATGTCCTTTCTTCCGGTTCTCTTTAACACGCAAGGTACGATTATTGAGAAAATTTAGTGGATTTACAAAGAAAATTTAAGTTTTTATTAATATTGTGTTTGGAGTATAAAGAAAAATGTAAAACAATACTGTTAAATAAAAATACTCTGTGATTATCTGTTAAAAATCAGTGTTTTTTTTAGTTTTTGTAAAAGTCTACAAGCGTGGGCATAAACATAACTATAGTTGACATTTGATTGGAATGTGTGTGGAATAACAGCTTTAATTGATGGTGTTTTTATTTTCTTTCAGATGCCTGGCGTAACTGTAAAGGATATTGATCAACACTCTTGTGTTAAAGCTGTCGCTGTCTTCTTAAAGAAGTAAGTAATAATTTTTCTGCTTAATATTTTGTTATTGAATCTGTTGCTATATTGATATATTTAATTTTCAAGGACCGGCAAATTGAAGGTGCCCGATCAAATGGACATCATTAAGACCGCCAAATACAAGGAATTGGCTCCTTATGACCCTGATTGGTTCTACATTCGTTGTGCCTCAATTTTGCGTCATTTGTACCACCGCAGTCCCGCTGGTGTGGGTTCTATCACCAAGATCTATGGTGGCCGCAAACGTAATGGTGTCCACCCATCACACTTCTGCCGTGCTGCTGATGGAGCTGCACGTAAGGCTTTGCAAGCCTTGGAACATGCCCGCCTTATTGAAAGGCATCCCGATGGTGGTCGTAAATTGACTCCTATTGGTCAACGCGATTTGGATCGCATCGCCAATCAAATTGTTGCCAACCAACGTGCTCCCAAACAGACTGGCCCTATTGTCATCTCAAAATAAACAGTGTAGGCATGCATGTTATTGGAAATAAAAACTTTAGTTAAAAACAAATGATTGTTTTATAAGTCGGAAAGATATTTCTAGAATACAATAAACCAAGGTGGTGTTTATAATCAAAAAAAAAGAAAAACTTATAAAGTATCGGTTTTTGAATTAACCAAATTGTATCAGATAGTTCGCAGCCCAACGATATAGATTATGCCAATTAGAGGTGTAGTTTTTTTGTTTATATTTATTTGGAAGAAATAGTGTTCTGCAATATAGGGACCGGAGAATGGCAAAAGTATAGTTTTGTGTGCTTTTAAAGTATTGGTGGCCAAACATGTATGAGTGAACAAAGTTAAAAATAAACCGATACACAACATATTCAAAGCCAGCGCAACTTAATGAGCATGGGTACATTTATAGTTGGGTATGAGTGTATTTCTACTTGAGTATACATAGAGTTTATTTCTACAAAGTAAAACCTTTCGAACTTGCTGTGATATAGTTAATGAAAGTGTTATATTGACATTTTAGTAAAGCTAAAAACATTTGGGCTATTTTCAACGGGTTTTAATTAAAAAATGAAAAAATAAATATTTATAAAAACATTCTGTAAAATTTGTTATTGTCGCTTATGTTTACAAAACAAATTTTACAGAATGTTTTTATAAATATTTGTTGTTTTAGTGTAGTACGGTAGTACGCAAGACTATTTTGTCTTAGCTATAAAATCATAAAGGTACATTTTAGAGCTATACAATTCTGTGTGCTCGTGGGAAAGATCGAATGCCATCGATTTTTATCAAAAAACTAAAATCAATAATCATGGCGCTTAAGTCTTTTTTTCAGTGACAAGAATTACCGTTATTATACTAAGGTTGTTACCAATATGTTAAGTTACAGTTTTGTTGTAAGAAACAATTAAGATAAAAATTACCAAAAAATTTTGAATATCTCAAAACTTCATTTTTCGACTTAAGCTATTCTTCTATATCAACACAAAAATAATAAATTCCCTAAAATTTATTTTGTAAAAAATTAAATGTTATATAAAAAAATGCAAAGTAAAGCATTAAAACTTTATAATTTAACTGAATTTTCGAGAAACAACACTATTTTAGAGTATGCTTTAGTATGGAGTATTTCTATCTTCATCCTAGCAAGATTACCATAACAAACATTTTTCTTAGCTATCAAGTGGTTGGTTTCTGCAAAATATACCATTAGAAGTGATCAAATCAATATAATTTCCAGCAATAAACGTTTATGAAGATTGTTTTTCTTTGCTGACATAAAACCTAAAAATTTATATTTTTGATAGTTTTTAAGGGACGCTGATTTTAGGGAAAACAAAAACTTAATATTTCTTGCAGAGTAAAAATAAATTTAAAGACGAAGCATGGATATTAGAGAGAATATTAATGTAAGACAGGGAAAATAAATGTAAGACATGAGGTTTGTTCTGTCCACTGCATTGCATCACAACGGCAAACGTTTACCACAGAATACAAAATATTGCAATATTAATGCATATAAATTTACAGCAACACCGCCTTTTATTTGTAGAAACAAATTTTGAAGTAAAATGTTAATATTAAGTTGCTTTAAAGCATGAAATTACATTATTCGATGCTGTGATGCATTTACATGCCCATGGTTAATAGAGCTACAGAAACGAAGAAGCTAAATTATTTTACAATATTACAATTTGTTGTATTAAAATTGTATTTGTTATTCGGGTATGTTCTCTAAACCGAATCGAGTGAAGTTGTAATCGAATGAAGTTTCAAATTGCTATAATTTTCAAATCAGACAAGATTTCGATGTTTTTTCCTATTAGTTCACCTAATTACATTTCAAATAACTTCTTATCAAAAGTTAAAAATAATTGGCTCATATAAGTTTTATTTGTCTTTGAAAATTTACTCGTGTTTGGTTTACAAAACATACTCGATTATACTATGAAACAAGCAAAAATACCTTTGATATTCAATATATTTTTTTGATGCGCTATGGTTAACATGGATTCATGGCTCTGATTGATATTTTTGTTTAAGTAGTACTAAAAGCAGGTTTGGAAAATATATTCGATGGTCCTACCCTACCATTTCAGCAGGTGGTCTTAAACTTCCCGTTTTAAATCCAGATAGAATGCCACTTTCTAAAAATCCATGTGATTTACTATTTAGTTGTTTAGCAGATGTTGTAAAACCAAAGCTTTACGATAAGCCAGAGCGAAATGATCTTATCATTGATCTCGAACTAACAAAAGAGAAATGTAAGCTTCTGGCGTTTCGCTTAAGAAACCGCAATTTCTTAGAAAATGGTATTAAGACAACAAATTACCAGTATTAACATAAGCCATAAGATAATTAATTATCTTTAATACATAAATTAAAATAAACATTTTAAAAATATAACTGAAACTATGCGAATGTTATTCTGCATATAATGTTATATTGTATATACTTTAAGTATCTTGCAGGGGCTACGGTTGTTAGATACCAAATCTAATGAAATAATATCGACAATCTTTAAACACTGACTAAGATGATTTGTATCAGTGCTTGGAAGCTTATTGATTTGAGCTTCGTACACATAGCAGCAAGTGTATTAAGAAGCATACTTATGCTAGACACTAGTTAGGTTTTCATTGTGAATACGGCCGTAAACATTTTTTCATCAGTTTCATGATATTTTAAATGTTAAAAATATTCGTGAAATCTTGCTGGATTAATTTTTTGTCAGAAAGTGTTTTTATTTCTCTGTATTTCTTTTGAAGAAATTTTTCACAAATTATTTATATAAAAGTAGAGCGCATTCTGTATTTTGCAGTGTTACTTCTTGATCGTCAAATTGATTTGAGATCATATTTTTTTTTTTAATTTTAATATTATCACAATATCAATACTTTAGTTTCTTAATAAGATTATTATTGTCTAACCAAGCAGAATGCAATATTGAAAAAAATATTTTAATAGAAGTAGGCGATATATAGTATTTTAATTATTGAATTAAAAAAAACACATAAGCGCCACTCATAGTAACAGAAAATTAAAACAAACAAAGAATTATACATATTACAGCAATGAAATTTTGTGTGATGATGTGGATGATCGAATACTATAGATTATTTTTTAATTGTACAATTAACCAGAATAATTTTAATGAATAATCATTATCTTGGTTAGTTAATTTTGTATAATTTTGTTAAGTTTTTATATAAAAAAAAAATTAATGCAAATACATTGACCGGGCGCCCTTGGGATCCGAATTTTACCGAAAAGCGTTCCCGTAAACAAAAATTGGGTAAATGAGAAACAAAACAACCCATATTTTTTCTTTGGGCAAGTTTGTTGTTTGACAAAAACCATAAAAAATTAAAAATAAAATATATACATATACATAGGTATGGTTTAGATAGAACAAAAACTGTTATATTGGTGGAACAGGCTGAATAGATAGCCGAAGCCTAGCCTGTGATCCAAAATATTTCATGAACATTTTAAAGTGTTAGCTAACATACATACATGCATATGTACATACATTTGTACATGCATAGATTTGTAAGCCATGAATGTACTGAGTTTCTAGTCCAAGCACTAATCCGATTATTTCTACCTCATATAAAAGTCCGTTTCAAACACAGTTTGCCATAAACCCAAGCGAACGGCAGACTGCAGGTGGAGAGCTGAATGGTCCTGTATGATCAAGAAGCTGACTTTGCTTGAGTGTAATGTGGGGTGCACTCGATCACTTATTGGTCATAGTAGAATTTTTCTAAACTGCTGTCTGTGCTTACCGGGCATGGGCCTACAGGATCGAGTTACGATACAATTATCACACTCGCAACTGTGATGTAGGATATTTTCGATCTTGTTTTTTGAATGTTTGTGCAAATTCCATAACGGTGTAAAAGGACTACTTAACCATTATGGTAGGTACGGGTGAACCAACCAACCCTGTGTGAATCAATTAATTCTCTGTAAGCTCTAAATAACAAATAATTTCCGCAAACGCCATTGATCTACACTGTGAGGTTTCATAAAATTAAGCGAAATCGTTTAATGCAAAACACTTTTGAGTTCACTAATTGAGGATTCCACTACCTTTACTCCCACACGCTATCTCCTACTAAAAATAAAAAATCAGTTTGCATGAAGTAGATGAACAGTTAAACTGAGTATGTACATATGTATGCAGCTTATTCACCAAGACATAGTAGTTGACCGTTACCTATGATATTGCAATACGTATTGTTGTTGCGAACATACTCTTTCAGTGATAAGAGCAGTGAGAAAATACTCAAACCACGGCGAGATACGAGAGTATTATCATCTAAATAAACAATGATTAAAAATCAGGTCCTTAGGTCCTTAAAGTTATCCAACAAATACTCATATTAGTGCTGGTAACTAAAAAAGAATAAATTGTGTACATACATATTCGCTTTCTTATTTTAGTATTTTACAAAATTGTCAAACATCGTGTTCCCGTACTTTTCCAGCAGTACAAAAGTTATAACAAATGAAACACATCCGATTGAATACTATTATGTCAATAAGAAAAATTGAAATAAAATTTTTAAGCACATACAACTAGCATCCAATTCGGATAAGTCTCATTCCCAGTACATTGTAAAATTAAATGTACATTAGAATTTGAAAAATTCAAATAGGAATTGTAACAGGCATTGGATGGGTCCTACTTACATTGTATGTGGTCACGGATCGATGATGTATGTGGGAAAAATTTTGCTGGCTTAGTAAATTTTTCTCTCTTATTGAGAAAAATTATTATTTACTCTCATTTTACCTAACCTTACCCAAAAATTAAAGAAACAGATCTATCATATTTTCCTGAATTGAAATCTGAATGTGTTATAGACGGCAACCGAATTTCAATTGCTTGCCGAACGACAACCAGCTATTTTTAGTTGCATCTATTGACCTGGAATTAGTAGATTATTAGCTGCCATATATAATGCAATTTTCGGCAACTAGCGAAGCAACTCAAGTTCGGCTGCCATTGCAACCGGTGTTTCGATCCTCCTGTCAAGTGTATTTAAACTTCTATATTGAATTTCGAAACATTTCCAACAGAAAAATTAAATTCTTTACTTTCAACTACCAAATTTTTAAAATTATACACATATTTGGCATATTTTTTTAATACAATTTTTAATTAGTTTTTATTTTTTTCTAGTATAATTAAGTTTGCGTGTCGCCTATGTACAATAAATGTTGTATTATGGTGTATTCGGAGCGATGACTGAATTTAAACCCGGTCCAGCGCTTCTATAATGATTATACTATTTCCTCGAATTACTACCATGCCAATATTATTTCTTGTACTATCTTTACATTCTTCAACTGTTTCATCCAACACAACATTCATAAAAGGATCAAAACCCCGCAATATACCGGCCACTGAACGGCCACCATTAAGTTTCAGTAGCATACGTTTATCCATATATCTGTAATATAAATACAAAATATCACAGTCAAATTCCATTAAAAAAAAACAATATTAATACTTTTTTAACTCTGGAGGATGAGCTTTAGACATTTTGCCAATTTATTTGATTTACACCAATTGCAATAAAAAACTTTAATATCTCTCTAACACGGCGTGCTATAGAACTGTATTTGTTTGTACTAAAAAGTAGGTATGTCGTTACCAACCTAAAAATGTAGGAAAAGGCGGCGTTGACAACGCAGTTATTGGTCGAAAACTAAAATTTTTGGTAGAAAAAATTATAAATGGCCAAATGAAACTACTCCAGCAATTTTTTAATGTTTTCTTTTTTGAACCACCTTAACAGATTCGATACCTTCACATATATTTCTCACATTTATTTTCTATTTTTCTGACATTCTTGTGTTTCAGCATTTTCCGGTTTTTATTTATTTTAGTACTATTGGCAGCTCTATTACATTATGCGACAAAAAAGAATGAAGATTAAATACTTGAAGAGTATTTATTACTATTTTTCTAATAAGCTCTTTCGAATACAATAAGAATCCGTTTTTTGAAATATTCCAATCTTGAGTTAGGGTTTTTCTATCCACATGTATTCACAATCTAATAACTTAGCCGAGTATTTGTCGATTAGCTCTTTACCGAATTTGGAAAAAAGAGGAGTAAGCCTTTTAAACGATATACTTATATATTTATATGTATTTGAATTAAGGAAACTTGAGAAATATGTGCGTAAGGCCTATTATTAAATATGGATGTATTTCTCGGGGGAGAGATGTTCCTGGGTATACAGGTACTCCCAGAAGTACTCCATAAGTATCTCTAGACATTGTCTTTCATATACTACCAAGAAATATAACTAGATCTAGCGAATCGGGTCTTGTTTCAGCAGGAGTATTCTAATCAAAATCCATGTATGTTCCAGAACACACGATGAAAGTTTTCTTGCAGAAAGTCTGAGTTTGTCGATGAGAGGGGAAAAACGAATGTAATGGCGTACACTCTTTCATGTACTCTGAAATTCTCTTTTGTTATGAAATTCTTAAATTTCATTTTAAAAAATATCGTAGTGTAGACGCGAATGCAAGTTTAAAAGAGAATTGAAGAATATTTCCGCAAGAAAACTTTTATCGTGCGTTCCGTGACCTAGTTTTGAATTCGGAAGATAAACTGGGTACAATACCGAAAATAGTCAAATGAATAGGATCAGCAAAGATGTTTAAGGGTTAGTGAATATAACGTGATAAATGATACTGGGTACTGGGTCATTGTAATATCGATGACATAACTCGTCAGACAACTGGCCAAACAGTTGGTGAGACCATCTATAAGCCATATATTCATTAAACCAGTGTACTGCAGGTATTCGATACTTCGAAATGATAGTTTTTAAAAGGTATAAAACCAGATAACATGTTTTCTGTTTCAGTATCGAATGTTATTTACAACACCAGTTAGAATTACTATACTCAAAGTATAATATGTTTTCTCAGTGTAATTTTTGCAAAACTTGTACTAAAAAATATAAATAAACATAAGAAGTTACTTGGTAACCATAAACTAATTAATTTAACAACACTAATAAGAAAACAGGCCAATTACGGGAAAAAGTCAACAACTGCTAAACAAGAAAAAAAAGAATAGAGTTTGCAAAAACATATATTTATTTATAAATTTAATTATATTTTAGAATAATCATGTTTTCCAAGAAAAAAAAGAAACCTCTTATTTCAATGCCAAGCAATTTCGAACATCGCGTACACACGGGTTTCGATAAAAGAGAGCAGCGTTATGTGGGGCTTCCATTGCAATGGGCATCGATTGTAGGAAATAATCAAATTTTAAAATCAACAAATCGACCACTTCCATTGGTGGATCCTTCAGAGATAACACCAACCGAAATTTTAGATTTAAAAACCATAGTGAGACCACATCACAATAACAATAAGGCGGATACAACATCGTTAAATAGCAGCGTAGCTATGCAAACAACAGGTGGGGTAGGTATTGTCGGTAGCTTAACAAGTGGTGTTGGCCAACACCCTCATGTAATTAAAAGTGATACTGGGAGTGCAATGGGAGCGTCTGGTGCGGCGGGAGGCGGAATAGTTTTGCCTAAGACATCTCATGTATCAAGATCAAATTCATTACGCAGTTCAAGTCCACCAAGAATTCGAAGAGATCTTAGGGGAAATGCTAATGTTCCACCAGCTGTACCAGAAGAAAGTATTAATCCCGGAGCAATAAATCCAATACAAGGAAATTTAATAAATGCAAATATGCCTGGTTATAAACCACCACAACAACTGCAGCCTCAAACAATGAATAGTATTGTTCATGGTGCCGTCGCAAGTCACGGTATGTATTCCACTCAATCAACACAGAATGGTATATCTAGTGGAGGACCTTTAGCGGTACGAACTGATTTTGGCACCCAATCGACAACTAGTTCTATGCAATTTCGTTCAGGGCAAGCACATTTGCATGCTCAGCAGACGTCACCGGCGGGTTCAGTTGTAAGCAACACACGTTCAACGCATTCCCATATTTCATCACACTCGCATGGTCATCATATGAATAGCAATAACACACCAAACATGAATAATATGCCGATATATCCATCGTCACAGGGACAGATAAATGCTCCGCCAGTTATACCACCACATGGGCAGCAGCATCATCATCATCAGCAACAGATGCAACATTTGACGCAACAACCACAAATTGTTAAATCAATAGGAGGTAGTGCTGTTGCAATGGGAACAGATCAGAATCTCCACCACACACAATTGCATGCTAAAACAGCATCACGTGCATCCAGCTCAAGTGGTGGAGCAAGTGGTGTTGCAGCAACTAGTGCTACAGGTGGTAGTACAGCAACAGCTGCCCAACCTAAGCAAGAACCACGGCTAACACATGAGCAGGTAAATATATTAGTTTTTGATTTTGTTAAAGTTATTTAATTTCTAAATCTAATTGAGACACGTTTTTACAGTTTCGTTCTGCATTACAAATGGTTGTTTCAGCCGGTGATCCTAGAGAGAATTTGGAAAATTTTATGAAGATTGGTGAAGGCTCAACGGGTACTGTTTGCATTGCTACAGATAAATCAACAGGTGGTTTATATAATATCTAATAAGTTTTTCTAATAAATTTTTAATATATATATATATACTTTTTTTTAATTTAAGGTCGGCAAGTCGCCGTTAAAAAAATGGATTTACGTAAACAACAACGTCGTGAGTTATTGTTTAATGAAGTTGTCATAATGCGTGACTATCATCATCCAAATATTGTTGAAACATATTCAAGTTTTCTGGTCAATGATGAACTTTGGGTAGTTATGGAGTACTTAGAAGGTGGTGCTTTAACCGATATAGTTACACATTCTCGCATGGATGAGGAACAAATAGCAACAGTGTGTAAGCAATGTTTAAAGGCGTTAGCTTACCTTCACTCACAGGTGCGTAACATACATTTGAAAGTTGATACCTTTGAATAGTATGATTTTTGTAATTTTTTTTGTTGGTTTCTTTTATAACAATATGATTGTTTTTATTTTTAATTGTTTTTAATTTTTTGTGGTTACTTGTGTTTCCTATGGCAAAGACATAGCTTTAGTATTTACTAGTAATATTCTGCACTTCTACCACTTTGTAATATGTATTGTGTAGAACTGTACTGTGAACAGAAAAAATAAAATATATTGAAAGCTACCTTAGTTCTTAGGGCACACTTAAGAATTACTTGCGAGTCTACATATGTACATATATTTTTTGCTTATTGTTTGTTTACAGTTTTGAACTGTCAAAGTTCGGTTTTCTACGTTTGTTTACATTTTTAGAGCCGAAATTGTTAAAATTCAAATTGTGTCAATTATATGTAAAACTAGGGCTGCCAGATTTGAAATTAAGAAATAATATAATAGAATCAATACATTTATAAAAGAAGATTACGTATCTAATTAAAAACTAGATTAAATATGTAACGATTAACAAAACTTATTCTATTTAGAACTGTTTAAACAAACTATTTTAATTAATAATTATTAATATAATAACTATATTTGTAGCGAACCTACTAAAGACATTTTAAAAAGAGTATACATGCATATGTCCTTCTTCCTTTGTATATAATTTTTGGTTTTTTTTCTTTTTATTTAATTTAAAAAATAATTCAGTAAGAACGTCTGAATGTGGTATGAAAATTTCATATTTTCTCAAAATTATTAAATGTGCACTAGAACCTTAAAACTCTTTAAATTTTTTCACCATTCAGTTTTTTTGAATTGAATCGGTAAAAATTCTGATAAATACTCATCAATAAGAATATTCATATCAATATTTTTAATTGAAAACATCTTGTCTGCATAATCATTAAATGAAATACTACAACCTAAATTGCATACACTTAGCTTTTTGAATTTATTAACCATAATTTCAAAATGCTCTTCGGTATAAGCTCCTGATGATAAAAGTGGTATCAGCTCTTTTCCTAAATAAAGTAATGATAAAATGAAGATGGCTTCAATTATATATTAAATATTTGCAATCAGAATGTTTTCAGGATCATATTATAATAGCCTTATAAATATATAAATATATTGTACAAAACATACGGATAATTTATAACACTGCAAATTAATTTTTGTCATAAATACAGTTGTTATGTTACCTAATTTTAACCAGCTTCTTATTTAGTTCTTAATGAATGATTAATGTTAGCTGACAATTCCAAATTTTATTAGAAAAATATGATGTATTTTACCAGTTTGCTTTGGAAAATATTTTATATCTATGGAGAACGTGGTGCATGTACTGATAAAATAGAACGCCTGAAAACCCTATTTTTTCAGCTGTCGTTGTAGTTCTTAAGATAATGGGTACACTTGTACTCGTGCTGTTACTTTCTTAATTATAATTTTTAAATGCTAGCTACTCAACTACTCAAGTAAGTGCATATTAAACAATTAATAAAACAAATAGTCGGAAATTTGAATTTTAAATTTTTATGTTAGCACAAAATATGATTAACATTGCCAACATAATTAAGAATCAACTGCGGTCTATGTATGTTCGATCAACAATAATGAACTATAATATGTTTTATATTTTAGGGTGTTATACATCGAGACATTAAATCTGATTCGATTTTACTGGCAGCAGATGGACGCGTTAAATTATCCGATTTTGGCTTTTGTGCTCAAGTATCACAAGAATTGCCAAAACGCAAGTCACTAGTTGGAACACCATATTGGATGTCACCTGAAGTCATATCTCGTTTGCCATACGGACCTGAAGTTGATATATGGTCTCTTGGCATAATGGTTATTGAGATGGTGGATGGAGAGCCGCCATTTTTCAATGAACCACCATTACAAGCCATGCGACGTATACGCGACATGCAGCCTCCAAATTTAAAAAATGCTCACAAAGTATCACCACGTTTGCAATCTTTTTTAGATCGTATGCTAGTGCGTGATCCAGCTCAGAGAGCAACAGCAGCTGAATTATTAGCTCATCCTTTTTTGAGACAAGCAGGACCACCATCATTATTGGTGCCCCTTATGCGTAACACACGACAGCATTGATTTTCGTTTTTTGTATTTATTTACACTTCTTTTTTGCAATTTATATGTTTTATTTTTACTTAATTATTAATTATTACACCGCATTCCCCATATTATCCTTAAAAAGCATTCCCATTTAAAAAAGGTATTTCTAACGCAAATTATTTTTTGATTGCACACATATATTTTTACGTGTTGTAAGAAAAAGAATAATAGGTATGTATTAATTTATCTATTTTACACGATTGGTTACTCATTTTATTTAATTGTATTAATTTAATTTATGATTTTATTTGGCATTTATTATGTTTAGTTTTACTTTTAAATAAGTTTATATTTTTGTAATTTTTATTTCCTTTTTAAGTGCCGTTGAAAACTTAAGAAAAAATGTCAAATATTAAAAAGCCAATCCATCGAAAGAACGAAAGAAAAATATATTCAAATGCAAACTGTAATAATAAAAATCCTTTTGAAATAGAGTGCCTTTATATTTGTATAACATTTAAATATAAAATTAATATAAAACAACAACGAATAATGGTAACTGTATTATTTCATATCAAATTATCAATTGAATTAATTTGTACATTCCTCCCGAATATTTTAAATAACTCTTAGTTTTTTTGTGTAACGTTTTAAATAATTATTCATAAAAGTATATATTTTGTTAAATTATACAAAAATTTATGTGTATTAAAATTCATATATATATATATATATATATATATATATATATATATATATATATATATATATATATATATATATATATATATATATATATGTACCGAACAATTCCTTGCTGAGCCTTGAATATTTTAGCAAAATTGGCTTAATAAAATGTTATTTAACTAAACAATCAAGTCAAATAATAAAATTCTTATGTATTTACGTACTACTTGTCGTATTTTATTCTTTGAATAGAAATATAAATGTTCTATATTAACACTAGAAAGTCGAATGCTATGTTCGCAAGAGACTAAGAATTACTTTGCTGCTTGTGTTACTTGTTTGGATTATCACGTTCGGGCGGTCACTGTTTTGATTGTTTACTTTATTTTGTTTGTTATTTGTCAATAGGTCAATTTAATAAATTTGATAAAAAACATTTTAATTTAGAAATAAAAAGTATGCTAAAATCATGATCTTAATTTTATATAAATTAGAGATGACACTGATTTTGAAGCAATACACGGTGTGATGGAATTACTTACAATTTGGGTTACTCAAAATTTTGTATGGAAATTTATGTAATTAAACTCATAATCGGGGAGGGATTGATGAAAAAACGTTATCTTACAAACAAAGCATAAGATTTTAATATTTAATTTAATATTTCCTCTTAATTATTTCTAATCTAGAAGAGAATACTTTTTTGAGTCAGATTTCTGACACTCTAACATAAATATCGGTGTTAATAGAGCCGTTAGTGATAAAAGAAGAGCTTTTACATGTGGAAATTGCTTGCCATACTAAAAACTTTTTAGGGTACTTCGTTTTTTTATACACGAAATTTTTCCCTAACATGTTTTGTCCAGGGAGCTGTGAAATATCAGCTTGGCTATTGTTTTTTGTGAGCGAATCGGGTTTTTATTGAAAATTTCAATTCCTTTCTTACGAGTTTGTTGTTCGAAGTCCATTAAAAAAAAAACTACTTTTATAATCAAAATAAAATTTTACACATGTTTATTGAGACCGATGATTAACAAAAGCAAAGTAAAGGCATTTAATTTTTCAAACACAGTAAAAGATACATATAAGCTTAGAAGTATGTATGTCCAAATTATTTCATGAGCAATCCTTATGTTGAGCGTAACTAGATTTATTTTGTAGGGTGGTCGACTCGCATTAAATGCTTGTGAATATTAACGGTGGCAGTACATCAATTGAACATTTCCTCAGATAACGTTTTTAATCTAAAAATATGATGCAGTGATGTATTTATGAAATGGACATGTGACGTTCAATACGTTTCATAAAGAAATACATATTTCAAATTTGATTTTTTTAATATTTGCGCTAAGAGCTTAATTCTTCTTTCATTATAAAATTTCAGCCATGTGTTTATAAATAAAAGGTACGAAATATCGGTAAAAGAGATAAAAATTGAACAATACAGCATACTCTTCGTCCAAAAGGTGGTGGAAGTAAAAAAGGAGTCACAAAGATCTTTACTTTTCATAAACTCTATGCTACAACAAACAAATATGTTCTTTGCATTTAATCACAGTTTTCCATAATAGTGATTACCGTTTAATCGCAGTTAATTTAAAACAAAACTAAAATTTACAATTAATTTTCTTTAATAAAAAATAAAAGTAATACTCTTTTCATAAAAGCAAGTCCCAAAATCTACATACATTACACTAAATTAGTTAACATTATTTAAATAATAACGGCATATGCAAAAAAATCTCAAAGTAGACTTGAAGTGGACGTTAGTTAACACACACTTTAAGCTTAACAAACTTTTGTTAAAAATACGTATGCAAAAACCCTACATTAGCTATCATTAGCTTAATTGTACTTAATTGTAAGTTTTCATGCTGGCAATACCATGATTTTTTTATGTTCAGCGACATAAAAACGAATGCCACACATACGAGCAGTCGAACCAAGAAAGATTTATTTTTATTAATTTAGTATAAAATCATATCTTTCTAATAAATCCGTTTCAGTTTTCATTTCCTTTTCATATTTTATTTAATGCTATACATATTTTACGCAAAAATTCGTCAAATCCTAAAAAATCAAGACAAGATTTTATTAGTGGAATAATAAATATTCGAATAACGAGTTTTGTGTATTTGTTTTGATTTTATGTTTTGAAGTTGAACGAAAAAGTTCCTATAAAAACTTAAATATTCAATCAAATAAAAAAACTTTACACATTTATTTATTGTTGTCCGTAGAAAATAAATAAAAGGTTTGATCTTCAAACAATGGAATGGGCGAAAGGCAATGATATAAAAGAATATGCATGCACTAAGTTTTGCACCTTTCGCTATAGAGAGGAACTTATATTTTTAAAACTATTCTTAGAACACCTTTTTTGTGGCGTTTTAGAAGAATTTAGACGTACTTTCTACATATTTCTCAAAAACATTAAAAAATCTAGTCCCATTTGTATTATATTCGTTACCATAGCTTCAACATATTCCACGAAGACCAATTATATTTTTCCAGGCGTTATTATACTTTGTCAAAAAATTCTCCACTGGATTGGAAATTAGGGCTTTACGGTGATCACTAATTTACCTAAAATTTCTGTTGCAATAGCCATTCTTTGACAATTTTAGCGGTCTGTGGCTTGGATCACCGTCTCACTGAAAGATGACACTTTCTTTTAGGTAAAGTTTTATACTTCCAAAAAATCTTCCTTGACGCAAAAACATGCTATTTTATTTCTATATTAAATATTTATAACATAAATCTCACTTTAAAGTATTCTTTAAGTAGGTGGCTTCATACTTTAAAATTTTTAGAGTAACGTATATAGGTTTAACAAAGGGACTTTAGCTAATAATCATTTTAACATACAACATTAAGGAATCTTGCTTAACAAAGGCTTAACGAGCTTTGTTATATTTTTATATATGGTCGTAAAACTTAAAAAAAGGCATTTAATGATTGGTCACTAAGGCAAGGTAGTATTCGTGTGCGAAAATTGGCTGCTATAAAAAATGGTCTTTCGCATTCTGTTGGATATAATCTTTGTTTTGCTATATAAGAAAAATTCTTGAGCAACATAACAAAATATTTTATTGGCTCAGCAACAGCTCCTGTAACTTAGATTCTATATTGTCAATGTTATCTTCTTCACATTTTATTACCTTGTCATAACAAACAGTATCATCCTTTGAATTTTTAAATCAGTATAAGCGCGTTCATAGAAATGTCTAGAATAATTGAACGTCTTTTTTCAATGGTATTATCGGGTTTAAAATATATGTTGTTAAGTTTATAAGGTTTCTAAATAGCTAATAACATCTTTTTAGCAATATCTGTTTTTTGTGTTTATATTTTTACACAAAAATGACGGCACTCCCTTAGTTTGTATAATACTTGCATTTGATCTGCAAAGAACTTCAACTGTAAGTTTAACTAGCGATAGGAAACTATAAAGTTGAGAAAGAAATTAAATCGATATTTTCAAATATATTCATGGATGATAATTCTTCTGAACTATTCCATTCGCTGTCTTTCAAAACGATTGTTAATAATTCTAACATTGGTGTTTTGGAATTTCAACGCGCATGACATTTAAAAGAAGCATTAGTTCTTTGTTATGAACCTTTATTAATATAAAAATTCCATTAAAGTTTGTTTGAATGAAACGCAGGCTATTAATTATACAAATATACTTTGGGTAGGTATTTTTAACTGAGTGAAATATTTTAAATTTAATCGTACAATTAAAAGTGTAGTCGATGTAATCGATTTGCAATCCCTAGTATGTTCTGTAAACCGAAATCGACTGAAATTTAAATCGAATCAAGCTTGAAATTGCTATCATTTTCAAATATGGCAAAATTATTATTTTTTTTTATTAATTAAATCTTTAAAATAAATTCTTTGACTATCAAAACTTTAAAATAATTAAATTTCATATGTCTCGATTTCCTCTTGATTCGTTTTGGGTTTACATAACATAAAATAATTATAAAATACATCTTTAACTTTTTTTATTTTTGCTCAATTCAAAGTTATCACACCTATTCTACGTTTTGTTTCCATCGATTGTATTTCGATTGTATATAATCCGCATTACGATCGTAGCCACGTTTTTCAAAGTTGTTAAATCTGTATCGGAGATTCTTTAGATTTTGTAATTTTATGAAAATGTTTTTTGTTTGACTAACATTTATTATTATGTTTATTATTTATTTTTATTAAATACAAAACGAATATATACAGAATATAAAGCAATTTAATAAAAATATAAACTAACGCTTGGCTATTGAGTAAAAAACACAAAGAAAAAATGTGTTTTCTTATTGAACCCCTTTGTGTATGCACTAAATTTTGAGTCTTTATGAAAATATTTACAAAGTTGCCTTTTTTCTTTTTCTATTTCATACGTTCCATAGCAGCGTTGTCAACTCTGTGCTTTTAGCTCTGTTCTTAGTGCTTTTTACATTTTTCGACGCGAACAATTTTCGAGTTAGTGTTTTTTTTCTTTTTGGTGTCACCAAGTTATTATTTCAAATTTATTCACTTTTACAAGAAAGTAACAACGCAGTAAAAAGCTTAGACTATACAAACGAATTAATAATATTTTACTTGTTGGATGAGATGTGTAAATATTGAATGCTTAAGTTCCTTAGAACGCGGAAGCCAGCAAAGTATCAGCAAAAACAAAAAACTTCTTTCAAATATTGGTTTTTTATTATTTTTTAGTGCAGAATTTAGCTTGCCCTGCATAAGAGACAAGTGTATTCGAATTTCTCTATGTTTTCCAGCTTTGTTTTAAGTTTAAGGTTATTTTACCCTCTGGCGTCTTTGTAACACACATTCGAAGGCACCGCTCTGTAGGAAGTTGACACGGCTTAATAAGGATTGTACTTTAACTGTGTATAGTGCATCAACAATGTTGATAATTTTCCCAGAACTTTTTGGTGTAAAAAGCCAATTCGAAATGTATAAAAGCAATATTAATTGGTGAATGCTACTCAGCGGTCCGCTCTGCTTATTTATTACGTGGCACTCTTCGTTACGTAGCAATATGCAAGTGTACACATTTTTAAACTTAAAAATATTTAATTTTGCATATCTCGCAAACGGTAAAAGTAGAAGTTTTTAAATTTGTTCTAAATGACCTCATTGTCAATACAACTCATCAGTCAAAAAGTATCCGGCATTGGAAAGCACCCCCAATTTTTGTATCAAGTACATACCCAAGTTCAATAAGTGCAAATTAAACAAATATACATAGATATGTATATCGGTTAAGTTATTGTTATGTTTGAATTATTATTAAAAAGAACCGGAAATGTAAAAAAGCTAGGAGTTATTAAACTTTTATTAAAATGGAATAAAAACTCCTATATGGTATATTAAAAAAAATTAAATAAAACTAAAAACATGCGATTTTAAATTTAGTGCCTTTTTTGAAAAATATATGTTCTTTTCTCGACTTTAGTGGTTTTTGAAATTTAAAAGTTGATAACGCGGTACATGATCGTAACGTAAATGAATGCGGGGACGTAATCGAAAAACACGGAATTGGGCTTATTAAATGGTTCCTTTATTTAACTTATGCTAAATTTTCGGTAATAAAAGCACCATTTGCAATCACAATCCTATATAACAAAAACTCGAGCGTTTTTTCTTCTTAAACATATCGAACATGTACTTCACTTAAATAGCATAAGTTAAAAAACGCAATTTTTTTTTCTTTCTGTACCACTGTTGCAGTTATCGATCAAAAGTATCTTACAACGTTGTTGCACGACTTGAATTTTTCATGTTAAGATTTCATAGCGTTAACAGTAGACCGTAAAAAATTTGAAAAAAATTGTGTTTTCCGTGACAAAAACTTTTAAACAAAAAATAAACAACATATGTAGATATTTAATATTATCTTTATTGTCACTTAAAATTCGAAGAATACTAAATTTAAGATTTTTCCGAATTATTCTATACTAGACGAGGTTTCAAACAGGGTGACAGTTTATCGTGTGATCTTTATAACATTTCTTCTTTGGGAAAGATTTTACGCGATGCAGTGTAACAAAGAACAGAGAATCCACAACTGAGTCACCATGTGAACATTGGTAGCTATTGGTGGTCCAATCGTAATGTGAGTCACACCTTAACGTCTAGTTTTTTACCTAACTTGACACTTCTTTGTTTCAGTGTTTGACAAAGTCAACCATGGAGAGTTAGACAATTGAGCAGAGTGTTAAGATTGTTGTAGCCTTTTAAGAAGATTGTTGTAGCCTTTTACGGCCAAGCATTTACCGTGAATGGTGTTCGTTATTGCAAGATGATAACGGACTTCTTGTGGCCAGAAATTGAGGATATGTGATACCACAGCCAACGAAACAAGGGCTCTTTTGCGCGAGAAATTCAATGGCCTTGTTATCTCATGTGATTTGACACCGTTGGACTCCTTCCCTTGTGGATATGTAAAGGAAAAGTATACGTCAATAATCTAGGAACAATTCAATAGCTAAAGGATGAGATAATTCGGCATTGAACGACATTGAACCTCAATTACGTCTCAATCATTGAAAATATTGACCAACGAATAGAGGTATGCCACCGAAGCCGTGGCGATCATTTGGCCGATATTTTTTCACACATTGTCATAGATCCTTCTATCATAATAAAAAATATTAAAATAATTCTCTGAAAACCTTTTGTTTTATTTACAATTAACATCGTGCCTTTTGGTTGGACCACCCCTTATAACTTTGGGTTTGTGAAGGAATTTGTCTATCTTGATACCGCTACATCGGTTTATGGATAAGATAAGGATTATACTTAACTCCGGGAATTCAGGATTAATCTTTGTAACGCCTTCAGTCACTTTATTTTAATGCTTTGAGTTAGCATTGTATTGTTAGCACAGGCTGCAATGTAATATATAGTTGAAACGTTTGTCTTAACAATGTAACCTTTTGGAAATGATAAAGCATGCTTATTGCAGCTCCTGTTTCCCACTTAGTTTATGTACTCTATTGTTCAATGTCACAAGAGTCGGTGTTAATATTCTTGTATTAATATACATAAATATATATTTCAATAAAGCAAAATATATAATTAAAACAATGTCTATTTTAGCCTAAAATACTATTGGAATGGAGTATCCGTGATGTCGCCTGGGTAGCTCTCTTTATCCTTAACTAAAGAACGGTAAAAAACGAGTTGAGGCGTCGGACTAGTAAGCCACACTTGTTTTTTAAGGATCATGATTTAAGAATCTGCTGCTGGAATGTCAGAACTCTTTACTTGAAAAGTATAAAGCCGATATTACTGCCTTACAGAAAGTGCGATGGATTGGGAAAGGCGTCACAACAAAAAAGGTGACGCACTTTATTATAGCTGCCATGATACAAAACATAAGTTTAGTTGTGGATTTGTGGTAAGCTAGAGATTAAAACAGCTCGCATTCACTTTTACACCGGTGGACAATTTGCTTAATGGCCAAATTCTTTACCATCAGTCTTATCTGTGCCCATACCCTGACCGAAGGTAGGGTCGAACAGACCAAAGATATATATTATGAGCGCCTCGAGGACATATGGCCACTGCGCCGACTACGGTTTTAAAATTGTTCTGGAAGATTTCAATCCGAAAATAGGAAGGGAGAATATCTTTGGCCCAACCGTCGGAAAGTTTAGCCTTCACGAGGAAATGTCCGAAAATAGAATGAGGCTAACAGACTTCGCCGCGGCAAAAAACATGGTAGTTATCAGCACCAGATTTAAACATCTTGACATCCATGAAGCCACGTGGCTATCACCAGATTAGATGACAAGAAACCAAGTTGATCATGCTGTAATAGACGGAAGGCATTCAGCCAGTGTGTTAGACGTACGAGCGATACGATGAGCGAACATTGATTCAGATCATTACCAAGTTGCAGCAAAGGTACACGATTATCTTAACGTAGCTAGAAATGCACGAACTGACACAGTACAGGAACTGGACGTCGGAAAACTGTAAATATAGCAGACATGGCATGCTCATTTCGATTAACCCAATTGCTTGAAGTAAGCACTCGTTGTCCTGATAATATTGCAGCGGAATGGCAAACCATTATACACTCCATAGAAAACGCCGCAAAATCTATACTTGGGTATCAGAAGACTCTTCGAAGGATCCCATAGTACGACCAGGTGTGTCGTAATGTTACTGAAGCGCAGAATGCGACATACAGGACAATCATCTAGTCAGTAGCAACGCGACAAGCGAAGAAGAAATATCGGGAGAAAAGGAGAGAGGAGAAACGCTTGTTCCGCAGGAAGAAAAGAGAAATTTAAAGGCGTGAGTATGAGCGGATCGAGATGTTCAGGAGTCGGAATGTAGTCCGAAAATATCAGAAAGTAAAATATTAGACTGATGGTTTTGATACAGGTACATTTTCCTGCAAAGATGAAGAAAGTAATGTGGTGACAGATACGACTAATGTGCTGAGGGTATGGAAATATCATTTTTCCGATAATAGCGTCGACGAGGACACCCCGGACCCATCCCAGATGACGGTATTGAGTGTATACCGCCTAGCCAGAACGAAGTCAAAATGGCAATAACTCGTCTGAAGAAAAACCAGGTAGCAGGAGCCGATGGGTTACCGGCAGAAATGTTTAAAACCGGAGGGGATACGCTGATAGGGCTTATGCATCAGTTTGTTTGCATGCCCGACGATTGGAACCTTAGCATATTATGTCCCGAGCACAAAAAAAGGAGACAAGACAGTATGTACCAATTACAGAGGAAGTCTTCTTCCCATCGCATATAACACTTTATCGAGCATACTCTGCGAAAGATTAAAACCTAAAGTCAACAAGGTAATTGGGCCATATCAGTGGGGCTTTGGACCTGCCAAATCCACCATCGACCAAATATTTACGTTACCCCAAATACTTGAAAAAAAAACAAACAAAAAACTGATCGACACCTACCATCTATTTGTCGATATATAGCTGCTTTTGACAGCCGTATGCAATGAATAAAACACGTTGTATACAGTTTTCTCTTCTTTTATAGAATGAATATATTTTATTTTAATATTTTATAAACAGACCAGCCCAACTTGTCATATTTACAAGGAATTAATTGTCAAATAAAACTAAGTACAAAACTTACATACATACATATATACATATACAATTTATTAAACTCATACGACTTTGTTGTTGCTGATACACGCTATCGTTAATTAAAATGGGAAGAAACAGCTCCGTGCATTTCAGTACCAAGCGGTTTTTCGTGTGATCTTTTTAACATCTTGCTGAAAAAAGTTATACTTGACACAGGTGTGAATGTAGCTGTCACACCTTAGACCAGACAACACATGCTATTGCTTATGCCGACGACGTTAACATCAAAGGTCGAACATTAGAAGCAGTTACTAGCACCTTTGAAAAAGTCAAGAAAGAATCTGTTAAAGACTGTTTGGGAGTAAACGAAGATAACACGAAATTGATGGTATCAATGCACAAAACGTCCTGTAGGCTCTGGCAAACAGTGGAAGTGGGAAAATACGACTTTAAGATAGTCAGCGATTTTATCTACCTCGGCTTCGCCATAAATAAAACAAACAACATCGGTTTTGAGATAAAGAGGAGGACAATAATGAATAGATGCTTTTTGGATTAAACAAGCTGTTTAAGAACGAAGCCACCTATCGACAAACGCATAATAGCCTATACAAGACACTGATACTACCCGTGTTGATATATGGTTCTGAACCATGGATCTTGCGAAGGCACACGAGGCAGTGCTTGGAGTATTGAAGAGAAAAGTTCTTCGTAAAGTTAATGACCCCATCTGCTTTGACGGAGAGTTTCGATGTCGTAATAAAAATGAGCTGTATGCACTATATACCGACATTGACATATTTAATAATTACGTTGGCTAGATCATGTTGTAAAAATGGATGATGGATGCTCCAGCTAAGAAGTCATTTGATCACGAACCTGGTGATGGTTCTCGCAGAAGGGGAAGACCGATTTCCGATAAAGGATCAAGTAGCGGAAGACATTTCGAAACTTGGTTTCAAAAATTGGAGAACTAGTGAAGAAGACCGTAGCGTCTATGTTCGGCCACTGGAGCAATAAGCTCAATTTTCACAAAAGTAAATATTTTGACATTGGCCCTTTCAGCATCAAACCGCAGATATATACATACTTATATATATGTGTGCTTAATTCTATAGCAATATAACTTTTTTGTGTTTTTATTATAAAAAAATAAAAAATAGATATTTATGCTATAAACATTAGTTACTTATTATATACATATCTAAAAATATTTCTTAACCGAACAATTTTAGGATAGCTAATCACCTCTATTCTGCGTTTCGATTACGTCTCTGTATTTAGTTACGTTTCGACCGAAAATTGGTATTAAAAAAAACGATACAAAGACAATAATGTTCTCATAAGCATTAGAACGTAGAAAATAAAAAAAATTTACAAATTTTAATAAAATCTTTTTTTTAAGCAAATGTTAATTTGTATTTTTATTTTAGTACTGAATAAAAATAAATAATACAATAATAAATTTTAGCTAAATAACTTTTGGACCAAACAAAAAAAAAAAAAAAATCTAAAAAAATCCCCGTCACAACTTTAACGACTATGACATGCCGTATATAGTAGATAAAATCAACAAAACTATCCGAATAATGTACCCAATTATTAGCAGAAAGTCTGAGCTTTACTTAGACAATAAAAACTTATAGTTAAATCCATGTTTCATCCATTGTTCCTTCAAATGCCGCGTTCAGAAATTACAAGTAGCACAGAACAAACTTCTTAAAATGATCTTAAAGCTTCCTTGGCCCTATTTAACGCGACTCCTGCATGATCTCGCTGGTTTCGAACTCATGCAGGATAAAATTAATAAGCTTATATAAAATTTAATAATTCTATTTGTAGTTTGTAATTAGTATTTTTACCTTTATCCTATACCCGCTTATAAATTACACTGTAAATATATGTAAATATAAAAATTTAAAAGTATCTTACTAAATAGATATATAGAAAAGGAACGTAGTTCCTGTTATTAATACTAAAAGAGATAAAAATGAATGAAAAATCTTTAACAACTTAGAAAAACGTAGCTACAATCATAATGAAGAATACATACAATAGAAAGCAACTGTACTGAATCGAAACCTAGAATACCAAAGTTGCCAAACGGAACAAATATCGATACGAATCTAAACGCAAAATAGGGATGAATATAACAATATAACTTAAAACTAATAGTAAGTATTCAGTATATGAAAAAAGTTTATAATTTGTTATGTTTAGCTAACTCAATACTATGTTGCAGTTTACTTAAGCAATCACGAATTCGGCTATCTTCTCCCACACCACGTTTACTTTCAACGACACGGATCTCGTCCATTAAAAATGGCATTACTTCTTCAATTAATTCATATGAAATTGTGCACAATTTCATAAGCAATTCAAAAAAGAAAAACGTATGGAATGATAAATGTTTTTTACTTAGAATACGAATATGTTCACAAAGCAAGTTCTTTAATTCAACTGATTTTTCAAAAACTGGGCTGTGTATTATACGTTTGAATAAGTCCAATAGTAACTGTCGGCTGGGCACAATTTCATCAACCATCATTATATGCTCCAAAGTATTTAAACAGCATCCTTTCATAAAAGTTAAGAAACGTGGAATGGAATTTTCATCATCGGAGTTTAGAGAAATCGATTCAACTACTTCCTGATATATGGTAATTACTAAACAAGCATTAGGGTCAGCTTGACGGCGTTGTGTTGACAAGAACAAATTTGTAAGCTTTTCAAATACAAATAAGGATAAGTCATGATTATCCCCTTGAAGGCATGTTATGAAAGGCCGGGCAACTTGTTTAGCATTGGGGGAAATTTTAAAATGCGGCGTCCATTTTTGTATAAGATCTGTCAGAGTTTTATTTAAATATGCATCAGATTTGAAATTTAAACGACCAATACCTTGCACTACCACAGGCCAGATTTTATGTATGAGTTGAGCAAATTTTCCCTCCGGTGCTTTGCCCATTTGTACACTTGTTGGCAATATATAACGTGTCATTGCTATGTGGAAGAAACATGTAATTTTTGATTTTGCATACACTATGTAAGGGCAGTTGAATATCACTATTGCTAAGAAGCTATAAAAGCGAAAGATCAATTCCGATTTTTCCAATTTCAAATCAACATTTAACCATTTCTCAAAATTTCGTACATAGCAATTAAAGTTGTTCGACATTGCGCTTCGCTCTGCCTGATCAGATATTGCTTCGTACCGCTTCCCTACGGCAGCTACAAAAACACATAATGGCTCCTTTGCTTGCAACAATTCTTCAGGATCTATATTAGCCATTGTCGTGAATTCAGGCAGTTTGACAATAGTTCTAGTTAGTTTTACAACATCTTCATTATTTGCTGTTAACACAACCAAGCTTTTTAGCCAAATTTGCATTGTGATTGTATTGTCTACAAGATCGCTACGTTCAGAATCCAGAACTTTTAATAAAAATTGTGAGACTGCTTGACTGCTCTTTATCCTTAACTAAAGAACGGTAAAAAACGAGTTGAGGCGTCGGACTAGTAAGCCACACTTGTTTTTTAAGGATCATGATTTAAGAATCTGCTGCTGGAATGTCAGAACTCTTTACTTGAAAAGTATAAAGCCGATATTACTGCCTTACAGAAAGTGCGATGGATTGGGAAAGGCGTCACAACAAAAAAGGTGACGCACTTTATTATAGCTGCCATGATACAAAACATAAGTTTAGTTGTGGATTTGTGGTAAGCTAGAGATTAAAACAGCTCGCATTCACTTTTACACCGGTGGACAATTTGCTTAATGGCCAAATTCTTTACCATCAGTCTTATCTGTGCCCATACCCTGACCGAAGGTAGGGTCGAACAGACCAAAGATATATATTATGAGCGCCTCGAGGACATATGGCCACTGCGCCGACTACGGTTTTAAAATTGTTCTGGAAGATTTCAATCCGAAAATAGGAAGGGAGAATATCTTTGGCCCAACCGTCGGAAAGTTTAGCCTTCACGAGGAAATGTCCGAAAATAGAATGAGGCTAACAGACTTCGCCGCGGCAAAAAACATGGTAGTTATCAGCACCAGATTTAAACATCTTGACATCCATGAAGCCACGTGGCTATCACCAGATTAGATGACAAGAAACCAAGTTGATCATGCTGTAATAGACGGAAGGCATTCAGCCAGTGTGTTAGACGTACGAGCGATACGATGAGCGAACATTGATTCAGATCATTACCAAGTTGCAGCAAAGGTACACGATTATCTTAACGTAGCTAGAAATGCACGAACTGACACAGTACAGGAACTGGACGTCGGAAAACTGTAAATATAGCAGACATGGCATGCTCATTTCGATTAACCCAATTGCTTGAAGTAAGCACTCGTTGTCCTGATAATATTGCAGCGGAATGGCAAACCATTATACACTCCATAGAAAACGCCGCAAAATCTATACTTGGGTATCAGAAGACTCTTCGAAGGATCCCATAGTACGACCAGGTGTGTCGTAATGTTACTGAAGCGCAGAATGCGACATACAGGACAATCATCTAGTCAGTAGCAACGCGACAAGCGAAGAAGAAATATCGGGAGAAAAGGAGAGAGGAGAAACGCTTGTTCCGCAGGAAGAAAAGAGAAATTTAAAGGCGTGAGTATGAGCGGATCGAGATGTTCAGGAGTCGGAATGTAGTCCGAAAATATCAGAAAGTAAAATATTAGACTGATGGTTTTGATACAGGTACATTTTCCTGCAAAGATGAAGAAAGTAATGTGGTGACAGATACGACTAATGTGCTGAGGGTATGGAAATATCATTTTTCCGATAATAGCGTCGACGAGGACACCCCGGACCCATCCCAGATGACGGTATTGAGTGTATACCGCCTAGCCAGAACGAAGTCAAAATGGCAATAACTCGTCTGAAGAAAAACCAGGTAGCAGGAGCCGATGGGTTACCGGCAGAAATGTTTAAAACCGGAGGGGATACGCTGATAGGGCTTATGCATCAGTTTGTTTGCATGCCCGACGATTGGAACCTTAGCATATTATGTCCCGAGCACAAAAAAAGGAGACAAGACAGTATGTACCAATTACAGAGGAAGTCTTCTTCCCATCGCATATAACACTTTATCGAGCATACTCTGCGAAAGATTAAAACCTAAAGTCAACAAGGTAATTGGGCCATATCAGTGGGGCTTTGGACCTGCCAAATCCACCATCGACCAAATATTTACGTTACCCCAAATACTTGAAAAAAAAACAAACAAAAAACTGATCGACACCTACCATCTATTTGTCGATATATAGCTGCTTTTGACAGCCGTATGCAATGAATAAAACACGTTGTATACAGTTTTCTCTTCTTTTATAGAATGAATATATTTTATTTTAATATTTTATAAACAGACCAGCCCAACTTGTCATATTTACAAGGAATTAATTGTCAAATAAAACTAAGTACAAAACTTACATACATACATATATACATATACAATTTATTAAACTCATACGACTTTGTTGTTGCTGATACACGCTATCGTTAATTAAAATGGGAAGAAACAGCTCCGTGCATTTCAGTACCAAGCGGTTTTTCGTGTGATCTTTTTAACATCTTGCTGAAAAAAGTTATACTTGACACAGGTGTGAATGTAGCTGTCACACCTTAGACCAGACAACACATGCTATTGCTTATGCCGACGACGTTAACATCAAAGGTCGAACATTAGAAGCAGTTACTAGCACCTTTGAAAAAGTCAAGAAAGAATCTGTTAAAGACTGTTTGGGAGTAAACGAAGATAACACGAAATTGATGGTATCAATGCACAAAACGTCCTGTAGGCTCTGGCAAACAGTGGAAGTGGGAAAATACGACTTTAAGATAGTCAGCGATTTTATCTACCTCGGCTTCGCCATAAATAAAACAAACAACATCGGTTTTGAGATAAAGAGGAGGACAATAATGAATAGATGCTTTTTGGATTAAACAAGCTGTTTAAGAACGAAGCCACCTATCGACAAACGCATAATAGCCTATACAAGACACTGATACTACCCGTGTTGATATATGGTTCTGAACCATGGATCTTGCGAAGGCACACGAGGCAGTGCTTGGAGTATTGAAGAGAAAAGTTCTTCGTAAAGTTAATGACCCCATCTGCTTTGACGGAGAGTTTCGATGTCGTAATAAAAATGAGCTGTATGCACTATATACCGACATTGACATATTTAATAATTACGTTGGCTAGATCATGTTGTAAAAATGGATGATGGATGCTCCAGCTAAGAAGTCATTTGATCACGAACCTGGTGATGGTTCTCGCAGAAGGGGAAGACCGATTTCCGATAAAGGATCAAGTAGCGGAAGACATTTCGAAACTTGGTTTCAAAAATTGGAGAACTAGTGAAGAAGACCGTAGCGTCTATGTTCGGCCACTGGAGCAATAAGCTCAATTTTCACAAAAGTAAATATTTTGACATTGGCCCTTTCAGCATCAAACCGCAGATATATACATACTTATATATATGTGTGCTTAATTCTATAGCAATATAACTTTTTTGTGTTTTTATTATAAAAAAATAAAAAATAGATATTTATGCTATAAACATTAGTTACTTATTATATACATATCTAAAAATATTTCTTAACCGAACAATTTTAGGATAGCTAATCACCTCTATTCTGCGTTTCGATTACGTCTCTGTATTTAGTTACGTTTCGACCGAAAATTGGTATTAAAAAAAACGATACAAAGACAATAATGTTCTCATAAGCATTAGAACGTAGAAAATAAAAAAAATTTACAAATTTTAATAAAATCTTTTTTTTAAGCAAATGTTAATTTGTATTTTTATTTTAGTACTGAATAAAAATAAATAATACAATAATAAATTTTAGCTAAATAACTTTTGGACCAAACAAAAAAAAAAAAAAATCTAAAAAAATCCCCGTCACAACTTTAACGACTATGACATGCCGTATATAGTAGATAAAATCAACAAAACTATCCGAATAATGTACCCAATTATTAGCAGAAAGTCTGAGCTTTACTTAGACAATAAAAACTTATAGTTAAATCCATGTTTCATCCATTGTTCCTTCAAATGCCGCGTTCAGAAATTACAAGTAGCACAGAACAAACTTCTTAAAATGATCTTAAAGCTTCCTTGGCCCTATTTAACGCGACTCCTGCATGATCTCGCTGGTTTCGAACTCATGCAGGATAAAATTAATAAGCTTATATAAAATTTAATAATTCTATTTGTAGTTTGTAATTAGTATTTTTACCTTTATCCTATACCCGCTTATAAATTACACTGTAAATATATGTAAATATAAAAATTTAAAAGTATCTTACTAAATAGATATATAGAAAAGGAACGTAGTTCCTGTTATTAATACTAAAAGAGATAAAAATGAATGAAAAATCTTTAACAACTTAGAAAAACGTAGCTACAATCATAATGAAGAATACATACAATAGAAAGCAACTGTACTGAATCGAAACCTAGAATACCAAAGTTGCCAAACGGAACAAATATCGATACGAATCTAAACGCAAAATAGGGATGAATATAACAATATAACTTAAAACTAATAGTAAGTATTCAGTATATGAAAAAAGTTTATAATTTGTTATGTTTAGCTAACTCAATACTATGTTGCAGTTTACTTAAGCAATCACGAATTCGGCTATCTTCTCCCACACCACGTTTACTTTCAACGACACGGATCTCGTCCATTAAAAATGGCATTACTTCTTCAATTAATTCATATGAAATTGTGCACAATTTCATAAGCAATTCAAAAAAGAAAAACGTATGGAATGATAAATGTTTTTTACTTAGAATACGAATATGTTCACAAAGCAAGTTCTTTAATTCAACTGATTTTTCAAAAACTGGGCTGTGTATTATACGTTTGAATAAGTCCAATAGTAACTGTCGGCTGGGCACAATTTCATCAACCATCATTATATGCTCCAAAGTATTTAAACAGCATCCTTTCATAAAAGTTAAGAAACGTGGAATGGAATTTTCATCATCGGAGTTTAGAGAAATCGATTCAACTACTTCCTGATATATGGTAATTACTAAACAAGCATTAGGGTCAGCTTGACGGCGTTGTGTTGACAAGAACAAATTTGTAAGCTTTTCAAATACAAATAAGGATAAGTCATGATTATCCCCTTGAAGGCATGTTATGAAAGGCCGGGCAACTTGTTTAGCATTGGGGGAAATTTTAAAATGCGGCGTCCATTTTTGTATAAGATCTGTCAGAGTTTTATTTAAATATGCATCAGATTTGAAATTTAAACGACCAATACCTTGCACTACCACAGGCCAGATTTTATGTATGAGTTGAGCAAATTTTCCCTCCGGTGCTTTGCCCATTTGTACACTTGTTGGCAATATATAACGTGTCATTGCTATGTGGAAGAAACATGTAATTTTTGATTTTGCATACACTATGTAAGGGCAGTTGAATATCACTATTGCTAAGAAGCTATAAAAGCGAAAGATCAATTCCGATTTTTCCAATTTCAAATCAACATTTAACCATTTCTCAAAATTTCGTACATAGCAATTAAAGTTGTTCGACATTGCGCTTCGCTCTGCCTGATCAGATATTGCTTCGTACCGCTTCCCTACGGCAGCTACAAAAACACATAATGGCTCCTTTGCTTGCAACAATTCTTCAGGATCTATATTAGCCATTGTCGTGAATTCAGGCAGTTTGACAATAGTTCTAGTTAGTTTTACAACATCTTCATTATTTGCTGTTAACACAACCAAGCTTTTTAGCCAAATTTGCATTGTGATTGTATTGTCTACAAGATCGCTACGTTCAGAATCCAGAACTTTTAATAAAAATTGTGAGACTGCTTGACGATTTGCTGGCTGGTGTTCAATGAAGTAAGAAAATAATCTTTGAAAGCTTTGAGTATCCGTTGTAGCAAAAGAATGTATACAAAAATCAGCTGCCAAAATTGGTATCCAGTTACTAAAATTGCTGAGGTATTGTTGTTTAACAAATGGCAATATCGTATTATTTAGTGCCTTTAAAAGTTCATTATTTGCATCGAACATAAAGTCAGTATTTTGAATTTTCACAAATATTAAGTGCAATGCTTCAAGCGTTCTTTCCTGTTCTACCGGAGTACAATTGTTAAGAAAGTTTGGAATCCACGAACCAAGCAAAAGATGTTCTCCTCGTTGAAAATTGTCAGCATAGTTAAATATATCTAGAAGTGTATCAGCAATTATTTTTGATACGTCAATATCATTTCGTATAGCTGTTAATTGTTGCAATAATTTTTGTATGTATTCTGTTAAATCATACTGATGCTCGGCATATAAAATCAATAATGCCATATGGCCCTTAGCTACAGCTATCTGTTTCGGACCAGACACTTTTTCAAAAGCAATAGATAAAAGCTTATCACTCAACTTTCCAGAGAGGTCGCTAAAGTCTCCACAAAGCGATAAAACTAAGAATAGTTCAATTAAATGATGAATTCCAGTCTCATTTAATGCTAAAAATTTTTGGGCACTGAATTTTGTGTAAATGCGTCCTAATAGTTTTTGAGACTGGTGATTCGCGTGACAGGTTAATAATCTTTCCAAACATTTGCCCACTAACAAAACGAAAAGAGTGTAACTACTAAGATTGGCATCTGGTGGTTTATTTAATAAGTTTCGATATTTGTCTAAATAGGCCCGACCACTAGAACAAGATACAGCCAAGTTACTGGGTGCTGCTCCAACAATATAAAAAGATGAATTTAATTTCTTATGAAAATATTCCCATAATATCATAGGAATGTTAACTTTAGGTTGCCACCATTTGAGAAGCGTTGGTGTTAAAAGTCCAATAAATACACGAAGTTGTTCTTCGTCAGGACTAGAATCTAAAAATTGTTGTGTTATACGTTCAGAAAATTCAAAATTTTCTGCATGCTGCTGCGATGCTCTAGAACAATTAGGTCCATCAAAATTTCCGTCATATCGAAAGCCGTGTAATCGCACTAAGGCATGTAGTATCCAATTTGAAAACTCACAATAACTCAATGATGTGAGAGAGTAATCATCTAAATGAATATAAAGTTAAAAGAAAATGTGTAATTAATAACACCATGACGAACGGTAAAAAATATATATAAATATCGATGGTTTCATGGGGAATTTCCCATGGGGATATCACAATATTGGACTATGGTATTGACACTACTTTAAATTTAATTATACATATTTATTGATTGTACAAACGGATGTTTTTGAAAGTCAATAGGTATATATTATTTTTTATTATTAAAGATACGAAAAATATTTTCAATATAAAATGTATACTGCTCGTTTGAAGGAAAATAACTGATCAGTATATACCTTAATACTTCAGATCAATTGACACTTTTTTATACTACGAAATCGGACTGAAATTTTAAATATGTAGTATATGTAATTGAATATACTCAGATTATTGAAAAAATAATATCGTCAAAACCCTTCACGCATCGTATTATTGTAAAAAAAACTTACCTATTTTATTTGTTATTTGCTCCATAACCTTATTGAATATCGACCAAAATGTAATTGTATCTTCATCCATTTCCCCCTTTATAGGCCATTTCTGCATGATCAATTGTAAAAGTAACCAAAATTCTTTAATACAAGTGCATGGAAATGGCGAGGAAAACAATAATTCAACACTTCGTTTCTTGGCGTAAAAAAGTATCGAAGAAATTAGAAGATCGTTTACAATTCGTTGATATTGATTTAAAATATAACCAGCCAACTTTGAAGAATTATCTAAATCTGTCACAAACAAGAAATCATATTTATATAATAAACATAAATCCAAAAGCTTCCACTCGAGAACACCATGAAGTAAATGATATGCCGCTATATTACATTTGTTACCATTAAAACTATTGGCAAAATAAATTTGTTTCCACGTATCAAATTGTACACAATTATTAATTAATGCTCGAAGTCTTTCAAAGCATGGCTTCAGAACAGCCCACTCTTCGGGTTTAATGGTTTGAAGCATAGTATGGTACAATAAAGTTGTTTCATGACGCCTATGATAAAACGATGCTTCATCGTACGATGTTGGCAAAGAACCTTGTACAGTGGCTATGAGTGACTGTATATGAGTGCTATATAGCGAAACATATTTATTGAATATTTAATACTACAAAATGAATGAAAACACTCACCAGGCTTCACCAAAAATAAAATTTCTCATTGTATTCCCGTCCAGTTGTTGTTTTTGAAAATTATATGTGCTTAAAGTTATTTTTTCAATAGCTCTATTTTTACTTGAAAAGTTGTCTTCTAGGAAACCATTTTTTACAAAACCGTCTGGAGAAAATTCTGAATTTATCGAATCCTCTCCCTGACATTGAAACTCTGGTATAACATCATTACTTAAATCATCATTAGGTATTTGAGAAGGTTCTATATTTATATCGGATAATATGTCATCATCTTCGTCAGGTTCAAATAAATCAAAATCCATATTAAAATCAGGTCTATAAGTTTCTTAAAATAAAATGAAAACAAATCTTTACAGCTGATCTTTACAGCAATTTCGCGCTCTTGTAGAATTCGTTCAGTGATTAACAGTCATATTGTAATGATAAATCCAAAAGCCGAAAATTTATTTTTAAATCAGCTATGAATTAAAAATTTATTGATTTATTTATCTTCCATTTTTAATATTAATTACCAGCTATATAAATACATAAAATCAAACATGGGAAAATGGGATTTTTATTAAAGTTTTTTATTTCTATTCCATTCTCTTTATTTTTTATTATTATTGATCCTTTTCGTTTTGAGTTGTGCGTTATACTCATTTAGATTCAATAACACTAGTCTACAGCAAAAAAAGCCTTGAAATAAAACTATATGGAATATGATTTCAGTTTCAGTTTTTGTTCTATTGACACGAATGTCAATATATTTCATCATAACTTGAAAACGGATGACCGATTTTAATGCAGTTACCACCAAATATTCAGGAATAAAATATCCTATAATCACCTGAAGCACAAATTTTTGTATTTTAACCAGTTTCAAAGATATTTATAACTTAGTTGCGAAAAAAAATTTTTGCGAGAAAATTTTTTGTTTTTTGTAGACCAGTGTATTTGTAGTTGGTGTTAAAAAGTGAGACTTAAAAACATTTTCAAGTTTTTTAAAGCAGATAGACTCTTAAACTAAAAACACAAAAAATTAAATTTGTAATCGAACGATCGTGAAGGCAAATTGACAAGTTCATTTCTCGAAACCAATTTATAGTAAAATCTGATTTCAATAAGTCGATGGTTTGCGGTCGCCGTATTGCACGTAGCGCCATCTTGTGTTATATTTTCAAGCAAGGAATTATTGATCATGGTGCGGTAATAATCTTCATAGACCTGTACAATCTGATTAAAAATATCAAATATTACCTTGCATATACGTATATACATCTTGTCCAATAGACTTAGAATGCGCGTCCAATGGTGAAAAATTGTTTAAAGTGATGGAATACGAATTAAAGAATATGTCGTCCACTATATTCGTTGTTGTATCTATCAATGACTTGCTATCTGGTGATTGACAAATACCTCGGGTCTGTCAAAAGTGTCAGTATTTTCACCAATTCTTATTCAAATTACATAGCAAATATAATGGCTCCCAGGAATCAGGAAATGATTTTTTGCGGGAGTGATAGGACTTTTATCTGCTGCGGTAAGTGTATAGTGGATTTATTAGAATAACGGAGGATCTTTTTCATTGGTAAGTCTGCTACTTAATTGTACTTAATTGAAATTAAGTAAAATTTTTTAATATTGATATAGCTTAGTTAAGTATAATACATACATTTTCAATAATTTGATTATTCTCATATGCAAATCATAATAAGTTATTTAAATTGCAATTTAATCTAATTTTGAAAATGTTTACAGTGTAATTCCGTTTTATCGAATACTTAGTAATCACTGAACATACTTTACGAATAAGAATCTTCGCGCTAAAATCTCAATGTGGATCGTTTTTGCAGATAGACAAAAGAGAATTGTTTTGTTTTTTTTACACACAATAAACAATTATAGAATTTTTCTTTCATATGTTTGTTGAAAAAGAAAAGTAAATAAAATGTAAATCCAAATATGTGTGTAATGTTTTCAAATCTGTAAATTATTAAACGATATAATTAAAAGAAAAAAATTGAAATTAATTGTGCAGTTTTGTTTTGACTCGTAGTATCATAATAGATCTGTAAAAAAAAAACATTTGGAAAAATTATGTTTATTCAAGACCTGCGTCAAGATTTCTACAACCAATTGGTTGGCAAAAGAATTTTAATTATTGTTAATTATGACATCGACGCAATATGTGCCAGTAAAATTCTTCAATCTCTCTTTAAGTATGATCACATGCTGTATTCGGTGATGCCTATAATGGGATTGGCTGGTTTACAAAGAGCCTACAACGAACATCAAGGAGATGTGAAATTTGTTGTACTGATTAATTGTGGTGGTTGTGTAGATATCGTGGAATTGCTGCAGCCGGATGAAGATGTAACATTTTTCATTTGTGATTCTCATAGACCACTGGACGTTTGTAATATTTACAGTGATAGGCAGGTAAATATATACGTACATATATTTGTATATATACACACATGTCTGCATATTAACAAACTTTATGAAAATGTGCGTATAGTGTGTGATCATATGGATCTACATACATATATTCGATAATAACATGTAGAGCCTGAATATCTTTGCATTTTTATTTACGAGACCGAAAGTAAATTTTCAGAATGACTAGGTATATAGAAGGGCTCTAGATTTAATTTAATTTTTACATATGTATGTACATATACCAGTTTTTTTTATTAAATTTTTTATGGTATCGAATTCTATTGCAACCAATTATGATTTTACACGTTTTTAACACGTTTTTTTAATAACAGGGTCTAGAAAAAAAATTTGATTCCTTTTTACACGATTTTGATTAAATAAACGGTCTAGGAAAAAATAAAAATTTTTTACATGATTTTATTTGATTTAGCACGGTTGGAAAAAGCTGTTTGAAATTAAAAAAAAAAAAAAATTGTATTAACCATAATTTTAGATCTACTCACCTTGGCGGTTTTTAAAATTTTGTTTATAAATTTGTGAAGATTTTCAATTTGCTTCAAGAATTTGATTATGTGTCTGTTGTTAATTAATTTTATTGTTTTCTTGTACGAGTTTACAATTGCTGGACTGCGACAATTTTTACTTACATTACCTTGAGATTTCAATTGACTATTGTTTTTAGAAAATAAACTAAATGCACATACAAATTCAATATAAGTTAAAAAAAACTCGAAAAGTTTATTTTTTTCAGTGAATCATTTGGTTTTAAGTACATACATATTTTAGAAATGTTTGAAGAATATGGAACAAATTCCCTTCTTTTCGATGTACTTCATATCTTTTTTACACGGTTTCTTCTGGATCTTATCTACCGTGCAAAACCCGAACAAGGCGTAATTTGTTTTTAATAAACTTAGTTATTATCTATTTCGTTAATGTTTTATTTACATAATATTTCTTAAACTGTAATTTATAACGATTACAAATTTATTGTATTATTTTTTGTTGTTTTAGACGTATGCATGTAATTAGCAAATTAAAATTTCAAAATTAAAAGCGAAATTATGTACTCTCCCGACCCTATCCGTATCAGTTTCATCTATTTAATTTTATAATTATTATGCTAATACATCATTTGAAGTCTCCCGCTAACATTTTTTATTATGAGTTTCGATAAAAAATATTTTTTGTGTGGGTACCGCACCCACACTTCCTGTGGAATTAATTTTTTTAATTAATGTGCACCGTAATAATAGAATACCATGTAGAAAGTGTTAAGGTTTTTTTAGTCTCCAAAATAGATACCGTAATATTGTTTAATATTGTTTAGTAGTAGACCTTTTACCCTTATTACTGTTATAAAGTGCAAAATTTTAAAATGTAATTTTAGAAGAAAATGCACTAATTTTGTCCGTCGTTCAATTTCGAATAAATCATATAAGCAATCGAACTTTCTTTAGATGAATCTATTTAATTGACTGATAAACAAAATTGTTTCTCAATTTCATTTGTATATTTTAGCAGATTGGTTTGGTTTAAGGACGAGAACACATTCGATCAAAACTGGACCGGTGGCTTCAAATACTCGAAGACCACTGGTCCATTTTGATCATTCTGTGCGGAAACCTATATCGAAGAGAAGATTAGTAGTACAAAAAGAAAGTTATGGAAAAACTAAACAAAGCTAAAGAAAAGAACTGGAAGGTCTCATACCCTCAAAGGATCCAATCAATTCCCATGCCATAACCAGCTGAGGTCATTGGCAAACCGAAATTAGGGTCAGTACACGAAAGGGACGTTAGAGTTTGAATCGTAAATTTACCCAAAGGCCGATGCCTTCTGCCCGAGAGCCTGGTACAATGACATAATTGACGTTCGATCGTTTCGAACTGCAAGAGTCAATATCGGCATTCGCCCATCTACGGGTCACCTTCAGCTTCAGCTCCACCTTACTCATAGAGAGAAGAGCAGACGTTCTACGACCGGAAACAACCGGCCATATAGTGCTTTGCAGTCACCTGGTCCACAATGCACCCAATCTCATTCCCGATCATTTCCACTGTTTTTCTAACTGCAAAAACTGCCGCTTGGAATACACTGCACTCACCATTTAACTTATAAGAACACCTAAGGTCAAGTTGTTCACGACAGAAGCCAGCACCGTTGTCTTCCTCCGTCTTAGATCCGTTTGTATAAAATGGAGTTCTTATAGGAATATAGTGCCATTAAACCCATTTTTGTAGAGGAGCCTCTACGTTCCCTTTTCCAGTTCAGCCGACGATCAAGGACAACATCGAGGTATTTTGCCTCCAAGGAGAGTTTTAATGTCAGATTTCTTAAAATTTTTCTTCAGCATTTTATTAAACACATTATCTATGATATTGCCAACGATTTTTACTAAGTTACTGACTCTTTATTTAAAATGGCAGACCTAAACCAGAACGAAATTAAGTCTGCGTGGTCAAAACTTAGCAACTCATCGGACAAAGCAAATTACATTTCATTTATTGGTTTCTTAACATACTTTTAATCGAAAATCAGTTTTACGAAAATAATATAAGTTAAATAAGTGCTTATAAATTGGGATAACAAATAAAACAGTCTAAGACAAAGGGTGCCAAATCAGTTTCCTGTGAAATAAATTAACGAAATAAAAATTTATGAACGAAATGCTGGTTTGAAGAATATTGTTAAAAATAATTTAAATCCGACCTACTAATACTGCTTTTTACTTAAATCTATTCTAAAAATTTTATATTTTTAGGTCTGCATATTGGGTGATCCAACGTCTGAAGAAAATATACCTTCTTTTGAATCCATATTTTGTGAATCAGAATCGGAAGAGGATGATGATGATGATGATGATAATGCTGATGAGGAAGTAGAAATTAACGACAGTGGTGCTGGTGAATCTGATGCGGAAAATGAAGACGGTAGTTCACGACCTGAACGTTCTAAAAAATTAAATCGCATGGAGAAATATGAACAGCGTATTATAAAACAACGCCAAAGGCGTGCTTGGGAAAGCGATCGAGATCGTATTATGTTTGAATATACACAGTACAGTTATTATGGCCGTTCGTCGGCTTTGATAATATTTGAATTGGCTTGGAAGCTATCTAAGGACAATATGGATCTTTTGTGGTGGGCCATCGTTGGCATTACGGAACAATTAATTTTGGGAAAAATTGAGAGCAGTGCTTACACGTTAGAAATTGATAATATACAATCTCACGTCTCACGTTTGACAAATAAAACCAACGATCAGAGTAATTTAAGTGCCTCGAAGATACACTTCGAAAACGATTTGCATTTAGTTTTATATCGTCACTGGAGTGTATTGGAATCAATGCGGTTTTCCATGTATGTGGCATGTAAATTAAAGTTATGGACTTTAAGAGGTGAAAAGAAATTGCACGAATTGCTTGTTGAGATGGGTTTGCCCCTAATACATGCACGTCAAACATTTACATCAATGGATTTGATATTGCGTCAAGAATTCTTTTCAATGGTGGAGAGATGTGCTGAAAAATATGGTATTCCAGATGTTATATATGGCTCTTTTACATTGCAATACGGCTATCGAAGTCGGTATTCCGCCGCTGATTACGTTTACTCTATGTTGGCCATATTAGAGTCAATTAAAAAAGACAAAACACCAGAGGATTGTTTTCTTGAAGCTTTAGACGGTCTAGGACGCAACCACAAGGATATTCTTAATTCTGGCATTGAGGGAGCTAAACTTTTGCATCAAGCAATTTTCAAACAAGTACAAAGTAGCTTAGAAGCACATCAAATACACTCGACAGGGTCATTTTTCTATTATATTCTAAACGAGGAAAATACTTATTTTTCATATCCTTACGGTTTAAGCATGTTAGCAAAATTCATATTGAATGGTCATGTAGCCGTGTCACGTAGTCGCCAGGCACCAGATTTGCCTATGATTGCTAGTTGTCCCATAGATGCTGAAAGAGGACTTTGCCTTCTAGTAGGAATACCACCGGTACGCGAAGATTCTCCAAAGAATTTTTTTGGTAAAGCATTTGAACAGGCTGCTCAAAAGTGCAATGCAGTAATATTACAAGATCATTTTGAGAGTTCACTTATTCAAATACGACAGAATGATTTAACTAAATTTTTAGATGCGTTGACCGTATTGTTAACATAATTTTAGCTGTATACTTGAGTTAGAAGACATATTTTTTAATATTCCACTTGAAATTTCTAGGACATCTTATTGTAAGTAATATACATATGTAGGTAAATAGGATTTTAGTTTTACTTAACTGTAAGGAACATTTTTTATACACACATCTATCATATATAGGTAACCCTACCATAACGCGGTTTATTTCATTAATATTCTATTGTATTATAGCATTAATTGAAGACTGTAGCGATCCTTCTTAACACAGTACTTTCATAACACGAAAACGGATTTGTGGAATTATTTTGTTAAACTCGGAAGTTGTGATTGTGTGCGTGAACGTAATTCAATTGGGTGATTGCTTTAATTAATAAAATTGTTTGATTTATCCTTTTGTTTTGAAAGTAATTATCGTTTTGTCTAAAGGTTACCCGTATACATATCCAAAAATAACAAAAAAAGAGAATTCATATATAATAATTTATTGCTTCTTATGTGTTTTAGGTTAAAATAAGGACTTTAAAGGCTATTTGTTAAACTTAAAATAAACTTATATATACTTTAGTTGATAATTGTTACTAAAACTATATAATATTTTAACTCACACAAAGAATAAACATATTCAATTACATTTATCACAATTTGCGGTTGTTGATTGCATTTTCTTAGGTTTTAACGTATAAAGAACAGGATAATCAAGACAAGAGTTAAAGTTTTTTGTATCGATAAGTATGGTTTGACAGCTGATAATGCCAAACTGTGTTGACATTTCTGTTCAGTAAGGTTAAATCAGTCAACATGAATCTTTTAACGCCGGAACAACGCTTCCAAACTATGGAAATTTACTTTGACAAAAAATAAATCTGTTCGCGGAAATCATAGAGCACATCGTCCAATTCGATGAACCTCAATTCTAGTTAAATGGCTAAGTCAATAAACAAAATTGCCGCATTTGGAGCGAAGACAACTCTCAAGCTGTTAGCAAATGACCAATGCATTCATTAAAATTGACTGTTTGGTGCCGTATGCCGGAAATAGTAGGCCTGTTCGTAAATGCATCACTGCGCTGCATCTCGACGGCAAACTTTTAATCCAGAAAATAAAATGATGCACTATTAATGTATATAAATTTGTGGCAGCACTACCTTTGACTTGCATTAACAAATGTTGGAGTCAAATGGTGAATTTAGGTTGTTTTAAAGCGCTAACTGTGATGATACAGTGCTGTGATACATTTACGAACATGTCTAGTATTTAAAAAATAAAATCGCCTTGTACGTTTGTATGTTTAGTAAGTGTAAAAAAATAGAGATTTAACTTTTACAAGAAAAAAATGTGGACTTTTCTCTGAGGGAGTATCTATTATTAGAGAAAAAACTTTTAGATACATGCATACTGTGCATTGATTTGATCGATAAATCGATTTTGTCGATGAGTTCCTCAAATGCCAGGTTGCTATTAAAAGGTTAATACATAATTTTAATAACTTGAAACAAAACAGGCAATATAAATTTATTATATAAAAAATGAAAAGACACATCAGTAATTAGAAAAAAAAACATGTATTTTAACAAAAATAAGTAAAAAATAAAAAAGTTCAATTCTTTAGAATAGTATTGACAAAAATTAAAAAAATATTGCAAAATTCATGCCTCACTTAAAATCGTATATGCGTACGATTTAGACTTATAATTAAAGGATAAAAAATAAAAAAATATTAATGCGAAATAATTTCATTATTTTGTTAGGTACTCTTTGTTACTTTTTAGAGTCTTTTTTAGCATGGACTCGACAAGAATTTTGAACGTTTAAGGAGTTATTTTACACCATTCTTCTTGATGCGCTTTCAGTAGGACGCATATGTTAGATATGGGTAGTCTATAAATTTATTGTCTGTTATTTTCCACAGAAGTTCAACAGTGTTTATAGCGGGTGATTGGGATAGTTAAATAGCATCTAAAGCCTACCTACATGCGAAGATTGCTTTAAATCTTTATCGAAGTACGAAGTGTTCGAAGTCGCATATTTTTTTAATTGTGTTTTTCAACTCTCAGATAGACAAATTTATACATATTACCTTCAACAAATACTAAAGTTACCCACTCAAGCAGCTGATGTACGACCACAAACTGTTTGTTATATTCCATCATGTTACACAGTCAATTGCAAGTTGGCATTATCCATTACTTTGTTGAGTTGTATCCACCCTATTTGATTTCCGTAAGAGCAAAATATATTAAATTTCGACTTTTTATTGAATATTATACAATCGTTTTTGTTGACTATTTGAGGTCTTCATTGGTAAACAAAAGTCTCCTAAGTCTATTTTGGTCACTAATATACGGTTTATTTCAATTAATTCGGCTATGATAGCTGTTAAGATGGAATAATTTTTGAGTCGTAGATCCCTTATTCCCTATTCCAAATATAGTTTCAACTAATTTTGTGGCTAAAAGATGTGATTGCTTTATTTTTCTGATTATCTTGCGCTCATCACTAACTTCAATTTAAAGTATTTTTTAGTTTAATTTGTTATCCGAAATCCTTTTTCGTATCTTTTAACTACGTATTAGACTCTATTACGACTACGATTAATTATTTTCGATATTTGGGATAAAAGTTTTTCTTTCTTGTAATGAAAAGTTACCAATTGCCTTTTATTTTCACTATTCATAAACTTTTTTACTCAAAAACTTACAAAATGCACATAAGTTTAATAGAAACTTTAGATAGACAATCTATTAACGCTGAATTTTGATATTGTATGTTTTGACAGTTATAGTATTTTTTGATATTTAAATGGGACAAATTACAGTTGGACCATATTTGGTGATAAATAATAGCACACACAGTATAAAATAGCAATTTAAATAATTTCCAAAGCATAAATGACCTAATTTGAATGAATACTTTTCAAAAACGGCAAATGTAATTTGAAACTAACAACGACTTTTAACTTGTAACCAGCAGACAATCTTCACATACATGCATATTTGCATTAGACTTAAAGTGGAAATCACAGTTTTCTGTTTTAGCTTTGTACAATTCATATTCATGTTAACGACGCAACTTCGAAACTACAGAAATTTAAAGCGGCTAAAAATTAAAAGCTACGCAAACCGGGGTATTGGTGTATTCTTAACTTAGGTTTTTTCTTGCTTATATGCTATATATAACTACGATTGTTTCTTTAGATAACAAGGAGTTTTTAAGTATTCAATTTTATCTACAATTAAATGTTTTGAAAATGATATCCTAATGCTCTCATGCATTGTAAAAACCTATAAAATACAAAGCGAAAATTAAGAAAAAAAAATGTTACCACATGGTCACGAACTCCTCAATACATTACTTATGAGTTCTTTTGTATTAAGTTTTTCAGCTTTTATAATGCGAGCTGAACCTAAGCATTCATTGTCACCGTACAAAACTCCATATTGTCCCGGTGTAACGGCTCTTAATGGTTTATCCAATAAAATGATCAGTTCATCAGAGTGTTTTACGGACTTCCTATAAACTTTACATTTTACCAAGGGCTTTGTGTGTTGAAAGCGAAATCTGCAGGTTAGCACATTGTTGGGATCTTCAAATGGATCTTGACACAGCCAGTTCACGTTGTTTGTAAATATTTTATCGCTAAATAAAGCTGGGTGATCATGACCGGAAGCAACAAAAATTGTATTACTAGACACATCCTTCTCTGCTACGAAATATGGTTTAAGGAAAGATGCCAATCGACAACGCTGACCAACAGTCCATTGATGTATGCCTTCATGCAGCCCCACCACTTGCTTCGTATCGATATCGATGAAACAACCGGACTTAGGAGTGATGTACTACAAAACTTCTTAACTGAGTTCAAAATAGAAAATATATTTCGATAATCAACCATTTACCTCTCTAATAAAATCCTTAAAATCTCGGTTGCCAACAAAACAAATACCGGTACTTTCTTTTTTTTGCGATAAACGTTCCAAACCACATTGTTTTGCCATTAATTTGACTTCACTTTTTAAAAGGTCACTTAGGGGGAACATAGTCCTTTTTAAGGAGTCTCTTTTGATGCCAGACAAAAAGAATGTTTGATCTTTAAATTTATCCTTAGGTATAAGCAATTTGACATCTAGAAAGAGGAAAGCATAAGTTCAATTTTTTCCCCTAAATAAAATTTAAAATAAGATTGAAATTTTTCATATGAAATCTTCTTAAAATAGATTTCAAATAGGTATAAATATTTTTTAATGAATATTTATGCTGGTTAATAGTTATTTAAAATGCAAGCCGCTCTAATAAATATAATTGTAATTTCAATAAATGAATTTCAAAGTGTTAGAAATTAACGTTTTTTATTGCGTCTATAACAAGTACCCAAGCTAAAAATCAGGAGCCAAAGAATGATTGGGGAGCACTTATTATTAATCATAAGCAAACAGGTGCTGTTTGCAAACATCGCCATTTAAAATTTGGTCTAAACAAGTTAGAAAAACTATTTTTTTTATTTGTAGGACCAAGAGCCATATATTTATATAATATAGTTCGAAGCGGGTGAAATTAAAGTTCAATGTTTGATAGGTATGTTTTTATTTATAACACTGCACACTGCAACGAACCTTAGGAGTTTATATTCTCATTTCTCGTTACTGTAAGACTTGTCGCAATTGAGATTAAAATTGGTTTGGGTTATCGAAAAAAGGAAAAAATTATGAACAGAACTGAGCAATTTTAGCATGTGCATTGATTAACATGAGATAAATATTGAAGCGGAACCCGAATGGTACGTCTTATATTAGCAGTAATGTTGTTTTTAAACCACCTGTATTTTCCGATTTTCTTTGAACTATTTTCTATTTAGCGCGGTTCGCATTAATTTATACCTTTATCTTCCTGGTAGTTCTCTAAAAAGGAGCCAAAATTTGTTTTAGCATAGTGACCCGTGGCAATGGCATCATACCCTAGAGTTTCTAAGGCGTACTTATAAAATAAGTCAAATTTTATGTGCCTATTACATAGTATATCAGGATTAGGTGTTAAACCATTTTGGTAATCTTCAAGAAATGTTCTACATAATCGGAAATACATGGTTAAGTTCACATCTAATTAGTTATTAGGAATTAAACTTACGTAAATACTGAATTCCAATAATCCTTAACGTAATTTACTTGACGCAACTCAATATTTAATTTACTACAAGCATATTCAGCATCCAACAGATCTTGTTCTCCTGAACAACGACCCATTTCATCAAATTCATCCCAATTTTTCATAAAAACTCCCAGAACATTAAAACCTTAAAAGGTAAATATTATCAGTGTAAGAAGTTGAAAGGAAATACATGTTTAGCATTAGAGTATATACCTCGCTCCTTTAATAAGAATGCAGTAACTGCGCTATCTACACCACCGGAAACTCCAACGACTATGTTGCGAAACATTTTAGAAAGTGTTTTCCAGGATGTTCTTTATTTAAATTAAAAACAGTTTCTTAACCCTATTTATTGGACAAAACAACTAACATCTGAATACGATAAATATGTTCAGTGTAGGTATGCATGTTTGCTGTGCTAATAAAAAGCAGCTGGTTGTGCAGGGTTTTCGGTATGTTAATTTTGCTTAGTAAAATAAAATAAAAATGAACTTCGAACCGCATGGGACCTAGCTTAGCACAGATAATCGAAAAATAGAGGTTACATAAATACAAAAAAAGTACATGTTATTTTCATTAAAACATGAAATTTTAGTCAATATTTAACATAAATATCTTAAGATATACATATATTTCTATCAAATACAAACATTATTTAAAATATTCTTTTAAAGTAGTTTGTCTTTTTGTTTTTAATTGTTCTTTAATTAAAAGAGTTTGTATGCGATGTACTTCAATTTTATGTGACTGAAATGCCTAGGGAACAATAATCTTCGAAGAAATTAGAATGCAATAGAAGCCTCTACTGCTTGTGCTAAAGTAGGAGTTTCTTCTTTATACCCTTCTACTTCGGAACTTGAATCATGTACACTTTCTTGAGTTTGATTGGCCATGTTAATGATTTCATCATCAGATGCAATGGCAAATGGCGCCCTACCAATTTCGCATCCACTCTGCGATCAGCTGTACAGCCGGACGGTAATACCATATTCGATTATATTTCCAAGTGGTTAGTTAGATAATCTTTGGGATTTTGATCCCGGCTATTTTGATCACAACTTACAAGATAAAATTTTATTTGTGTAATGAAAAACAAAAATGAAGTTAAGAACACAAGGGCACATACCAAAAAAATGGGAATCACCGAACTATGTACATTGCATATAGTCGTCAAAAGAAACCTGTGTTTGATATACAGATAGTAAAGGCAAAAGCATGGATTATAGAAGTTAAAAAAAACGAGGAGCCTGGTTAATAGATGTAGCCGGTTAATAGAGGCTCATATAATCAACTGCATATAAAAAGTTGAAAACATATAACATTTTTCATATTATTGCAAAAAATCAATTTAGTATTTGTTTGAGGCCTTATAGATGTTAAAGAATAGAAGGACCTAAGGTCTCCTTATTATACAATTACGCAATTTAATTTTAGCGGTCGGATGATTGAAGAGGGCTAAAGATGTTGGATTAACTTTGGGAAATTGCACAAAATATACAATGACTTTAATGTATAATCAGGAGGTGTGGATTCATAGGGTAAACTCAGTGGATGATCCCTTTGTCCAACCACTCAAGAAGACTTATTGACTCTTAGTGCCGGCCACCGGTAACGTGCTCAAGTCTTTGCCTTTAAGAAGTTTCGCCTGCTCTCCATACTGAGATTTGTTTATCGTGGAGAGAGGGAATCCTTTTCTTATAACTTGTGTTTGCGAATGGCAAAAGTAAGCAGCGCATGCGGTTTGCTGTAAGGGTATTCGGGGCACTATGCTACAGAAGTGTGCTCTTTACCATTCTTGGATGGTAAGCGCAGCTTGTAGTTCAGTAAGGTCATGTCTCTTCTGACTGCAAGTCAAAACTTGATCATGCGGGAGGTGGAAACTCCTTGTAAATGCTCCCCCTAACTTAAGGTGGAACTGCATACTTCGGAAATTGCCAGAAAAGCCCACCTTGAATGGGCGTAGGCGTCCATCGGTGACTTCAAAAGGCAAAGGTCAGAGGACAGCTCACAAGTCACCGCTAAGAGGGCAAAACATACTTTGGCCGCAAAGAAGCGCAGTGGCTGGCAACGTTAGAGTTGGCTTTATTCCTCTGGACGTTGTCAATGCTCCTTCGACATCTGGACAAATGGGGCAGCTTCAAGAGACGATTGTTGACCTCAATCAAACAGAGAAAAATCAAACAACAGCACAATTTTTAAGCTGTTATTTTACAATTGTGATAGCAATTTGAGATTATCTCACTCAGGCCAATTTGCACCGTGTTTTTTCACTTGTTTTCTCTTTACTTCTCATAGTTTATTTTCTTATTTATGGCCTATATGTGTGACAACGTGCGTGTGAAAACACAAGAGAAGAGTACCTCCCTGCCTGAATCTGGTTTATATGTACATACATCATAGTTGAACAGATAAGCTCCTTTGAGCATTATCTGGCTGAGATTTATCTGCAGCGTATATGTGTACAACCGAACGAAAATGAGCATATAATAACAAGACAATAAGTAAAATCACAATATTTTTTTTAGTTGTGAAATAGATGTGAGTGGAAGTGGACGTATGTCGCTTTGCTTTTAAAAATTTTTTGTTTGTGTTGCTGAAAAAGTAAACAAATTTTTGTATGAACATAATTGGCTATTTTCTTAACATACACAAATGCTGCTATAATTTCTGTTTTTTTTTTAATTTCCGGTATTCCGGAAATCCTCAAAAAGCGGGAAATTTCACAATTAGAATTCCCGTGAAAAACCCTAATTATATACAATTAAAGAGGAACTTTAAATCTAAAAAGAATTTAAAGTCGAATACATTTGAAGTATATATGTAGTCTGTGATTTGAAGTTCCCACCATTTTGAGCGATGAAAGTCTGATTTCTTTAATGTTTATCATGTTGTCGTTTCATAATGTTTTTGTTGTTTCATAATGTTGTCTTCGTCACCCCAAGGTGTCCTTTTTTATTCATTAAAAACTCTTTTCATCTTGGAGGAAGGCACCATTATTAGGTTGGATGAAATTTTTCCATCTGTGCTTTCCCAATGGCGACATAAGCACCCATTAATCACCAATCAAACTATCCCATTGTGCCCAATACGCTTTTGTAAAAGGACTTTCTGCTGATATTTTCATTGCGGGTGGGGCGCCTGTCATCTTCTTTTGCTGCTATAATCTTTGCCAATATTGGGTCACTCTTTTGCGCTCCTGACCAGTCTTCGTTTGCATCTATTTGCATTAGCCGGATATCAATGATGAATTCCTTCCGCTCAGCTTTCACACAATGTTTACATTTCAAATTACACGGACGACGTGAGAGCGTCAGCACTGCCAGTAGCTCACGTCCAGTCACACAATAATTCCGTTTAGGCTTTGACAGTGTGCGGTTATAGTAGCCTACGACTTTCTCCGTCCCATTGACCACTTGTACAAGTACACAACCAATACCATATCTGGCATCACTGTCTAATATGAATTTTTCATCTAGGACTTGATACGTCCAAGCTGGTGCAGCACACAATAGGTCTTTTAGTGTCTGGAACGCTTTTTCTTGTGACTGACTCCACTGATACGTCTTTGATTTCTTGGTGAGCTCAGGCACAAAGCGCCTATAATACGTGCATAGTCCAAAAAGCTACATACTTCATGAAGATTTTGGGGACGACACCACTCCTTTACTGCTCGTATTTGTCTTCGTTTGTGGAAATTCCATCTGCTGTAACAAGATGCTCCAAATATTTTGCTTCTCTTTGGAATAACGCACATTTCTTTACGCTTAAGTTTACTCCAGCCGTTGATATTCGTTGCAGAACTTCTGCCAAGTTTTTGAGGTGCTCATCGCTATTATGTCATCGAGGTACACCAGGCAAGTCTTCAAATGGAGTCCTTTTAGTACGCGCTCCATAAGTTGCACAAACGGCTTCGTTTGTGGAAATTCCATCTGCTGTAACAAGATGCTCCAAATATTTTGCTTCTCTTTGGAATAACGCACATTTCTTTACGCTTAAGTTTACTCCAGCCGTTGATATTCGTTGCAGAACTTCTGCCAAGTTTTTGAGGTGCTCATCGCTATTATGTCATCGAGGTACACCAGGCAAGTCTTCAAATGGAGTCCTTTTAGTACGCGCTCCATAAGTTGCTCGAATATGGCTGGCGCATTGCAGAGATCAAATGGTATAGCTTTAAACTGCCACAAGCCAAATTTCGCACTTATCTGCGATCTCTACCTGCCAATAGATCCAATGTAGAGAACCACTTCGTTCCAGCTAGCGTGTCGAGCGTATCGTCAATTCTTGGTAGCGGGTAGCTGTCCTTTTTAGTGACATCATTCAACTTATTGTAGTTCACGCAGAATCTTTTGCTAAAGTCTTTCTTTTTAAATAAGACTACAGGTGAGCTCCGAGGATTCGATGATGGTTCAATTACACCGCTCCTCTCTATTTCATTGACCAGCTCCTTAACCTCATTACGTTTCGCCACAGGTATACTTCTATTTATTTCGTGTTTGACTATAGCTGTTCTGCCTTAATTTTTATTTTTCGTGGCGAATACGCAGGCGTACTTCTTTAGCAGCTTTTTGGCTTTATTTCTTTTTGAAGCTGCTAAACCCGCTACCCATTTCTCTACATTTTCGTCCAACATCTATTGATCATTGGCTGACACATTGGCAGGTTCCAGCAATTGTTCGCTGTTTATTACCGCCTTTACTGTTGCACATTGGCCCACCTCGGAGTTTTCACAAATGAATTGTTCGTGACCTGATAGATTGAGTACTCTCACCAGAACTATTCCTTCTTTGTTGGATTTAACGATGGTCTTTGCTGATAACAAGTCTGTCTTAATTTCTGCTGACTCTACCACCCACAATCTGTTGTCCTTACAATCGCCCTCCTCATATCAATGACTAGATTTTGTTGCTTAACAGCGACTAGTCTTCTGGCGTGCACTTTATTCTCGTATCCTACGTCAAGAGGTACATCTACATTATGCCAACTCATTATCTGTTGCCCCATATTCAAATTGATGCCATGGACTATCATAAAATCGGCACCAATGATAACCTCGTTTACAATATCAGTAACAATGAAAACATGGCTTACACTGATGTTGGCTATAGTCACCTTTACCTCTATTTTTTCGTAGACGGTGGCAGACTCTATGGAACCGGTGTGTATAGTGAAAGTGTGTGGTCTGCCATTAATGTGCCCGTACGCCGTAAGATTGCTGTTATACCGTTGCATGTAGATTGTGGGGCCCTCGCTTGCGGGAGTTAGCTCTTGCCCCTTAGCGCTTTGAGTTGGGTTCTTTAGCTCTTTTAATGAGCTGGTTCGTTCACTTACAACACAAAACATGTGTGTTAAACATACACACACACTTACATATTTAAAATTTTTGTTTTACAAAACGAACTAGCTCATTAAAAGAGCAAAAGAACATTTTCAACGTTAAAGAAAAGTTCGAAAATCGCATTATTTCTCGTAGAGGAGGAGTAGACTGTCCACCAAGATAGTGCGATTTGACACCTTTAGATTTTTTGCGGGGTTTTGTGAAATCGAAAGTGTACAGCAATAATCCCACAACAGTTCAAGAGCTTAGAACCAACATTATCGAGTAGATAGGTTGATATCAACCATTGAGAATAGTTTATTGAAAAACTTGATTGATAATTTTAGTAAAAGAATGGGAGCCTGCCGAGCCAGTAGGGGGTCACTTGGCCAACATAATTTTAAATCGGAACCTATTTGTAATAAACTGAAATAAAAATATTTTTAATATCTGAAAATAAGTTCTTATTAAAATTAAAACGATACCTCAACCTTGGACACCCTATGTAAACATTTTATGGAAACATTTCTTTTAAAATAGTATAATTTCTATAAAATAGTGATTACGCTTTTTCTGTCTAATATTTTCCTCAATGTGACTGTACCTGTAGTTAAAATTTTAGATAATTTGATTTTACCACATATATATTTTAGAACTATATTGCTCTATCAATCTTAGATTAATCAAAGTCGGAAAAAAGTTGTCATATGGGATCTAAAACGGTGTCGTAAATATGTATTTTATCGGTATGATTCAAGCTACCTTTTTTTCCGGGCTAAAAAACTTTTATTTTAAACGTCTAACACAAAAAAGTACAAAAAGAAGTACAAAAAGCTAAAAAAGTACTTTAGCGTACTTTTGTAGGTGTTATGCAGAAAGCAGCACATTTACTAAAAAAAGCACGCATACTGCTGAAAGAAGTACGTCTGGCTAGCCTAGGTGTACATTAAATTAAAACATTCACTCCGCAGGAAGAGTAGACCAATAGTTTTTAAAGCGAAAATACAGAAAGTACTATAACTAGAGACCTGTATGAATGTCAATAAATGGCAAAATTGTGCATGCATCTTTTGATGTGTGTTGAAGCGTATATATCTATTTGATAAATTTTTAATGCTTCAGCCTTTCATTGTTCTCTGCATTTAGTCATTTGCGTTTGAGTGATTCATGAGCACACTGAATCAAAACAACAGTGAATACTTCACAGTATACAGTACGCAACATTGTGTTGTAACGTTTTAATATTATGTTTTTTTAAACCAAAACAGAAAGAAAAAACATAAAAAGCGATGCAAAAAAAAAATAATAATAATAAAAGTACAAATCAAATCCAAGTACATATCTTACAATAAAATGTTATTGTAGAGTTTTTTTAAGGGGATGCTCTCTATCATCCATGTACATATGTGTTTAGTGCTTGAAATAACAAAGAAAGTTGTTTTTTAATAAATGCAGTAGTTTTTTAATGAATGCATGATTTTGATGTACTATACACTGTCTTGGTTTTATTCCTATGCTGTGTAGTGAACAGTGTGAGTGAGCATTCATGTTTAAGAGAATGAAATATTGCTGAATAAAGTTTTTCTCTCTCGTATTGAATTCGTGCATTTGGTGTATGTTGTGCAGTAAATATCATCACAGTATTAAGCTGCATTGTGGTTGAACGAAATGAATGCAATAATGCAGGCCTCTAACTATAACTACTATAAAGTATAAGTCTATGTAGGTGACGTGGTGTATTGGCATCAGCGTTGCCGTTTTAGTCCAATCGGACCAAAATTGGTAGTTTTCCGTTGTTTAGAAATAATTTGGTAGTTTAGTTGGTTTGTTGCAATTTTCTTGTATTTTTGGTAGGTTTTTGCTCTCAAGAACACCGTACAAATTTGGAAAAAATTAGCTTTGATTTGATACACAATTTTCACTAATGTTAACACTTCTTTAAAATTTCCAACTGTAATAACTCTATGTTCTTTTGCTCAGAAACACATGTCTTTTGCACATGTATCAGTTTAAACATAGTCTTATCAATTAAAACTTAAAGGCTAATCTCAGCCGTCATACGCAACTACAAATCATAACGAAATTGCCTACAGACATGCTCTATTACAGCCATGCGCTATTACAGCCATGCTCTATCGTTGGATTCAAGTTTTTATGTTAGAATACCTTGTTTTTAGCCAAACCTTTTGTTTTTCGTCATACTCATAATAAACGTACTTTAGTCGCTCAAAACAACTTTACGGTAAAGTATTTATGTAGTGTATTGTTACGAAAACAAGAATGCCTAAAAAGTAAATACACCACATCAGTGCCATTGGGACTGTATTGTGGGATTTTGGTCTATTGGGTTGTGTCAAGGTAGTTAGTGTGTCAGCCTGGCAATGCCGTACTTATTTGTGTATTTGAAAGTTGCATTTGAAATTAACGGAAATAATTCGAATGCTGTAGAAAAACAAGAACATTCGGAAATAATTGCCTTATGTATTAGTTAATATAGATATCGCTTTGCAGTCACAAAGTCGTGTTTTGGCGTGAATAAAAGTGTTGTATAAACGAATATTAAGTACAAGATAAATAAGTTACTGTGTTAAGATAAGCTGTATAAAGATAAAGTGAGGAAATAAAAACTGTTAAAAAACAACAAGCTGGTGTTTATTTTATTTTGACGCAATTAAAAGGAATTAAAACGTTTTAAAAAAGTTAAAACGTAACATATTAATGTATGGCTACTTTCAAGAAAGTCTTTTCATGCGTCAAGACTGGGTAACTGAATAAATTTTCGATTGTGATTAACAAATGAATTTTTAAATTTTTTACTTGAATTTTTGTTAAGCAGCGAACGGTTTTGGTAGAATTTTTGAAAATTTTTGGTAGCAAATCAATTTCTGGCGTGGCAAAGCTGATTCGCATATAGAATCTTGCAAGCCAGGTTCAAAACCTGGGGATGACAGGGAAAAAATTCATCATGGTTTCGAAAATTATAATAATTAAGAATCGACCAGCTACAGATAATCCATTCAAGAATATCTATCCGGATACATTCTGCCGCCTTTTGTATGAAGTTATTTAAGCAAAACCAAACAATAAATCAGGTAATTTTTGTTTATGCATTAGTAAAAGCCAAATTAAATTATTAAATTATTAAAGTAGACTATTGTATTATTAAAATAATATAATTTATCAATTTTGTATCAGTAGCAAAGTTTTGCTTTTGGCACATTTTTCTTGAAACAAACCCAAGGCAAAAGTTTAAAATCAAATCCTGTTCTCTTATCTCGAACTTCCTGAATAAACAAAAGTAAAAAAACCAAATTGTATTTCGAATTTATTTTCGAATACTGCGCACAGAGCATTAGACTCTTTTAAGAAATGGAAAATAAAAGAGACATTTTTATGGTTTATATCCTATATAAGGACAGGGTTGTCAGATCTGGTGATTTCTTGCCAAACGTGGCGATTCTAAAAGCTATTTGACGTCCTAATTTTCGGTTTGGCGACATGGCGACTTTTTGGCGATTTGTAAATTAATTAGCGATTTTGTTGGCTATTTTTTAATATTAAATACGAAAAATCAAAATTATTATTTTCAAATGTGTTCTCGGCAACGAAAAACTTATAGTTGCCTATATGGAATTGAAACTAAAAGATTTTTTGGCTTCAGTTTACTTATGTAATGCTATTTTCCACAACTGGCAACGAAATATTTAAGTTCATAAATGGTACGAAAGAAAAAAATGTGGAAAAAAATTAATATGTTTGCTTGAAAAATTCACACATGCATACCTCAGGGCTATGAAGTATATCATATAATCATTCAAAATGTCTACTTCTCCTCTCTTTAAATTAAAGCTTAAAATCGGTTAGTATTCCGCTAAATTATAAGTCTATAAGTTTATGAAGGTACGAAAAACTGTATTTTTTACCCGTAATTAAAGATTTTATAGATTTTTAGAAAATTTCAAAAACTGAATCTTATTGTACTAGATAGCGTTTATTAGAAAAATAGCATACATTTTCAGGTATTTTATCTTCGTTCTTTTTTGTCACATAGTGTAATTTAATTCAATACAAGACAATTTGAAATGTGTCAAAGAAAAAGTGTATAACGTTTTAGATATATAACTATAATGAGACTACATATCTCCAGTCCAAAATGTATTTTATATTAACCATAAAATTTATTTTGTATAGTTTTCTAGCTTTCAGCAAACTATAAAAAATGTTATATTTGATGATATGGCGATTTTGGCGATTTTTGAAATTAAATTTGGCGCAAAAGCTTAAAAAAGATCTGACAACCCTGTATAAGGATACAAACAGGTTGATGCGAACGTTTGTAACAGATACAACTGAGAGTACAGCATCAGTTTAACTGGGACTTTATTCGTTAACACTTGGCTTTGCGGATATAAAACGCAAGAGAAGGAAAAAAGTATAAAAAATACATAAAATTTCATATATAATAGAAATTAAAACGGAAATAAGTAAATGTATTCGTTATATTAAAATTTATTTTAAAAAAATAAATAAAAAATAAGTCTTTAGTGTGAAGAAAATTGTTTAACAGAGAAAATTGTTTAACGATAAAAGTGATTTTGTGTAAAATTTCAATATTATTTACGTAAAAACAAAACCCCCACCAGCACACACACAGTTCATTCCAAAAATCTACAAATTTTAATACATATTTATGTATACTACAGTTGAATATATACATATGTATGCAGATATAAACATATATTTATATGTATATATATAAAGGTAAATTATAATTTATTCAAAGGCTTCTATTACATTATAATTTACTGTTTCCACGTAATACTGCATAAATTTTATTTGATTGGATTTCAATTCAAAGTTTCAGGAAAACAATTCAATATTTTGATTTCCTCTGTAATCTCCAAAGAACGTTATGTTTGTGGGAATAAAATAACAAACTTTTTTAATTTTATACACTGGGTTTCTTTATTTAAACTAGCTTTACTCATCCGGCATTGCCCTGGAAACTATGTATATGTATATTATAAATATATTATTTTCCCGATCCTATCCGTTTTTCTGTCTCCTACTTATAAAGAAAGACAATGTACACTTTGCACCGCTAATATATTTATTAAGATGTATGATAATAAATATTACTTTGTAGGGGAATGCCACGCCTACTCTTCTTGGTTCGTTAATTTTTGTCATTTAGTATTTCAGTGTAAAAAAAGATTCGTGATAGAGGCCATGCCAAATATGTTCAGTAAGATTTGTAATTTCACCGTGAATAGACTTACAAACGAACAACGCTTTGAAATCAATAAATTTTATTACTAAAATTCGTGCTGTGTGAGAAATGTATTTCTTAAAAAAATAATTTCGGCGACGTAGGTAATTTTCGTCCCAATACGTACATATTTGAACAGAACTGACGAATTTGGTCTAAAAGAAGTTCAAAAGCTGTTAATGCAGCCTGAAAGATGCACTGTTTGGTGCGGTTTGTGGGCCGGCGGCAAAAACGTTGAAAATCGCAACGTTAGAGTTAATATAGCAAGGAATCGTGCGATCATTACTAATTCTTTTTTTTTGCCAAAAATTTAAAATTTGGACTTGGTTAACATGTTGTCATATGGCACGTAATACCATGAACCTATTGAAAGCCGAGTTTGGTGAGAAATTAAACTCACGATTTATTTATTTATTAAATTACAAAATATGTATAATATGGAAAGAAGTACAAAGCAGGGTTGTCATATCTTATTTAAGCTTTTTCGCCAAATTCAATTTAAAAAATCTCCAAAATCGCCAAATTATCTTTTTTTAACATACTCGTATAATATATATTTTGTTAATATATATTTTATTAATTCTATTAAGCAACGATTTTAGCAAAAACAGAAAGTGTACAACGTTTACTTTAATATAGTTTATAAAACTATTATATACAAATTAATTTTTATGGTTAAAACCCGGTTTTTCCTACCTTCATAACATAACTGGGTACTATCCGATTTTAAGTTTTTCAGTTGATTTGAAAATAAGAGAAGACCTTTTAAGTGATGTTATACTTGATTTATTCAAGCAAAAACATAAATTTCTTCCCACATTTGTTTTTAAATAAAGTTTTTTCGTACCATTTATGAAACATTTTCGTTGCCAGTTCCCGAACATTGAATTACATAAGTAAACTGAAACCTAAAAATCTATTAGTTTCAGATCCATATATGCAACTACAAAATGTCTCGCTACCGAGAACACAACTGAAGATCAGCTGCCATTTATAATCGACACATTATATACTTATATACACTATGTTCACGACTTCCAAAATAATAATTTTAATTTTTCGTATTTTTATCAAGATCGCCAAAAACTCGCCATGTCGCCAAATCGAAAATTAGGTCGCAAAATTAGTTTAAAATCGCCACGTTTGGCGAAAAATCGCCAGATTTGACAACCCTACTACAAAGCTAAAATTAAAAAAATTTTAAAAAAGATACAGCAAAATAGTAAAAATTTATTAAGTATTAAGAAAAATAATAATCTTTAATGAGAAATTAACAAATTCGGACAAAAAATTATGTTGACGACGTAATCTCATAAATGGATCAGCTATAGCATAGTCAGATCTACATATTTGTTTATAACGACAATTGACATTAAATTTTACAGATTTTAAAAGAAACTCACAACAAATATTCCCATTGATAAGGTTAATCAAAAACGATACATTCAACATGGTGAGATAACTTTCAAGAGCAGGCAGTTTAATTAAAGATAGTCTGCAAGTATAAGAAGGCAGATCCAAATAATTCCAACCCAGGTGACACAAACAGAACAATAAAAATTGTTTCTGAACAGATTCAATGCGGGTGATATGAATATTATAATAAGGATCCCATACGACAGATCCGTATTCCAAAATAGGTTCCACAAGTAAAATAAAGAGCTGTTTCGTAATGTAAGAATCAGAAGACTCCTAGGCTTTGTTCACAGGCAAATTAATATGATCCATAAAATTGAATTTACCGTCGAGTAAAATGCCGAGATCAACAAATGAATCCACCAACTCTAATTGGTGACCACCCAGTAAATAACTTACAGCAATTGCATTACTCCTAGAGAAACGCACGCATTTAAATTTTCTTTAAATTCAGTTTCAACATGTTGTGATTAGACCATAAAAAGTTATTTAGATCATTTTGAAGATAGACGTGATCAGCCAGGGTAACCTGATTAAACCCACCCGGGTTTTCTTGGGTTTTATATTTAAAAAAACCCAAATGGGTTTTTTTATTTAAAGGTTTTTGTTGTCTATTTACAGCAAAAAAATTAAAAATTTATGTATTTTTATAGCTCAAAAATTTTATCAAAACAAAAAATTATCAAATCACTGGTTTACATCTTTCTCCCAACTCTGAGCTAATGTCTGAATCCCGTCTTAGAAAAACTTCTCGTTTTTTGAGGCGATCCACTTTGAAGCCGATTTTATATTTCTTTAAAAGAAGTGATTCATTCGGTAGCATATTATTGTAATAGATATTGTATCCACCGAAAGCCAATAGTCAGAAGAAGTTATGTTTGGAGAATTTGATCGTTTCTACAAATTGTTTGGCAACTTTGTGTCACGAAAGTCCGAGCGTTGTCATGCAAAAGGAAAACTTTATATGTATGTATGTCTGCCTGTCTTTATATTGTGGCCGTTTTTCTTATAATGCACGGTTCAACCGATGTAATTGCAATCTTCTCCGAATACCGGGTTTTAGCAGCTCATAGTACACAAATCCGCTTTGATCCCACTAAGAATGCAAAATTCCATTATAAATATTAAACAAACGTAATTATACTAACAGACAAAGAATATTGTCGAATTAAACGAAATTTTGAAGCAGTTATAAAACCCAATAAAATCCAACAAAAACCCCAATAAAACCCGGTGGGCTGGGCTTAAAAAAACCCGGGTTTTTGCCAACCCTGTGATCAATACAATTATTAAAATAAAGAAATATTTTTACGTCATCAGCATACATCAATATATTAGCAAAGTTGATAACATTGGGAAGATCATTAATTATAAGAGAAAATAGAAGAGGCCCAAGATGACTCCCCTGGGGAACACCCGAAGGAACACAAATGTATTTGCATGTACTATTGTAAACACGTACTGTCTGCTTCCTTCCCGCTAAATACGATTCAAGCTAGCATAAGCTAATCTTAGAAATACCCAACAAATCCAATTTAGCCAGCAGAAGTCTATGATTCACTTTATCAAAAGCCTTACTAAAATCCGTATAAATATCATCAGTATCAGTTTGTTTTTCTTGAGTAAATGCAGCGTTAATTAATGATGTTAAGTGCATAATAGTTGTTGTTGAGCAGCCTTTTTTGACAAGATGAATGACAGAGAAAATCAGCAATTAGTTTTTCAAACATTTTCGGAATAGCACTCAATTCAGCAATGCCTCTATAATTTAATACATCGGATTTATTACCAGATTTTAAAAGCGATAAGATATATGAATTCTTCCAAAACTTAGTAAAATAGTCATACTTAACCGAATTCGGAACTTATTTTCATCATTATAAGCAGTAACAGAATAAGTGTTTGCAAGAAAATCGGGAAACATATCACATATGACATCAACATTACAGGATTCTTTCCCATAAAATTTCATAACAGATGGAAACCCACTGCATTTTCTATTCGAATTGACAAATGCATAGAAGGACTTAGGGTCTTGTACGAAATTGGTTTTTACTTTATTTGAATAGTTTTTATAAAAAGCATTGTTAAGCAGATTATATTCTGACCGACAAACGGAATACTTCCCATAATCAGTAATCGAGCCAGAAATTGTATATTTCTTATAATATTTATTCTTAAGTTCTTTTTAGTCGGGACAGTTGCTTTGAGTTCCATGGTGGGCCCACTAATGTATATAAGCATTTAATGGGGCCACAAATTTCAAGAACTGAATGAATTGTATTGTAAAAATGGGTAATCAACCAATCGATATCCGAATTGTTGCTTATGGGAATGGATAGAGTATCATACCAGCAAATACTACCCATCAAGTCATTAAATAAATTACAATTAGTTCGCTGAAAACAGAAGACTTTGCTTACAACGAAAGGCTTCAATTTTAATTCAGATGGAATGGAAAAACTAATTTCAATTGTGGAATGATATCGATTCTCAGACAAAGTAATGGGTTCAGAACGTATATCGAGCAGTCTATTAGCCATCAAGATCATAAGATTTGACCCAACTAGAGTATTTTTGGTGGGGATACGTGAAGTCTCCATATTATACCATAATTGGTGTAGCCGCGTGAAATAATCTTTAAAAAGTAAATGGCAGGCATTCATTTAACGCCCTAAATACATAAATATCTTATACATTTTTCCTAAGTTTCTATTTTTTTTTTAATTTTCCAAACACAAATGGTTAAAAAATCACCCGCTAGAATACCGTGTGGTTTGAAGGCTGTATCATAGTCCACAAAATATACCGTAATAACTACTTGTTTCGTAGGAATGGACTATAAATCAAAAAATCTTCTTTTACCCCATCTTGGCCCACCCTCAAATGCAACTTTTAATTATGTGTTTTTGTACAACACATTTAATTGAATGATGAATGTTGATAAACGAAAAACTTTGTTATCCTCCTATTAAAACGTCCACGTCTAGGTCCAATTTTGAAAAAAGCACTTTCTTTAGCTGAATTTAATTGTTTTTGCGTGATTGACTCATAAACAAACTGAATGAGCAAAATTATAGTGGCTCCAACCCAAACTCGGACACTATACCAAAATATTTTCGATCGTTTAAAACCAACTGAGCAACTTAATACTTGTAAGTAAAATTGAAGTTGAAAACGTTTTGAAAGTCAAAATGACTTGCACTAGCCAAACACGGACAATAACTTTTATGGGTTAATAACTGCAACTCTGTTATTTCAATGCGGCCAACTTCGCTGATTAATTTACATATTTAGGGGAAAACCATTTAGTTCAGTTTTCGAAAATTATACAGAATAAACAGAGCTAAAATCCAGAAATTGGCTAGACAACGTGAACAAACTAGTATCGAAGTAAGAAAGCTTATTATTGAGCATGCAAAAAAGGAAAAAGTGTTCGCGCAATATCAAAAACTGTTGGCAGAAGTCATTCAACTGTGCACGACATAATAAAATGTTTTAAAGTCAATAAATCGGTGCAAAATAGACCAAAACATGCCCACAACAAAATATTTTCTGATGCAGAAGAAAGTTTTTTTTGTCAAAAAAATAACAACAAATCCATTCCTAAGTACTCCAAAACTTGCTACTATGGTTGAAAGTGACCTTGGTAGGAAAGCAAGCAATAAGAAACTTGCTTTACAGAGTTGGTCTTAATGGTAGAAGAGCTAGACAAAAACCTCCAAAAAAAGTACCAAACTAAGAGTTTTTGTTTTTGGAGAAACGTTATGCTCACCAACGAAAGCAAATTTAACTTATTTAGGTCGGATGGTAAACTAATAGTATGGAGGGGGCAAAATCAGAAACTACGTTTGAATAACTTGAAGCCGACAATAAAGAATGGTGGTGGTTCAGTGCTTATCTGGGGCTCATTTACTGCATCAGGTCCAGGATCTTTGCATTTTATTGATACTATCATGGATCAAAATGTTTATTTAAACATTTTAAAAGAAAACTTCCCAAAAAGTGTGGATGAGCTTGCTCTGGATAAATACCACAAACACAAGGCCCACAAAGTAAGATCGTGGCTGCTATATAATGTGCCACACGCCATGAAACACCACCCTCAACAAAAAAGTTCAGCATCAGTCGGTTTCCAGCAAATCTGAGCTAAGAATGGTTTTATTAGAAGAATGGGAAAAAATACCAACTGGTTATTGCCAAAAATTGGTCGAATCTTTTCCAAGGAGACTACAAATGGTTATAAAAAACAAGGGCCTGCACACAAAATATAAGTTTTTTAACAATAAGTAATATTCTCAGCCGTCCGAGTTTCGCTTGTGTAACTTTTTTTTAAAGAATTGAAGAATTGAAACCTAGATAGGTTTTGAAAATGTAGATTCTAAATCTAAATGCCGTGATGAATATGTGTTGCGGATGCTTCCCTTAGACTTTTTGTTAAAAAACGATGAATCCCCGATTTTTTAGTCGTAGAGCGATGTAATTTGTGCCGTAAAGCGAATGTGTTTCATTATTTGAACAGGCCGTTATAGCTAAAGGCTTTATAAAGACCTATAAATGTATTGTATCCATCGCCAATATTTAGACGGAGCAATGTTCGGAGAATACGGTGGATACGTCATTTCATCGTTTCTAATAATTGTTTTGAAACTTTTACGACGTGTTATCAAAAGAATAACTTAATCATGTCTGTTTTCAATTCCGACCGTTATTCCTATAATGCATGGTTCAAACGAAGTAATTGCAGTCTGCTCCGATCACCGAGTTTTAACAGCTCATAGTACAAAATGCCACATTCAGCCCATCAAGATTATTGTCGACTTTAACAAAAATGGGAAGCATTTGAAAAATCCAACAAAATACCCAATAAAACTAGACGTGGATTCTTTCGACGTGGATTGTTTTGCCACAAAACACCGATACAGTGATTGAACTTATAATGCAAGATTGTTATGTGAAATATTTTGAGATAGTGGCATCCTTGCACATTAGTTTCACTTCAATACATACGATTTTGCATGAACACTTGGTTGTAAAAAATCTGTTCTCGTTAGATACCCCATAATTTATCAATCGCTCAAAAAAAAAAAAAAACTCGCGTCGATTGGTGTAAGGAAATGCTTGAAAAGTTCGACCAAGGTGCTTCAAAAAACGTGTATTAAATCGTGACAGGTGACGAATCATGGATGTATGCGTCTGAGCAGGAAACAAAATAGCAATCGACCGTGTAGGTATTCCAAGACGAACTAAGTTCAACAAAAGTTGTTCTTTGAAAAGGACAGCGAAGTAAATGTTCCACTTGAGCTACTTCTGAATGGTAAATGAGCATTTGTTTGCCGGCAGTCTTCGGAGAAATTCGTAAAACCAACAATTACGACAATGCGAGCACCCACACATCTCGTCAAACAGGTGAATTTTTGAGCTGTCAAAACATCGAATTGATGTCTCATCCTCCGTACAGTCCTGATTTGGCACTCAATGATTTCTTCTTGTTCTCGAATATCAAAGGTAAACTTCATGGCCAACGATTTCAGAGCGCCGAAGAAGAAGTTGGAGCGTTCGAAAGCCATGTTTTGGTGGTATCTCAAGGGGAAAGGAAAAACTGCTTTAAGAAATGGTTTGAACGTATGTAAAAGTATATTGATCATCAAGGGGAATATTTTGAGAAACAATAAAGCCATTTTCATTTTTAAATATTTGTTATTATTTGTTATTCCTGAATTTTTAATAGTACCCTTCGTTTCCAAAATTGTATGAATTATTAGTTTCGATTTTTAGTGAAATATTAATTTCGGCTCCAATTAATAGTGTTGTTTGAGGTTTGACCTTAAATACATTTTAATTAAGAGTTATAAAGTGTAACAAGTTCAGTGGCCCGTTTTCCCCTTATTTAAAACTCTTCCAGCATACCCTACTGCACTTTCGTTAGCAAGATATATTTGTGTTCCAAATTTCAGCAAAATCGGTGCGGTACATTTAAATATTTTTATGTAAGTGCGTCCATACTTGGATTTGTATCTTTTTATCAAAGATGAATAAAGTTATAAATGTAAGTTGTCAAACTAAAATAATGCGGTTCGAAATTTGTAATCAGTAGTGGGAGTTTTCAGTAATCAGAAAAATTTTAATTGGTAGTCCAAACGAAATTTCATTATCATTTAATTTTACTTCAATTTTACTGGTAATGCAGTGTCCATTTATGATTGACTTAAGCTATGTATATATGTAATAGTATTATGCCTATGTATGAAAGTATATGACAGTTCATCCCTTTATAAAATCGGTAGTGGAACTGAGGCAGTGGAACTGAATTTGCATTCCACTATAGTGCCAAAGGATTTCTAGTCCATTACCACTAATCATTCGTAATTAGTGCACTAAATTTCCACTACTACTAAATTCCCTGCATTTAATCCAATAAATTTCCACTACCACTAAATTCGTTTTATTTAGTGCACTCAATTTCCACTACAACTAAATAATAGGGGCGATAATGCATCACTAAACGTAGTGGTAAACGAAATCCAATGCATAAATCCAACTCTGCTTATAAGTGTGTACAGTGTATGTCACTTAAAATCGTACACTATGGTTTTGAAAAACTATTCACTCATTTAAGGCTATATATGTTTTGGAAATTATTTAAATTGCTATTTCAATATTGTGTGTGCTGTCAGAACGTGCAATATCAATGCTTCACTTAAAATTATACAGAAGAAATCATAGGCGTTTTCACTAAATTTAAATAACAATTAATCAAGTAAAGTGACTTTTCAGTGTAATTTACCGCTCATAGATTGATTATGTAAATTTTTCATTAAACTTATTTGCATTTCGAAGGAGTTTGAGTTTGTTAGTTAGTTAGTTACGACGGGTAGCCAGACATCGGTCCGGCTTACTTGGGTCCAATATTGATCCCACTGTGATGCCAATATCAGTAATCCGAAACCTACATGTCCGTATTCCACAAAAAAAAACCGATAAGCCATGCAGAACGGACTGCCAAGGAAATCAGTCCTAATATCCGAAATGTTCGGACACTGGCACGAGAAATACTCGATTGTCTCCTCCTCTTCCTCATCCTGGCAACCACTACAGTAGTCATTGAACGGCAGACCAAAGCACCTAGCATGCGAACTAGCCACCCAGTGCCCAGTAATCACAGCCACCAGAATTCGTAGCCTATGTCGTGGCATCCCCATAGCTCAATCATACAGATTTGCCTTGATACAGAGCCCAACATGTACCGCAGGACTAGATGTCTGCAAGAGGGGAGTTGTCAATCTTGTATCCAAATATCTAAAGATGGTCGCATGCCCGTAGCGCCTGTCCGAACATGCCTAATGCCGTCTTTCCCGGGTTAACGCTCAGCCCACTGTCAGTGCTCCACCAACTGAGTAGGAATCAAGAAGAAAAGAAGATAGTCTGATGAAAAGAAAATAGTCAGAAGAAAAGAAGATAGTCTGATGGGTCTGAAGTCCTTTGGAACCATATGGGAGGTTTTACTCCCCACAGTCTAAGACTCAGGGATATAAGACCTTGCCAAGCATGCGTTATAAATAACCTTTGGCCAAGGAATCACCAAATCAGCATTGTTCTGAAGATGTATAAAAACTAAGTGCACTGAGAATTTTCGTAAGGATTTTTAGAACTTTTACTCATTTTCAAAAATGGTCAAGAAGTGCCATTATTTTGTTAAAATGATACAATGGGATACATTAAAAAAGGGTCATACAAAGTGACAGTGGTGTGAAATAGGGTCAAAAGTAATACTTTAGTGTCACAACGGCAACTCTGATTAAACCCCACAAAATGTTTGCTCAATTCTCATTCTTAAAAATGAACTTTATTCTAAAAATTTGTTCGGGCTGCCCAACGTGCATTGTTTTAAAAACAGTTTGTAGCAGGGTTGGCAAAAACTCGGGCTTAAAAAAAACCCAGCCCACCGGTTCTGATGGGATTTTTTGGTCTTATTGGGTTTTATAACAGCTTCCTAATTTCGTTCAGTTCGACAATATGTTATATTTGTTGATAAAATTACGTTGTTTTGTTTTGCCGGTCCAAAATGGCATTGCGTACTATGAGCTGCTAAAGCAGACTGCTATTATCTCATATGGACCGTGCATTATGAGAAAAATGTATGAAATACAAAGACAGACGTGATTAAGTTATTCTTTGCATGACAACGCTAGGCCTCGTGCCGCAAAAGTTGCCAACGATTGCCAGAAACGCTCAAATGCAGCACCCGCCAATCATTGTTCCTCTGACTGTTTGTTTCTTCGATACAATATCTTTTAACATTTCACCGATGCACTTTTTCAAAAAATATAAAATCGACTTCAAAGTTGGATCACCTCAAAATATGAGAAATTTTTCTGAAACTGGATACGGAAATTGGCTTAGAGATGGGGAAAAGATGTAAGCAGCAATACGTAAATTATACTTATTTTTGTTGTAAACTACGAAAACCTTCAAATAAAAAACCCATCTGGTTTTTTTTTAAATATAATACGCAGTAAAACCCGGGTGGGTTTAATTGAGTTACCGAGTTGGAGATGAGATTCTATAAATATTAATTAAAAAATTGAAAATAATGTACATACCATACGTACATATGTACATACGTATCTTATATTATAAAGTCAAACTTAAAATTCAAACAGAACATTATATATATGGCAGCTGGTAAAAAGTTTCAATTGCTACGTATTCAGGTCAGTTAATTTTCTAAGGACTTTGTTGAAAGTACGAAATTTGTATAGACTATGTTATTTTTATAAAAATGAAACCAGTGAGAGGTTGAAGGTTAAGATCAAGGTCAATTGTTCTTCTACCATTTGGTAATTTCGTTATTTTTGTTTTAGTATGATAATCTTGCATGAAACGTTTTTATAAAATATTTTTTCAGTCCTTAAGCACAAAAAGGACAATAAAAGTGGAAATAAATGTTGTACACATTTATCATGGAGGATTATACAAACATACATATTTTATATTTAAATGGAAAAGTTCTGGAATGTATTCATACATTCAAATGTTGAATTAAAACCATGCTTAAACCCAACATACCAAATGACTTGAAAATAATATTATAATAAGCTTATCAACACAATCCTTAAGGTTGATAAATATTTTAGTATTTATAAAAAAGACTATCGTAATAATTGTAAAAAATCAAAACGAAACTCTCTTGAAAATATTATACAGTTTGTAAAAAAAGTCTTCTCAAAGTAGAAAAACAGTTAAAATCTTTTTTCATTTGAGAAATCCAACAAAAAATTCTTAATCAGCCCAATCATAAACAGAAATTCCGTGAGAGTTTTATCTTTTCTCCCATTTCTTCTATCATAAATAATTTGTTCCGCTTTTTTTGCAACTCTGGGAAAAGAAAAAAATTCGAAGTAAAAAGTAGGTATCAACAATGAGCAAAAAAGGGGAAAAACAGTTTTATTTCCCAAGTTTTTTTTTTCCACTTGCAATTTTAAGAGGAGTTTGCACAGAAATGTAAGTATTTCTTTTGAAAACGAAATTGAAATAAAAAAAGTTTTTTTTTTGATGTGATTCGTAGGTGCAAAAAATACCAATAGGCAACAAATACAACAAATGGTGACCTTAACGGAAGCCAATGTTGATATTGCGTGCGGATTTCATAAAGGCAGCAAGGTGCCATTCTTGAGATTTTGGAAAAATGCCGAAATGGAACTAAATTTTTTGAGTCCTCCAACAAAATCTTGTGCTGAATGGAGCAATAATTATTTGTACATCGATAACAGCAGGATAAAGATAGGCTTCAAAAATATGCAGTACTTCGTTCAACACCATGCTAAAAGAAAACTGTGCTAAATGTACATATGTACGGCGGAATCTTTGCCAATACCGGTTTGGTATCCACCCCCGACAGAAAGAGCAAGCATTCACTGTATTTAACTACTGCTAAATAGAAAATTGTTTTTTCACCAGTTAAGAGTGATCTGTAAGCAGGTTTTATTTATGCGGTATTTTTGAAACACATTATTAAACAAAAAGTAATGATTAAAATCAAGGAAAATAGATTTCCATTTACTTACTTATGTATATACAGTAGCTCCAAGCGAAACTCGTACACCTATGGAAATATATTTCTGTATATAATATGTCTAAAACTAAAAAGGCTTATAAAATAAATTTTCCCAATTTTAGTACAATGCTATGTACTTAAATTAAATAGCAGTAACAAAATTATAAAAATATCTTTATTTATTAAAATAAAGATAAATGTTCTAAAAAGTGTCAACTTTTGACGTAAAAGCCAAACTCGTACAATCTTTCTTTATATGGCAACATTGTTTTAATTTGCATCTAACTTCAGCTTATTTCGTTAAAATAATTTAAAAAAGTTAAACTTAGGAACTTTCCCTATAATTTCAATATAATTTTTTTTATTGTTGGTTACATAGAAGTGTGAAGAAGTGAGAAGACAAACATTTGTTGAAGTAAGAAAATTAATAATTCACCATTAAAATAATAACAAATCGCTCTGAGAGATTTCTGAATTAATTGACAGAAGCCGATCCACAGTTCAATATATCATAAAACGATATACGACGGAGAAAAGGATTGTGAATAAAGGGAAAACTGCAAATAACAAAATTTTGTCTGTTAGTGACGAGCAGTACATTTTACGTCAAATTAAAAAGGAACCATTTTTAAGTGCTACAAAACTCGCAGAAATCGCTGAGAAAGATTTAGGGAAAAATGTTCCCCGGAAATGTATTAAACAGGGCGAATTTCAATGGTAGAAGAGCAAGAGTTAAACCTCTTATCAATAAAAGAAATCAAAAAATTAGGTTACGATTCGCCAAGGAACTTGAATTAAAGGATTTTTCAATTTGGAAGGATGTGCTATTCACTGATGAAAGCAAATTCAACTTGTTTTGTTCAGAAGGCAGACCTTATGTATGGGGAAGATCAAATGAGGAGCTACTTGCCAAAAACATGAAACCTACAGTTAAGTACGGTGGTGGGTCGATAATGGTTTGGGGATCATTTTCTGCATCTGAGCCTGGTGTATTACACTTTATCGATGGTACCATGTGTTTGATGTTATAAGATAGTTTAAAAATTAATCTGAAGTGTAGGAGTTTCGCTTGGAGCTACTGTATGTACTTACAATAATTGAGTCAACTCAAGTGGGTTAGACACGTGCGCAATCTCTCTATTCTTTCTTCCTATTCGTCTTCGTTCAATCTTTCTATTTGTTAGTTGCTGCTCATCTTCTACAATTGACGCACTTCGCGCAAGAATTTGGAAAGCAATGCTATGCATTTTAATTTTTCTTTTGTTTTTTATTAAAAAATTCAATTAATAAACTTTACAATAAAAAAAAAACAAAAGAAATTGACACATACATATGCAAAACAGCTGACTTCGAAAAATTTCGATTTCCCTTCTCCCTTATTTTTCTCACCGCAGAGATTTATGATTAGAGAATTTTCTTTATTTTTTTGGGGGAATTAGATTTCTCGAGAATATTCATGATTGGACTGAATGTTTATTTATTTATTTATTTTTTTGTACACATCCCGTTACTGCACCTCTTAAGGACTTCAACACGTCATAACTTTTAAAATAGGTCTACACTAACAACAAAAAAAGATCTTTACCTGTTTTCTTTGCTGTAAAAAAGGTGTGACATAGTGTTTAGTAACAAAAAAATGGTCATATGCGCACCAAGTTACTCTATATTTAAAGAACATTCTAGGAACACGAGTTTCAAAAGATTGAGGTATATCCATTATTTTAAAGTCAAGCCAGCTAGAAAATTTCCTGATTTGTTTTCAGGGTCGTGTGCAAGACCATATCCCACGCTGAAAAAATATCAAGAATACTCAAGGGGTACAGTAACGAAATGTGTACCAAAAAATAAACATTAAGAATTTGTTGCTGGAACTCTCAAAAAAAAAAAAAAAAAAAAATATTTTAACCTTTTTTCTGCTTTGAAAAGATTTTTTTTACAAACTGTATGTGCAAGTTTACTACAAGCTTACCTTGAAATTGTAGAATAAGCTTGCAAAAATAATATTATATTAACAATTGTATAAAAAAGCTTATTCGTCTCAATATTTTCATAACATTTTTAACATAATAGTATAACAAACATTAAAACAACAATATGTATATATAATAATACAATAGATGTTGTGTTTATGTTTTTTTTCTTATTTTTGATAATGCTGCTTCCACGAATTACATAAATTTTTATGATTATTATTATTATTTTTTGTTTGTCTTAACTTACTTCGAATTGCCTTTGTTGTGCTTAGATACCGTACACTTTTTTGTTTCAATAATTTTCCAGCATAGCTGTTCGCCTAATTCATCCGTTAGGATTTTTCTCCAGCAATTTGTTACAAAATTTGGCAATTTCTGTAATACATTGTATATGTATTACATATGTATACATATGTATAGACAGAGAAATAGGTGCGATTTTCTCTCTTAAATGTACAAAAAATTTTACAAAGTGCTTCTAAAGTCCCAACACTATATACATACTTCAAATATGGCACAATTGTTTTATAAAGAAGGGGAATACCGCTATAAAAAGAACTATTATACAAACAAAATATTTTTTTTACAATTTAGTTCCTTTCTGGCGTGATCATTGAAATAGGTGTACATTCTCTAAAGTTCTTAAATTTGGATTTTTTGAGAAAATATAAAAAAAGTAAGTTATAAATAAATTTAAAATAATTTCGAAATAAAAACAATATTAAAAACAATTAGATGCGCCGCGGACAACATTGCAGTGTAGAAGAACGAAGACTTGTGTGGGAGCTTCGAAAGCATGGAAAAACTTATAAATTCATTGTTACATCTTTAGGGCGATCTCAGAACTTTATAACTAAAGCTCTAAAGCCAGAAAAAGATATTGAAAAACGCAGAGCAATAAAAAAAAAAAAAAACATCCAAAAGCACTGATAATCGTATAGTCGTTTTAGCAAAACGAGATCCTTTCATGACATCGAAAGTGATTGCAAATGAAATTGGAGACGTTATGTCGTCTAGAATGATCCGACGCAGATTGGTAGACGCAAATCTATCAGATAGAATAGCTTGTAAGGTACCTCGGCTTAGATATGCTAATTTGTAAAAGCGGAAAAATTTTGCCATGACTTATAAAACCAGGAGTGGTTCTGAAGATACAAAAAAACTGGCGAAATATCCCCTGGAGTGACGAGACAAAGATTAATTTATACGTCTCCTGAAAGCAAAGGAATTTCACATCAAATTTACTAAAAATATAGTTAAACATGGAGGGGAAATGTTATGGTATGGGGCTGTTTATCCTGGGCATGTGTAGGCCAAATACACCTTGTAGAAAATACCATGGGTAGATTTGTCTACAAAGATTTGCTGGATACAGTTATGCTTCCATGTGCTGAGGGAAATGATCCAAAACACTTGTCGTGGTTGGTAAAGGAATGGTTCCGGGAACATAAAAAGGACGTTGTTGGTTGGCCAAATCAGAGTTCTTACCTCAACCCAATAGAAAATCTTTGGGGGGAGCTAAACCGAAGTGTCACTAAGCTTCCTTGCAGAAATAATAAAGAATTGTGGAATAATATTAAAATGATACAATATACCGGTTAATACTTGTCGAAAATTGATTTCATCTATGCCTAGAAGAATAGAAGCTGTTCTCAAGAATAATGGAGGATATACCGGATAATAATTGCCTTATGTGATAGTTGTTTAAAAGACTGAGTTATATTAGAAAAATGTAAAATTTTTTTAATATGCACCTATTTTACTGTTCACTTAAAAACCAAATATGTACATGAATTTGAATATCACTAAATTTGTTTTTAGTTGTTTCCTTTATCTACAATATGAATTGAGTTCACTAAATAGTAGTTATTTATAAAATAATATGAATTATTAAATAAAAGTACAAAAATATAAAATATCGCACAAAAAAGTCAAAAAAAAAAAGAGTCAAAAATTATCACACCTATTTTTCTGTCCAGGTGTGTATATGGCAAAATTTTTGTATATATACATATGTATGTGTGTATATTAAATATTACTTTTAATATTGGCGAATGTATGTGTACGGTTGAAGTTGTTGAAGTCTTCAGAAATGGTGAATAAGTGGTAAAAAGCCTATATTAGTGTTGTCATTAGAGAAAGAAACCATTTAAATTATTTGTTGTAAAAAATGTCTCCGAGTAGTTTCTGATAGAGATAATTGATTTGGTTGCCATATACAGTCTGTCAATAATGAGTTTGCACATTAGAAAAAAACACAGTTTGGTTAAAATTATTAGTGAATTCATGTTATTTGTATTCTACAAAAAAAGTTGTTTATTTATGTATTTCATAGATTCACATGTATTTACAGAGATATTATCAAAAAATTCTTTAATAAAACAAAAAACAAAAGAAACAACCAACTAGGAAGGAGTGCAGACGAATTGTCGAAAATGTTTTCAGTTTCACGTAGAACAGTTTACAACGTCTTAAATCGAGCTGAAAAAGAGAATAGTCTGGAACTAAAGCATGAGTGAAGAAATAAGATAAGCCCACGTGCTGCTATGTATAAAGCATATTCGGCTTATTTGTGGGAATTCCCTAAATTTAAAAAAATATATTTTTTTCCTACACATTGTTGAAAAATGCTTGTAAACATAAAACTATTAGAAATGATATTAAGAAATGCTTGTATTTTACTGTTTTTGTAAGCTTATTCTCAAGTTGCGTTGTAGTTTGATTGCTATATGGTATGTTGGGAATATATACAGTGCACTCTCGATAATATGAATTAATTAAAACCAGGCCAGTTCTCTTTTGCGAGATTGCTCATATTTGTCAATGACATCTAATTTCCCTTTAGAAATGTTTTTCTCATAAAAATAAAAGTTTTTGTGTAAAATTTTTTGTTTATTGTTTATTGGATTTAAAAAAGCATCGATTTATTTTGAAAAAAAGTTATTGTGCGAAAAATATCAGTGATTTTCTTTTGCTTAGTGCTTTGAAATCTGAACAGCTTGATTAAAAGCTTATGCACAAGTTTAGATTTTAAAGTAGTCAATGAAAGAAAACAAGTGTTAATATTTTGGGGTGTTCATATAATCGCGAGTGCACTGTATACTTATATTTATATATTTATGTATGTATGGATAGATATATTGTAAGTATGTTTCTTTTTCTTCTATACGAGATACGAGTAATACATTTTAAATGTTTCCGTTACCGTTTAAATATGCGACATGAATACACTTTTTTTCTTTGATCTGGATAATGTGAGGATGGTGTGGGACCAATTATGTTTTTCTTTGATTAGAAAATTCAAGGTTTTTCTTTTTTTTATTTGTGTAGAAAACCAAATAAATAAAAGACTGTATAATTTTATTCGTTTCTTTATTTTGATTTTTTTTTTTGTCTTTTCTATGATAATCATCCTACATAGGTATTCGTTTTAGAACGGCCTGTGACATTTTTGTCAACATAAGTCTCTGTGTGAAATGAAATGTCTTCACGAATATGTGCGTATCTAAATTTTAGAATCCTAAATCTTTTTTAAGATTTTTGAATTTAAATTAAAAAAACGAATAATAGGCATTTGATGTTAATCAAATCTTTAATAGTATCTGTTTTAAACAGTGGATTATTGTTACAGCGAAGTTCCAAATTCTTATTGGATATTTTTGCGTAATCTGATTGACTGACTTGAAATGCTTATAACTTTTTTTATGTTTTTTTATTTTATTTTCATAACTCTCTATCACTTATGAACTGCGATGTTTTTTTTTTTGTAAATGAGCCGTTTATTTTGAAATTGGGACAAGTTCAGTTTTTATGTTTTTTGATACATACATACATATTTGAAGGTTTGCATTTCATTAAATGTAAAAATATTGGCAAGTTTTAATAGATACAGTATTGGACAAGACATATGCACGAACTTCTGTTTAGTACAAAATGTCTCAATAACAAAAACAAGTACTTTTGTACTTAAACTATTTAAACTATTTTTTTATTTATAAAGTTAATCATCTAAATTCACTCAAAAAATATAAAAAAAGATTGTTCCTATTTAACTTAGAAGAAGTCATTTTGTACATTGAACACAGTTTTTTGAATGCGACAGAACATAAGCACGTCTTCACTTAAAATAAAGGGTCCGCCATCTAAAGTTTTTTTTAACTAGTGCTTATTTCGTGAATTGTAACACTTAGCTCATGTCTGATTTGACAGATAATTAGTTTTGTCCTTCCGCTGAACGAATATGGTTGTGTATACGCTTGAACAACGCTGGGAAATATTGCGTGCGATCGACTTACAGAAGATGCCGATTTTGCCAAAAAAATCATCTTTCCAGATGAAGCTCATTTTGATCTTGGCGGGTATGTAAACCCGCACGCATACATTGAAAAGCCGATACACCTAAGACGAGTCACTCTTTGGTGCAATTTTGGTCCAGAGGCATAATTGGTCCATTTTCTTCGAAAATGAGCAAGGAGTGGCCGTTACAGCCAATGGCGTTATTATCGGGCCATGTTGAACGAATTATTGTTCACAAAAATTGAAGAGGAGGATATTAGCAACATTTATGGGGTGCCGTCAAAGATAAGTGTGACGCCAACAAGCCAGAGACAACTGACGCTTTAAAGGACAATATTCGTGAAGTCATTGGTGAAATACAGCTGCACACAATCGATAATGTGCTTAAAAATTGGACCAATCGTGTAGGCTACTGCATGGTCAGCCGAGACAGCCATTTGAATGAAATTATTTTCCATTATTAAAAGGAAATTTAAGAAAATATTCAGTAGTTTTTTTTATAGCATTTAAAAAAAAAAAAAATTGGCGGACTCCTTATAATCCTAAATCCTTGTTCAATTTTAAGTTTTATAGTTGAGGCCTGAATGTAGTTCGATTTCAATTTTTCGCTCATACCGCCTATACTTCGATTGTCTTCGACAATACAGCACCTCAAAACACAGGCAAGAACCCAATAAGGCACTGGCAAGTGCGTAGATTTTAGTGATCTCTACTGGGCATTCGCGAAGTTAGGATTCTTCCGTACTTGTATGGTAACAACGAAATTCAGTAAACCACTTTTCTACCCGTATACGAGTACTCTTCTAAAGAGCATTTTTATTAATCACCGAATTAAACAAAAATTATTAAAAAATATTTAAATTATTGGGTACATATGTTTCTGAAATAAATTTTTGTCAACGGAAATGATTTTTAAACAAAATTAAGTTAACGAAGTGATTTTCTATTGTTTGCTATACAGCTATTGACATTAAGGCATATCACAGTTTCAATGGTACTTAGTACATATGTAAATTATGGTCAACATATTTCATGTTTTAAATTAAGTTTATTAAAGTTAAAATGTATTTATTACTCACTTAACGCTTTCATTTCATTTTAAAAGATTTTTTTTTGTAATTATTTTTACAGAAAATCATTTAACATCATATGCATTATAAACAATTATCGGTCATTTGTGCTATAAAATTCAATTAAAATTTAATATCCTTATATGCACATTTACGAAAGTATAAAAAGAGCGAGAAGAGGTTGGACTTATTTCTGTCACTTCATCAGCAATGCAGCGGTAACATTCGGTGACAACATCAACAGCATTAACGCTAGCAAACGATATTTAAAACAAAAATCAGTCAACAATTTTATTGCCAATTAGTGAAATACATATTGACATTGGCCAAACAGCAACAACAACGCTAAGAGCATAATTTTTGAAACAATTTACGAATATTAAAAATTGAAAATCATTGTAAAACAAGTGATTGATTTTTTATACATTTTGCATATATTGATGCCCGTGCATGCTCTCTGCATGTTCTGCTAAATTGCGCAAATTGCATTATTAAAAAGCAATTGACGGCTGCGAATTAATTTTTCGACACAATTGAATTTTTTTTGTTTGATTTTAATATTTTTATCGTTGTTGTTGCTGTTGTTGTTGCAAATTGAATTAAAAAGTGAGTGGTGGTGATTGAAGTGTGTTTGTGTGAATTTAATCAAAATTTTGTAATTCGCAAAATTAATTTTATATCGTCAAGTTGGAAGGAAAGAAGCTTTTTACAGCGGTTAATAATTTTTTCACTGGTTCAACATTTGCCAGGGAAATTCGGCAGCTAATGGTGAGTATTGCAGAAATATATGTATGTATGTAGTATGCAAAGATAAAAAGTATAAAAGGCTAAATGAAATGAAGGCAATGTTTATTTAGATGGTAATTTGTAATTGTGATAAAGATAATTGATAATTTGATGTGAGCAAAAAAGGTTTACACGATAACACAAGTCGTATGACAATAGTATCGTGTAAACACAATATGTAATGAGAGCGTATGACATTGAGAGAAAATATGGAAATTTTGGAATGGCAATCGTACAGCTCTCTTTTTTTTATAAACTATCACACTTCATTAGATCAGGGATGTATTTTTATGTAAATAAATAAAATAAACAAAGAAAAAAGCAATTTTTTTGCTCGCACTCTTAGTCCGTTTTAAAACAGCTGCTTTAATTTTACTTTGTCTTGGTTTTTTACTTATCGTGTCAACGAAAAGAAATCTGTCGTAAGATATTTAATCTCATTTTTAAAATGTTACGTTTTAACCTTTTTAAAACGTTGGAGTTCGTTTTTATTGCGTTAAAAGAAAATAAAAACCCTATTGTTATTTTAGTTATTTAAAGTATGTCTAAATACACGAAATTCGCTTTTACAACACTTTTTATTTGCGCCTTGCACAGACTTTACTTCTTGACAGCCAATTCAAAACTAACTCACTCGCCGGACACAATTCGCCACTTTTATAGTATTTCATCTTAGTTTAGAATGTTCTAGTACGAACATGAATCTTCGATTTTTCGCCGTTAATTCAAATGTTCTAAAATAACACAAAAAGTAACCGATCCATGCACTTGGCAGTACTCTTAATTAGTGCAGATAATTTTAGAAGTTTTTAAGCCTTGACACAAGCCAATACATCTTTTTAGCTAAAACCTCATAATAAGCTCTGACGTGGTGAATTTTTTCTTTAGCATTTTCATTTTCGTAACAATACGGGTGGAATTTTATAATATTTTTTCTCTGATTTTACGTACATAAAGTATTATCGTGTAAACTACCATTTAGTAGCAGGAGTGTTGCCACATGTAAAGGAAAATTCCTACATGTAATTTTTTTGCTATTATAATGCAATAACAATATAACTAATAAATGAAAAGGAAATTAAATGCAGAAGTGAAAACGGAATTAAAATTTTGACGACACGGTGGTCCCTCTGGAGTGAAGAAAATGAGTAATTTCAGTTTTTGCATTGTGCACACTTTTAACCCGGCTTGGGGCTTTTGTGACTCCCTTGCTAGTACTACTGTTCTTGTTTCCTTTTCCTTTTCCCTACGCTCTCTAGTTTAACCTTCGGTACGAACGGCTTGGAGTGGTTGTTGTTGGACTATGGAACAGTGAAGGTATAGCACTGGCCGTTGAATAGTCAATTAGCAACAACCATCTTCCTTGTTGTCCGTATTGGGGAATTGTGGCGTTTGATTTCTAGTTATCTATTTTCGTTATGACAGGTCACTTTCGCATAGATTTCTGTAATGTACGTGGATTTAGGGTGAATTTTTTTTTCTGTATATGCCCACATTTGTTTCCATAAGCTGGATGTTTTCGCCTTATGTGAAACTCAGGTAACACCCTCGATCTTTTCCATTCACATCCTGATAAGTATGAAGTTGAGTTGTTTCTTGCACCTCTCGGTAACCCAGATCTATGCATTATTTCTGCCTCTTTTTCATTCTCCGCCCTTCATGAAGTCTCACCTCCAGCTACGAGATGCTCTGTTTATATCTACGAAAAAGCACGGTGGTCTGAGCTCAACGATTTTTTTAGGAATATTAATTGGAAACTTTGTTTCCTCGACTCAAATGTCGATGCTATGGCAGAGATGGTCGTCAGAATAATAAATCTGGGAATGGATTTGTCATTCCATCCAAATAGGCGAGATATTCGTGTGCCGCAGTACTTAGGCGTGAGAAGGCTCTTTATGATCAGCGCCTTCGTGCTAAAATTCTTACTTTTCCCAGGGGAAGTAAGAGCTTTTGGTCATTCGTTAAAAGAAAAGGAGTAGCGCTGGTACGATTTCAGTTCTTTTAAGGAATGACCAAGTATTCACGAGCCCGGTAGATAAGGCAATTCTTTTGGCTGAATTATTTGCTATAAATTCTAGTTTGCTGGAGAGCCTTCAACCACTGCCCGCTCTCGAAAGTGTATCAGTAACTCTGCCTAGTATATTCTTTCGAGCCCGTGCCGTAAAAAAGGTTCTTGTAAATCTCAACGTAAGCAAGTCTTCTGGGCCAGATGGCATACCAGCACTGAACCTGAAGCAGTGTTATTCGACGCTTTCACGTCCATTAGCCAACCTTTTCAGTGCGTCATATCGCTCCGCTATTTTCATCCTGCTGGAAGGTTGTTAATGTAACGCCAATCCCTAAAAAGGGTGAGGCTACCAACCATGAAAACTACCGCCCAATTTCAGTCTGTTCGGCACTCTCCAAGGTTATGGAGAAATATTTGGAATCCAACAATTTGCTAAGTGATCGTCAATAGGCTTCCGCAAGGGCCGTTCTACTGGCGACCTGCTGGCGGTACTCTCTGCGAGGTGAAACAAATCCATTCATGGTTTTGGTGAGAGCAAAGTTGTGACTCTGGATATTTCTGACGCGTTTGATAGAATTTGGCATGAGGCGCTAGTATTGAAACTTACTGCCTTTGGTGTTGGTAGTCAATTCTCTCGGTTTATATCGAGCTTTCTCAGAGATTGTTCTATAAGAGTGTCTATAGGTGGGTTCTCATCCGACGAGTTCAGGCTAAATTCAGGGGTACCGCAAGGCTCTGTTCTTTCTCTAACTGTATTCTTAATATTTCTTAATGACTTTCTTCTTCTCACTTCCAATCTACTCTTTCGCAGACGACAGCAATATTTGTCATTCGTATTCTTTTGATCGTAGCTCGAGCATTCTGGAGATTGGGGCGAAAAAGCGGAATATGAATGACACACTCACAAGCGACTTGGCAAAAATCTCCGAGTGGCGTCATGCGAATCAGGTCGAATTTATCGCGCGCAATACCCAATGTTGTTTTCTAACACACAGACGTGGTGGTGTGGTGTCGTCTGTAACTATGGGTAATGTAGATATTGAGCAGTCAGATGCTCTTGATGTTCTGGGCATGATAATTCATTGTGATGTCCGTTGGAAGGATTACTTTTTCCGAGCGTCGAAAGAGGCATTCAAGTGTTTCGGTTTTTTAAGACGGTGCAATAAATACTTCACGCCATCTGACCTTATCAATATTAACAAGGCCTATATTCGACCTAAGATGGAAAATAAATAGAAGCATAGGGAAAATAAGACAGATTTTCAGGTTTCGCCAAAATGTAGTGATTTTTGTAATTTTGCATTATTTATGAAATAAATTAAAACAAATTAATTTTTATTTATTTTGTTGTTCAAAACGCTTTAAAAACTGTGTTTTCCAAAAAATCGCTTAAATATAAATATTTACCAAAAGTAAATAGAGTAGTTGTGTTTTATAAAGTTGACGACGCCGATAAGTACGTATCATTTTGCAAAATTCAGTTCAAAAAAGTGCATTTAATTGAATTTTTCGTTGAGTTTCTATGTTGAGACTATGGCAGGCTTAACTTCGTACTGCCGCAGTATTCGGCAAAGTAATATCAAAACATTTTGCTATTGTGATAGTAATTTGAGAGTCGCTCATTCGGGCCACTTTGCACTGTATTTTTCCATTTGTTTTCTCTTTACTTTTCTTTGTTTATTTTTTGCTTATTTTTTGCTTAGGCGTGTGACCACGTACGTGTGAAAATAGAAGAGAAGAGCAGCTCTCTGCCTGAGTCTGCTGTAAAGCATGATGGAGGGAATGTTATGGCTTAGGTGTGTTTCTCAAGAAGAGTCTGTAACTTAGTAAAATCGATGAAAATATCGCAGCTAATGTATTTGGTAAAATACTTCAGAAAAATTGTAAAAAATCTGTCGAAAAAATTTAATTAGAATCGATTCTCTCCCAACAAGACAATAATTCTGAATACACATTATGTATTGCAAAATCTCTTTTTATTAGTTAAAATCCAAATGTGGGAATGTTTGTCTCAATTATTAGATTTGAACCCCACTGATAAAATGTCACCAGTTCTAGACATTAAAACCTCTTCAAATAAAGGCACTAACGACATAAGTATCTGAACAAGGATACGCGTCAAATGAGCAAGGATTTCTTGAGAAACATTTGATAAGTAGCAAATATTTATAATTTAATGTAGAAATTAATTCCATTAAAATGTTTGATTTTGATACTTTCAATTGTTAATTTATACCAAAATTAACTGTTATTTTCCAGATACGTTACTACTCGTATTTTATATTTTAATATGAGTTTCGAAAATATCGCAAAAAAATTTCTGGCAACACTGATTCACAGGTTGTTCTCTATGGAGTTAAAGGGTAGTTTACACGATAATACTTGACGTACGTAAAACCAGAGAGAAAATATCATAAAATTCCATCCGTATTTTAAAAATGAAAGTAAAAACGTTACACGATACGTAAAAAATCAAAACAAAGTAAAATGAAAGCAGCTGTTTTAAAACAGACCAATAGTGCGAGCGAAAAAAAATGTTTTTTCTTTGCTTATTTTATATGTTTACATAAAAATACATCCCTGATCTAGTGAAGTGTGATGGTTTTAAAAAAATTGTAAATAACAAAGAGAGCCGTTCGACTGCGAAATTTTAATCCGTAATTTCTCTCCATGTACGCTCTCATTACATATTGTGTTTACACCAGTGTTGCCATATTTTTTTAGGAAACCTACAAATTTCAAAGAAAAAAACTGATTTCAAATGCGAAAACTGCACATGTCTAAAAAAGTACCCGATACGTTCTGTAAACCGAAAACGAGTTAAACTTTTTAAAGACAAATCAAGCCTAATGCGCCAATTACTTTACCGAATCAGACAAGATTCTGATATTTTTTTCTTATTAATTAACTTAATTTGAAAGGTAATTAACTTAATTTGGAAGGTAATTAAGTTAATTAACAAGAAAAAAATATCAGAATCTTGCCTTATTTGAAATTTTTTTTAGCAATTTGAAGTTTCATCCGATTTCAATTTCACTCGATTTCGGTTTACAGAACATGCCGAAAATCTATTTCATAGTGTATTTTTTTCCATAACAAATTCAGTGTGATATACATAAATGATATGATATAATGTTGTGTTTATATATGACACTTTTTTTCCGACAAGCTTGGCCCCCAGCGGGTATAGCGAATTAGAGTTCGGTGAATCCAAAGGGCCTAACCGTATTTTTATGTTGGCTCTTGTTTTCGATACATAGGGTTATTTCGATAATAGTGGAGGTTGCACAACATATATTCGTGTAACTCAAAATCGGTTCAGTTTAGTGAATAACCTACAACTTTTTTTAAATTTGCGTAGTCATTTTAGAAATATACATTTTTTTGGGCAATAGAACAAAAGGATATCAGCATTGCAAATGATTGATATTTATTAGTGTTATTTACGAAGTATATTATGTGATCCCACTGTACTTTCAACAAAAAAAAAGAAAAGAATTTTTTAGACATAAATGTAAGCATCACACACTGTGTGAAGTCTCTCTTTATGATCAGTGGTCCAAAACGGGATAATTACATTGTTGCATCAAAAAAGGTAGGAATACAACTCACCATAGCAAAAGCGGAGAAATTTTTACTTTAGAAATTGTGATTAAAATAATAAAATTGAAAGTAAAAAACTGAAATTATAAAAAGTGCAAAATCTGCACAATTAACAGAAAAACTGAATTTTTAAACAAAAAGCTTCAAAACTGCCCAATCCTTCAAGAAACTGCAAAATACAAATAAATCTGCACATTTGGCAACGCTGGTTTACACAATACTATTCGCTCTCTCTTACACAAAAACTTGACATGTACTACGACTTGTATTATCGTATAAGTCCCCCTTAAGATCTGGCGATTGTGGTACCTATTACAAATCAATCGAACAACTGTAACCCAGGAATGCACAAAGTTGTATACGTTGGCTCATTACATAGCAGAGTTAAGGCACTTTCTTTTATTAACTCTGTTTATTAGTGGTTTTTTACAGGGACGAAGTACCTGGCCGTATGAAAGATAATTGGAACACCATCTTCTGCCGCCTTCCGTAGAACAATTTTTATTGGCCATTTTCCGGTCGAGCAGTAATATTTTATTAACGTTTATTTCCTGGCTTTCTATTCACATTATCATGTGAGTATTATTATCATCAGGGAAACCAGAAATATGCTCTTAAAAAGTGCTTGATGCGCATAAAATATGCAGTAAAAAACCGAAAAATGATCTAAAAATTTAAAAATATGCTCCAAAAAAATTATAAAAAGTTCTTCTTTGTTAATAGAAAAAGGCCTTAGGCTCTGTACAGACAATTATCAGATCTAACAACATTTTCAGACCTGGCAATTTGCTGACAATGCCTAGACAATGAGAAATTACGACAACAATGAAAATTGTAGGTTCACACGGTTGCAAGACAAAAAAAAAAAAAAAAAAAAAAACTAGCAATCCCATTACACATATATTTTTTCTGACAATGATGCCGTTGTCAGATATTAAAAATTCTGTTATCTGACAAAGTGACAATGAGCTGACAATGCTTTCTCTGAAAATGTTGAATGAAAATAACTGTAAAATATTATCTACACATTTTTCAAACAACATTGTTAGAACTGACAATAATCTAAACATAGCTCTATTCAACAATTCTTTTGATTATAAAGGGTCTGCCACCTAACGGTTTTTTTTTCAACTAATGCTTATTTCGTGAATGGTAACACTTAGCTCATGTCTGATTTGACGGATAATTAGTTTTATCCTTTCGCTGAACGAACAACGCTGGGAAATATTGCGACATTACTTTGAAAATCATGGTAATGTTGCAGAATCAAAAATCATCTTTTCAGACGAAGCTCATTTTGATCTTGGCGGGTATGTAAACAAACAAATGCGACAATTTGGCATTTGGGGCACAGAAAACCCGCACGCATAGATTGAAAAGCCGATACACCCAAGACGGGTCACTGTTTGGTGCGGATTTTGGTCTAGAGGCATAATTGGGCCTTTTTTTTTCGAAAATGAGCAAGGAGTGACCGTTACAGTCAATGGCGATTGTTATCGGGCCATGTTGAACGAAGTTTTGTTCACAAAAATTGAAGAGGATGATATTAGCAACATTTGGTTTCAACAGGATGGCGCTACGTGCCCCACAGCTGAAGCTACACTCGATGTTTTGCGCCCTGTTTTTGAAGATCGCATTATCAGCCGCAGAGCTGATGTCGTTTAGCCACCTCGTAGCTGCGATTTGACACCGTTGGACTATTATTTGTGGGGTGCCGTCAAAGATAAATGTTACGCCAACAAGCCAGAGACAATTGACGCTTTAAAGGACAATATTCGTGAAGCCATTAATGAAATACAGCTGCACACAATCGATAATGTGCTTAAAAATTGGACCGATCGTGTAGGCTACTGCATGACCAGCCGAGGCAGCCATTTAAGTGAAATTATTTTCCATTATTAACCGGAAGGATTGTACTTTCAAATAAAAAAAGAAATTTTAGAAAATATTCAGTAGTTTTTTTAATAGCATTTTCAAAAAAAAAAATAAAAATTATTTGGCGGACCCTTTATCTAAAATAAGAGAAAAAAATTATCAATAACACGGATTAAAAACCAAAACTGTACTTGAGTTTCTAAGGATAACTTCAAATTTTTGGTAAAATAAAGCAGAATTTTATTTTTTTAATGTGTATTTGCTGTTGTAATACAGAACAAAATATTGACTTAATTTCCATTGTCTATTACATCTGACCAAACTTTTGTACAATGAGAATTTAATCTCAAAGTCTACTGATGTACTACTACTGATGTAATGTAGTCATAATTAGAGGTTAGTAATTCCTTAAGATCATTTTGTTACATTTTAACCTTTTTAAAAGGTCTGAATTTTTCTTAATTGCTTCAAAATAAAATACACCCCACGTTGTTGTTGTTGTTTTAGAGTTTTTAGTTCCTCATTTTATCATTGTTTAGTTTACCTTAATACAGCAACTTATTTATCTTGCACTTAATATCCGTTTATACAACACTTTTATTTACGCCTAAACACGACTTTACTTTATGACTTCCAAACGATAACTATATCGACGTAGCCAAAGCAAGCAGCTTACTTATGCCTAATTGCCTACAGTTTAGAAAGTTCCGGTAATGACTGAAACGCTATCACATCCTCTATTTTATATCCGATGGTCGAATTGGCAATGCCGTCAAATACACAAATCAGTACGGCAATACCATGGTAACACATTATCAACCTTGACATAAACCAGTGGATGTGGTGTTTTTTCTTTTTTAGCATTTTTATTTTCGTACCAATATTTTAAAACTTGCTTTGAAGAAGATGCGCTAAGATTTTTTGTTGGATATAAATTTTACTACATGAAGTGCTTCGTTTTTCGCTTAGTTTTAATATTGAGTTTTTTATTACCATCACCCATCTTGCGTATATCTTGAACTACCTCAGTTAATATCGCGTACTGCTCAATTAATATTAGGCCATTGGTTTACAGTTTTTTATGTAACTCTTCAATAAAATTACTCTTGTAATTGGTTCGGGCGGCAATGGAAGATCTGTATACATTTCTTTTAAAATTTAAACTCTATTTGAAACTTTTAAGGACACTTTCCTTGAATTTGTTATCTAATATGTACTCAGCCAGTTGGTATTCGATTGTATTTAGATGACTAATATGGATTACAACCAAGTACAAATTTTTTACGAGTATCTGTTATATATGGTATGTATGTACGTATGTATGCATTAGGGAGATCAATTATTCGACTTTTTCAAAAACCGGTTTTCGAATAATTCGCAAAGTAGCAATTTTTTTTTTTTTTTTGGTTAAAAATTATTTAAATAACCGGTTTACCGGTCCTTTCATATAAATAAATTTGTTCTTAATTCTTGAAGCGCAGAGCTGAATCACGTCATTTTAAAAATAAGCAGAAGCTAACAGAGAGCTTAAAATTAAAGTGGCAATCAATATTAACAATAATTCTAACAAATCTCATTAAAACTATACCAAAACGGTGTCCGGGGCCCTTAAAAATAAAGTTTAAAACACAAAGTACCGAAAGTTGTTTAAGTTTCGAACAGCTATTTAAGGAGCTAATTTCTTTTTTGTTAATTTATTACTTGGTTGAGAATGAAATTAAATGTGATTATATTTATAATCTAGGTGCCTAAGATAACAAGAATTAAATACTTTGAATAAATCTATTAGTAATATACGAATCCTTAATTGCCTCGAAAAGAAAAGTAGCTTCGATATCGAGCAGCACTGTATGTAAATTTATGCACCACGTATTTAATAGTACGTGTGTCACTGTGGTATGTTAGGTAAAGCATCCACTTTTCAACCAAGAAGTCATTGGTTCAATCCCAGGACACACTACCTGACAATTTTCAACAGCGATATCACCTTACAACAGTACTAGCGACTGGTTATGTGTTTACGTTGTGAAAAACTTCACTAACTATTATATATGCCATTCGGAGCCGGCGTTTATGGGTCGCTTTCAATGAGTCTAGTTGCTCATACTCCATATATAAAAATCAATATTTATTTACAGAAGATGAAAAAAAGTTATTTTTGCTCGAGTGTGCATATCGTTTTCGACCTACCTTGGCTTGCACCTTCTTTGTGAGACGTTCAGGGTTGTCATATATACAAAAAAAAAAAAAATAACTAAACGCTGAGCATATTTGCAATAAAAATTATACTTTTTTAAATTAACCGGTTATTTGCGTTAAATTAACCGGCTTATTCGGCAATCGAAAAATGAAGTTTTTGAAAAAACAATATTCGGCAAAACCAAAAAACCCGTCGAAACCGGTCGAATAATAACCGTTCGATCTCCCTAGTATGTATGTATGTATGTTGAAGAAGAAGAATAACGATATATTTAAAGGAGGTTATACATTGGCAAACATTTGTTTGCAAAAATCGCAAATATCCAATCGCACTCAAGGAAAAGTAAGTTATCCATGTATGCAATTGGCTATTTGCGATGTTTGCCAATGTATCACCCACTTAAGGCGTGTATAATATTTTAATGGTTACATTGAAGTTCAAATTTTGTTGTTGTTGTTATTATTATTATTTTATTGGTGAGAACATAATGCATCCCTACTGTAAATAAAATATATACATCATAGTTGCAAAATGAGAACATCAAAATTGTACTTAGAAGCTCATAAAATTGTACTTTTTCGGCCCCAATAAAATTGACAATTGTACTTAAAAGTTCATTTATTCTTTAAAAGTATATCTCTAACTCTTCTGTAACTGACGTGTAGTCTGACAGCCACTACAAAAACTCTTTTTTGCGTAGCTTAGTGCAATTTGAATTAATAAAATCAATCATATTTTCAAAATAATGTCTTTTATTTCAATTTTCAATTTAAGCCTCATATTAGCTTGAAAAATATTTACTGTTATAAATAAATAAGGCAAATAAGGTGGTATTCGAAAACGTCAACAAAAATATATGAGTTTAAAAGTGGTGTCTATTAGACACCACGTTAATACAATTTTTACAATTCTGCTCGACAGTTGCAGAGGGTTAAGAAAAAACTACACTAAGGTATAATTACATGTTTATACGTAAAATAGTGTACAAAAAAGTCTATCGATATACATACATATGTACATATTCATGAGATCAAATTGTTTTTATTTACCAATTATTGGTATTTTCAAACTAAAGCAGAGAAAGTTTGATGACCTTAAAAAATTTGTTTCCTGAATAAGACCAGAAACTGTAGACACATGAAGGCTATTTCGTTATTTCGTTTTAATAAAACACTTAAATGGTAAACTAGGGAAAATACATTAAAAAAATAAACTGTAAAGGTTTGTAAATTGTACCAAATGAGTAATTGGTGTACCATTGTACTTTTTAGTCTGAAATTGTACCAAAAAAATACAACTGTACCAACTTTTTCAACCCTGATATATATGGGTACTACGTACTATACGAGTACGTACGTACTCACACGCATAGGCAAAAAATATACAGAAAGAAGTGAAGAGAAAGTAAGTTCAAAAATACAGTGAGAAAAAAAAAATTGCAATTGATGATGTTAAATTTCTTTTTATTCAACATGTTTTATTTATTTTAAATTTCTTCTCAATTTGATGTTTTTCTTAATTGTTTTTGTTTTTCTTTGTTATTTTTTTAAATTGCATTTTATTGTTCTCTGTTATTTTATTTTTTGTTTGGCTTTGTTGTTTTACATTTTTTAATGTAATTGCTTTTATTCTTTGAAAAATCCTTTAAAAATTTCTGTTAAAATACATATGTTATATAAACTAAAAAAGTGTGAAATCAGTCTTTACAGTGTTCGCAACCACTTGTGTAAGAAACAAAATGAAATTTTCTTTTGCAGTGTGGTCTGAAAGAGAGGCTCCCGAACTACTATCACAATTCTATAATGCACTGGTATAAGTTTGCCTGTCGCTGCTCTAAGGTATTATAGGTTACAATTACATTGGACATTTTATTGTGCCACTTATTTTTTCTTGAACTCCAACACTGTAGAAATCCATATCTAAGAATTTGATCGTCTATATTCATACATATCTGAGTATGTATATCTAATTTCTGATAATAAATGTGTTATAGGAAACTGTAAGCTATTCTACTCTAGGTATAGATTTTGTTTCAAAAGAGAAGTTTGTAGTTCACTAACAGCGGCCTAGTTATATTCAAGCTTATTTTAAAGGGTGGAAAATTTGAGGTTAGGAAGTACATTGGCTTAAAAACAATTTCTTTTTGACAAATTCAGTTTTATTTATAACATAAAATAAAAATATGGGAATTAATAATGGAATATGATGTCGGGCAAATGTCCCCTCATTTTCACAAAATTTTGAACTACACTTTGCAAAAAAGTATCTCGTCAATGCAGCGTCGATTTAATCTTTTAGAGTGTCAGTTGTTTGTGGTTTGTTCACGTAACACCGGTCTTTCAAATGGATTCAGAGAAAATAATCCAGCAGCGTTAAATCACAAGAACGAGGCGGCCAATTAATATTGCCAAATCGAGAAATTAAAAAAAAAAAATTTCTCATGCAATACCTAAATTGTTTAGCTGACTGTATGGCTTGTGGCCACGTCATGCAGAAACTAAAGCTCACTGATTTTTACATAAGCCTATTGTGGCAACAAAAAATTGGTTATCATGGTTCGGTAGCGCAGAGAATTCACGGTGACGGCGTTTCTTTGCTTATTTTTCCTAACCACAAACCGCACCATATGTTCAATTTCTTTGGATGTAATGGTTTTTCGAGGACTGTTTGTGGATTTTTTGAGCCCCATATGTGACAATTTTGTTTGTTTACATAACCAATTTTGGTTGTTTACATAATGCATTGTTTTCGTTCAGTGTTTCAAACAGCCAATTCACAAACGTTCGACGCAAATAATGGTCGGCTGTCTTTAATTCGAACGAGTTAAACTTTATAAGCGCGAAGATGAAGATCTTTATGCAAAACGTTGCGCAAAGTTCCTCTGGTGATGCCTAGTTGTTGCGAACGTGACGAGTTGATATTCTAGGCTCATTCTCAACACTTTGCTGTACAGCAGTTATGTTTGCATCACTACGGCTACTACCAGCGTATTGTTTTGGTCTATTGTCAGCAACAGTACCGTGAGCCTCGAATTTAGCGATTAAATTACGCACAGTGGTCTCATAACGAGCCTGATTAGGAGGAAAAGCTGCTCGAATTTAAAGAAGTGATGCAGTAAAATTTTCACCATTTGGATAATAAATTTTCACAAGTAAAATACTTTGTTCAAGAGTGTAGCGTTCCGTAGTTAAAATATACAATTTCTTTACTAAATAAGTGTCAAAGGTTAACGGCTCAATTCTTAACATTTCATCATTTGACAGCCAATTTACTTCCTAACCTAAAATTTGCCCACCCTTTACTTTTACTTTTAAAATACTGTTTTTGATTTATCCATTAGCCGAAGCGGAAACTTCATTGCTTAAGTTTACACATGTACGTATTTTATTTAAAAATAATTTTCTAGCTTGATGTATTATTTCGAAATTATAATCCTTTTGTTGTATCTACAAAAGCGATAGGCATCTTTTTAAGGTCCACAGAAACCGTTTAGAGTTCACTATATTATACAACTAGTCTTCCAGATAACTAATCTAAAATGCAATAGCAATAGATTGATTTTGAGAATTGAAGCTGGTTGAGTACTAGGCTTGTTGAATATGATTTTTCTTTCCTCCATTTCCTATCAATGAGTAAGCATTTTATCATTTTACAAGAAAAAATATATCTGAATTTGGTATAGACACGTAATACATCGGTGAGTGTCGATGACACAGCAGACGTTTTCTCGAATGCTGATCAGATAACTGACAACAACGATGAAGTATCTACAGATATGCCTAATGTAACATCATCAAATATGGAACATAATACATCGATTGCAGTAGCACCATTAACAATGGATAATAAAGAGCGAAAAACGCACACAGCTTTGCGAGGAAGATCGCCTAAATCGCGTAAGAAAACCAAAGGACATGGAAGTGGCGATGACGAGCAGTCAGTACTAACAGATAAAAACAACAGCCAAGGAAGTCGTCGACATAGAAATCAACGAAAACAAAGAAACACTTCTGATCCGGACACCGATTCATCATGTGATTTTAGCAATACTGTTGGCTCGTCAACGCTACAGTCGACTGCTTTGTCAAATACTCGAATAACATACGTTAGGGATTTTACTGAAGATGTTGTCTATGAAGACAACGACAAAGAGAACGATTACAATAGTGGTGAAAGTGCAAAGTGTCGTAACGAGGAAGAAGAAGACGAAGAGTATGATGAAGAAGACTACGATGAAGAGGAAGACGATGAAGATGAGGACGACGATGATGGAAAGGAATTTGAAGAAGGGAACTATTTCGAAGATTCTCCTTTAAAGGAGCGTAAACGTTGTAATAACTCTACTACAGGGGATAGCAAACGCGAAAAGCGCAGAAAACGAAAAACGAAAACACGTCAATTTTCTACACAACGAACGTATTCAAATGATGGTGAAAGCGGCCGTATTATATCAAAAGGACAAATGAGAGGTAAGAAAAGTAAAGATCATAAGAAAAAAAGAGATAATGTCATAAAATAGGTATTCGGGGGTTTGAAATTTATAATAATACATTAAATTATATAATTTCAGAATTTCGTGAAGCATTTCGTTTATTTGATAAAGATGGTGATGGTTGTATAACTAAAGAAGAATTGGGAACAGTGATGCGATCTTTAGGACAATTTGCTCGTGTGGAAGAACTGCAAGAGATGTTACAAGAAATTGACGTTGATGGTAAGTCAAAATAATAACAGCTAATCTCCGATAACCTTCGTAGGACATTACAATTGAAATTTATGAAAAAGTCAAGCACATACATGTCTTAAACGCATTTGCCTTCCCTAAAATAAGCTGTTGACATGATATGCCCTTGCTGTAGCATTCCATAAGTCTGTATACCATGATTCTTTCCCGAACAAGAGCGAGGATTACTCCTCACTTTATCAAGCGACTTAAGAAGCACCACAACACGAGCACATTTCTAAGCCTTCAGGAAATAGATTATTTTACACATCTCTCCAGGCAACCCGGCCAACCCTGGAGACTTTATACCTCTCACCATTCAAATTCAAGATTGGACGATAGTAGCCTCTTTGGGAGCCGTTGGAAAGAACACCCCAATAATGCGTCCGTACAGTCCCCCCATGATGACAACACGGTTTCGCCAACATAAAGGAATTCCATGTCAACCTGACTTTTTACCCCTGCAGATACGGTAAACACTATCCCAGGGGTCAACTCTATTGTCCTACTTAACAGTTACAATCCTGTCCTAGTACGCCTTAAGGCTGCTAAGATATTCTACGCTGAGCTAGATCTTCAACATTGGCACGCCTACCTCTCTTGAAACGTCTCCGAAGGTGTCGAACGTGCCAACTTTTGTCGTCGTCTCCAACTTTTGTGTCCACCATTTGACCCTTTTGGACTTCGCATAACTCGCCCGCCCAACAAAGCGTCGTTCACGTTCCGTGTATGTTGTCTGCACTATCTTGTCAATCTGGTCGCCAATCCTAAGTAGCCTGTAGTCTTCAATTGGCACCGATGACAATGCCTCCCTAATACAGTACTTACGGATGACCAGTCCGGGGCTGTTGTGGAGCCGAAACTGGAGGCGGCACGTGTTTGTATTTACACTCATGTGTCACTAAGCCTGACCAGAGGTATTCTGGTGCGTCGGAAATTGGGAGCCACAGGGATTCCGCTCTCTGCCCGATTCTTGGGTAGGCTCCCTTGTGGGAGCTTCGTGGTGGCTGGCTTTCTCAACCGGGTGCTGTGACCTATATCACGGCAGGAGTTTAGATAGTCGCCGACTCCCCTAACAACACGCCTTCGAATTGGTACTCACTTGTGATATTCATTTGCGGGTATCACGTGGTGGCGTTGTTGGACGCATCGTATTCACTCGTGCCATTGGGGCACCGTGGGGTACGCCACACGGCGAAAACTTACGTACACCCAGATGACACCTAACACAGTACTGATAAAAGTCTCAATCAATGTCCCGCGTACGTCATCGTTTCACGCCTACAGTCTTCATAGTTCGTTGTGGATCATAATCTCAATGAGGTTATGAATTATCCCCCAATCGTGCTGCCACATTCGTAGCCCCCACGCCGGTGTCAATGACACCCATTGGCCCATCGAGGTTATATAGCTCACTCGGCTCGTTTAACATACTCAAATCTTTCGAGAGTAGAAAAAAGTAAATTCCTTAATTTTTAGATAGATTTAGAGATTTAATATTCACTCGCTAAATGTTGCTTAAATCGATACTATGATGATGTAGTGAATCAACCGTGTGGGCTATGGGCAACGGCTGTCGTAAAAGTGGGCGTGAGAAGCAAGGAATAACGCTGGTTATAAGCTATTTTTTACTTTAAGCCATTCACTCGTTAACTGGTTGCCTGTTTTTAAAAAATAGCCCCAGTTTTAACCCCGAGTTAGTTGTTTTTAGTCTTGCCCTGCTCAAAAATCATTGAGCATTTGGTCATAAAAGAATGACGCTTCATAAATATTTAAATTTCTTCAGAAGGTATATTAAAATTTTCTGTGCGTATTACTTGTTTTGCCGTTTGACATTTTCTTGTAGAGCTATTTACTCTTAATTGAATTACCGAAATTGCACAGTTTTTGGCGCAATTAATATAGTAAATCAATTAACTGATACTCTTTAATTGATTCGCTGAAATAAAACTCACATTACCATATTTAGCAAAACTGGCAATTAATCACGATACGATTTTCAAAAAGGTTGGTTATTTTATGATTCAATTAAAGGGGTAACGTAATTAAATTAAACTCAATTAAATGAGGATTTTCCAGTATATCTTATGTTTAAAAACATTATTGATTTCTTTAAATCAATTAAGCGGACAAGTCAATTGAGCGGTACCAAATTAAGCGGAAACTACTGTATAATTTTCTAACTTTTAAACTAATGTATTAAAACTCTTACGTCGAATACATAAAAAGACATCGCAAGTAGCAGATATTCTCTAGTTAAAAAAATGTTTAATAATTTAAATAAAATTTTTTCAAAAGTAGATTACTTTTTGAACATTTTGAAATTTAGCTGAACAGATTTAAACTTCCATTGTATGTTAGTTATATTGATTACAGCCAAATGTAAAATAAAATTTTAACCATGAAATAATTTACAGGGGATGGAAACGTTAGCTTCGAAGAATTTGTTGATATACTTTCTAATATGGCTTATGAGGATAAATCAGGTCTTTCGTCAGCCGATCAAGAGGAACGAGAATTAAGAGATGCATTTCGAGTATTTGATAAGCATAATCGTGGATATATTACTGCGTCCGATTTGAGAGCAGTATTACAGTGTTTGGGGGAAGATTTAGATGAAGAAGAGAGTAAGTGAAATTAACTTTAATTTACAAACTTATACAAGTGCTAAGATTCCTAAATTTCTTAAGAGGATTATCACTATACTATATTGAATTTTTTTTATACATATATTCTATATTTTTAAATGTAAACTGTGTGCTTATTTCAAAACTTATTTCATATTTTTTTTCTATTTTGATAAATAACTAGTTGAAGATATGATAAAAGAAGTCGATGTCGATGGAGATGGTCGCATAGATTTTTATGAATTTGTACATGCTTTAGGTGAGCCAGAGGATTCACAGGAAAACGATGAAGACGAAGAAAACACCACATCACCATTGCCAACACCCAAATCAAATGTTTCTATAACGTATGAATAAATTTTAAATAAGTAAATAGTAAACAATGAATATTAAATATTAAATTTCTGATATTTAGGCAAATATTTTTTTTTAATTCATATGCAAAATATTTTTAATTTTTATCTTTAGAAAAATATTAAAAATCTTATTAATCAAAAAAAAAAAAAAAAAAAAAAAAAAATTAAATTTTAACCTAAAAAATATACAAAAATTACAATCAAAACTAATAAATAAATTTATAGACAAATGATCTTTAAAAAATTAAATATTCTATAATTGTATTTAAATAAATTATTTACAACAAAAAAAGAGAAATTTTGAAAATATGATTTATGATTTAAATGTCATTATTAAAAGTCATATGTATTTTTGTGTTTTCTCAACTACTTAGTTCGAAGATACACATGATGATGAATTGTTCAAGTCGGTATTATCTTAAATTCTGAAGTTGATGACAGACGGGCAAACAGGCTTGACCAACAATAATTTTTAATAACACTGGTCTATAGCAAAAGAAGCCTTTAAATAAAACTATAGGCACCTACCATTATGGATTATCTTACTTTTAACATATCTGGCCTTCATTTAAATGCTTAAGGGGGGTATTACACGACATGTATTTGTCATCTGACATGTCAAATTTTCAACTGCGAAATGTTAACATGTCGTGTAAAAGCACAAAAACATTGCTCTGTAAAACCTATCTGACATTACATTTGACAAAATTTCAATTAGATTGCATTCTAATTTCGTCTGACACACGTTCTGTTTTGAAAACCAATGCCATGAGAAAATGTTTGACGGCGTTGGTAGTTACAAAAATAATTGTATTAAATAGATACAAATTTTTTTAGTTGATTTTAATAATTTTATTTCACACATATATTAGTTTATCTTTTTTAATATACTCGTATATGTTTGTTGAAAACAATCTATAACTTTTATTTTGTTATTTTTCTAAACTACGAGGACCATTGGTTGCGGCTCTTCATTTAAATGCTTAAGGGGGTATTACACGACATGTATTTGTCATCTGACATGTCAAATTTTCAACTGCGAAATGTTAACATGTCGTGTAAAAGCACAAAAACATTGCTCTGTAAAACCTATCTGACATTACATTTGACAAAATTTCAATTAGATTGCATTCTAATTTCGTCTGGACACACGTTCTGTTTTGAAAACCAATGCCATGAGAAAATGTTTGACGGCGTTGGTAGTTACAAAAATAATTGTATTAAATAGATACAAATTTTTTTAGTTGATTTTAATAATTTATTTCACACATATATTAGTTTATCTTTTTTAATATACTCGTATATGTTTGTTGAAAACAATCTATAACTTTTATTTTGTTATTTTTCTAAACTACGAGGACCATTGGTTGCGGCTCTTCATTTAAATGCTTAAGGGGGTATTACACGACATGTATTTGTCATCTGACATGTCAAATTTTCAACTGCGAAATGTTAACATGTCGTGTAAAAGCACAAAAACATTGCTCTGTAAAACCTATCTGACATTACATTTGACAAAATTTCAATTAGATTGCATTCTAATTTCGTCTGACACACGTTCTGTTTTGAAAACCAATGCCATGAGAAAATGTTTGACGGCGTTGGTAGTTACAAAAATAATTGTATTAAATAGATACAAATTTTTTTAGTTGATTTTAATAATTTATTTCACACATATATTAGTTTAATCTTTTTTAATATACTCGTATATGTTTGTTGAAAACAATCTATAACTTTTATTTTGTTATTTTTCTAAACTACGAGGGACCATTGGTTGCGGCTCTTTCAAACAAAATTTTCGTTGGCGGTGTATAGGAAATTCTTGAAAAATTTTGCAATTCTTTTGGATCTTCTAATTGTAACTCTTTTATTGCCATAGAAGCGAAACCTAATCCAGCGTCCCTTCGAAGGAACCATTTTTACTCCATATATTACGTTTTTTTTATCTTTCCTTTTTTCTTTTTCAATTTAATTGCAATTATTTTACTTTGGTTTATCCATTTCACAAAATATTTTTTTTAACGGCTTCAATAAATTTATAACAAAAAATTTTGTTGTCAGCTTTTGTCCACTAATTTTGCAAGAAAAAACTTGTTCGCTAATTTTGGTCAAAGTTAAGTACCTGCATTTAATTTTGAATAAAATCAGCAATAGCCAACCGATTTTCATGACTTATTTTATTTTCATTTTATTTTCAACATTTTAAGCTCTAATTTAAGTTCCTTACAAGTAAAATTTTCATTAAAAAAATTTTTTATGACTTTTTGAAAAACAAAAATTTCTTTAATTTTGCTCGAAAATTTTTTTTCTTCGCAGCTAAATTATTAGTTACCCCCCCCCCCCCCCCCACCCCCACCTCCCCCCACCCACCGCCACCCCCCACCCCCCTCCCCACCCCACCCCCCCCCCCCCACCCCCCCCCCACCCCCCCCCCCCCCCCCCCCCCCCCCCTCCCCCCCCCCCCCCCCACCCCCCCCCCACCCCCCCCCCCCCCCCCCACCCCCCACGCCCATAAAAAAATTTGAGCCCGATGGAAATAAACTGAAAACGGATTTGAATTCAGCGCATTAAAATCATTATATTCCACATAATTTTATTTAAAGACGAGAAATTTTGTTGTTTTTTGTAAACCAGTGTAATTTATAATACGAGTAGATGTTTGAAAAAATTCGCTTATCAATTTGATAAAATATGAAACACCTTTTTCCTATATTTGAAATGATTTCATTAAATTAAATTAAATTTACATCTTTAAGAGAGTTCTGTAGAGATCGAAACAAATGATAATCTTAAAGTGCAAGGTTCGGGCTATATGGTGAATGCATTAAAACTTCCCAACCGGGTCATTAAAGATGTGTGTGATCTGGCATTGACATGATGGAACACAACACATTTTCTGTTGATAATTTTAATACAATTATTTGCTCTTCTTCTTTGTAGAAGCGCGTAATGAACAATTTCTCTTCTATTTCATTAGGCACACAGCATTATTTGCCTTGGTGACAATGCTGACTTTGCCACCGTCTGCGTAGTTTCACCTTGTATTGCCCATATTTTTATTTTTCACTTATTATTGTCATACGTGATCCACTTTTCATCGCCCGTAATCGTTGGGATCTATGAAACCAGCTATAGTGTTGTCTGATACAATTACCATCTACCACCAATTTGTAACCGAATATTTTTGACTCGGGGTGGCGTGGTTGAAGTCGTTAGAGCGTACGCATAACAACACAAGCGACCACATTCAAGCCTCAGCAGAAAGGACATGACGAAAAAAGCTTTAATTGTGGTTTAAAGTGTTTAATAAAGAGCTTTCAACTTCCCTCCAGATAACTTCATCTATTAAATAAAGAGAAGCTTCTGGCGATGATGACAAACATCAGTCGAATAAAAAAGTAAAACGCCACCTACTACTAAAGATCACCACCAATTAGCAAGGATATTCACCACTAACTTTCATAAGGAGAGGGCTCCAGTGTATTAAGCATCTACTCGTACTTAGCTTGAAAGATCAAATTGATTAATGACACTGAAACAAAGCAATGGATGCTTTGTGGCAACTTTTTTTCTTTTGACGGCCAAGATTTTTTTCAAAATCAATTTTTTAAAATAATAAAAAAAAAAAAAATCCCAATGCAGAATCTGGCAACCCTAGTACGTATACATATGTATGTATAATGACACAAATGTAACATCAACTTTTAATCAGTATCAATTTGATATTTCACATTGTCATTGTTTGAGCTCAATATTTTATCGTAAATTATCTTATTTAAGTTTTTGTTTTGTATGCTTTAGAACAGAGTAAAATCTTAAATTACTCACACAGTTGTAAAGTGCAGTGGTATAAGTTGCCGGACGCTGTTTTAGAACCATTTTAGGACTAATGTAAGTAATCTTGCTGTCATACTATATAATGACATACCGACTTGTAATAATTACTTTGAATCATATCGATATATACATATACATACTTATACAAAACGAACATATCAATTACTTTTAGACTTTTAGCTTAATTAATAAACAAAATTAATCTATAAAATTAAAAACAAAAAAAAAAACAAAATATTTTTGATCTTAAATCTAAAATGAAGTTCTTTAAAAACGTCGAATCGGCATACATACAGATTGCATCGATATATTCTCATTATATAATTATGTACTTTTAATATACATCTAACAATTTTAGTAAACCAATAATAATATATTAATCATTAACTTAATTAATTAGAAAATAAACTGCAAAAAATTAGTAAATGTTTTAAAATGAAATTAATATTTCAACATACAAAAGAAAATAAATAAAATAAATAAGTTTTGCTTTTGAAATAAAATCAATTAAAATTTGGTAAATATTCCATATTTAATAAGAATCGCAAGTTAAAATTTAATAATTAATTATTGTAACTACATATACATAAGTATTAAAATATTTTATTATATTTAGACAAAAAAAACTACAAATAAATTTCAAATATTTAATAAATATTTCAGATCTAATAATCCTACAAACGAAAACAAAAATTTGTTTTTTTTCTTATTTAATGACATTTAAGGTAAGTTTTCTCATTATGTGAAAAAAATCAAGGCTTAATCCATTAATACTATATATTGTTATGTTTTGGTCTTTAAAAATGTTAATTTAATGAGTACGTAGATTGCAAATACAATGTACAATAAAATAAAAATACATTTTGTATGTAATTTAATTAAAATACTGTTAATAAGCACAATTATTTGTCATTTAACAGAACTTTCGCAGTTCGCAGTTCGCTGATTGAAAAGCTACTTTGTTTATATGATTTCTTTTTGCTTTGTTTTTGTAGCTTTTGTTTATTTCATTCTGCAACAATATTATAAATTTCGCTACAACTTTATTTGTTTGGTTATGCTTGAACGACTGAACTAAAGGGTCCGCCAACTAGTGCTTATTTCGAGAATGGTAACACTTAGCTCATGTCTGATTTGACAGATAATTAGTTTTATCCTTCCGCTGAACGAATATGGTTGTGTATAAGCTTCGCTAAGTGGGCCTGCGATCGACTTACAGAAGATGCCGATTTTGCCAAAAAAAAAATCATCTTTTCAGATGAAGCTCATTTTGATCTTGGCGGGTATGTAAACAAGCAAAATTGTCGCATTTGAGGCACAGAAAACCCGCACGCATACATCGAAAAGCCGATACACCCAAGACGAGTCACTGTTTGGTGCAGATTTTGGTCCAGAGGCATAATTGGGTCATTTTCCTTCGAAAATGAGCAAGGAGTGGCCGTTACAGTCAATGGCGATCGTTATCGGGCCATGTTGAACGAATTTTTGTTCACAAAAATTGAAGAGGAGGATTTTAGCAACATTTGGTTTCAAGCCGCAGAGCTGATGTCGTTTGGCCACCTCGGAGCTGCGATTTGACACCGTTGGACTACTATTTGTGGGGTGCCGTCAAAGATAAGAGTTACGCCAACAAGCCAGAGCTGCACACAATCGATAATGTGCTTAAAAATTGCACCGATCGAGTAGGCTACTGCATGGCCAGCCGAGGCAGCCATTTGAATGAAATTATTTTCCATTATTAACCGGAAGGATTGTACTTTCAAATAGAAAAAGAAATTTGAGAAAATATTCAGTAGCTTTTTTATAGCATTTTCAAAAAAAAAAAAAAAAAAATTATGTGGCGGACCCTTTACATATTACCGTTCTTAAAATATACAAAAAATAATAGTTAATATGTATGGAAGATGCCACACCCATTATATAATTCCTTATACTTTTTAACTGATGGCTTGTATTAATTACCGAGTTATTGAGACCAAATTCAGAAACTTTCACTTTAAATGTTTTCAGGATATACAAAAATCAACATTTACATTGCATGGGAGGTACCATGTCCGCTTATCCAATTTGCTCATTTTTAAACTGATCATTCATGTTAACTCAAGTTCAGTAACTGGTATTTCAACCGTTCTTGAGATATATAAAAAATTACTTTTTTTGTATGGGAGGTGCCACTCCTACTTTCACAATTCCGTCCACTTGTTGAGTGTTGATATCTATTGACCACAAAGTTATTTGGACCAAATTTAAAAACATTCACTACTACCGTTCTGTAGATATACCAAAATCAATATTTACTTTGTATATGAGGTGCCACACCCAGTTATTTAATTTCGATAATACTTCAACTAACGATGTGCATTAGCTACGACGATATTTAGACCAAATTCAGAGCCTTCCACTATTACTTTTCCCAAGATATACAAAAAACAATATTTACTTCGTATGGGGGGATGCCACTCCCACTAATTAATTCTACCCACTTTTTTACTGATTATTTGTATTGGCCACAAACATATTTGGGGCGAATTTAGGAACTTTAGTTGTTACCGTTCTCTAGATATACAGAAATCAACATCTACATTGCATGAGAGGTACCCTGCCCGCTTATCCAATTCCACTCACTTTTTAACTTAGTTGAGTCAAGATTAGAAATTCTTATTGTTACCGTTTTGAAGATAAACACATAAATAACAATTTTATATGGGCGTGTCACTGCCTAGTTGGGATAAACGATTAGTGAAACTACACCTTTCCAACGCATATATTGGTTTGTAAACTGATTTAAATTGGTTCTCGAGTTATAAAATGGCGAACATAGGACAGCTTATTTTTATATGCATACATATATAGATTTCTTTCAGTGAACAAAAAAAAAAAAAAAAAAAAAACTTTTGTAAATTGCGTCATCTGCTATTTCAGAAAAAAATTCGATTTATGGTTTCTGTATTCGTAATCTATGAACTTTTTTATTTAAAATAATATTCTATCCTTATGACCAGAGCTAGATATCTGTATGTAGAAATTGCGGGCATTATCTACGAACACCAATTCTTGTCCGATTATGCGTTAGACTCACTGTATGTACTTAAATACTGACCCAATTTTACGTAACAATTTATTTAATGACACAGTCATTTATAGTCAGGAGATTTAATGATTTGAGTTTGACGAAATAAATTAAATAAAATTCATACAAAACTGAAACAGAAAACAATTTGATTCTTTTACGAATACATTTAATTTCAATTGTATTTTATTTTTGGTATTATTTCCAGAATTATACCTTCAGGAATTCACATCATTTATATTGTTGGTACGAGGGCGGATTGATATTGAAGCTACCTAAGTAGGAAAATCATATTTGTTTTCAAAAACCATTTATTTCTCAACATAGTCTCTTTTAGCTCAATAGACTTAGTAAGACGATTTTCCAACTTTTTTATACCATCTGAATAATACGATTTTGGGAACTCCCCAAAATACGCATTAGTTTCGGTAATCACTTCTTCGTTTGAGATGAATCTCTTTCCTGCGAGCCATTTTTTCAAGTTTGGAAACAGGAAAAAGTCACTAGGGGCTAAATCTGGACTATAAGGTGGATATCAACCAATTCGAAGTGAATATCTCGTAGTTTTAGCATCGTATCTAATGCTGTGTGAACCGGAGCGTTGTCTTGAAGAAAGAGCACTTTTTTCTTGTTTAAATGTGGTAGTTTTTCCTTGATTGCATCAACCAATTGATCCAATAATGCACAATAATACTCTTCTGTGATTGTCGATCCCTTTTCAAGATAATCGATGAGCAATATTTCGTGTGCATCCCAAAATACAGTGGCCATAACCTTGCCAGCCGATTTCGCTGTCTTCGGCTTCTTCGGAGCACTTCCACCAGCTTCCACCCATTGCTTCGATTGATTTTTGGTTTTAGGTGTGTAGTGGTGGACCCACGTTTCATCAACAAATCTTAATCTATGCCAAAAATCAGCAGGATTATGCTTGATCATTTCCAAACACCGCTGTGAAGTGATCTGTCGAACTCGTTTTTGTTCAACACTGAGCAAACGCGGCACCCATCTTGCCGATAGCTTTTTCATATGCGTTCATGCAAAATGTTGAATACACGTTCATATAATATGTTTACCATTTCAGCAATCTCACGTATTTTGACCCGGCGATCATTCATAACGATATCGAGGATTTTCTTGATATTTTCTTCAGTAACCACCTCTTTTGGATTTCCTGCTGATGGTATTGTTGCAGTGCTTGTTTGGCCCCGTTTAAATTCAGCAATCCAATATTTTACCATATAATCTGACGGAGCAGATTCGCCGTAATGTTTATCAAGCTTTTCTTTTGTCTCTTTCGACGTTTTGCCTTTCAAATAATAGTGTTTAATCACTACACGAAATTCACTTTTTTCCATTTTCCAAGAAACACAAAAGTTGCTTACTTCAAACGACTACAACAAATAAACTAATCAATGAATTTGGCTAAAATTTTAACAGCTGACGTTTGACAGATCGTAATTCCTAAGAAAAAAAATTTTTTTGTGTTTGTGCTGCCATCTAGCGCAAGGTAGCTTCAATGTCAATCCGCCCTCGTATGAAAGTGTACACTGTATTGTGATTCAAAAACTGCATTTTTATTTGGATTGCTTAGTTTGTTTATCTATTGTTTTTATTTTTGCAACGATTGTGTCACTGGTCTCTATTATTTGTTCTCAACGTTTCTATGGTTCACAGTTCCCGTGGGACTTGAGTCCAAACAAAATGAGCTGCTAGAGATGTGGTGCTCGATAGTTTTCCGCTGCCATTGTACTTCTTATGTATGTATACGAAAGAATAGCACTATACTTAAATTGCACTAAGTCGCGAATAGAACGCTTAAAAATTACGACAACCATTAAACAACACGAAATGGGAATTACACAAATAGTAATAATAAACTTTTCACTTCAATGCTTTGGTCCTTAGTCGTGGAGGATCTTCTGGCCAGACTACATGAGTGTAGCTATGACGCTATTGGATATGCGGATGATCTAGCTGTCATCGCCGTTGGCAAGTACTATGTTGTGTTGTCGGACTTAGTAAAACGATCACTTAGTGCAAGATAACACTTGATATCTGCGTAGTGTCATGATATCGGTGAATCCGAACAAGACGACAATTGTTCTTTTCACTAGGAGATTGAAATTGATTGGACTGTCAAAGGAGGTGAAATACCTATGGGTTACCCTCGACAGGAGACTTAATTGGAACGGGCATTTAAATGCCGTTCTAGGTAAATTTTGCAAATTTATGTTTTTGTTGTGAAAAACAATTGTTCCGGTTAGAAATGAAATGTTATTTTATTCGTATGGTTGCCGCGGCTGGCATCACAAAACCCCATTCGATCGGACCCATTTTCGAGTGTATGGGGTCGTATCTCGGAAATGGCAGCACGAATGTTGGCCTTCAAATGCTCAATTGCCTCTGGTTTGTCCGCATAAGATTTGTCTCTAACGGCTTTTTGGCGGCCAATTGACATCACCATTTCGGCCATTAAACCTTTGACGCAATAAATCGATTGTCGCATAAGATGTGTGGCAAGTTCCACCATCCTGTTGAAACCAAACATCATTAACATAAGCACCATGGAGAGCGGGTACAAAAAAATTGGTTATCATGGTGCGATAGTTGTCTCCATTGACCGTAATTGTTGCGACGTCCTCATTTTTAAGGAAATATGGTCCAATGATGTCTCCGTTCCACATGTCGCACCAAAGAGTCACTCGTAATGGGTGTATTGGCATCTGTGAGACCAAATTTGGGTTTTCTGAGCCCCAAATATGGCACTTGTGCTTATTAACGTATCCACCAAGATGAAAATGAGCTTCATCCGAAAAGACTTTTTTGTTACAAAATCGACATTATCATGCAGTTTCTCGTTGGCCTATCTAAAGAAGCGAAAGCGGAGCGGATGGTCATACGGCTTCAATTCTTGAACCAATTGGACTTTGTAAGGCGTCATACAAAGATCTTTTCGCAAAATTCGACGTAAACTGGTGCGTGAAATGTTTAATTCTTGAGAACGATGACGAGTTGATGTTGATGTATTATCAGGCGCCTTCTCAGCTGCAACTTCGGCATCTTCGGGTGTACGTACTGTACGAGCACGCTTACGTCTTGGCGCATCAACAATGAAACCAGTCTTACGAACTTTAGCAATCAAGTCGCGTATACCGGGTCCTTCTCTGCGATCAAATTTTGTTTTTGTTTTGGAAATAAATATCCAATAAATACCAACGTTGCTCAAGCGTAAATCGATTCATTTCGTTCAGTGGAGATAATATACTGAATTTTGTAACAGAATAGAATGACATAAGTTTTGTCAGATTCGAGTTAACCGCTGGTTCAAATTTAAACGGATAGATGGCCCACCCGATATATAAAAACTAATATATCGTTACGTTTTAACCTTTTAAAAACGTTTGAGTTCTTTTAAATTGCGTCAAATAAAACAAAAGACGCGAATTTTTATTTACAATGTACAAAGGTTGGTGTATCTTTTTACGCATTTTCATTTTCGTCACAATATGTTTGTTTGAACATTGTATACAGTTCTACAGTGTTTTTCTGTAAGGGCCTATAGGTTATCTCAAATGTTTGAATTTGGTCTGGAATGAGAACAAAAAGAGTAAAAAATTTAACTAAGATAACATTTAAGATTATAATTGAGATATGGCTAGTGAAGCACGTCGTACTATATACAAATTAATGTGTGTTTATTTGAGCACTGTATACAGCTAAACAGCAGATTCTATAGTGTCTTTCGGGAAGGAACTAAAAGCAATCATATATGTTTGGATTTAAACCTGAATGGAATAAAATGAAGAGAAAGAGTCAAAAATGACTATAAGGGGTAGTGAATCACCACGGTTTTTAGCCAGCACCCAAGGGATGGCCCCTACTCATGCAGTGCATTGTGCTGGTACTAGGAAAATAGGTTATTGGAAGGTGGACAGAAGAAGTAGTGTTTATGGACGTTAGATTTAAATCTACTAATGTCGTAAGTGGCAGGAAATATTTTCGCTGGAAGATTATTCCACAACCAAACAATGCGACCAAAGAACGAATTCTATAATGCGTTGTGCGATTTACTGGACAATCAACTACAAAGGGATGCGCTCTACGAGAAATACGAGTACTACGTAAAACTATATGATTTTTAGGAATTAATTCCTTGATTTCGTTAGAACACATTCCGTTACAGTACCGATAGAACAATGAAACACACGCCACATTGCGACGGTGCTCCAATGAATCAATAGAGTTGGCTACATACCGTCATTGATGAGCATCTTCCTGTACGCGGTCGAGAAGCTTCAAAATAGACTTTGAGAGTTGTATTCGATTTTGGGTCGGATATAGGATAAAGCAGATCAGATGGAGTGAAGTATTTCATGCCCAGAACATCAAGAGCATCTGATTCCTCAATATCCACATTACCGATTGACACAGATGACAGCACACCACCACCTCTGTGTATTAAAAAACAACATTGAGTCTTGCGTGCATTAAACTCGACCCTGTTCGCACGACCCTACTTGGAGACCTTCACCAGGTCACTTGTGAGTGTGTCGTTCATATTCAGGCTCGGTCTACGATCAAAAGAACATGAGTGACAAATGTTGCTGTCATCCGCAAAGGAGTAGATGGGATTAGAAGTGAGAGGAAGAAAGTCGTTAAGAAATATTAGAAAAAGAGTAGGAGAAATAGCTAAAATAAAAATCTGTCATTGAAATATAAGGATTTAATTCCGAATATACAGCAAGAAGTGTGCATACCCATGCTTTTTTAAATATGATCACTCATTTGTATCGATTGATTTTCAATGTCATGCTTTTCACTATATTGCACAGTGTTATGATTTAAAAAACTTAAACGGAGAAGACTATTGCAAGTTCTACTAAGTTAAAAAATCTGAAATGTTATTTGTAAACCTTATTTGACTCCAAATGTATGTATGTACGTATGTATAATTTTGTTAAGGAATGTATTGTGAGGAATGGGTATATAACATTTGTTTGAATGGATACGTCAATAAACAAAATACGTATTTGGAGTGATGATAATCCTCAAGTGTATGTTGAGACACCGTTATATCCAGAAAAACTGACTGTTAGGTGTGCTTTATGGGCTAGTGGAATTATTGATCCGTATTTCTTTAAATACGATGCTGGTCACAACGTTACAGTCAATGGTAACCACAAGGAAGATCGATTATTCGACTTTTTCAAAACTCGATTTTCGAATAATTCGAAAAATAACAATTTTTTAAAAACCGGTTTTGGATTAAAAAGTTATAAATAACCGGTTAAACGGTTCTTTTATTAAAATCAAATTCTTTCCAATTTTTGTTGCATTTGCAAATAAAGTTGATGCATTTTTGTCAGATGTTGTAGTTTCTTGCAAGTAAGTATGCTAGAATACCGTTCGGCTTTTTTGGGGCCTTAATATTTCGTCGAGTTATTCATTTTTGAAGCGTATTTTGTAAGAATTTGATTTGCCAGAGACTATTTGGTGTAGAAGCAATTTTTCCTTGCTGTATAATAGCGCCAGTCTTATAGACATAATTAAGGTCGTTAATAATTCCTGGTGTCGATGAGCCTTTTCAGCTTACTATTTAAAAACATGTAATATATCTAAACTTATCCTTTCTATCAATTTTCAGATATTTTCACACTTCGGATTACATCTATAGAAACATAAATGCATGCACCACGTATTTATTAGTGTGTGCCACTGTGGTATGTTAGGTAAGGCACTCCCCTACCAACAATTTTCAATAATTTTCACAACATTTCTGGCGACTATTTATAAGTATTTACGCTGTGAAAAATTTCACTAACAAATACATCTGCCGTTCGCAGCGGGTGTTTGTGGGTCCGTTTCTATAAGTCTAGTTGTTCATCAATTAATAATTATTTACAGAAAATGAGAAGAGTTATTTTTGTTCAAGTGTGCATATCTTTTTCGATCTACCATGTTTTCGCGTTCTTTTTGAGACGTTCAAGGTTGTCAGATATACAAAATAAGATGTTATATATTAAACTAGCTAAAACCCGGCGTGCTTCGCTACCTCCATCTTAATTGTTATCTTAAATGCTATCTTAGCTAAATTTTTATCCCTTATCCCCATCTTGTCCTCATCCGTTCAAAATCCAATGATTTTTACCTTCCAGAAAGGCACAGTATGTTCATAGATAACTTTTATCCAGTGTAATCTGTAATTCTGTAATTCATGCTTCTTGGCTGATATGGATAGATAACGAACGCTTAATTGTTGTCGCTCTCTACATTTACAAAATCCAATATTTAGTATGAATGGAAGCTGTCATGCCTACTTATCCAATCTCGCCCAGTTATTGATTGATGATGAACACAGTTCACGACGTTGTTTCAACCTAATTTAGAAACTTCTACTATTGCCGTTCTCAAGATATACAAAAATTAACATTTACTTTGGATGGGAAGTACCACGCAAACTTGTCCAATTCTGCCAACTTTTCGCCTGATGATTTACATTGGCTATAAAGTCATTCGATTTACAAAAATTAATATTTACTTTGGATGGGAGTACCACGCCCACTATGTGCTTGATGGTTTATACTGAGCAAATTCTGAAACTTTAGCTTTAACCGTTCTCAAGATATACCAAAATTAACAGTTACTTTGTATGGGAGGTTCAACGCCAACTTGTGTAATTCTACCCATTTTTTGGAATCTTTCTGTTACCATATTGAAGATATAGACAAATAAATATACACTTTGTATGTCCTTCCAGATGTACAGAGAGATACTGCAAAAATTTCAAGAAAATGGGTTCACAAACAAACAAACCAATAAACAAACATACATACAAACACGCATTGACTTTTATATATGTATACATTAACTTAGACAAAGTTTAAATGCTGTAACAAATTTCGTTTTCAAGTAAAACTTATGCAATACAAAGGGATTCACTCGAACGTCAATAACTTGCGAACCAATGGACCTATAAAAATCGTATATACATAAAAACCTTGGTATTAAATTCACCTTTCGGGTCTACAAAATGAAAACGCATTTCAGAGAACATCAATTACAACGGATATTACAGTCCTCTTTTATATATAAGTATAGATTTAGAAAAATGCTAAAACGATGAGCATATTTGCAATAAAAAATATAAAAACGTATACAAATTTTACATATGCATATAAATCAATCGCTTATTTGTGTTAAAATAATCGGTTTATGCGGTATTCGAAACATGAACATTTAAAAAAAAACCGTATTCGACAAAACCAAAAAAACTGTTTTAAACCGGTCGAATAAAAACCATTCGATCTAACTAGTAACCACTATTGAGTCATGATTACTGACTTTTTCATACATTCAATTGATTTATTGAAGGAAATGTTTGGTAAACGCATAGTTTCATGTTTCAGACCTGTGAATTAGTCTCAAAGATTGTACGATTTAGCCCCGCTAGATTATTTTTCGGAGATATGTGAAGTCGCTAGTCTACTCCGGAAGGCCTGAAATGATTGACCACTTGAAGGACAACATTCGCAGCGTTTTGCCGATATACCGCTACAAGTGTTGGAAAAAGTTATAAAAAATTTAACCTCCAGATTAGACTACGCCCGAGCTAGTCATGGCGGTCATATGCCAGTAGTGATAATGCCATAGCCTTGGTTAATCATCACCTTGTGAAATATTTCGAGTCCAACAATTTGGTAAGCGATTGTCAATACGGCTTTCGTAAGGGCCGTTCAACTGACGATCTACTGGCGGTACTCTACTAGAGGTGGAGCAAATCCATTCATGGTTTTGGTGGGAGCAAAGTTGTGGCTCTGGATATTTTTGACATGAGGCGCTAGTATCGAAACTTACTGCCTTTGATATCGGTAGTCACTTCTCCAGTTATAGATGGGAACTCATCCGACGATTGCATGATAAATTCAGGGGTACCACAAGGCTCTGTTCTTTCTTCAACTCTATTCCTAATATATTTCTTAATGACTTTCTCTTCTCACTTCCATTACTATCTATTCTTTGGCAGACGACAGTAATACTTGTCGTCAGTACTTATTATTTTGGCCGTAATTCGAGCCTTTTGGAGTTTGGGGCGAACAGGCGTAATATGAACGACACACTTGTTGTTTTCTGACACACAGACGTGGTGGTGTGATGTCGTCTGCAACTATGGTTCATGTAGATATTGAGGAGTCAGATGCTCTTGATGTCCGTTGGAACGATCACATTTTTAAAAGTCTCGAAAGAAGCATTCAAATGTCTCGGTTTTTTAAGACGGTGTAGGAATTACTTCACTCCATTTGATCTCCTTAGTATTTACAAGACCTATATTCGACCCAAAATCGAATACAACTCTCATATATGGGCTGGTGCTTCAAAGTTTATTTTGGGGCTTCTCGCTTCGTGCTTATTAATGACGGTAGGGTAGCCAACTCTATCGATTCCTTCGAGCATCGTAGCAATGTGGGATGCTTCATTGTTTTATCGGTACTATAACGGAATGTGCTCTAACAAAATAATGGAATTGATGTCGCATAATCATATGTTTTCACGCAGTACTTGTTTTTCTCATAGCACATCTCTTTGTAGAATCAACAAATCACACAACGAATTAGAGAGTGAGTTCGTTCTTTAGCCGCATCGTTCGTTCCCGAGAAAATTTTTCTTGTCACTTCCGATATGGATAAATGCAAACTAAACGTGCATAAATACTACGGCTTCTATCCTGCTTCCACAATCTATTTTCTTACTACCAGCACAATACACTGTTTGAGTAGGTCAATTAAAAAAATTCATCTCTGTTTTATTCCATTTCAAAAAAGTCTATCAAAAAAAAAAAAAAAAACACCCTTTATTTGTATTTGCAATACACTAACGTGTTTTATTACAACAATATCTTGTGTTGGTTTAAGAGTTGGTAAAAATATATTTTTTCTCTTAAATTATAAAAATGAAATTTTCTTAAATTTAAATAGTGGTATTCCATTTAAAATATAATTATTTTTTTAACGTATAAAAATTGTATATACGAGCACATATCATCTCCGACCTTAACACATAAAAATACCAGTGCATCCGTAAATGACTATGTAGAAAATAAAAGGATAAGTATAAATGTATGTATTCATGATTGTTTCTATGTCTTCTTAATGTCTGAAATCCTTCCTCTGTTCTTCCACTTCTTCTGTTTGTCATTGTTATCATTATTCACTAACTCAGAACGGCTTCAATGACGGTGTACATCTTCAATGCTGCACATGCATATGTGTCTACAAACAATTACTTTGGCTGGAATGCATTCTTAACTGATATAAGTACTGATATATACATACATACGAGTATGTTTGTATGTACTCATGGTAAAAGATTTAAGTTTATGTAAGTAAGTATGCATTTAAGTTTAAGAGCAACTAGAAAACATACATATCACCATATAAAATTCAAAAAGTCCTAAATTACATATTTAAAATTATACAGTGGAAGTAAAAAACTATAGGGTCCACCACATAAGTTTTTTTTTAAATGCTATAAAAAAAAACTACTGAATATTTTCTCAAATTTCTTTTTTTAATTGAAAGTACAATCCTTCCGGTAAATAATGGAAAATAATTTCATTCAAATGGCTGCCTCGGCTGGCCATGCAGTAGCCTACGCAATCGGTCCAATTTTTAAGCACATTATCGATTGTGTGCAGCTGTATTTCGCCAATGGCTTCACAAATATTGTCCTTTAAAGCGTCAATTGTCTCTGGCTTGTTGGCGTAACATTTATCTTTGACGGCACCCCACAAATAATAGTCCAACGGTGTCAAATCGCAGCTCCGAGGTGGCCAAACGACATCAGCTCTGCGGCTAATAATGCCATCTTCAAAAACAGGGCGCAAATCATCGAGTGTAGCTTCGGCTGTGTGGCACGTAGCGCTGTCCTGTTGAAACCAAATGTTGCTAATATCCTCCTCTTCAATTTTTGTGAACAAAAATTCGTTCAACATGGCCCGATAAAGATCGCCAATGACTGTAAAGGCCACTCCTTGCTCATTTTCGAAGAAAAATCGGCCAATTATGCCTCTGGATCAAAATCCGCACCAAACAGTGACTCGTCTTGGGTGTATCGGCTTTTCAATATATGCGTGCGGGTTTTCTGTGCCCCAAATGCGACAATTTTGCTTGTTTACATACTCGCCAAGATCAAAATGAGCTTCATCTAAAAAGATGATTTTTTTGCAAAATCGGCGTCTTCTGTAAGTCGATCGCAGGCCCAGATTCCCAGCTTTGTTCAAGCGTATACACAATCATATTCGTTCAGCGGAAGGATGAAATTAATTATCTGTCAAATCAGACATGAGCTAAGTGTTACCATTCACGATATAAGCACTAGTTAAAAAAAAACATTAGATGGCGGACCCTTTATCTAAAATTAAAAATAAACCATTTAGGTTGTTTAGAATATTGTTGATAAAAAAGTTGTTTTTAATTGTCGAAATTGAAAAATTCGTGGGAACATGTATTTTGAAAGGGTGCAAGAAAGCTTATTTTGAATATTTATTATCTTAGGGCTTTCCGTATTTCATACGACGCAATGTATAGTGTAAATAGATTGAAAACATGAGACGTTAGCTCATATTAACTTGTGGTGCGATTATTTGTACATCTAAGAATTTTTAACAAATTTTACTTTCTCTACATTCAGAACGAATAAATAAAAGTCGATTAAAATTAATCGGTTGTCACAAATCTTTTTAGATTTGAAAATTATAGCAATTAGAACTTATCATTCGATTTCAATTGTACTCGATCTCGGTTTACAGAATATTCTCTAAATATTTCATATTACTTTGTTTTAGAAAGTGATACCATTTTTCTTCGATCTAGTGATTCTGGGACGGAGAGGTTTGTCTCTACCATCAGTGAAATCATGAAGATGAGCTGGCAGGAGCGGGCGCGGCTAGGAGCTTTAAAATGACTGATGCGTCTGCACAACCAGCGCTTGATTTCTTTGGCAACTTAATAGACAGCTGGGCCATTCGTAAAATGGATAAGTTATGGAGAAGCAAAGAAGACTGCAGGGTCTCTAGTCTGCATTGTCCTAAACTGGATCGCTATAGGGCGGAATGGGTTTTCAATCTTAGATTGTCTGAGGGTTATTTGTCAGGTCTAAGTCCGTTCACTAGGTGATGCCGGTATCTACTTGGGTGTCCGTTTTTGTAATTTAATTCTTACTTCCTTCTCTGCCCTCTTTCCTTTCTGTTTCTTCCTTTCTATTTTTCTCCTTTTTACTTTTCCACTTTCTTTTTGTTTTTCAGTGGAAGGTCTTTTCCGCAATGGGCCTCCGTGGTCTGTGGGAGGAGTACTTCGGTACCGCCTTTCATACCTACCTACCTACCTAAGCCAATAAATAATTAATCACTAACAATACAAAACTAATACGTGTAATAAAATAAGGGATCCAAAACTGAGGTATCAATTTGATTTTGCTGCCATTTTTTTCTACTTGTAATTTTTATCAAAATTTTTATTTTCACGAAGGAACAACGTGTTTTTATTATAAAACAATTTTTCAAGATGTAATTTGGAAATTTAAAAAAGAAAATCGGTAGAAAAAATGCTCCAACAAAACGTATCACCTGGCTGATGGTTGAGAAATGTGAAGAAGCTGGATCCATTGATTATAACAGAAACAGAATTTTCAAATTAGTGGTCGTTCAACCGAGAAGATCCAAAAAGAAGTGTTGAAAAGATCCAAAAACATCCATTCGTCATCGTTCTCAGCAATTGAACATCAAACGATTCAACATTTTGCATCGTAATCTCCACTTAAAGGTTTATAAGATCCAGCTGACCCAAGAATTTAAATCAGCTGACCACGCATTACGTTGGCAATTCATTTCTTGGACCATCAAAAAACAAAAAGTCTTTTTTAAAAAATAGGTTATCTTCACCGACGAAGCCCATCTCCAGCTCAATGGCTACCTACGTCAAAAAGCATAATTGCTGCATTTGGGATGAAGAGAATCTTAGAGCCACTATTACATCCACAAAAAGTTACAGCTTAATGTGATTTGTGGTCCGGAGGAATCATCGGAACATATTTTTTTTTAAATCGAAAATGGAAATGCTATTGCGGTTGTTAATAGAAATCGCTACAGGGAGATGATCCGAAACTTTTTGTGGCGGAAAACTGATAATTTAGACATAGAGAATATGTAGTTTCAACAAGATGATACCACTTGTCACACAGCAAGAGAAACAATGGATCTTTTAAAAGAAAAGTTCGAAAATCGCATTATTTCTCATAGTGTAGGAGTAAATTGGCCACAAAAATCGTGCGATTTGACACCTTTAGATTTTTGTGTGGGATTTTTTGAAATCGAAAGTGTACAGCAATAATCCCACAACAATTCAAAAACTTAAAACCAACATTATCGAGAAGATATCAATCATTAATTTTGGTAAAAGATTGGCAGCCTACCGAGCCAGTAGTGTGGTCACTTGACCGACATAATTTTCCATTTTTAACCGGAACCTATTTGTAATAAACTGAAATAAAAATATTTGTAATATATGGAGAAAAAGTCTTTTTTTATTAAAATTAAAATATTGCCTCAATTTTGGACACCCTATATAAAAATTTTTTTTATTATATGAAAACGTCAAATTAATACAGTGATACTCTGTACACTTTTTTAACGCCTGAAGTATGGGGTACCTTCCGTTTTAGTAGCATAACTATAGTTATTGCGAGAATTCTTGCATTCTATTTTTAAAATTTTGTAAAACCTTAAGTAGTGTTAAAGAAATATAAAATGCTTAATTTTTTCTAATTTTAAAAGAATAAAATTAAAACTCAATTGCAGAAAATGAGGATTGTATACTTTATTCTGACGCTCAAAGCAAATTTAATCCTGTTGTTTTTACTGTTAAGCTACGGTTTGTCATATATTTGCCGAAAAGCACGTAACCACTATTTTTTTAGAAACATTTCTTTTTATGTCAGCATTTAAAAAAATTATTAATTATTATATTAATATTAATTATAATTATTAATTATTTAATTAAAAAATAAATCATAAAAGAAAAAATGTTTATATAAAATAGTAGTCAGGTTTTTTCGTCAAATATTTGACAAATGTGACCGCAGCGTTACTATTACGTTTTTTATAACAACTATAGCTTGTAACTAATTGTGTAGACTCTTCTGATATTTGTTTGCCAGCTTTTCGTTTATAGAAACCAAATTGGATTGCGAGCAATGAACATATTTTAATGACAGTGATTTTTCAACTTGCAACCTTCTGCTAAAATCTACCATAATTCTGTTTAGCCTATCATCCTACCAAACGAAAAAATATTCTACCAATTTTGGTAGAATTCTACCAACAGTGGCATTCTCAACGAACATTTCACAAGCAAAATTTAAATAAATTGTAGAATAACCTTATCATAAGATATTTCCTACAACTTTTTATAAGCCTGCTTATTATTAGCTTATTCAAATACAGAAAGTAAACAGTTTACAAATACTATAGGGTCGGCCAAATAAATTCTTTTTTTTCAAAATGCTATAAAAAAAAAACTACTGAATATTTTCTCCAATTTCTTTTTTTATTTGAAAGTACAATCCTTCCGGTTAATAATGGAAAATAATTTCATTTAAATGGCTGCCTCGGCTGGCCATGCAGTAGCCTATACGATTGGTCCAATTTTTAAGCACATTATCGATTGTGTACAGTTGTGTTTCGCCAATGGCTTCACGAATATTGTCCTTTAAAGTAACACTTAACTTTGACGACACTCCATAAATAATAGTCCAACGGTCATCAGCTCTGCAGCTGATAATGCGATCTTCAAAAACAGGGCGCAAATCATCGAGTGTAGCTTCGGCTGTGTGGCACGTAGCGCCGTCCTGTTGAAACCAAATGTTGCTAATATCCTCCTCTTCAATTTTTGTGAACAAAAATTCGTTCAACATGGCCCGATAACGATCACCATTGACTGTAACGGGCACTTCTTGCTCATTTTCGAAGAAAAATGGCCAAATTATGCCTCTGGACCAAAATCTGCACCAAACAGTGACTCGCCTTGGGTGTATCGGCTTTTCAATGTATGCGTGCGGGTTTTCTGTGCCCCACATGCGACAATTTACTTGTTTACATACTCACCAAGATCAAAATGAGCTTTATCTGAAAAGATGATTTTTGATTCTGCAACATTACCATGGTTTTCAAAGTAATATCCCAATATTTCCCAGCGCTGTTCAAGCGTATACGCAACCATATTCGTTCAGCGGAAGGATAAAACTAATTATCTGTCAAATCAGACATGAGCTAAGTGTTACCATTCACGAAATAAGCACTAGTTGAAAAAAAACGTTAGATGGCAGACCCTATATTTAAAAAATACTTCAACTAACAATGCCTTTTACAATAGTACCTGCTATACACTTAGTTCAGATAACAATTTAACAACTGATTGCATTTGAATATTTCGCTATAGTTTTGTAAGTATTTAAAAAAAAAATTTTTATTTATTTGTTTTTTTTTAACATTATTGAAAAAATATTTATTACATATCGACACTTATGCGCAAAATTATAGTATTGTATGCCACACAAAGTAAATTTGTTTGCGTTGTCTAGCTACATTTATACCAAAATTTAAATGTGGTACTTTAACCGATATGTTAGTATATATTCAGAAAAATTTTGGTTTTTTGGCACATACGATATTTTTGCCCACAAAGTTTAATGCGTGTTTTTGTTAATAAATGTACTTACGATAATATAAAAAAACCGAAATATTTCTTTAAATTGAACACAAGCTCAAGATTCAGGTATTTAGAAAGTTTATTTTAATAAATATCAATAAATAAATATTATAAAACGAACAAAACATACATAAAATAAATTTATCAACATTAGATTGGTTTTAAATTAGTAAGTAGTTAATAACAAATATAATTAACAATTTATTCTTCATTATCTGTTTCATAAAGTGAGTTTGCCATTTTTAAAGAATATTTTACATTCAAATATTCATTTTGATATGTTGGAAGCATATTATTTTCTAAACAAAGATTTTGTAAATCTTGAAAATTTTGTATGAAAGATATAAACTTTCATTCAAGTTTAAAACTATATTTTTATTCACAGAGCTATCGAAATATCCACACAGTAGTTCAATTGAAATTGAACTTTTTTGAATTTGATTTTGTGTGTATCATTGCGATGAACTTGTAACCTGAGGGATAAGTTCGTGCACAGTGAATAATTGTAAGCCATTCAATAGGCTCCAAAACTGTTCTATTTCGCATAAAAGTTTCAATCGTGCTATCCGTGGAATTTATTGGCATCATAATATGCCCCGAAAGTAAAAAAGTAACCCTGATTTTGTTGACAAAATTTGAATAGTTTAAAAAGTATGCTAACATTATTATTACAGCCTTGTTCCGACACAACTGTCGAAGTAGCGTAAGAGTTTTTAGAAGCTCCAACGAGTTTAAAGACCCAAAAATTAATTTCCTAGTATAGAGAAAATGTCTGCTTGACAAAGATTCTATAATTATAAAGGGTCCGCCATTTAACGTTTTTTTTTCAACTAGCGTTTATTTCGGTAACACTTAGCTCATATCTAATTTGATAGAAAATTAGTTTTATCCTTCCACTGAACGAATATGGTTGTGTATATGCTTGAATAACGCTTCGTAAAGTGGGCCTGCAGTCGACTTACAGAAGTTGCCGATTTTGGCAAAAAAAGTCATCTCTTCAGTTGAAGCTCATTTTGATCTTGGCCGGTATGTAAACAAGCAAAATTGTCGCATTTGGGGCACAGAAAACCCGCACGCATACATTGAAAAGCCGATACACCCAAGACGAGTCACTGTTTGGTGCGGATTTTGGTCCAGAGGCATAATTGGGCCATTTTTCTTCGAAAATGAGCAAGGAGTACCCGTTACAGTCAATGACGATCGGTATCGGGCCATGTTGAACGAATTTTTGTTCACAAAAATTTAAGGGGAGGATATTAGCAACATTTGGTTTCAACAGAACGGCGCTACGTGCCAAGCAGCCGAAGCTACACTCGATGTTTTGCGCCCTGTTTTTGAAGATCGCATTATCAGCCCCAGAGCTGATGTCGTTTGGCCACCTCGGAGCTGCGATTTGACACCGTTGGACTATTATTTGTGGGTTGCCGTTAAAAGATAAGTGTTACGCCAATAAGCCAGAGACAATTGACGCTTTAAAGGACAATATTCGTGAAGCCATTGGTGAAATACAGCTGCACACAATCGATAATGTGCTTAAAAATTGGACCGATTGTGTAGGCTACTGCATGGCCAGCCGAGGTAGCTATTTGCTCGAAATTATTTTCCATTATTAACCGGAAGGATTGTACTTTCAAATAAAAAAGGAAATTTGAAAAAATATTCAGTAGTTTTTTTTTATAGCATTTAAAATAAAATTTATTTTGCGGACCCTTTATTTAAAGCATCTACCTGCTTCCTATTAGCATGATTATTTCATAAATTTTCAGGTAAATAAATTATTTAAACAATTACTGCCCTATTTTAGTCCACTAAAATGCAACCCTGCCAAAATATGTAAAGTTGTAAGAAAAACAGTAGAAAGAAGGACATGAAAGTGGCATTTGGTTTTAAGCGAGCGAACGGTGACGACGTATAAAACAAAATAACTCGTAGACTACCTAATTATTACTTAAACTGTAAAAAAACTTATTAAACTAACTAAATATATTGAATTTAATGAATAAATTTAAGTGTCTATGACTTTTATTACGTTTTTTTACACCAAATATTGAGGAGCGTTCGCAGGAAGTAATGAAATACACATATTTCACCGTCTTGGACTTAAATTGCGGATACTACCAAATACCGATTAAGGAAAGCAGCCAAAAGTTTACAGCCTTCGTGACGCCCGACGGAAAATACGAAAAAACGTATGCCGAGACAAAATGCAAGAGGTCGACATTATTCATTATGTGGATGACATCGTAGTTGGTAGTAACGAAATTGGTGAAATATTTGACAAATTAAGACGTGTTTTTAACGTATTGCGCGATTTTAACTTAACAGTTAACGTCAATAAATGCGAGTTTTTAAAGCAGAAGATTGAATTCTTAGGACACCAAATTCACAGCGGAGGTATGAGTCCAGGAACAGTCAAAACAAACTCTATCTCAGAATTTTTAATACCATCGAACGTGACAGAAGTAGGCAATTCCTAGGCTTGAGCGGTTATTTCCGAAAATTTTTACCAGGCCACGCCTTAATTTCTGAACCTTTACATTGCCTTCTAAGAAAAAATGCAAAGTTTCAGTGGAACGAGGAGCAGAACAAGGCTTTTCAAGCCTCATTACTAGCCCTGTAATTGTTGGTTTCAGGACCGCGACCGAACATCAAATACATACGGATGCGAGCACAATAGGTTTTGCTGGTGTACGACTACAAAGTAAACACAATGAATGGAAATCGGTAGCATTTTTCAGCCAATCAACTACTGATGACGAGCGTAATACCATAGCTACGAGCTAGAGGCTTTAGACGTTGTTCAGTCACTAGAGCGTGTTCGTTTTTATGTATATGGCAAATGTATTACCGTAGTCACTGACTGCAATGCGATTAAAGCAACAATGCATAAAAAAGATATAATACCGAGAATAGCGAGATGGTGGTTGCGAATCCAGGATTTCGATCTCAACATTGAACATCGATCCGTTCTTCGAATGACTCACGTCGACGCCCTAAGCCGAGCACCGCATAAGAAACCACACAACTTGGAAATGGCATCTTTACGAATTACGAAGGTAAAAATAAGCGATGATGATCTTCTATTTACCATGCAACTGCACGATGAATATATTCGTGAGATTATTGAGAACGTAAAGTCGGGTGATAAAGAAACTTGTAAGGACTACGCTATTAAAGAAGCAGGTTATTTAATAAAATCAAACAAAACTTTCTTTGGGTAGTTCCAAAATCTATACGATGGCGCGTCATACAAGGCAACGCGACAACGCAGGACACTTAGGAGTAGAAAGAAAAAACATTGGCAGGACTCCAAAAACACTTTTGGTACCCTCGAATGCGAAATGCTGTAAAATCGCATATTAAATCTTGCGTAGAATGTGTATATAGTAAATATTCAGGCGGAAAACAGCTGGTCGAATACCACTGCAACAAAATAAGTCCAATTCCCTTCCATACCGTGCACATGGATTATTTCGGACCATTTCCGAAGAGCACAAAGCGTAACGAACACATTGTGATTATAGCGGACGCATTCACCAAGTTTACAATCGTAAAAGCAGTTAAGAGTACGGCAAGCAAACACTTCATGAGCGTCCTCAATGAAGTCAGCGAATATCTCACGCCGCATGAGTTCGAACGATATTGCCAAGCTAATGATATAAAACACGTACTAAATGCCGTCCGAACATCACGAGCCAACGGATATACAGAGCGAACCAATCGTACTGTTAACATCACTAAAAGAAGACAAGCGCTGGGATGAACAATTACGTCGAATGCAGTGGCCAACCAATACGATGGTAAACAAAACAACAGGCACAACTCCCCAGCAGCTATTATTTGGTTTCCCTCCAAGAGACATTCTACAAAATAAACTTGTTCTTGCTCTGCACAACAGAGAAACAATAGACACTTTGCAGAATATCCGTATTGAAACAGCAGAAAACGTCGTTACGACCAAAAGCGAGCTCAACCCAAACAATACAACGTTGGTGATTTGGTATTAGCTGAAAACGAGCCAACAGCGACAGATACTTCAAGAAAGTTGGAGCCGCCTTACAAAGGTCCGTTTACAATAACCAAAGTCCTCGATAAGGACAGATTTTTCTTTGCACTTTTATTTGAACGATATTTTGTTTGTATGAAGGCATTTGTATGGCACATACGATAATTGCGTTCAAAAAGGAACAATGCCACATACAATAAAATGAATTTAATAATATGTATCTACGTGGTTATAGCGAATATCTTTATAATATTTTACTATATGGTAAGTATGTGGCTTTAAAATACATTTGCATCAAAAACTCAATTTCGTAAAAAATGTAACATACTATAATATCGCGCAAAGGGGTATATATATATGTATGCCCAACTTTCACCTTGACATAGTTCCATAAATTTTCTATGGGATTAAGGTCGAGACTTTGTACAGGCCAATCAAGAATTGAAATTTTTTCTTTGGAGAGCCGTATGTTTTGGATCGTTATCGTGCATAAAAATGCAGTTCAGAGGCATGACTCAAAGCAAAATGGCTCCTTGTATTCTTTAGTATATTAAGGTACAAAAACTTATCCATATTTTCGTTAATCCTTTATATAGGCCCAACGCCATCCCTAAATTTTCAAGTTACCTCCAACGTGCTTTGCTACTTTTGTAGCATAACGGAGATTACATTTTTGGTTTTTTCCTCGATGAACAAACGTTTCTACGTCAGGATCAATCATATTAATTTTTGTTTCATCAGTGAAAAGTACTCTTTTCCAGAACTTTATGTACTTATTTCAATGAATTTTTGTAAAAGACAAACGGACCTGAAAAAGAAAAAGAAAAGATCTCGGTTACACTTTCTAACGATTGCTTTGTCCTCACGAATTGTTGTCTTTTGCGACGGCTTCTTCCGATTTTTCTTCATATTAAATAAATTTGCATCTGACGTAACGCATTTAATGACATTGTATATCATCTTTCGAGAACATCCAATTATTTCTGCTATTTTTGTTTGTTTGTACCTTTTTGGTAAAGTTCCCAAATAACCTTTTTATTCAAGGGAGCAGTGGTGTCCTCTACCCATTTTAGTTCACAAAATTAAAAATTGATAATAAAGGGTCCGCCAAATAATTTTTTTTTAAACGGCTATAAAAAAAACTACTGAATATTTTCTCAAATTTCTTTTTTTATTTGAAAGTGCAATCCTTCCGGTTAATAATGGAAAATAATTTCATTCAAATGGCTGCCTCGGCTGGCCATGCAGTAGCCTACACGATCGGTCCAATTTTTAAGCACATTATCGATTGTGTGCAGCTGTATTTCACCGATGGCTTCACGAATATTGTCCTTTAAAGCGTCAATTGTCTCTGGCTTGTTGGCGCAACACTTATCTTTGACGGCACCCCACAAATAATAGTCCAACGGTGTCAAATCGCAGCTCCGAGGTGACCAAACGACATCAGCTCTGCGGTTGATAATGCGATCTTCAAAAACAGAGCGTAAAATATCGAGTGTAGCTTCGGCTGTGTGGAACGTAGCGCCGTCCTGTTGAAACCAAATGTTGCTAATATCCTCCTCTTCAATTTTTGTGAACAAAAATTCGTTCAACATGGCCCGATAACGATCGCCATTGACTGTAACGGCCACTCCTTGCTCATTTTTGAAGAAAAATAGCCCAATTATGCCTTTGGACAAAATCCGCACCAAACAGTGACTCGTCTTGGGTGTATCGGCTTTTCAATGTATGCGGCGGGTTTTCTGTGCCCCAAATGCGACAATTTTGCTTGTTTACATACCCGCCAAGATCAAAATGAGCTTCATCTGAAAAGATGATTTTTTTTTTTGGCAAAATCGGCAGCTTCTGTAAGTCGATCGCGGGCCCACTTAGCGAAGCGTATGCAAAACCATATTCGTTCAGCGGAAGGATAAAACTAATTATCTGTCAAATCAGACATGAGTTCAGTGTTACCATTCACGAAATAAGCACTAGTTGAAAAAAAAACGTTAGATGGCGGACCCTATATTTTTTATAAAATTACACAAAAATTTAACACCAAAATTTTCAATGATTACTTTTGCTGATAAATGTATTTAACTGTCCAATCCAAATGCTTTATTTTTTTTTTAAATGACAAAAATAAAAAAGAGGAATAGTTTAACGGTACTTTTCAAAAGAATTTTTGAAAAAGAAAAGTAAAGCAAAGTAAGCATTAAAATACATAACATTTTCATTCCATTTTTTAATGTGATACGACTGGTACTATGCGGAACATAGGCGCGCTATTTCTCTGTCCATAACATACTTAGATTAAGTAAATCATATGTGAACACATAGCATTACCAGTAAAATTGAAAAATAAATGTTTACTGATAATTAAATGTCGTTTGCATTAAAATAAAAAAAAAAAAAAAATTTGCTGACTACAGAAAATTTATTTAAAAAATTTGAAAAAATTTATTTAAAAAAACAAATCCAAATTGTAATACAATAGAAAAAGAATATCTTAAAGATAACATCCCTTTTCATCAGGGACCGTAACAGTAATCACTAATATTGTAAAAATCATAATTTAATTGTTATTTTGTGATTTTTATTTTTTAGTGCACTAAATTTCCACTACAACTAAAATCGGTTCAATAAGTGCACTAAATTCCCCCTACCTCTAAAATTGCTTCATTTAGTCCACTCAATATTCACTACTATTAACATTGTTTGAGTTAGTGGTTAATTATTTCCATCTGCCACTAGTGGTGGTTGCAATATTGCTGCATTAATGCTAAGTTGTTTTGTGGTATTCGAAACGATAATGCATTATAAATTCAATGCAATAAACCCAACTTTGAAATATTCTAACATTTATACATACATATGTATGTTATATACAAACATATTTTTTATTGTAATATTATTCTAATGTCTGCATTCAGAACTTTCATGCAAATAAAAATATTGGATGAGATACCAACTAATAAATATTCGTATAAGAGAACCAAATGTGCATCTGGTGCATGCACATTCACAATTTAAAGTTAGTTTTTATCTTAAACAAACACAGACGTAGATTAGCTAAAAAGCTTGTTGGCTTGCTTGTCAATTCGTATTTGCATGAATATTCATTTGGTATCTTTAAAATTAAAATTAAAGACTAGAAAAAGAAAAATCGGTCTATATGTCAATCAGTCAAGTGACAAGGAAAATCATAGTTTAGGGATCAAAATAAGAAACTTTGCCCAATCATACATCTAAAATGAATTCTGATGTTACTCATTTTGACCCAAAGGTAAAATTTTGAAAAATCCCACTTTGACCCATTTAAAGTGCCCCAGTCGGGTCTAGATGACCGCCCCCACTAACTTTGAAGGGCCGACCCACCCATGCTAGTGGCACACCCCCTGGAATTACCCTAGGGGCGTTCCCATACAAAAATTTCAAATATATAACCATTCTTGGCACTTTACATGAAACAATCAGCTATGTTTGATTTGTTTTGAAGTTTATTTTTTCTCTTTTGAATACGCACGGCTGTCTGATGTCGTCGCCATAACAGCGTCTACATGGCATAACTAGTTTGGAAACGCTAGCTAACAATTGAAAATGTAGTTCCGTTCCTTGTATATGTGACGGAATGCTTAGATCATTAAACGGTGGATCATCCTGATTTAAATATTCTTTCAATCTATCGTAAGGAATGCTTTGCATGAATGGTGTTTTAAATACGTTATTTATATCATTCAAATTGAACATTTTCGTGTAATTTATGCAATGAAAGTTTATATCTGTTTTTTTTTTTATAAACTCTAAGTTCTGATGGGTTTTCAACATCGGTACGATAGCGTAGAATTTTCGCTTTTCTTTGCTATAATCAAACAACATTGATAGCAAGATATTTTCTGAATTGTTGTTGAATTGAATTTTATGAATTATCTTTAATTACTTGATTGACAATACTGCGTAAAGAAGGTTGTAGAAACCGTGACCAACTAATGAACTTGAAAACCAATACACTACCGTACACGACAGTGCTCTAATACTTGATATTGAAGTACATTGGCACATAACAATTAATTATAAATCCAACCAGTATCTGTAAATTTTCGAATGGATTTGCTGTTGCCACATATAATCTTAATAATCTAGAGGGCTAGGTGAGCCAGTGAGAATGTACGATTTTCCCTGGCTTGATGTTACCCAGATCCACCAAAACTATGCCGCTACAAATTGCATGGGTATTGTCGTATAAGTACTTCGAATTGGTGGAAAATTAAATTTTTTCTGGAGCAGGGGGCATATTTTTCAACGCAATTTTCTCCAAGCCGACCGCTACCTTAAAGTAGTAAAATAAAGTAGTCAAATAATTTAAAACGGTTGGCAATTTTAATAAATGAGTGATAGCAATTACTTACCGGAAGAATTTCAGAAGTTTCGACTTGATAGCTCAGTTTTCCGATTGCCGATTGCCAGTGCTGGTTTATTTATCCAAGGCTTGAAACAAATACCGAAACGGAAGTTCGTTGAAGTGTAGAAGGCAAACGAACCAATGCGATGGTCTTTTTAACAGCAATTCAAATCGCTGGCCCAGTGTTTGTTGGCTCACAATCAGTGCTTATATGCACCAATTAATGCATCCAGTGATATATTTTTATCGCTGAAAAAATTAATTTAATTTGGTTGTCTTGTATTTAGCCGTTTCATGTTCTAGTCTTGCGTAACCAATCAATTGAGAACTTGGTTCTCTCAAAATAACAAGATGCGGTTCTTTTACCATCCTAGTAAGATGATCAATTTTTTCTCTCTCAGTATCATTTTTCATTCGTCGAACTTTGCGAAGCATTTCTCGTCTGCATTTGTCTTTTTCTCTGAGAAATTTCGATTTATCCTTGATGAGAGGTTCGCCGATCTTTCATTTCGACATCTTAGAAAAGAGCCCAATGCTGATGCTACTCTATCAGGCACACCAAATCAGCCACACATCAAGACAAAGTTAAAACAATCGTATCTTTCTGTGTATTGTGAACCATTGCTTCTATCCATATCTTCTTCAACCGATGGCGGTACGTATGTTGAATTATCGGAATGCATTGTTGGCATTGATGACATAAGCGTTGCTCCTTGCTATTATGTTCCGTTGATTATGTTGTTGGTCGTGCATAAAACTTTGAGGCGCTCAGGAACCAATCCGCATGTAAATACAGATGCCTTCAAATCGCATTTACAAGCTCTGGAAATGGGTTATAGTATCTTTGCTTGCCTTCGGCTTGATATTTGTTGAGCAATCTATTCAATTTATTCACTACACTATTTTAGGATATTATTTTTATACCAAGTTTTTCCCAAATTCCAATCAACTTATCTGCTATTTAAGTGTACTTATATTACTTGGGTATATGACGCATTGTGTTTTCGATAGCTGTTGATGTTGTTGTTGCTTCAATTTGCGGATGGAACCATTTCGCTGAAAAAATAAAAAACCAATACTTAAAATTAAATAGCGCTTAAACCAACTTGGAAATATACTCAACTTGGAAATATATTCAAAACCCAAGCACAGCACAACTAAAGATATCACAAAATATAGTATATATTTTAAATGTGATGGAATGTTTAAAAAAATTTTTTAAATGTTTTTTAACTTTTTTTGTAAACTTTCCTCTTTTAAAATTCTTTCTTTTTCTTTATTGTTTTTTCTTTTTGCACTTCACTTCTTTACATTTATGTTGAGTCTTTTGAAATACTGAAAAAATCTCAACAACACAGTATAACTACATTAGGTTTTCCAAATTCCTTTTTGCCAAAATGTGGGGGTCGATCACACATTTAAACCCGATTGTGGCACTTTAATTGGGTCAAAGTGGGATTTTTCAAAATTTGACCTTTGGGTCAAGATAAAGAACATCAGCATTCATTTTTGAGGTATGGTTCCTTGGGCAAAGTTTTTTATTTTGATCCATGGAATACGATTTTTCTTGTCACTTTTTTGCGTCACTACAAATCGACCCTACATATAAATGGTCCGCCATCTAACGTTTTTTTTCAACTAGTGCTTATTTCGTGAATGGTAACACTTAGCTCATGTCTGATTTGACATATGATCAGTTTTATACTTCCGCTGAACGAATATGGTGTATACGCTTGAACATCGCTGGGAAATATTGCGACATTAATTTAAAAATCATGGTAATGTTGCAGAATGAAAAAAAAGAAAAAAATCATCTTTTCAGATGAAGCTCATTTTGATCTTGGCGGGTATGTAAACAAGCAAAATTGTCGCATTTGGGGCGCAGAAAACCCGCACGCATACATTGAAAAGCCGAAAAGAAGAAAAAAATCATCTTTTCAGATGAAGCTCATTTTGATCTTGGCGGGTATGTAAACAAGCAAAATTGTCGCATTTGGGGCGCAGAAAACCCGCACGCATACATTGAAAAGCCGATACACCCAAGACGAGTCACTGTTTGGTGCAGATTTTGGTCCAGAGGCAATTGTGCAAGGAGTGGCCGTTACAGTTAATGGCTATCGTTATCGGGCCATGTTGAACGAATTTTTGTTCACAAAAATTTAAGGGGAGGATATTAGCAACATTTGGTTTCAACAGGACGGCGCTACGTGCCAAGCAGCCGAAGCTATACTCGATGTTTTGCGCCCTGTTTTTGAAGATCGCATTATCAGCCCCAGAGCTGATGTCGTTTGGCCACCTCGGAGCTGCGATTTGACACCGTTGGACTATTATTTGTGGGTTGCCGTTAAAAGATAAGTGTTACGCCAATAAGCCAGAGACAATTGACGCTTTAAAGGACAATATTCGTGAAGCCATTGGTGAAATACAGCTGCACGCAATCGATAATGTGCTTAAAAACTGGACCGATCGTGTAGGCATGGCCAGCCGAGGCAGCCATTTGAATGAATATATTTTCCATTAGTAACCGGAAGGATTGTACTTACAAATAAAAAAAGAAATTTGAGAAAATATTCAGTAGTTTTTTTATAGCATTTTCAAAAAAAAAAAAAAAAAAATTATATGGCGGACCCTTTATATTATAAATTTTTTTGTTTGTTTGCCAATCACTCGTATATGACTAAACCGATTTTGCTGAAATTTTCAAGGCAGAAGAAGATCCTGCCAACGAAATAGGCTATGTTGTTTTTCGAAATCGAGCCTGGCGAAAACGGGCCAAATAAGTCATATGAGTTTTCACTTAATATTAAAAATGTATAATATTGGCAAACCTTAAAGTATGCGAATAAAACAAAGAAATAGTTTTGTTTATTCAGTTCGTTTATGAGCCAACCACGCGTAAAGGACTGAGCCGATTTTGTAAAAATTATAAGTACAAATACATAGATCTAACTTACAACAATGCAGTAGGGTATGTTTATTTTTTTAGTTTTTATTAGACAACTTAGACGACTAAACTAGTAACTTTTCGTCTGAAATGAGACTTAAATTTTCTTTTAAATCAATTTTTTATTGCCAACAGTCATCATCTACTTCAAACGTCTTTGCATTTTCCTTATAATAACAAATAGGTGGTGGTGATAGGATCGGAATAAAGGGGAATGTTAACCTCGTTTACAATATATTATATGTATATAGATTCTCGGGCAACACCGGATACGTAAAGATAGTTTTAAATAAGATTGTAGAAAAAATTGTTGGTACATTTTGATTTTATTTAGTCAATTTTTTTCTTAGTCCGGCCAATTTTCGACGAATCAAAAGTGTACATTGGCATTTTAATAATCTAACGTTAGTTAAGATTTCTTTTATTTAATATCCTCATTCAATTCCCGTTTTTCATCCACCGTACTCACTAAAAAAAATATAAATTTTTACACTAAATAAAATTTGAATGTAAATTGAAATGTCATCTTTTAAACAAATGCTTTATTTGCACAATCGAATTATTTTTGTCCTCTTTATGGGAAAAGTTGTATATGAATAATAAACCCAACACAGGCGAATAAGTTCATAATAGTAAAGAAAAAAAAGAAGAAAAAAACAGAAAAAAGTAAATTTCATTACTAAGGTAGTAACACTTTTTGAGAAATTAAAAGAAACAAATCTAAAATCAAATTATTTCTTGTTTACAGTCGATCTTCTATAAGTTGAACCATCATTATCCAGAAAAACTTTAACTTTGGGAATTAAATTTAAAAATGGCCAAAATCAAACAAACAACAACTGCTTTTAATACCAATTCATTTTTATTTATCACCAAATAATTTGAAGCTGTATCTCATCTCATCTGCATTGAAAATGTCACTTTTATTGTACTTTTCCAACAAGGAAGGTAAAACATCGGTTTTCCATTTCTGGCAGTATTCCTCGGAAACATCATTGCTTTCACCACAAGCTTTTTTTTTTAACAAACACCATGTCTTTTCTTTTTTCCCTCACATTATCTTTGCATACCGTATCTTTCATTTATCCAGCAACCATTGCTTACCATAAAGTCATCCACCTTGAGTTCCTTTGCATACTCCATGCCCTTTAATATTCCTACAGATATCGGTATATTGCAGTCTTTTGTTGCCGTAAGCTAGAGCTTTGGGGGTTCTTTCCTCTCTCCTGTGGAATTTGACCGTTACCACTTTGCTCGTAAGGCTTGATTCTAATAGATTCAAGACTGTTGCGTATGCGGATGATGTTGCTGTGGCTGTATCGGGAAAATTTCTTGACACAATGTCGCGGCGTCTTCAGACAACTCTGGGCCTTCTCAGTCGGTGGAGTACTGACAGTGGGCTGAACGTTAACCCGAGAAAGACGAAATTGGTACTATTCACGCGCAGGTACAAAGTTCCGTCGTTTTCCCTACCGCGTCTGCACGGCGTTGAGGCTGTCGGATGGCGCGAAGTATCTGAGGATAATCCTGGATTCCAAGTTATCCTGGCTCCAAAATACACGTGCGAGTGCGGCGAGGGCGAATGTTGCGCTGTACGCCTGTCGTGCGCGTCGGTGTGGTATAAGACGGTCATGTCTGTTGTTGGACAGAGTAAGATTCTCACGTGTCAGAGAATTGCACTCTTGGCATGTGTTCCGGTGTGTCGGACGATCTCTACCGACGCTTTGCAAGTCTTGTTGGTGTACCGCCGCTTGACTTGGAAGTGGTGCGTCGTAGCATTGCTTTCAGGGTCAAGAGGGGACTGCCACTTGGGACGAACGATTGGCTTTCTGTTTCGGAGCTCGAGATTGGGAGAGATAGGTATAAGGCCCTTTTGCAGGGGTGCCTCGTAGATAGGTGGCAGACGAGATGGACGAACAGCGGCAAGGGAAGGGTGACTTATGGATTCATTCCGGACGTTACGTTCGTACGGGAACACCCTGACTTTGGCTTTGGCTTGAGTCTGGGGTTCATACTGACGGGACATGGCTCTTTCAATGCATTTTTGCATCGAATTGGCCAGACTGAATCAGCGGACTGTCGGTGTGGGAGGGGAATTGAGGACTGGAGGCATGTATTGATTTCGTGCCTGGACTATGATGACGTTAGGGATTTAGATAATATGGGTATTACTCATACTGGGGGGGTGTGGGATCTCAGTAGGGTATTGTTGGACGATCGTACTTATGGTAGGTTGGGCGTTTTTGCCCTTGAGGTGTTTAGGCGTAGAAGGACGGCACTATTAGCGGAGGTTGAACCTGCATCACCATCTTAGCGGTCTCCTGGCTGGCCTTTTTCTAGCTTGGCGTCCCGCTGGGGTGCTGACGGTTGATGTGTTATGCTGCTTGCTGTGATTGTCTGCTGTTTGCTGTTTCCCGGCCTGCTGTTTGCGGCTTGATTTGTGGCTGCAGTTTTGGGTGTTGTGTTTTTGTACTGGTCTGCTTTTGACTGGTTGTGTCCGTGGCGCACGATGTCACTTTGAGTTCTCCCGTGAGGGTGGCTCCGTTTATTGTTGTGTTGTTTGAGTGTTTATTGTTTGTTGTAATCACCATCTTGGTCACCAGTCCGAAGTTGTTTGGGACTTACACTGGTAGTAGCATTTATGCTACGAGGCCTGACCGGAGGCTTAATTCTGGTGCCACGGGTGTCGGGAGCCTCAGGAATTTCGGTTCCTGCCCGACTATGGTGAGGCCCCCTTTGTGGGAGCAACGTGGTGGCTGTGGTTTAAACCCAAATCGCGGGGAGATCTATGCTGGCTCGGTGTGGAGTTACATTATTAACCGGGTGCCGTGACCAATAGATCGGTAGGAGTTTAGATAGTCTCCGGCACCTCACCAAGGTGTGAGGTCATGTCCAAATAACATGGCTTTAAATTGGTACTCACTGGTGATTCTAATCATAGGTGGGGGCGTTGGTAGACGCATTGTATTCACTCGTGCTTTGACACCGTGAGGTAACGTCCTAGGGCAGGCACTCACGTTAAACCACTGAGTTAATGTACGCCTGTCGTAGGGCCGTTGGAAAGTCCTGTGGTCGAATTCCTAGTAGTTCCAATTGGATATTCAACACGGTGGTTAAGCCTATACTGGAGTTCTCTGGAAAATCCATATATTGCAGGATCTTTGATAGGGTTCTGCGGAGTGCAGCACTGATGATTATAGGTGCGCTCAGGTCCACTCCTTCGAGGGCCTTGTTTGTACTGCTGAACTGGCTTCCAGCGTACCTGATGGCTAGGCAGACGGCGGGCATGTCTGCGATAATTCGGGGGCTAATTCGGTCATTTTTGCCAGAAAAAAAGAAAATTTTTTCAAAAAAAATCAAATTATAGATACGTTGTACTACTGTTTTTCTTCAAGTTATGTAGGAATTCATGCTATGGAAGTTCAAGTTAAAAAAACAAAACCTGATAGAATTTCTCTCCAAGTTGCTGTTGCCACGAGATGTGCAGCAACTAATAGAAAATTCAAGTAATAGAAGTTCAAATTATAGAAGTTCGACTGTATTTGATTATAGCATTATCTTTTCTGACAAAATAATGTTGCACTTCTTCTGTTCCTTGTCGCTAAACATCGTTTAAAATGAAGAAATATCGAGGATTTTCAAAGGGCAAAATTTTAAAAGATAAACACAAAACCCTTCCTTTGTATTGATATTTTTTTTTAATGAATACAGAAGAAGGAAGGGCAAGAAAAAGCAATATTTTCGACTTTTCTGTCAAACTCATATGAAAAAAATATGAAAAGAATACTTTTAATATAAGCATGTAAGCAATTTAGAAACTATTGTTTCTGTGGTGCTACAATTTTATTGTTGTTCGATGACAGACTTTACAATGTTTGTATTATTTTTGCTCCAATGTCCTTTTTGTGAAAATGTCAGAAAAGGATAAAAAAACGAAATGAATTTTTGAAAAAAGCTAAAAGTAAAGGGTCCGCCATCTAACGTTTTTTTTCAACTAGTGCTTATTTCGTGAATGGTAACACTTAGCTCATGTCTGATTTGACAGATAATTAGTTTTATCCTTCCGCTGAACGAATATGGTTGTGCATACGCTTGAACAACGCTGGGAATTATTGCGTGCAATCGCTTACAGAAAATGCCGATTTTGCCGAAAAAATAATCTTCTCAGATGACGCTCATTTTGATCTTGACGGCTCCTTGCTCATTTTCGAAAAAAATGGCCCAATTATGCCTCCGCACCAAACAGTGACTCGTCTTGGGTGTATCGGCTTTTCAATGTGTGCGTGCGGGTTTTCTATGCCCCAAAAGCGACAATTTTACTTGTTTACATACCCGCCAAGATCAAAATGAGCTTCATCTGAAAAGATGATTTTTTTTGGCAAAATCGGCATCTTCTGTAAGTCGATCGCAGGCCCAGATTCTTAGCGTTGTTCAAGCGTATACACAACCATATTCGTTCAGCGGAAGGATAAAACTAATTATCTGTCAAATCAGACATGAGCTAAGTGTTACCATTCACGAAATAAGCACTAGTTGAAAAAAAACCTTAGATGGCGGACCCTTTATCTACTATTTTACTGTGAGATTCATTTTCATACTTTTTTGAATTTTTGGTTGTTTTTTTATATTAAGAACATAATTTATCTGAAATATTTAATTATGTTTCGTTTTAAGCTTTGAAGATAACTCATTAAAATACTTAATACTTTTTCCAATCGGATGTGATTTTTATCAGATATCAAGAGGAATGTAAGAACGGCAGTGCCAAAGCATCTCACCCTGAGACCACAGAGGCCCATTGTGGTAATAATTTTGCTAAAAATATAGCCTAGCTCAATTCGACTGTGGACCGCCATATATAATTGTTGCGACTACATTTCTCGAATACTAAATTGTACTATTTTAAGCAGGTTTTTATAAGAGATTTTATTTCAGCTGCTCCAACTGTACGCTGTATTATTATTCAATTGTTTTATAAGTATATGTAAATATTTTCAGCTTGAAAACTTTTATTGTATACTAGCTTTAGCAATCCGGCTTTGCCCGGAAATCCTATATATGTACAGTGTTGGCCAACAATTGTTTGTGATTATTTATTAATTTAAAGCCTACTACTTCTAACTATGTATGAGGGATGCTACGCCCACCTATCCTATTCCGCCCACTTTTAAACTGATGATTTGGATTGACTACGAGATCATTTAGATCACACTCAGAAACTTCCTTTAGAGATATAAAAAGCAATATTTGTTTGTATGGGAGCTACCATGCCCACTTATATGATTCTGCCCACTTTTTGACTGATGATTTGTATTAACTAAGAAATTCATAAACTATCACTTTAACATTCTCAAGAATACAAAAATCAATATTTACTTTGTATTGGAGGTATTAAACCTACTTGTCCAATCCCGTTTATATTTGCTGCAGATTTTAAAATATGTGCACTGAATCGACTTGGCAAGTTTTCTTCAAATACCTTAACAGGACCAGAGATAAATGAATGACTGCCTACGGCACAACCTGCAGAAAATTGTTCGACTTTTCTTTTTTCCTAAGCCTTCGCGTCTCGATTACGACCAAATCGTAAAAATAAGTATTCAAGTTTCAAGTTTTAAACATCCGAACAAACTAAAATCCATTGATCAAAAACTACCTTGATCAAAAACTTCCCTGAATAACACCCGTATGTTGATTTGAGTTTTTTTTAATACCCGCTAAATCTTAGCATCATAGCTTGAAAAAGCTACGTAGTAGCTAAGAGTACATCTACACCGTGTTGAGGTTGCAAATTACATGATTTGTGAGGCTGAATCCGATCCCACGTTCATCAAAAGGATCATTACTGGAGACGAGACGTAGGTCAACACACAATCCAGACATCGGAAAAGTGAATGGCGTTCACCAAATAAGCCGAGACCAAAACAACCACATCGTTTTCAGTCAAAAAAGAAGGAAATGCTCACGGTTTTCAATGACTAGAACGGTGTAGTGCATCATGAATTTTTGCCAGAGACGTTTGCGTGAAGCAATTCGCAGAAAAAGACCAGAATTGTAAGCAGAAAACTCGTGGATTTTTCACCATGATAACGCACCATCGCACAGTACCATCATTATTCCAAATTTTTTGACGAAAAATGCAACAAATACCATCCAACATCCACCGAAGTCATCTGATTTGACTTCCTGTGACTTCTTTCTGTTCAATCCCATTACGCGGAACGCGTTTCAACAGCCGAGAGGAAATAATGGAAAATCACAGGAAACACTAATGGACATACCGAAAATCGAATATAAAAAATGCTTTGATGATTGGATCAAGCGCTGGCATAAGTGTATTGCAGTCGATGGGCATTACGTTGAAGGGGACAATATTAATTTAGATGCATAAAGGTGTATATTTAATTTTTTGAACTTTTTATGAAGGTAGTATAGATGAACGAATTCCCAGATTTCCCACATTAAAATGCCGAGAAAGCAGGACATTAAATTAGTTGAATTAGGGAAAAAACTTTTACTTTAAGATGTAGACATTTCTGTACTTACAGTGCAGACGGTAATTCTAGTAGATTAGACTTGTCCATTAAATGCCGCCTAATGGCTGCTGCCTTCACTTCTTCTTCGTTGTAATAAAAATAAATCGATCGAGTTCCTCATATTTAATTTTTGTTTATTTACATACTTATTTTCACAACACACTAATCAATCAATTGCTTTTCTTCGGTTGCTTATCTAACAATATGGCAACTAGCAAAAGTTGCCTTACATAGTAAGAACTTTAATTTTAGTGAGCAAATGGCACCGTAAGTCAATTTAATTTATTCGGTTCGGTTACCATATGTAACAGACACATATGTAAAATTCTAGTTGTAATACGAGGGGTACTATGTATATTTCGGGAACTGGGAACACTTATGTCAATAGCTAAAATCTAGCAGCACCATAATAAGGATGACATTTTCTAGTATACACGTACTCACAACGTGACGAATTCCGCGAAGGTCGTCCAGAATCGGTTGTTTTGCCACAAAACATCGATGCAGTGCGTGAACTGATAACGCAAGATAGTCATGTGACATATTGTGAGATCAAGAAGCTCCTAACAGCCCTTCTCTTCACTGCAACTTCAAGGGTGGTCAAGCCCAGGATACTGTCCAGCGCTGCCTGAGGAGAACCTGCACCTAATTTAGAAGCCTCTTCCGACCGGCATTTTCCAAAGCTCTCCACCATACGATACAGCCATAAGTAAGGATAGGTATGACTATGGAGTCATATATCTACTTCACCATGACCCGGCGAAGATCACATCTTTTACTAGTGGCACTTCTAACTAGAACTAGCTCAGTCTTCAAAGGATTGGTCTAAGAGCTCTGGCGGACGCTCAGGAAGATAATTTGCCAAGCGCCGACTGCATGATGTCACCAACAATCGGGAGAAACCTCCCCGACACGAGAATCACCAGATCATCCGCAAAACAAACCCACCTTCCTACTTTCCTGGTCAAATCTCTTAAGGATGCCATGCACAACAAGATTCCAGAGTAGCGGCGAAAGTACACCTCCTTGATGAGTATCACTACACACTAGTTTCCCGAGGTGTTCCTCACAAAGCTCCCAGCCAACAATCCTACCCCTAAGTACGTTGATTATCCACTCAACAAGGAAATCATGGACGCCAAAGTCAACCAGAGCCTTCCTAATCGCTCCACTCTCAACATTGTAGAAGGCACCTGCAATATCCAAAAAGGCGGTAAGGATATAAATCCCATAGTGCAGACCCTTCTCAATGTGGCCGAAGACCTCATATAGAGCAGTCTCAACAGACCTACCCCTAAGATAGGCATGTTGAGTCCCACTGAAGGTCCTCCTATCTATCCTGCACCTCAAGTGTAAATCTAATACTCCCTCCATCGTTTTCAGCAAAAACGATGACTGACTGATCGACCTAAAATCCCCTGGTATGGAATGGGAAGACCTGCCGGCCTTCGGTATGTAAACCACTCTCACCCTCCTCCATGGCACAATTCCACCAAGAAGGCAAACCGTAAAGACATCCACAGGGAACCTCCGGGCACAGATGGGGACATTCTGCAACATGGCCAAAAAAATCCCATCCGGGCCTGGAGATTTATAAGACGCAAAAGACCGGACCGCCCAAGTCATCTGTTCCTGTTCTTTATTAGTGACCGGCCAAAACTACCCGCCCCGGCTACTCAACCGTCACCTCCCTACAACCAGGGAAGTGGGTCTCCAGTAGAATATCAAGTGACTCAAAGTCAGATTCAACCCATGCACCGTCCTCCCTTCGAATGTTACCAAAGACCGCACTGCCCTTGGATAACTCTCTTCAAACCTGGACAGCTCATTGACAGAATCAATGGAGTCATAGAAGTTCGTCTAAGACTCCCCCTTAGCCCTCTTGATATTCCCCTTGTACCTATTGAAACAGATTCTATACCTATCCCCCAATCCTCAGCCGACCGTGTGCCCTTGGAACTGTTGAACAGTCTTCTGACCTCCGAGCGCAACGATCCTAGCTCTGCTGTCCACCAGCAAGGCTGAGCCCTCTTGCCCGGGAAAACCCTCGGACAGGACTGCTCGATGGACCTGACACAGCACTCAGTAAACTTATCAACCGAGCAGTCGAAGGGCTCCAGAAGCAGATCTTTCAGACCAGTCTCCGCGACATCGATAAAGGACCGCCAATCGGTCCTCCTAGAATTCCTCAAAGGAACCCCCTAGATCCTGCCAAACCAGGCTGAAGCGAATCAGGCTATGATCCGAGAAGGAAAAGCCCTCATCAACTCTCCATACCTCTACAAGGTCATCCCTATTAGCGAGTGTCACGTCAATGACCTTCTCCCTAATCCTATTGCTAAAGTTAGCCACATTGCCCCTGTTACAAATTAGAAGTCCTTGATCAGTAATAAAATTAAACACGACTCACCTCAGACATTCATGTCACCACTTCCCATTGGCAGTGATGAGCGTTGGCATCACAACCTAGCACCATGGGCCCCTCCATTGACCCTAGAAGACTCAACTAGTACTGCCACTTCAGCACCTGTCGGATCCGTCGCCTTGTAGAGCAGATAAACGGAAGCCAAAAGAAACCTGACACCGTCCGTACCTCCACCCTCAACAGCCGTCTGATCGCCATTGCTGAAAGAATTTAAGAGGGTTAGATGTAAGTTCTTCCTAGCTAGAATGCAAGACCTTACCTTATCCAATGAGATTGGCACCTGCAACTTGTAGCCCAGTGTTGAGAGTATTTTTCACCGACAGAACGGGCGATGGAGTCCGCACAGTCACTACTGGCCTGAGAGGCAGCTCGGATGAGCAGATCACCTCCAGTTTCGCAACTGGGCAGAGGTCGCCGCATCTTCCAACTGCAGTACGCAAGTCAGTTGACTTTCTGTTACCGCAGTTCACAATTTTGACGCCTCTGAACCAGTCTGTGCCTAGGAGGGAGATCTCATCCTGACTGCCTTTTCCATGATTATCGATTTCTTCCAGCAGCCTTCTTTCAATCTGCTGCCAGATCTCAGGAGTGATTCTCCCATCCGGATCGCTCCTGTCAATGAAAGCAACCTGATTGATAGAATACAGGCTGTTGGATTTCTTCACCTTCTTAGATACTTGCCGCTGCTCATCACCGGATCTGACCTTCTTGACATTCGCACTGCGAATTGATGGCCATGAGCCAGAAACAAAACAGCAATTGACCGTGTTGATATTCCAAGACGAGCTGAATCCAACAAAAGTTGTTCGTCGAAAAAGCACAGCGAAGCAAATGGTCGCCTGTTTCTTCGGCCGAATGTGTTATGTGTCCCACTGTTCCGCTTGAGCAACGCAGGACGTTCTATTTTGAGTGGTACACGGTCATTTCGAAGACTTCCGGCTTCGAAGAAATTCGAAGACGATTCGGTCTCCATCATGGATAAGGTGAGCTCTCACACATTTCGTCAAACAGGTGAATTTTTGAGCAGTCAAAACATTGAATTGATATCTCATCCTCTGTACAGTCCTGATTTGGCACCCAATGACTTCTTCTTGTTCCCAAAAATCAAAGGTAATCTGCGTGGTCAACGATTTACGAACACCGAATAAGCAGTTGAAACGTTCTATAACTATATTTTGGAGGTATCTCAAGAGGAATGGAAAATCTGCTTTGGGGAATGGTTTGAACGAATGCAAAAAAGGAATATTTTGCAAAACAATAAAGCCATATCAATTTAAAATTATTTGTTATTATTTGCTATTTCCAAATTATAAATAGGAACCCTCCTAATAGACTCAATAAAAAAAAAATTGTTGAAAATCTGGGTATTCTTTTCATATTTTTTTTTAATTTATTCGATATCTGCGTTACAAAAGCATAGTTCATTAAAAACAAAAAAGCTTTTAAAATAATCTTTCTGTTAACTTTTCTTCCTTTTCTTAATTAAAATGTGGAATGAATTTTAAACATCTCATTAGTAAATTTACACTTAAGTATTGTTAAAAGAATAAAAATCTTCTTTTGTAGTTTAATTAAAATAAAAAAAAATAATAATTTATTTAAAACAGGACTGAAACGTGATTTGATGCTGTTTCTCCAGATGTTTAAAAAGTTAAATTTTCTTTTATTCGATTTTTAAATTTAACATTTTTATTTTTTCACTTTCAGAGGAACATATTCACATACAAACATACTTATGTATGTGTTTCTACTTTTTCCAATTTTCTGCCACATAAAAGGTCCTTTGAACATGTTTTTCTTAGAACATGAATGTTTAATGGCGCACAAATGGCCATCGCAGTCATGTTTCAAAGCAGAACTACAACCAGCGACAACACCCAACATCATTAGAAAAACTTTGTCCATTTTCTTGCCATGCTTTTGTTATGCTAACAATTATATTTAATATAATAATAAGGGGCTCCAATGCGTACTAGTCCTTTAAATTAATCATAAGAATTTCATTAACAAAAAAATGCTCAGCTTTTTAAATTGTGTTACAAGCCTTAGGTGCTCCTCTTTGAAAATTGATGAACCCATTTGAAGGTAAGACTAATACTGCTGAAGCTCAATATCTTATTTGTATGTGGTGCCCTAATGTATCCTTGGTATTGTAAAATGTAATTTTTATATATTTAAGTAATCGCCTAATAGACAGTTCTTTTTCTTATAACAAAAATCTATATTAAGAAGAATTTTAAAATGTGCAAATTGTTTCCACAAACCTGAAAGAAAAAAGTTTAAATTGAAAAATTAAATAATAATGATTCAAATGCTATGTAGATTCTTCTATTCTTTTTTTCAAATCAATATTCACTTAAAGTAATCAATGAATATTTTTCATGTCATTTATATACAGCGTTGCCGCTGCAGAAATTGATTCTTACCAAAAATTTTCAAAAATTCTACCAAAACCTTTCGCAGCCTAGCAAAAATTCAAGTAAAAAATTTAAAAATTCATTTGTTAATCACAATCGAAGTTATATACAGTTACCCAGTCTTGACGCATGAAAGAACTTTCTTGGAAGTAGCCATACCTTCATATTGTTACGTTTTAACCTTTTTAAAACGTTTGAATTCTTTTTAATTGCGTCAAAATAAAATAAACATTAGCTTGTTGTTGTTTTACAGTTTTTATTTCCTCACTTTATCTTTATACAGTTTATCTTAATACAGCAACTTATTTATCTTGTACTTAATATTCGTTTATACAACACTTTTATTCACGTCTAAACACGACTTTATGACAGCAAAGCAATAACTATATTAACTAAAGCATAAGGCGCCGCCTTTTATATGCAATTTAAATTACTTCCTAATGTTCTTGTTTTTCTACAACATTAGAATTATTTCCGTTAATTTTAAACGTAACTTTCTAATACACAAATAAGTACGGCATTGCCAGGCTGACACAGGCTGACACAACCCAATAGTCCAAGATCCCACAATATAGTCCCAACGGCACTGATGTCGTGTACTTGCTTTTTAGGCATTTTTATTTTCGTAACAATACGCTACAAACTTTACCGCAAAGTTGTTTTGAGTGACTAAAGTACGTTTATTATGACCTTGACGAAAAACAAGGTATTCTAACATAAAAACTTGAAGCCAACGATAGAGCATGGCTGTAATAGAGCAAGACTGTAGGCAATTTCGTTATGATTTTATATGACGACTGAGATTAGCCTTTAAGTTTTAATTGATAAGACTATGTTTAAACTGATACATGTGCATAAGGCAGGGTTGACGGTCTCTGAGCAAAAGAAGATAGAGTTATTACAGTTGGAAATTTTAAAGAAGTGTTAACATTAGTGAAAATTATTATGTATCAAATCAAAGTTGAATTTTTTTCCAAATTATGTACGGTATGCTTGTGAGCAAAACCTTACCAAAAATGTAAGAAAATTGCAACAAACCAACCAAACTTCAATAATGTTTTTAATCAACGTAAAACTAAAAATTTTGCTCCGATTAGACCGAAACGGCAACGCTGCTTATATAGTATATACACTCAGTATCATAACTATAGACGATATAATATTATATAGTTGATACTCTAGGAAAAAAGATAAACGTGGGTTATTACAAACCGACAAAAATCACCTTCCAAGATAGGCTTCAGTAGCATACCATAGTAGTATCTTGGGAACAAGGCAGTACTGAAAAAGTATGGCTAGTAAACATTAGTATTCATTTGAGTCACTGTATGTAGTACTAGAGTAATCCCTCCGACGTTGCTGGGAGCTTTTGTGTTGTACCTACTTTTGGACTAATGCGGATAGATAAAGAAAACTTTAACTGTTAACTATAACAGTAGAGAACAGTCTCTACACAAGCAAAATTCCATGTTTTTAAAATGATGGTTTGTATTGACTGCTAAGCTATTTAAACCAAATTTAAAAACTTAGACTCTAACCATTCTCAAGACACAATTTGTATAGGAGTACCAAGCCCACTTTTCCGATTCCACCCACCTTTTTTCTTATGATTTGTACTATCTTAAAAGTCATTCAAATCAGAGCCTTCTATTTTAATAGTTCTCTAGATATACAAAAATCAATATTGTATTTGTATGGCACACATGGTTGGCAACCCACTGGGTAACTCAATTAAACCCTCGTGGGTTTTATTGAGTATTATAGTTTAAAAACCCCGCTGGGTTTTTCTTAATTTAAAGGTCTCCATAGTTTATTTACAACAAAAATAAGTATAATTTACGTATTGAGAGTACGAGTTAATTCGATCAGTTTTCGTTTAGCTCAGAAAAGAATATGCATTAGCAAATTTGTCAAAATAATGATTTAGTAAATCACTCATTACATCTTTTCTCTGCCTCTAAGCCAATTTCCAAAAGACTTCTCGTCTTTTAAGGCGCTCCAACTTTAAAGCCGATTTTGTATTTTTTGAAACGAAGTGAATTGATGACATGATTACAGATAAACTCATACCTCTTTATACGTTCTAGATAGGTTCTGAAAATGTAGGCTGTAAACGAGATGAATATGTCTTGCATTTTCTTCCCTTACACTTTTTTTTAAAAAACGGCGAATTCACGGTTTTTTAGCCATAGAACGAGATAATTAGCGCCGTAAAGCGAATTTGGTCCATTATTCAAACAGGGCGTTATAGCGAAATTCCGTATAAAGATATATGGGTGTATTGTATTTGTCGCAACAGCAAATAGTTAGACGGAGCAATATTCGGAAAATACGGCGGAAGTGCCATTTGATCGTTTCTAATTATTCTTTTTAAATTTTGGAGACATGACGTCGGGCGTTGTCTTGCAAAACAATATCCTAATCATGTATGTCTTTATATTCATCACGTTTTCTTATAATGCATGGTTTAAACGAAGTACATAATTGCAGTTTGCTCTGATTACCGATTTTTATAAGCACCCAGCATCCACCAAAAGCGCAAAATTGTATTATAAATAGTAAAACAACGTAATTGTATTAACAAGCAAAAAACATTATCGACTTGAACTGAATTTGGAAGCAGTTATAAAACCGGGAGAGTTGGGTTTTTAAAAACAACCCTGATGGCAGATGCCACACTACTTACTCAATTTCGTCTATATTTCGACTCATGATGTGTATTAACTACTAAGTTACTTAGACCAAATTCAGAACCTCCCACTATTGCCGTTCCAAAGATATACAAAAATTAATATTTAGTTTGTATACTCGTAAGAGGTGCTACTTCTACTTATCCAATTCGGCCCAATTTTTGACTGATGATTTGCATTGATCACAAAGTTATTTGAGCCATTTTAAAGATTTTTTCCCCGTCACTCCTCTAGGGAGTACAAAGCATTCATTGCCTTGTTTCAGTTTCATTAATCAAGTTGATTTTCCAATCTGAATAGATTATTAGTCCACTGTAGCCCACTCCATATCGATTATGTAGTGGTGGTGATCTTTGCTTTACCAACGTAATTTTTTCCCAGTAGGTGGCGTTTATTTTTCTGATCATTCATCATCACTAGAGGAAAGCTAGGTCAGGGGGGCTTCTTAATTTTTTTTTAGATGGAGTTGTCTAAAGGAAAATTTAAACCTCTTTATTAAATGCTCGGAACGAAACTGTAATCAAATTATTTTGTCCTTTGCTGAGACTTGAACCTGGCTCGCTTGTGTTTTTATGCGTTCGCTCTAACCTCTACACCACGACACCCCCTTTTTTAAAGATGTAGACATAAATACAAATTTTTTATGGGCCTGGCACCGCCCAGTTGAACAATAGTGAAGCCACACACCAAATGAAAGCTTTCTACATATACTTTATACATATTTTTTTTCTTTTCTCCGTCACTCCTCTAAGGAGCATATTGGCTTTCCACAAAGCATTGCTTTGTTCTTTTTAAATTAATTTGGTGTTTCAAGCTAAGCTTTATTGGCCTATATTTCATATTACGCAACTATTACGGTCAATGTTTCTATCGCACCATGATAACCGATTTTTTTGTGCTCGCTCTTCATGGTATTCATTTGAACGATGTTTGTTTTCAATTGGATAGTGCATTTTGCCACACATCTCATGCCAGAATCGATTTATTGTGCCAAACGCTTAATTGCCGTTTAATTAACCGAAATGCTGATGTCAGAAGCTGCGATTTGACACCATTGGACTATATTCTGTGGGGCGCAATTAAAGACGAGTATTATGCCGACAAATCAGAGACAATTGAGCATATGAAGGCCAACATTCGTGACGCCATTGCCGAGGTACGATCCTATACATTCGAACAAGTTATTGAAGATTGGTCCGATTGAATGGGGTACTGTGTGGCCAGTCGAGACAGTCATATGAATGAAATATTTCATTTCTAACCGGAAAAATTGTACTTCAAAATAAAAATATAAATTTGGCAAAATTTCATCCGGTTCGAAGGACCATGAAAAATAATCTGTGGGCTATTTTTTAAACAAACTTTACAAAAGAAAGTTTGTCGCTATATTTGCTTGTAAGACAAATATAACGTAGGAGTTATGAATGGAAGAAAGAGGAGATTTTATTTTATTTATTATTAATATTGTTAATAGTAAGTAATCATTTCAAATTCACTTTACAAATTCATTTATTAGATTTAATTTCCTTATTAAAGTTATTTTCTAAATAAGTATTGTTCGATATGTTGATTAAATTTTAATAAATAATAATTTAGATTGTATGTTATGTGTTTTGAGTTTATATTTTAGTATGCACTTGTAATTGGTCCTCATTCTCCTCGCAGTAATAATGTGTATATGGTTGTATAAGTATATGATTTATGTTGTTCACTTGGTGGTTGAGAGGTGAGTGATTTGTCTTTACTTTAGCTTAAAAAATGAGACCCATTTGTAAAAACGCCTGACTTGTTGACAAGCAATGTTGGAATATCCCAATAAAAACTGTGTATTACAGCGCAGAGAGCCTAGTTAGTAACAATTACTGTGAAAAGAATATGAAATCCTATGTAATTAAATGAAATAAAAAGAAAAATGTTTATTGTCCAAATGAATTTGGACACTGTTTTTGTTTTATTTTATTATTAAATATAAATGTTTAAATTGCCCACCCTATATATGTACATGTATGGATTTCTGTTATCCTACTTAAAGTAAGTAAAATAAATTATTAAGTAACATACATTATTGTATAAATGGGCAATTAATTATGGATTTCATTTATCAGTCTACCCGTGATATCTTGAATCTCTAAACCACATCTTAGATTCTTATAAAAAAGTTGCAGACATAAAAACTTCACTTTTAAAGTTTTGCGTAAAAACTAGCGAGATCAATTAGTCGACTTTTTCAAAAACCGGTTTTCGCAAAATTCGAAAAGTAGCACTTTTTACCGGTTTTCGGATACTAATAATTTAAATAACCGGTTAACCGGTTCTTTTTTTAAATAAAACTGTTCTTAATTCTTGAAGTGCAGAGCTGGACCACGTCGTTTTTAAAATAAGCAGAAGCTGACGGAGAGCTTAAAATTAAAGTGGCAATCAACATTAACAATAATTCTAACAAATCTCGTAAAAACTATTCCTAAACGGTGTGCGGAGGCCATAAAAAATAAAGTTTATTACACAAAGTACTGAAAGTTGCTTAAGTTTCGAACAGCTACTCAAGGAGCTAATTTCGTTTTTGTAGTATTACTTCGTTATTATAGTTATAATATAGGTGCCTAAGATAAAAATATTAAATGTTTTACTTTGAATAGTCCTTAATTGTCTCGCCAAGAAAATTTGCTTAAATTTGGAGCAGCACTGTATGTAAATTTATGCACCACATATTTAATAGTATGTGTGTCACTGTGGTATGTTGGGTAAGAACCCACCTTCCAACTAAGAAGTTGGTTCAATCTCAGACCACACCGTCTTACAATTTTCAACAGCGATATTACGCTGTGAAAAACTTCACTAACTAATATATCTGCCGTTCGGAACCGGCGTTTGTGGGTTTGCGGGCTTTCAATGAGTCTAGTTGATCATACTCCATATATAAAAATCAATATTTATTTACAGGAGATGAGAAAAGCTTATTGTTGTTCAAGAGTACATATCTTTTTCGATCTACCTTGGTTTTCACGTTCTTTGTGAGACCTTCAAGGTTGTCATGTATACAAAGATATTTAAATTTATACATGTATTTAAGTTAACCGGTTATACGTTTTAAATCAACCGGTTTATTCGGTGTTCGAAAAATGAAGATTTAATAAAACCGTATTTGTAATTAACCGTATTTTTAATTAACAAAAACGTTTGAGTTCGTTTAAATTGCGTTAAAGTAAAATAAAACACCATTTTTATTTTAGTTGTTTTACTATTTGTCTCTTTTGTATTAATTCCACTGTACTTTAATATACCAAATTCGCTTTACACTTTTTATTTGCGCTTTAAACAGACTTTACTTCTTAACAGCCAATTGATAACTAACTAACTCACCAGCCGCCCTTTATAGTATTTCATCTTAGTTTAGAATGTTCTAGTACGGACACGAATTTTCAATTTTTCGACGTTAATTCAAATGGTCTAAAATAAAACAAAAAGTAACCGATCCCATGCATTGGCAGCACTCTTAATTAGTGCAGGTAATTTTAGAAGTTTTTAAGTGTTGACACAAGCCAATACATTTTTTAGCTAAAAGCTTATAATAAGCTCTGACGTGGTGAATTTTGTCTTTGGCATTTTCATTTTCAAAATATAGTTGAACGTAATGGAGTCGACAGAAACTGTTGTGGATTGCTTCATATCAAGTGAGAAGCAATTTCGCTTATTACCAAATCCATTGAGCCAAAATTGACCCAACCACTGAACAAAATTTTGCCATCTATAGGTTGCTCAAATTGTAAAACTTGATGATTTGGTAGCGTTGTTCAAGCACCAATCTATTCGTAATGATGGAAGAATGTAACACCACGTCAGACTTTTTTGCTTATATCTTCAAAGCCTTGGGCTCGATTGCCTTTAATGTTTTCCTGAATACAGTAATTAAGTAGCACATTATTGAGTAAAAAAATGATAGCTATAGAGTGTAATATAAGGATATAAACAAAAATATTTGGCGTAACGTTACCATACATATGTATATGTCAAAAAGGGAGTGCAGTATGACAGTTCGTGTGACAGTTAACCCTTTGTAAATTCTACCGGGCTTATAAAAACAGTGGCATTGACACATTATTTTGTTTTTAGGCCCATTACAAATTGAATTTTAATGTCTTAAATTTTTTAACAGGACACACTTGCAAAATCTTTTCCTATAAAATTTTATTTCGAATTTATAAAAAAGAAGTAATTTGTTTTAATTTTATTTGAATTCTCATCCTAAAAAATTACAAAATCTATTAAAATGTTATTATTCAATTAATTAAATTGTTCGTTCGAAAATAAAGTTTTTTATTTTAAACCTAAAAGTCTAAACAAAAATTAACACTCTAAACCGGAAACTGTAAAAAAGAAACTTAAATGGCTGTGGTGTTAAAAAAATGGATTTAAGCATTTAGTCCTGCTGTTGGCAGTTTGACAAGCATTAAAATGTTAAAATCGTTGAAATTTTCCGCAAAAAAGTTTTTATCAAAGGCATGCCTTTAAAGGGAAAGCAAATTTTATAAATATTTTATGTGCCAAGTCATAATTAGAAAGTTTTTAATTACCAATAAAAACCATAAAAAGGCGATAAAATTGTAATTTATTAGAAAGAAAACTTAAAAAAAATGGATTATTAACTGTAAAATATTTTAATGAATATGTTATACACACATACGAATGAAGTGAAGGCAATTTAAAATAAAATTATCCAGAATTACAATAAATAAATTGAAAAGAATATTATGTACGAGGGCGGATTGATATTGAAGCTACCTAAGTAGGAAAAAAACATTTTTTTTTTCAAAAACCATACATATCTCAACATAGTCTCCTTTTAGCTCAATACACTTAATAAGACGATTTTCCAACTTTTTTATACCATCTGAATAATACGATTTTGGGAACTCCTCAAAATACGCATTAGTTTCGGTAATCACTTCTTCGTTTGAGATGAATCTTTTTCCTGCGAGCCATTTTTTCAAGTTTGGAAACAGGAAAAAGTCACTAGGGGCTAAGTCTGGGCTATAAGGTGCATGATCAACCAATTCGAAGTGGATTTCTCGTAGTTTTAGCATCGTATCTAATGCTGTGTGAACCGGTGCGTTGTCTTGAAGAAAGAGCACTTTTTTCTTGTTTAAATGTGGTCGTTTTTCCTTGATCGCATCAACCAATTGATCCAATAATGCACGATAATACTCTCCTGTGATTGTGGATCCATTTTCAAGATAATCGATGAGCAATATTCCGTGTGCATCTCAAAATACAGTGGCCATAACCTTGCCAGCCGAATCCGCTGTCTTTGCCTTCTTCGGAGCCCTTCCACCAGCTTCCACCCATTGCTTCGATTGATTTTTGGTTTCAGGTGTGCAGTGATGGACCCACGTTTCATCAACAGTTATTAATCTACGCCAAAAATCAGCAGGATTATGCTTTATCATATCCAAACACCGCTGTGAAGTGATCTGTCGAACTCGTTTTTGTTCAACATTGAGCATACGCGGCACCCATCTTGCCGATAGTTTATGATATGTTTACCATATCATAACGATATCAAGGATTTTCTTGATATTTTCTTCAGTAACCACCTCTTTTGGCCTTCCTGTTGATGGCATTGTTGCAGTGCTCGTTTGGCCCCGTTTAAATTCAGCAATCCAATATTTTACCATATAATCTGACGGAGCAGATTCGCCGTAATGTTTATTAAGCTTTTCTTTTGTCTCTCGCCGTTTTGCCTTTCAAATAATAGTGTTTAATCACCACACGAAATTCACTTTTTTCAATTTTCCTAGAAACACAAAAGTTGCTTACTTCAAACGACTACAACAAATAAACTAATCAAAAAAAATTTTAACAGCTGACGTTTGACAGATCGTAATTTCTAAGAAAGAAAAAGTTTTTGTGTTTGTGCTGCCATCTGTTCTGTCGTTCGTGTAGTTAATACGTGTTTCTGATGTCCGTCCACAATGTTTCAGTGCCTTAAAATAAAAAAATATAATTATAACACTTGACGAAATATTAAGATTTTAAATTTATTGACAACAAACATAATTTAAGAGAATTTTATCAATAACACACAAAACAATAATTACTACAACACTTGACAAAATAATTCGTAAAAGAAAATTTAAGAACAACAATAATATAGTAACTAATACAACAATAAAATGACTAGCATTCGTGCCGAAAAAATATATTAAAAAGCAAATAACAAAATATCAAAGTTAACAACGGTGGTAACACTGCCAGCCAGGCAAATATAGCTGCGTAAGCTCTTTCATATATTTCCATAATCGCACGCGTATCCGCTCCAATTACATTTAGCTTACCAGCAGTAAAAATAATGTAGCTTCATCAGCGTCTGGATGCTCGCGCGTGTTGGCGCAACGTGACCCCATAAGTTGAGCAGCCAGCGGAATGGAGTTTGAATGGGCAGTCTTAGCCACGGAGTCAACGAAGACAGTCGAAAATCATAAATTAAATTTTGTAAATTAAATTTGGTCAATTCAAATTGAATTTTGTTAATTAAATTAATTAAAAACTGAATAAGAAAAAAATTTAAATTATTAAAGTAAATCAAGTGTTTAATTCTAATTTACGAGTATATACTGTGCAGACCGCCGTTGAGGTCTGCCAAACGTTTTTTTTTTTTTTATCAATCCCTTTGACGAAATCCTTAACTTCAATGTTGGGACAAACAACAAAACAGGAAAAAAAATATCAACATTAGAGCAAACGAAACAAAAATAGCACAATATCGATACTGAAACAAATAACAAAAATGTTAATAAAGTGAAACAAACGGTACAAAGACTATTGTGAAAAATTAAGCAGGGGCAATATTGGAAAATAAGAGCCAATATGTGATGGACTGTCCGAAGTGGAAAATTTTAAAAAAGGACTGTTATATCCTACCATCGGTGTTTTTGTTTTTCCCTCTTCTCCTTTATTCCCTACTAAGCCTTTAGGTATGAACCGCTTGGAGGGGTTGTTGTTAGATTATCCAGAAGCGAAGGTATAAGACTGGCTACTGCAGAACGGTTGATCGATTTTTGTTTGCTTATGGTTTCTTATTTATTAAATTTTCTTATCCTTCTCGTTCGATTTACGTAATGGCAGAACGTTTTAGGATTGATTTCGACAATGTGCTTGCATGCGCACATTTGACTCTATAGGCAGGATGTTTTCGCCTTATGTAAGACCCAGGTTTCGAAAAATGCTGATCCATAGGATTTTCATATCCCTGGGTATCACCTTCTATCGCTTTTTAATTTTCATAAGGGCCCTACAATGTACATTCGCGATGAAGCTATGTACCAGTGCCAGCAATCACTTATGTAAGACCCAGGTTTCGAAAAATGCTGATCCATAGGATTTTCATATCCCTGGGTATCACCTTCTATCGCTTTTTAATTTTCATAAGGGCCCTACAATGTACATTCGCGATGAAGCTATGTACCAGTGCCAGCAATCACTTGGCATGTATGATGCAGAATTTAACTGTCTTTGGGTTAAGCTCAGACTCATCTTTTGCATTTCGGGTTCTTATATAGAAGCCCAAATGTGGGAAGAGAGGTTTGCACATCTGGCTTTGACTCTATTTCCGATTCCATATCGAGTATCCTTGCGAATCACCCGATTAGTGAAATTGTTGTTGCTGGTAATTTCAATGTTCTTGGCTACGCCATTCAGGCAGCACAACTCCAATATTGGAGCTATTTGCCGCACACAACCACCTTGCGCAATTAGTGAGTGAACCTACTCACATATCGTTTATAGATGGGCACCAAAATAACACCCTCGACCTTTTCCTCACTACACAACCTGAAAAGTATGTAGTTGAGGTCCTTGCAACTCTCGGATATTCTGATCACTGTACCGTTTCTGCCTCTTTTCCGTTCTCCACTCTTCACAACGCTTCACATACAGCTACGAAGCTATTGGTTTTCAATTACGGGAAAGCTCGTTGGGCTGAGCTTAACGATTTCTATGGGCATTTCAATTGGAAACTTTGTTTTCTTGATTCTAGCGTGATGCCATGGCCGAAATGGTTGTCAATATAATAAAGCTAGTGATGAATAATTTCATCCCATTCAGAAAGCTTCCGATTAAATCAAGAAATCAATCTTGGCTTAATCAGATGCGCACGCTTGCACTCAGTTCCAGAGAGGAAGCATTCAGAAATTGGATGGCATTCCAGCGTTGATCCAGAAGCAGTGCTCTTCGACGCTTGCGCGTCCATTGGCTAATCTTTTTAGTGCGTCTTATCGTGCGGGTACTTTTCCATCTTGCTGGAAGGTTGCCAATGTAACGCCAATCCCTAAAACGCGTGTGGCTAGTAACCCTGAAAACTACCGCCCAATAGCAGTATGTTCGGCACTTTCCAAAGTTATGGAGAGTATGATTAATCATCACCTTGTGAAATATTTAGAGTCCAACAATTTGCTGAGCGGTCGCCAATATGGATTCCGTAAGGGTCGCTCTACTGGTGATCTGCTAGCGCTACTCTCTGAAAGGTGGAATAGGTCCATTCATGGATTTGGTGATAGTAAAGTTGTGGCCCTGGATATTTCCAAGGTGTTTGACAGGGTCTGGAACGAGAATTTCATATCCAAACTTATTGCTTTTGGTGTCGGTAGTCACTTCTCTCGGTTCATATCGAACTTTCTCAGAAATCGCTCTATAAGAGTGCTTATAGATGGGATTTCATCCGACGAGTTCAGGATAAATTCAGGGGAACCGCAAGGGTCTGTTCTTTCTCCAACTCTATGTCTAATATTTCTTAACGAATTTCATTTTCTTACTTCTAATCCTATCTACTCTTTTGCAGATGACAGCTACATTTGTTATTCATATTCTTTTGATATCCTTTTGGAGATTGGGTCGAAAAGACAGATTATGAACGACACGCTTACAAGCGACCTGGCGAAAATCTCTGAGTGGGGTCGCGTGAACAGGGTCGACGTTAATGTGCGCAAGACCCAGTGTTATTTTCTGACACACATACGTGGTGGTGTTGTCATATGTATCTGTATGGGTAACGTAGATATTTAGGAATCAGATGCTCTTGATGTTCTGTGGCGTTCGTTGAAACGATCACATATTTCGAGTGTCGAAAGACGCATTCAAGTGCCTCGGCTTTTGAAGACGGTGTAAGAATTACTTCACTCCATCTGATCTCCTTAATATTTAGAAAACCTATATCCGATCCAAATTGGAATACAACTCTCATGTGTGGACCGGTGCTTTAAAGTCTATTTTGGAGCTTCTCGACAACGTACAGGAGAGGGCGAATGTTCTTATTAATGACGGTAGGGTAGCCAACTCTATCGATTAATTAGAGCATCGTCGCAATGTGGCTTGTGTTTCATTGTTCTATAGGTACTATTCTAACGAAATTAAGAAACTAATTCCTGGTAATCATATATTTTTACGTAGTACTCGTATTTCTCGTAGAGCTCATCCCTTTGTAGTTGATTGTCCAGTGAATCGCACAACGCATTATAGGGACAATTCGCTCTTTGGTCGCACTCTTCGTTTGTGGAACAATCTTCCTGCGAATGTTTTCCCTGGCACTAACGACGGAAGCAAATTTAAATCGAATGTTCATAAAAATTACTCCCTCTATCCTCCTTCCCGCAACCTATTTTCCTAGTACCAGCACAATGCACTGCATGAGTAGGGGTTAACCCCTTAAGTAAATATGTACATACGTATGCAGTGGTTGGAAAAAATAAGTTGTCAAGACTAATGTTTCAGTAATGGTGCACAGTAAATATTATTTTAGTGCTAAAAAATTATTTTTCTTAATTTGTGTCATTGACACACTTCGTAGTTTTAAACTAAAAAAAATTTCAGTTTTGAAAAAGAAACAAAACTATACTATCGAAATTCATGTTGAAAAAGTAAGTTGTCAATAAATTAATAGCAGCAATACCCAAAGGTTTGAGTGACCACTTTGCCCAGTCTGATACAAGCTTTCATAGCTTCTAGTTTTTGAGCTTTATCGTTAAAAATTCGAATTTTTAAACTTCCCCAAGCATTTTTTATGGTAGACAACAACAACAAGTCAACTTTAGAGCATTTATATTTTTATTGATTGTTACATTGTCCTGTACAGGTAGAATTTTTTCCTTATTAGTCGTCTACGTTCTGCTATTGCAGTCTTCTCTAAAATTTTTAGGGAGTCAGCTGCAGTTACTATACTACCTTTACCACTCGTCGATGAGCTTCCCCAAAACATTCGACCATTTTCTAATGACTTAAAGGTGGGTGGAGTACACTTGCATGTAAGCTGTTCGCTAGGGTTATGACATACAAACACCCTGCCGTAAGAATATTTAAGTCTAATTATAGAATCATCTGTCCTAAGCACCCTATGCCAAAATTTTGGAGTCTTTAATATGTATTACTTATAAAGTATTCATTTTTTCTGCTTGTTCGTCTTGCTTATATAAGCAATTTTACCAATAACCTGACTTTGCTTATAGATTTGACACAATCGGAAACATATTGTATAGATCTATGGTACGTTTTTGCTCTCATTTAACAACTTCGCCCAAAATTTTGGCGTTGATTCGAATGGGTCAGCATTGAAAATTAGTAAAATTAGCGTATTCATATTATCAAAAGCTATTTATTTATGGAGCTCAGGCTGCATTTTCTGCAAATTCCGTGTTCTTTAATATACTTTGGAATTACTTTCCAGATTACCGTTTGATTTTTATAGAAGTTTTTTGCTATATATCTCTGCGTATTACCGTTTTTATATAAATAAGTAATAACAGTTAACTCTGTCCTTCAATTGTTTTACTTAACCACTTTTAAATTGATTTAGAGATATCTGAGAAGAAAACAGATATATATTATTAAAAAAAAAAATAATTTTACTTATAAATAAATACCTTAAATTTAATTGTATTTATCCACAAAATATTTCTTACTTGATTTAAGTTTTTCATACGACAAAAGATTGAAACTTTAGCTGACAACCTATTTCTGTAAATTCACACCCACAGCTATATCCATAGATTGTAGTACCAATCCACAATGTTTAACTAAATCGCACCATCATCCACGTGTTTTTATTTTCATTACAATACTTCAAAGGGAACAAAAGAAGGTTCTGATATCACTCTAAAAACCAAAGTTTGTTTTGACAACTTATTTTTTCCACATACTGTATGTATGTATGTATACATGAGTATTTACCAATTAAATATTGAGTACTTACTTGTATGGATTCCTAATGCTTTACGCGAGATTATTGGTAATTTTACAAGTGATTCATTTGTATAAGTATGTCAAGTGTATCTTGATAAGCTTATAAGCTAATACAATAACTTATTTGAATATTATCAAATTTTTAGTGCTACGATTAACATGTAGATATTGTTACGTTTTTAATTAAAATTAAATTAAATTAATTAATGGTTTTAATTTAAATCCTTTATTCAATAACAATTTTTATTCTTATTTACTCCGTCTGTTTACAACTTTGTAAACAACAATTACTCGACAGGTCCTTCTACCTAAAGATCTTCCGACCCGATCGTAGCTCTAACTTAGGTTCGATCACAACCTTTTCAACTAGAGGTTATCCACTAAGTTAGCTCCAACTAAGAGTTGAAACAGAATTGGGGCTTGACGATTTTTTCTATACAAAATGACATAAAAAATCGTCGGCAAATAGATAGAGAGATAGAATTTATTTTATTTTGACAGCGTTTTTTCTTACTCTCTCAATTACATTCTCACAATTTGTATATAGTGTTGCCGTACTTTCACTAGTTTTTATGCATTTTGTAAACAAAAACCATATGTTTATGTTTGGCGCGAAAAAAGCAAAAAGCAAAACAAGAACATATACAAAAAGTGCAATAATTTTAAGAAATTTGTGTAAATTGCGGAAAAAAAGAAATGAGTAATATAAATGAAAAAATAATTTTAGAAGTTCAAAAATATGATTGCATATACAATTTGCAATCAAGTTTATATAAAAACAAACTTAAAATAATTTACACTTTTTACGAATTTATTATGCGATTGTTTTTGCAAAAAATTTATAAACATATGCTTCAATTCAATTGACAGTGTTTGCAGTTGCGGTTTTCTTTTTAATTTGGGCCATCTTTTTTTTGACAACTTTTTTGCTTGAAGTTACGGTCGTATTTCGGTCTCTGAACTGGTTTTTTTACTTCACGATTCACTTTAAGAATTTACTCCTTATAAACTCTCTTCACATAGAGCTTAACTAACAAACTGTTTTCACACCAATAACACGTTCGCTGAGTTTACTTTACTTAAAACTGATTGTTGTTCGCACCGAAGCGTTTTTTTTTTATGGCTGAGTAAACACCACTTCGAAGCCTCTCGAACCTCTCGATATTTCCAGTAGATTTCATTTCCATTCCTTTTAATTTTTTTAGTTCTTTTGTAGCCATGCGTATGTAAACATCTACCTCTTTCAGCTCTTAGTATTTGTTGTTGCTTTTTTTTATTGTCTGGTACTTGTTTTCTTTGCTGCTTAATTATTGTTGTTGTCATGTTATTTTTAATTACTTTATCTCTGCTAATGTTTGTTGTTGTAGGTTTGATTATTTGTAAACAGCACGTATAGTTTTTCTTGCAGCTTTTGTTTATTTTTTTTAGCGATGTAATAAACGCTGGGGTGCGCAACCTTATTGTCGTAAAAATATTGTACAAATATCGGGTCACTCAATAAGTCCGTAGGATGACACATAGATGGCGTCACTACAATTTTTTCCATGTTTTTTATTTTATATTAACCTTCAAACGATACGTGTATTAATTTGACAACAATCTGACTATTGATTAGTGAGTTATAGCATTTTGTGTGAAGCGACTTTTGTTATTGACAAAAAAAATGGAAAAAAGAAAATTTCGAGTTTTGATAACGCATTGCTTTTCGATGAAAAAAAGTAGAGTGCAAACCAAACAATGGCTTGATAAACATTATCCGAACTCTTGTTCATCGAGATAAATGATAGAGAAGTGGTTTGCTGAATTTAAAGGTGGTCGTATTAGCACAAATATTGCAGAGCGCAGTGGATGCCCAAATGAGGCTGTTATTCTAGAAAACATCAATCGCAAAATGAAGGTGCACGAGCTAGCTGACATTGTAAAGATATCAGGATCAATTTACACTAACATTTAGGTATGCAAAAGCTCTATTCAAAGTGGTTGCAGCGTGAGCTCACGCTGTTAAAATTGAATGAATTGGGCTTCGAATTGCTTACAAACCCATTGTATTCTCCAGATTTAGCCTCAGCGACTTTTTCCTGTTTTCAGATCTCAAGAGAGTCACTTAAGTTCAATGATGAAGTAATCGCTGAAACTGAGGCGAGAAAGTGAAACTGTACTATAAAAGTGGTATCGAAAAGTTGAAAAATCGCTGTACTCGTTGTATTGCCCTCGAAGGCAACTATGTTCAGTATTAAAATCGAGCTTTGTCAAAATTTTGTTTTTTCTTACTTATCCTACGGACTTATTGAGTGACTTGTTACAGGTCTAAACTTGGACAATCTAAACAACATTGGATGACAGTCTACTTGCTTAAGAAGTACTGACAGATTGTTCTAAGTTTCTTAATGCTGCTGTTGAATTGAAAAAAATTGTAAAATTAGTTAAGAAACCATTTAATAATTCCCATAACATTCAATGGAATAACACGGGGACGTGTCTGACGTTGAGCTGCACCTGATCCCACCCGATCATTGAAAGGGACCTACAACTTAATGCCGATTCCGAAGGTCAAATGCATTAGAAATAACCAGTTACTAGCTAATGTTATGAAGTGATACCACATGGTCTATAGTAAATCTAATATATAATATTTTCATGTCACAGTTTTGTAACAAAACATCTCCGAAACGGCTTGACCGATTCTTATGACAGTGAGAAACTCTTAATTTGGTCCAAATAGGTATGTAGTCAAGAAGTGCGTGGAATTAGATTAATCGGGATGGTATCTCCCATACAAAGTAAATGTGTAGGTGCTTGAACTCATTTAATTTCCAACGGATCTTAAAAAACAAACTAGTTTTTCATTCGTAACAAAGCATAATTCTCTAATAAATTTATAAAAAGAACGATTCCTATATAAAATAACGTGTAAAAACATCTCTAAGCATGAACAAATTGGAATAAATTGAATTAAAAATGAGTTTGATTGAGAATGGCACACAATCTCTTAAGTTTTTTTTTACATAAGACCAGCACCCTGGGGATGGCCCCTATGCATGCAGTGCATTGTGCTGGTAATAGGAAAATAGATTGTGGGAAAGAGGAGAGAGGTAGTAGTGTTTATAGACGTTAGACTTAAATTTACTCATGTCGTAAGTGGCAGGGAATACTTTCGGAAGATTGTTCAACCGAACAGTGCGACCAAAGAACGAATTCTCCCTATAATGCCTTATGCTATTCTTTGGACAATCAACTACAAAGAGATGCACTCTACGAAAAATACGAGTACTACGTAAAAATATATGATTTTTAGGAATTAATTCCTTAATTTCACCAGAACTCATTCCGTTCTAGTACCGATAAAACAATGAAACACATGCCACATTGCGACTGTGCTCTTAGAGTTAGCTACCCTATCGTCATTAATGACGCGTTCGAGAAGCTTCAAAATAGACTTTGAAGCACCGGCCCATACATGAGAGTTGTATTCTATTTTGGGCCGGATATAGGTCTTGTAAATATTAAGAAGATCAGATGGAGTGAAGTATTTCTTGCACCGTCTTAAGAAACCAAGGCACATGAAAGCTTCTTTCGACACTTGAAATATGTGATCATTTCAACGAACGTCACAGTGAAACAAGAGCATATGATTCCTCCATATCAACATTACCCATTGGCACAGATGACAACACACCACCACGTCTGTGTGTTAAAAAACAATATTGAGTCTTGCGTGCATCAAAATTGACTCTGTTTGCACGACCCCACTCGGAGATTTTCACCAGGTCACTTGTGAGTGTGTCGTTCATATTCATCCTTCTCGACCCAATCTCCAAAAAACTCGGTCTACGTTCAAAAGAATATGAATGACAAATGTTGCTGTCATCCGCAAAAGAGTAGATAGGATTAAAAATGAGAAGAAGAAGTCGTTAAGAAATATTAGAAAAAGAGTAGGAGAAACAACAGAGCCTTGCGGCACCCCTAAGTTTATCCTGACTCGTCGGATGAGACCTCATCTATAACCACTCTTATAGAGCGATCTCTGAGAAAACTCGATATAAATTGGGAGAAGTGACTACCGACACCAAAAGTATTAAGTTTCGAAATGAGAGCCTCGTGTCAAACTGTATATCAAACGCTCTTGAGATATCCAGAGCCACAACCTTACTCTCGCCAAAACCATGAGTGAACTTGTTCCACTTCTCCGAGAGCAACGCCAGCAGGTCATCAGTAGAACAGCCCTTTCAGAAACCGTACTGACAAACTGCTACTGGATAGTAGTTCTCAGGGTTACTAGCATCGAGCTTTTTGGGGATTGGCGTTACACTAGCAACCTTCCAGTAAGATGGAAAAATATCGGCGCGATATGACGCACTGAAAAGGTAAGCTAATGGACGTGAAAGCGTCGAAGAGCACTGCTTCAGCACTAGTGCTGGTATGCCATCCGGCACAGAAGGCTTGTTAGTGTTGAGATTTGCAAGGACCCTTTTTACAGCACGGATTCGAATGAATATACTAGGCATAGTTATTGATACTCTTTCAAGTTTTGGCAGCGGTTAAACGCTCTCCAGGAAGAGAGAATTTCTTGCAAACATTTCAGCTAAAAAGGTTTGCCTTTTCAACCGGTTTCGTGAATGAGTGGTCATTCTTTATAAGAGCAGGAACCGAACTAGCGTTGTTCCTCAGCCTTTTAACGAATGACCAAAAGTTTTTACTTCCCCGCGGAAAGGTAAGAACTTTAGCACGAAGGCGCTGCTCGTATAAACCCTTTTCACATCTAAGTAATGTGACACATGAAGATTTTGTCTGTTTGAGAAGCAAATCAGTATTGGCACTTTTATTATTGCGCCAATTGCTGAACGCTTCTTCTTTGGATCTGACTGCCATTTTACACGTAAGATTAAGCCAAGATTTGTTTCACCGCGCCTCGAAAAAATTTTTGTGTAGCCACATAAGTTCACCACATTAAATTGAAACTGCAAGAAAGCCAGTAAACATATTTGGTGAGAGAAAAATACCTCTTTCGGAGTCAGCACAGCATCCCCCAGGAACTTAATTCTCTGAGCCGAGATAACTGGGCACTTACACTTTACATGTTCAGATGTTTCAGCACAGGTCATACAACATTTCCCAAAGCAGATCCCAAAAAACTGATGGTGTTTAAGACCACACCGGCCAGTAAATAGACACGTTAGTATCATGAGATCGCTCTTTTCGATAGCCTTCTGGATCTACTGAGAGAAAGCGTCCTTTCAACCCGCTGTTAAATACTTTTGTCGTTTCATAGTTGACGAAATGTAAAAAAAGGCGTGAAGAGGAATACAAAAGTTTTAAAAATTGCAATACAAAATATCAAAGGAAATACACGGTTCATGCTCCATGTTGTGTATAAACAACAGTTAAATTATAGTCCCAAAAAATCGTTTGATTAAAATGTTTATAATTTTTTTTTTGTATTTAATTTGTTTATAAGCTATTGTATCTGGAAAAAAATTCAAAAGTTAGGCACTTATTGTTCCACAAAATGAAAATCGAAAAAAATCAGCAGACTTAACCGAACGAAAATTACAATAACAAACATACAAATTTTTTTACTTCGGCTAAATTAGGAGAAAAACTAATCTTAAGGCATAGAATTTCATTAAAATAGAATATCGCGTTAGACATGAGAAATGTGCTTTCAAATAATGATGTTGTATACAAACAACAAATGCATAAAAGGGTTAACAAAAAAGGGATATGTCGGTCTTACAGACAGCGACAATCTTAGTCAGGAAGGCTAGAGAATAAGGGTGTACACAATTTTTAGACATTGACCGTGTTTTGTGATTAAAACATAACAGAATAAATGAAATAAAAATTCCTTAAAAAAAAGTTAAGTACGGGTGTGTTTTAAATAAACAAAACTAATTAATCTTTATTTAAATCTAATAAAAATGCAATATGATATTATTAACATAAATCGTTATCAGTCAGGTCATGAATTTTTTATGGCTTTTGTTTTGAATTGGAATTGGTTTAGTGTATTAATTTATATAATTTAATATAAATTTCAAGAAAAGTAAAGATAAGTTGAATATTGGATTATGTCAAAAGTTTATTATTATTTATGTAGAATTAAATTTGATTATTCGCTCATATGCTCGTCAATCGAGGACGTAACAAGAAAACATTTTTATTTGTATTGTAGTATACAGAGCTGTAAAAAGCTGCAATCAATTGGTATTGAAATTAAAGTGATTTCCTCCAAACTAATTTCATTCTTTGATTTTAAAATGCAATCTGGACAATATTGGTTTTTTGTGAATGCATCACTGAATGCAATTAATTTAATTGCAATGATATCAATTCGATTGCAATGAAATTATTTTTAAAACCGTGCGATTTCAATGAATTTCTCTGAAATCACAACTAAAGTTGCACATATTCGTATGAACGAACTCTTAATTTTAATTTTGTTTCCTTCTCTTTCTTTTATCAAAGCATTATGCAAAGAAAGTTTGAACTCATATTGTTCACTAAAGTAACCGTTGCTTAATTTTTAATAATTAATTAACCCACAATCCACAGTTAGGGTTGCCAGATTCAACATTGCGAAGTTTTTGACATTTATAGAAAAAATATTGACTTGACAGTCAAAAATATTGAATGTTCGATTACAAAATTGTCGGTAGATGACTCTAAATATCTAATATTTCTGATAATATTAAAAGCATCAGGCAATACTATAGCTTAGTTGATATATCCAAATGATTACGGGCGCAATGAAAATGGGCGAAGCAAGCTGATTGGAAGGTAATTGTTCATTATGAGCTTCTACAACCTCGTCAAACGATCGATTCAATTCTGTCAACAATTAACGAGACTGAAGCAAGCAATTCAAATAAAATGACCAGAAATGATCAACGGAAAAGGTTTATGTTACGACAACGCCAAGCCACATACACCTTTGATGACCCGATAGAAGTTGGAACAGTTTGGCTGGGAAATTTTGATGTATTCACTATAGAGCTCAGACCTTACACATTCTCAGCAGAGCTCTCTTAATGTTGCTAATTTAATTTTAAAACGCAGCTGGATCAGGTATTTGCTCAGAAAACCCAGAGGTTCTATGGATGGCAAATGGCGAAAAGTTATCGATCAAAATGAAACATGTGTGGTTTAATAAAACTCGCTTCAAATATACATTTTTAGTCAAATTTGTAAACGAGCTTTTTCGAACGCCTATTACAAAATTTTATTTCTAATTTTTTCGGATAAACTAAACAAGGAAACCTTCCTAAAACTTTATGTTAGAAAAATTTTAAAAAATCTTGGCAAAATATATTTTTTCTTGATTTCTGACAAGCTATTAAAATTCTTGTAAGTCAAGCGAAATCTAGGCCATCTGTCAATCCTAGCAACAGATGACCCAAATCATCTTAAGTGTTCTTAAAGACCAACTGGAGCTATCCGATTTTTAAAGCTATCCTTTGGCTTTTAGTCCATAGATTTTGTGTGTCATATGATTCAAAATATTTTCTACTGGATTAAAATCGGGACTTAAAGCAGGCCATTCCATAAGTGATATGTTGTGCTCTTGAAACCATTACACTGATTCTTTAAAAACGTGAATGGCAGGCAGCGTTATCCTGTTGAAAAATGAAAAAACTTGTGTTAAACCAGATCGCAAATATTCAATCTTAAACATAGACTAAAACACGTGCGTGGATCAACTGAGAGATACAATGTTGTGAGTTTAAATTTGTTTTGAATGAAATCAAAACTAAGAGTGTGTTTATACGAATATGTGCCACTGTATGGTAAAAGTTCGACTAAATATATTATATTACAACTAGAGTAACCCATACCGCGCCAATTGGGACCATTTTGTTGTATACCTATAAAATGTACAAATCATTAGAAAAATTTAAAAGAAAGCATTAACTACCAACTCATATATATCAAGTTTAGAAACTGTCAATCTAACATTTCTTTAGATATACAAAAAAAAAAAAAAAATATTTCCTTGTATTGGAGGTAGATTGGAGGTATTGATGATGTAGATATTTAGACCAAATTCAGAATCGTCCACTGTTACCGTTCGAGAGATATACAAAAATCAGTGTTTACTATGTGAAAATAACAGTACGTTATTTTTTAAGCAAACTTCTTCTACGAGGGTTGGACGAGGGGTTGAGCTAAAAAAAGGAAAACCCTGTAGAAGAAAGTTTGTAGTTATATTTGCTGGTAAGGCAAGTACAACGTAGGGTTAGGAATGAGAGAGAAAGAAAAGATATTGGCTTAAAGTAAATTATTTTCTATGGTAAGTATATAGAGCATATTTACCTTTAGAGTGGGAGTCCAAAATATAATTAAAGAAGGTGAGTATTATCTAAGTGAACGTTCTAAAACTTCATTTATTTATTAATTTTATTTACAGATTAATTTTTATTCTAATTTTCTATATTAGGGTAAGTTTCAGAGGCTTATATCACAAGTAAGTAAAAATTAAAATTTAATTAATTAAAATTAATATTAATAGCACGACAGTTAAGAGACAAGTGAGTTTGAGTTCGGGATAAATTAAACATCTATAGTTAATAATTTCTCAATATAAATTGAATTTCCAATGGAATGACAAAATAATGCAAATTTAGCGTTTAAAAAACCGCGAATTTACAAAAACGCTTATAAGAAAAATAATGTCTAAAGGCAATTTTAGACACTATGTATTGGAGGTGCCACTCACACTTATCCAATTCCCTCCATTTTTTGAGTGATGATTTATATTGAACACAAAGTTATTTGGGCCAAATTTAGAGACTTACCATTTTAAAGATATACACATATAAATAAAAATTTTATATGGGCGTGGCAGCGCACAATTGAATCAAAACCAAAGCGGTTTAGTGGTTCTCGAGTTATAAAATGACGAACATAGGACATCTTATTTATGTAAAGGGTCCGCCATCTATCGTTTTTTTCAACTCGAGATTATTTCGTGAATGGTAACACTTAGCTCATGTCTGATTTGACCGATAATTAGCTTTATCCTTTCGCTGAACGAATATGGTTGTATATACGCTTGAACAACGCTGGGAAATATTGCTTACGATCGACTTACAGAAAATGCCGATTTGTTTGGTGCGGATTTTGGTCCAGAGGTATAATTGGGCCATTTTTCTTTGAAAATGAGCAAGGAGTGGCCGTTACAATCAATGGCGATCGTTATCGGGCCATGTTGAACGAATTTTTGTTCACAAAAATTGAAGAGGAGGATATTGGCAACATTTGGTTTCGACAGGACGGCGCTACGTGCCACACAGCCGAAGCTACACTTGATGTTTTGCGCCCTGTTTTTGAAGATCACATTATCAGCCGCAGAGCTGATGTCGTTTGGCCACCTCGGAGCTGCGATTTGACACCGTTGAACTATTATTTGTAGGGTGCCGTCAAAGATAAGTGTTACGTCATCAAGCCAGAGACAACTGACGCTTTAAAAGACAATATTCGTGAAGCCATTGGTGACATACAGCTGCACAAAATCGATAATGTGCTTAAAAATTGGACCGATCGTGTAGGCTACTGCATGGCCAGCCGAGGCAGCCATTTGAATGAAATTATTTTCCATTATTAACCGGAAGGATTGTACTTTCAAATAAAAAATGAAATTTGAGAAAATATTCAGTAGTTTTTTCTTATTGCATTTTGAAAAAAAATTATTTGGCATATATATATATATATATATATATATATATATATATATATATATATATTGCAAACTTCACTAATGCATTTGCCCTTCGGAGCCGGCGTTAAACTGTAGGTCCCTGTCAATGAGTCTAAAAATAGAATCGGGTGCAGCTCATTGACTGAGAGAAGTCCCCATGTTCCTTTTTAAGTTGATATGTTGTTATCTTTTTAAGTTGATATCTGACTACAAAATGATACGCTGATTACGCCTGTGGTTAGGTTTTATGTTGCACAATTCATGTGCATGCATTAAAATTTTAAATTTTAAAAGAATATTTCGGAAATTGTGGATGTTTTGCCCTACCTCAGTAAACCTTTTATTGTATTTTAATACAAATCGAAAATATAAATGGATTTCTTTGCTTCGGATTAAAAATGGGACTTTTCAGTGAAGATTAGATTGAGAATATTACTGTATTCACCAAATTTTCCATATAATTATTTTTGATTAAAAATATCTTTAAATAAAACATACACATCTACTCTCATGGCTTTTTGTATTTGTTTTACATATAAAAGTTGGATATATTACAAGGATGAGCAAGAAGACAAATTAGTGGTGTAGTTGTGTTAATGAATTTTTGTTGCGTGCGTTAAACGAAAAAGGTAAACAACAACACAAAGCAAACAATTGTAAAAACAAAACAACATACTTCTGCTCAGTATGACATCTATAGTATTCCACAACTAAATAATAATTTTTGTTTTATTTATTATCTTGTAATTATCTGCTCCTTTTCGTTCGGTTGTATTATACATATATGCTATAGATAGTTCTCAGTCAGGCTCAAAAGAGTTCAACTGTTCAACTATGATAATATATTACATATGCATTTGTATATAGCAACGATGACAAAGAAGAGAAATTAATTTGTGTAGTAGAGTTAGTGAATTTATCTTGTTTGCGTACGTCCTCCCTCATCAATATCTACCCAAAACTAAATGAAGTTGTTGTTTGTTTTGTTATTATTTAGTTATTATCTATTTGCTCTCACTCGGTTGTATACATATACGGAGTAAATAATTCTCAGCCAGGTAATGTTCGCGCGAGCTTATCTGCTTATATACGGTATAAAGATAAAAAATACGTTTATCATGGATTGTTTACATAATTCAAATAGAAAGAATTTTTATAAAATATTAGCTTAACTTTTCCGGCATTGCGCGGCAATCTATATACATATACATTTGTATATTATAAATGGGATATAAATTTAATTTTGTCACCGGTGCTATCCGTTTTTCCATGTATTTGTCTCTATAAATGAAATGCTAAAAAGGCCGTTGAAGTTTCCCGCTGATATATTTATTGAGATGTATGGTAATAAATATTATTTTTTATGGGAGATGCCACTCCCATTCTACCTTTGGAGTTAATTTTTTAAACATAAATTGAATCTTGATAATAGAATGCGATTTTTAAATAGTTTATAAAATGTAACGTACTTTGTATGGGAGGCTTATGACTTAAACTAACTAGGAAGTCACTTAGACCAAATTCAGATACTTCCACTCTACCCAATTTCAATATATATTGTACAAATATCAATATTTACTTAGTATGGATGGCACCATGCTTACTTTTCTAATTCCGTCTTTTTTATCTGATGATTTATAGTGACTATCAAGTCATCTCAACCAAATTCAGAATCTATCATTTTAACCGTTCTCAAGATTTAAAAAAAATAATATTTATTTTGTATGGGAGATAACATGCCCACTTATTCGATTCCATACATAAAATGTATAGTTTGAAGGTATACAATATACATATATAAAAATCAATGTTTAGTTTGTGTGAGAGGTACTATGCCCACATTCTTAATTCAACCCATATTTTAACTGATAATTTGTATTAACTACGAAGTCACTTAGACCAACTTCACAAACTTCCACTTTAACCGTTCTCAAAATTTACAAAAATCAATACTTATTCTGTATGGGAGGCACCATGCCCGCTAATGACGTTCTGCCCGCTTTTTGGCTAGTGATGTGTATTGACTATGAAATTTTAAAGATATAGTCAAATTAGTATTTATATAGGCGTGGTATCGCCTGTTTTTAAAAATAGACAATCGGTGAAAGTATATCTTTCCAGCTCATCTATTGGTTTGTGAATAGGTTGAGTGGTTCTCGAGTTTTTAAATCAGGAACATAGGTCAACTTATTTTTATATACATAAATACATAATTGTATATGCAGATATAACTCTTTCACTGCCATGGACAAGTAAGCCTTTGACAATGTCTATTATGATCTAGAGTTGTAAAATATTCCTTATCTATAATACATTTTGTTGGCTTATATTTCGAGTATATATAGTTTTATAACAAAAGGAACACATACAAATGTACATGCACATATTATATTTCGAACTAATTTATATTATAACATTATGATTCCTTGCCCTCTTCCTTACCCTCTTTCTCTAATAAAACAAAACATTTACTTGTAAAGTGAATATATCAGCTTACGGACACAAATCCATAAATTTAAACTAAGTTGGGTTTTCTTTGTAATACTTTTTCAAAAATTCTAAATATTCTATATGAAATAAGAATACTGTCTTACATATTAGACGTAGATACTTCCAGATGTATGTATGTATGTATGTATGGTAAAGTATGTGTAAAAATTATTTTCTTAAGTAAAATTTAACCGAGAACATTAAATAGAACAGTACATTTCGAGAGAATCAATGTTCATTATTTCTGTATACCACCTTAATCACAAAGTTTCCGGAATAACTCCCGTGTGATGGTTCCATCACTTCGATTTGAGTTTTTTTATTTTTTTAAGTTTTGTTATATTCGGTTTTCGGTTTGTCCATCAGTGCTTCCTACGATTTTTGCATTATTTCTTCTCGGCTGCTGAAACAAGTTACCCGTAATGGTTTTTTAACTCGATTGAACAGTAAGAAGTCACAGGGAACCAAATTAAGTGAATTCTGTGGCTGTTGGGTAGTACTTTTTGCATTTTTCTTTAAAAGAAAAAAATTCGAATAATCATGGTGTAAATTCGACGAGTTTTCTGCCCACAATTTTAGTCTCTTTCGACATTTGCTTTACGCAAGCGTCTCACAATGCGAAATAATACTCTTTGTTTACTGTCTGGCCTTCTAGCAACAATTCATGATGCACTACACCGTTGCCTTCTATTTTGACTGAATATGGTCTCGGCTCATTTAGTAAATACCATTCACTTGCCTGATGTCTGGATTGCTTGTCGTACTCATAAACCACGTCTCGTCTTCAGTCATGATCATTTTGATGAATGTGGGATGGGATTCAGCCTCGCAAATCATATCTTTTGCGACCTCAACACGGTCAAAATTGTAAAAAAAATTTGCCAGTGCACATAGAGATAGATGTACTCTTGGCTACGATGCTTTTGAAAATGTCAACCTATGACGTGAATATCAACAACAGATGTACCAACTTAACAAAAAAAAAAAATCAGTACGATGGGACCACCACACGGGGGCTATTCCGGAAACTTTTTGATCAAGGTAGTATTACGATATTTCCCGTTACGGCTAGCTCCCAGCTTTAGATTTTTTAAGAAGAGTTTCACAAAAAGTCGATTGGCTACACACAAATCTGCCATGTTAATTGCATTGCGCTATATGTCTGCTGAATATTTCTCAAAGACACCTATGTAGTACGTCCTCAATTAGTAATACTTAGAGTTTCAAAACTAGTTTTCCAATTATTCAAAAAACGATTTTTATCCAGTTATTTAATGTTTGAATTAATCCTTTATCATGAGAAAACTATTACTTTTTTATAGAATCTTTGCTTTTGACATAATTTCAGCGCAATGAAACAATTTTATAATATTGCCAAGCCGGGAAGAATATAAAATAGTCCTGGTACTCAGAATTATGAAGGACTTTAATTATATAATTTATATAACTTTTTTGTAAACAAAACATGTTTTATTACTGTTTGTATACGAGTATGTAGCGTTTATATAGGTATTAAAATAAAAAAATAAAGTCCACACTCTTTCAATTTCAAACAATATCTAATTTTAAGCGGAAACTTGCAATCCAAAATAACCTTTAAGCACTGGAAATGTTGAAAGAGAACTGATCTTATAAGCAACAGGAGTAAAAATGCAACAAATTTTTTATAGTTATTAGAAGAAAATACGTTACTTTAAAGAACTGATGAAGACTTATCGCAAAATTTTACCTGTATAATAACATAACATAAAAATAAGTAATGGTGCTTGTAAGTACCGTCGGGCAATAACGGGTTAAAAGGCAAATATATTTGAATTTGAATTTATATTTTTTTTTTCTTACAAATCTAAATTACGTATGCAAGAGCACCCTCATTAAGCCATTACTAATAATACCAATATATACAACCCTTATTTTTCCTACTTATTTGTATAACTCTACTATTAGTACTAATTGGTACAACCATACATGCGTATATACACATGCGTGGTGGCGACCATTATTGTAAGCTGGGTATAGAAATACATATTATTAATAAAACAGATGCCAACAAAGTATGATGTGCTGAGTTTTCTTTCAAGTTGTTGTATGGCGACCGTAACGCTTTACAAAAGAGTTGTCCACAATTTTTAGCTAATTTTTACTAAAAATGCATTTTGGAAAAAAGGTTAATTTTGTTTAAGTGCGCGCGGAAAAAAAGAGATAATTTTTGTTAAAAAATTTTCAAAGTAAAAACTAAATTTTTATTTGAAAAAGGGTATAAAAAAAATTATACATAAAAAAGTGCCTATACATTGCTTTGCAGCACACACATATGTTCAATGTACTATGTATCTACAATGACTATCTATGTACAAATATTTCCTTAATATAATTATTGTTGGATATACTTATTTGTTGGAAAAACTTATTGTATTTTGAGGCTTTATAAAGACAATATCTAATATAATAATTTAAAAAATTAAAGTTGTGGAAAACTGAACAAAGTGAAAAAACTATAAAAATAAATTTGAGTATAAAAAAATTAGAAAAATGATTTAATAATTTTTAAAATATAAGCAGAAACTACAAAACAATTCTGCCGAAAAAAGAACGATTATATATGTACATATAAATATAATATCGTTAACAAGACAGATGTCGTCCAATAATGTTCTTCTATTTAGAAGAAATTTACATCATTTACATACGTACATATAAAAACAAAACTACACCAAGAAAGAATAAGGCCTTGGCGTTAGTAGGCGTCAAAGGAAAGAAAATGGCGTTAAGTTCGTATTAAAGCAAATGCGTCTGTTTTATAAAAAGTTTAAAACTAAAATTAAGTTTTAAAAGAATTTTGAATATTTTCGCGTAAAGTGGAAAACAATTAATTTACATCAAACTGCATGAAATTTTAAAGAATTAAATATAAATAACATAAGGCAATTTATCATCTTGCTGAAAAAAAACTACTACGTAAAAGGACAAATAAATAAATACAAAAAATTTATTAAACATAAAGTGATGACTGTTGAACGCGGAAATTTCATAGTGATTTCTTCATATGAATTTAGAAGATCTGTGCCAAGAACGTCTTTTATCAATAACAGCCTAATACCAATAATAAACATTAGCCAAGCCAACGGTAAGCAAAGAAAACAACATCAGCACGTGATCAAACAACAAAATTCAGGCACATGCTAACACAACGGTACGACAATGTCATCAATACACCAAACAGTGCATGGTTAATATAACGGTTCTTTCAAAGCAACAACATCAGCATGGCAGACAGTAAATAGCAATGCAATAACTTCTTCAATGCAGCGGTATAGTGACAACACTTCAGACATCACATGGCAACAATATTAACACGCGGTTAAACATCTTTAAACCCAACGGTACAGTCACAACAATAACATCAAAATATCAGACAAAACATGACAGCAACATCAGCACGTGGCAAAGTAATACCAACGCAACGGTACGGACTAATCAAAAACAACAGCATCATTAAGTTAAACAGCACATAGTTAGAGTTGGGTTTTTTAGCTCTTAATGAGCCAGTTCGTTCACTTGCAACACAAAATACGTATGTTAAACACTCACACACACACACACACATACATTAATGAAATGTTTGTTTTACACACATGTTTCTTGTTGTAAGTGAACGAACTAGCTCATTAGAAGAGCTAAATGATCCAACTCCACACATAGTAATAATAAATAACAGTAACAACATCATCACACTAAATAGCGCATGGTACCTCAGCAACATCAGCACAAACAGGTGTGCAAGTGTCGAGCAGGAAGATAACAGCATTTATCAACAGTTAATTATATATTGCATTTTTATTAAATTCTAATGCTATATTCTATACTTTTAGAAATTTTACATTAATATACATATGTATATGGATAATTAATATAGTATATAATTACATACATTACAGTGTAAAAGTAATTTAAGTGTAAGGAAAATGTAAAGTCAATGTAATCTAAAAGTTTAATATTTATTTAAGGGTAAGGAAAATGTAAAGTAAATGTAATCTAAAAGTTTAATATTTATTTATATATTTATATACATATAAATATATACATATGTTATACATTTATAAATATATACATATATTATATATTTATAAATATATACATATATTATATATTTATATACATATAAATAAATTATTAAACTTTTAGATTACATTTACTTTACATTTTCCTTACACTTAAATTACTTTTACACTCTATTTACATTACATTTAAATTTTTTTACATTACATTACATTCAAAATACATTTAAACTACATTTACATTACATTTAAATTACATTTAGACTATATTTTCTAAAATAATAACTACATTACAATTATATTTGAAAATTATACTTACATAAGTAATTATATCAAATGAAACTTTTTTTGGAAGAGAAATGTATTTCTGAATTAAAACAAAAAATTTTAAAAATAAAATTTATATGAAAAGAAATTGTGTTTTTTGACTCACTGGAGGTACAACAAAAGGGAGTATTCACTGGAAAGGGTGTATATAATTGATTCGGATAAACCTATGCAGGATAGTTAATACTGCTAATGAAAATAAATCTATTTGAGATGAAAACGTTATAATCGAAAAACTGCTAAGCTTTTATATGTATTGTATTATTATCGGATGCCAGGTGAATCTCGATGTAGTTTTATGCCAATTTGTGGGAAATTTTCGGATATTTTTGCTTTAAAGCATGATAAAATGATAATAAACAATTTTTATGAACAGAAGTTAAGACTAAAGGGTCCGCCATCTAACGTTTTTTCAACTAGAGCTTATTTCGTGAATGGTAACACTTAGCTCATGTCTGATTTGACAGATAATTAGTTTTATACTTCCGCTGAACGAATATGGTTGTGTATATGCATGAACAACGCTGGGAAATATTGCGATATTACTTTGAAAATCATGGTAATGTTGCAGAATCAAAAATCATCTTTTCAGATGAAGCTCATTTTGATCTTGGCGGGTATGTAAACAACGAAAATTGTCGCATTTGGGGGACAGAAATCCCGCACGCATACATTGAAAAGCCGATATACCCAAGACGAGTCACTGTTTGGTGCGGATTTTGGTCCAGAGGCATAATTGGGCCAGTTTTCTTCGAAAATGAGCAAGAAGTGGCCGTTACAGCCAATGGCGATCGTTATTGGGACATGTTGAACGAATTTCTGTTCATAAAAATTGAAGAGGAGGATATTAGCAACATTTGGTTTCAACAGGACGGCGCTACGTGCTACACAGCCGAAGCTACACTCGATGTTTTGGGCCCTGTTTTTGAAGATCGCATTATCAGCCGCAGAGCTGATGTCGTTTGGCCACCTCGGAGCTGCGATTTGACACCGTTGGACTATTATTTGTTGGGTGTCGTCAAAGATAAGTGTTACGCCAACAAGCAAGAGACAATTGACGCTTTAAAGGACAATATTCGTGAAGCCACTGGTGAAATACATCGATAATGTGCTTAAAAATTGGACCGATCGTGTAGGCTACTGCATGGCCAGCCGAGGCAGCCATTTGAATGAAATTATTTTCTATTATTAACCGTAAGGATTGTACTTTCAAATAAAAAAAGAAATTTGAGAATATATTCAGTAGTTTTTTTTTATAGCATTTTCAAAAAAAAAAAAAAAAAATTATTTGGCGGACCCTTTTATAATACTTAATTTATGTAGATAGGACGTAAACGTTTGTGTTTTGTATTCAATGTAAGATAAATTACCTAAATTTATTAAAAAAATTGAGTTAAAATAAATATATATTTTTAATTTAATAAAAGATGCGGAATAAACTCATGTACTTATTGTTTTGGCCATATATGTGTATTAAATCCCATAACATTCCATGAAGAAACATGGGGACTTCTCTCAGTCAAGTCAATGAGCTGCAGCCGATTCTATTTTTCTTATTAAAGTCGCAGGCCCACTTAGCGAAGCGTATACACAACCATATTCGTTCAGCGGAAGGATAAAACTAATTATCTGTCAAATCAGACATAAGCTAAGTGTTACCATTCACGAAATAAGCATTAGTTGAAAAAAAAAACGTTAGATGGCGGACCCTATATGAAATGAAAATTTAAAAAACTTCAGAATTAGTGGACAAAATAATAAGTACATTGCGTAAATCATGTTGTAGTTCAATATTATTGAGCATTTTTTGCAATATTTCTTTAATTTTTATTAGTATCCAGAGTGTCCTCCATTATTTTCAATAATTTTGTGTAATATGCTTGGCATACTGCTAATTAACTTACGGCATGTATCCAAAGGGATTTCATACCACATCTTATGAACAAAACTCCAAAGTTGGTCTTTATTTTGGAATGTTTTCTTACCTAATCCTTGTTTCAACTCTCTCCAAAGGTTTTCGATTGAATTTAGATCCGGTGACTGACTTGGCCAGTTTAGGAGAGTTAAATCATTTGCACGTAACCAATCTTTCACATAGCGGGATGTATGTTTTAAGTCGTTATCCTGCTGGAAAACCCATCTAAGGGGCATATTTTTTCAGCGTAAGGCAGCATTTTGTGCTTCAATATGTTTTTGTACTCAAACCGTCTCATAGTATCGGTAATACGATAAATAGGACCGACACCATACCAAGAGAAACATCCCCATACTATATTGTTGCCGCCACCGTGCTTGACTGTTTTTTTTGTGTAACGGTTGTGAAATTCCTTACAAGGGGGTCGACTAAGACTAAATCCTTCGTTTCTTAATCTTAACACCAGCCTTTTGTCTTCTGGATTACAGTGCTTTTTTCGATCCATCTGTTAAGGCAATTTTATTTAGTTTAGCTTTAGATTAATATTTATGAGAACACTGTAGCAAATAAATTAACCAACCTTTTCTTACAAATGCAAAATATTGCAAAATGTTAAATTAAATTGCAGTTTAAACACAAAAGTGACCAACAAACGAAAAGTAACGGGATTTTCGAAACACATTTTTTTGTAACAGTGCTGCCAACACGAAATAATCGAAAACTGGCAAACTTGCAACAGTTAATAAAATTAAAAAGCAGAAAAATTAAGGAAACTAGATATGTAGTTATTATTTTGGCCATATGTGTATAGAGGCTTTAATTAATTGATCTGTGATCATTTAGGAGAATAATAATTAAAAAATAAAAAAGCTAAGAACTTTATCATTAACATACGTGTGAGTGATATTTCTGACTCACAAATAAAATACGAACGTATGAGTAATATTTCTGCTTCAGTAAAAAATATCACTAATACGTACGTACTTACGTTGTAATGTAATCCCGCCGTTCTTTTGCCAAAAAAAAGTCATATTTCCAAAATGACTGCACAGATTCATCTTGCTTAAAGGTTATTTTATTGCGATTTTTAGTTTATTCAATGAACCAAACCATTTTTGAATTACGCGAATACATTTTGTGTAACCTCCTCCATTTCCGATATAACGGTATATCTGGAAAATAAGAGCTAACTTAAAAAAACGACTAGCATCACTGGATTCAGGGTATTCGAATTAGATTTACTCTCCGAATGCCCCGCATGTCACATTTTTCAACTAACACAGTGTAATCCACCATACATGAAAAACATCAAAAAAAAGTTAATCACCACTGTCATGAATAACATAAGAAATTTCTATTCCCATGAAATTTTAATTCCCCTCGAAGGGAAAATTGCTATCATGAATCTCCCATGAATTTTTAATTCCCGTTTTACAAGCTATAATTTTACATTGAATGTTAACAAAAATTTAATAAAGAAAAAATTTATGAATTTTTATTAAGAAATAAAATATTTACACAAAAATGATCATTATTAAAAAAATTGAATAAAAAGTAATTCAATTTAAAACAAACTCCTGCAGAGCAATTATCATGCAAAGAATTGCACAAACAAAATCTGGAAGAGAAGAAACAAGACAAACTTTTCTTCAGCAAGACAGGCGGAAAGAAATTGTTGACTTGGCCAAACAGTAACAATTTGAAAATGGCTTAAACGCCAAAAAGAATAGAAAAATAAAACTAAAAGTCTATATTTATCCCGATCAACTTCTATCAAAAAAAAAAAAAAAAAAAAAAAAAAAAATCAAGAAAACAAAGATCTAAGTGGAACTGATGAAGAGCAAGGTAAGCATGGACTTAATGCCATATCCGGTAGTGGCGAAGAATCTGATGGCACGCAAGAGGTCTTCGATTCCGTTGTTGTCGATATCTTTTTCTTTTTTTTTTGTAAGCGAATTTTAAAATTGAGCCAACATGTCTTTTAAACTACAGGAAATAAATCTTTTCTGCATTTTATAGTGAATTATATTATTTTGCACTTTATTAACACTTCTAGCCCTGAAATAAGTTAATAAAAACTTTAATTATCCAATAAAAGGAATAAATACTTAAATAATAAATGCAACTCCCCAGCAAAAATGATGTGAACAAATCAATGGGAAAAGGGAACAAATTTCGAGGGAAAATACTATTCACGATAAGGAGAATTCTTACAAGGCTATAATTCTCTACTGAATAATCAAAAAACATTTCATGGGGAAATTATTCATGATTGCAATTGTGGGAAATGTGAAAACATTTCGAGGGAAACATTATTCATGATGATAAAATTATTCATGAAGCGTGATTGATTAAGCAAATTGAACACATTATTATTTTTCAGTTATAGTTGCATAGTTCAAGGGATGTCAATTTAATACATTTTCAATATTAAGAGTGCGATAAAAAAAAGGTATGCCTACTAATATGACTATTTTAGCTGTTTTAACGTACGTCACCCAATTAAATTGAAAAATGAAATAGAATTTCGATAGCTGGATCTATCTGTATTCCAAAAATAATGATCATCGGTTCAGTCGCTTACATGTCATTGATGGACAAACTAACAAATAAACTTACAAAGAATGCTTCAAAATGATAAGGTCACCTTAATATTTGCTCAATTCATCCTAATTATAAATTGTTACGTGTGGTCACCTTATTCAAAAAAATTGGGTTTTGCTTTTAGAGATGTACCGTTATATTATGTTTATTTACATTTATGTAAATAAGTGCAAAATTCAATGCGTCAAAATAATAAGGTCAGTGATTCATTTATCCAAACTTTTATTTAAACTAAGCATTAATCAATTATTTTTAATTTATGCAGTTCACATTTCCTTCTATTACCTTAAAAATACGGAATAGCATCGCACTTACTCAATTGTCCAGAACGTTGGAGCGGATTTCGCGCCAGCAGTTGCAGATTGCCTCTTTAAATTCATCTTGCACTGCTTATTGTCTGCATAGACATTACGCGCAAGCAGTCCCTACAAATTTTCCATGGGGTTTAAGTCGGGGGAACATGCTGACCAATCAAGTATTTTAATACTGTGCTCCTCAAAACATTGTCTGGTCGACTTGCTGACATGAACTGCTGTGTTATCTTGCTGCAAGGTGAAAGTTTTGTCACCATTTTGGGCCAAATAAGGCAGCAGACGTTCGGACAGAATGCCCTGGCACTCTAAACTATCCATTCGAGTTGAAAGAAAGTAGAGTTCCAGGGTACCATGTGAGCCAAAGCCAGTCCAAAAAATCACACTGCCACTGCCGAAATTTGGTTTGGAAAAAATCAAGGGCTCCTTTCTTTAAATCTCGTCAAAAGCAATTGAAACCATCTGGTCCATCAAGGTTAAATTTTTTCTCATCAGAAAAAATTACCTACAAACCCAAAAATGTATGGAATATCTTCTAACCTTTAAAAAAAAAATGTCTACCTGATGCCATGTTTTTTTCGCAAACTCCTTACGCTTAACCTTATGCTGCTTAATGAGACAGGGAATTTATTTTAATTTTGCTCGAATAAGGTTTGGCTGGACGTTGATAGCTCTTAGAATTGTGCTTTTTGAAGTTTTTAATTTCAATTCCTCTTTTATTGTTACTGCACTTCTCATGGAATTCGAGCCCTTTCGTGTATCACGGGCAGTCAGGAGCTTTGGACAACCCGTGCTCATTAATTTTCCATAATTTTCTCTGTTTTTGAGGAAATTTTGCACAACACACAAAGGTCGTCCCAGTTTTTTCGCCATTCCACGCATACTCAATCCCTGCTCATGAAGTGCCACAATATGTCCTTGTCCATAAGGTGACAAAGGTTTCCCGCGACGCATACCGCGCAGATATTATTTAAAGTATAAATTATTACAAAAAAAAATAACAATTGTGATACCTTCTGATTAGATTAATTGCTTATTAATCACTGACCTTATCATTTTGAGGCATTGAATTTTGCATTTATTTGCATAAATTTAAATAAACATAATATAACGGTACATTTCTTAGAGCAAAATCGGCTTATTATTCACTTATTTGAACGTAGAAATTTTTTTAATAAGGTGACCATACGTAACATTTTATAGTTTGGATGAATTGAGCAACTATTAAGGTGACTTTATCATTTTGAAGCACACCTTTTATGTACGTATTGTATGGATTTCTAACTTTTCCATGTAAATTTATTCTTAATTGCTAAAAACGTACTTTTCTACATTCAGTACAGAAATTTAGTTTAATTAAACTTTGTCATCATACCTCATCTAAAAAAAAAAAAAAATAAAAACTTATCCTTTTAAAATTTCTTTAATAAATTCAGAAACGTTCCTTTATAAGCCATATAATGAATTTTCACTTCACGAACATACAATATTCGTTCTTACGAGTATGAATAAAAAACAGAGTAAGTTAGTGAGCAAGTGCATCAATGAGAAACATTCACATTCTCTTTAAGTGAATATGTGTATGTGTATAATAATATGATATTGGATAAGTTTGTATGCTTAAGTTAGTATGCATTTTAAATAATGACTTTCAAAATTGTATGAATTTATGAAAATTAGTTTCAAAAGAAACTAAATTGAATACAAACACATACATACAAACATACAAATATACAGTGGCGACAATTTAAACAGCCTGTTTTTAAAAAACACTAACAATTTTGTATTTCTTGTATTTTTCTTTAAATTTAAATTCTATAAACAGAAACAGTCCAGAAACCAAACATAGATAGATATCTTAAAGGCTTAGATTAATAACATTTAGTTAGTGGACATTTTAAATAGCCCGCGGAAAATAATTCCATAATTGTTTGTATTTTACGTCCGTAAATTAAGTAAAATATTAATTAGAAAAAGGCAATTAATAAATCTTCAACTCTAAGAATGTTTTTGCAAAAAGAAAAAATAAATTCTCTGTAGAAATTGGTCGAAGAAAGCACTCCAATCAAGACTTGAGGAAATTCATTCTTTATTAAGTACTATAATTAAGTATTATAATTCGACCAAATCAGTAGACAATAAAATTTAAAAGAGACGTCAAAAAACCTCCCAGAGAACTAATAACGCTATTGTTCGAATGTGTCATAACGATCTCCTTTCAAGTGACACCAGGATGCGTGAGCAAATTGAACAAAAACTTGGAGTAAAGCTGTTCACAAGCACTATTAAACACATATTGCATCGAAATAGTTTTTTTGGGCTTATTACAAGGCATAATAAATTCGTTTCGGAATAAAAAGAGGAAAGATTTGTCTCAACTTTGATAGAAAGCGTTTGAAATAAACACGAAATTATTATAATACTGTACTGCTTAGAGAGCCCCAGCAGAGCACATGACGAATAAAAATTTAATGGTGGTTTCAAATGTTTAAAAAATAGACTTCAACTTTCATCCAGACTACTGCAGGAAAACACGCCGCCTACTGGGACAAAATTACAATGCTAAAGTAAAGATCACCACCAATTAGCAAGGATCTTCATCACTACACAAAATCATATGGAGGAAACAACGGTGGCTTAATCATCTGCTTAGCTTGAAAGATCAAATTGATTAAAGAAACTGAAACAAAGCAATGGATGCTTTGTGGAAACCCAATATGCTCCCTAGAGGAGTGACGGAGAAAAAATACTGCTTACAGATCAATCTAAATTTAAACGCTTTGGCTTAGATGGCAATTAGAAATTCAACAGAAGGCATTCAATAAGATCGGTTAAACATGTAGGTGCTAGTATAATGGTTTGGGAAGGATTATACGAATACAGGGTACGATGAACCAAGACGCTTACAAAGAAACCAAATTAAATAATATGCTGACTTTCGTAGGAGAAGAAAAGAACAAATCAAAATTAATGTGGCATCATGGCCGACACAATCTCCAGACTTGAATCTTATAGAAAACTTGTGGCACGATGTTCATAATCACATAAATCGAAAAATGCTGCAAATCTGGACCAACTATGGAAGAGATTCAGACAGCAGGAATTTTAATTCTTATTAAAAAGAGTCGTACCCTAATATTATCCATGCCCCGAAGATGAATAGCTCTTATAAAAAAAAAAAAAACATTTCCCAACAAAGTATTAAAGTCGATAAGTAGAAAAATAATTAAAATGCTGTTAAGAAGAAGAAGATTATTCTAAAATGTTTTACTGTTTTTATACTTTATATAAGGACTAATGATTTAGGAGAGTAAAAAAGTGTAAGGAAACCTGGTCCAATAAATCAAGTAATTTGTAAGCACAATTTGTTCAACGTCTAAACGGTCTATATAAATTGTCGCCACTGTATCTACTTAAGTAAATTTGAAAAATTATATAATTTATTTGGTATTATATTTCGAACGATTTTCACATCAGATTTTACTCAAAAATAAATTATTAAAATATAGTTAAACCTTGATTATCCAATCGTATATTAACCGGCTACGTCTATTAACCGGCAGGCTCCTCTATAATCCGTGCTTTTGCTATCCGTATATCAAACAAATTTTTTTAACGACTATATGCAATACACATAATTCTAATTCGGTGATTCCCATTTTTTAATACGTGCTCATGTGTTTTTACTTTGTTTTCATTTTTCATTACAACAGTAATATTTGATCTTGTAACTCTTGATCAAAATCGTCGGGATCAAAATACCAAAAATGATCTAACTAACCACTTGAAAATACAATCGGATATGTTACTACCGTCTGGCTGTACAGCTGATGACATCGTAAAGCGGATGGAATGCGATATTAGTGCGGCACCATCTGATGATGAAATCATTAGCATGGTCAATCAAACTCAAGAAAGTGTTCATGACTCAAGTTCCGAAGAAGAAGGGAAAAAAGATAAAAATCATACTTCAACACAAGAAACAGAGGCAAGCAATGTTCTTTTAAATTTATTAGAAAATTAGGCATTTCAAAGTCAGATAAAATCCAAATACATTGCATACAATGCACCCAGCACCCAGGGGATGGCCGCTACTCATGCAGTGCATTGTGCTGGTACTAGAAAAATTGGTTATGGGAAGGAGGACAGAGGGAGAAGTGTTTATGGACGTTAGTTTTAAATTTACTCATGTCGTAAGTGGCAGGAAATACTTTCGCTGGAAGATTATTCCACAACCGAACAGTGCGACCAAAGAACGAATTCTCCCTATAATGCGTTGTGCGATTTACTGGACAATCAACTACAATAGGATGCGCTCTACGAGAAATACGAGTACTACGTAAAAATATATGATTTTTGGGAATGAATTCCTTAATTTCGTTAGAACACATTCCGTTATAGTACAGATAGAACAATGAAACACGCGCCACATTGCGACGGTGCTCCAATGCATCGATAGAGTTGGCTACCCTACCGTCATTGATGAGTATCTTCACCCTTTCCTGTACGCGGTCGAGGAGCTCCAAAATAGACTTTGGAACATCGGCCCATACATGAGAGTTGCATTCCATTTTGGGTCGAATATAGGTCTTGTAAATATTAAGGAGATCAGATGGAGTGAAGTATTTCATGCCAGAACATCAAGAGCATCCGATTCCTTAATATCCACATTACCGATTGACACAGATGGTAGCACACCACCACGTCTGTTTGTTAAAAAACAACATAGAGTCTGCGTGCATTCAAATCGACTCTGTTCACACGACCCCACTCTGGGACCTTTACCAGGTCCCAACCTTCAAAAGGCTCGGTCTACGATCAAAAGAATATGAGTGACAAATGTTACTGTCATTGCGCGAACGAGTAGATAGGATTAGAAGTGAGAAGAAGAAAGTCGTTAAGAAATATTAGAAAAAGAGTAGGAGAAAGAACAGAGCCTTGGGGTACCGCTGAGTACCCTGAACTCGTCGGATGAGACCCCATCCATAACCACTCTTACAGAGCGATCTCTGAGAAAACTCGATATAAATCGAGAGAAGTGACTACCGACACCAAAAACATTAAGTTTCGAAATAAGAGCCCCGTGCCAAACTCTATCAAACGCCTTTGAGATATCCAGAGCCACAACCTTACTCTCGCCAAAACCATGAATAGACTTTTTCCACTTCTCCGAGAGCAACGCCAGCAGGTCACCAGTAGAATGGTCCTTTCGGAAACCGTACTGACGATCGCTAAGTAAGTCGTTGGACTGCAGATATCTCACAAGGTGGTGATTAATCATCTCTCCATAACCTTAGACAGTGCGGAACAAACTGCTATTGCACGGTAGTTCTCAGGGTAACTAGCCTCGCCCTTTTTGGGGATTGGCGTTACATCAGCAACCTTTCATCAAGATGGAAAAATACCGGTGCGATATGACGCACTGAAAAGGTAAGCTAATGGACGCGCAAGCGTCGAAGAGCACTGCTTCAGGACCAGTGCTGGTATGCCATCCGGCCCGGAAGACTTCTTAACGTTGAGATTTGCAAGAACCCTTTTTACAGCACGGGCTCGAAAGAATATACTAGGCATAGTTGCTGATACTCTCTCAAGTTCGGGCAGTGAAATTGTGGAATTTTTGTACATTTGGTAATTATGTGTCACCTTGTCAATCCCGTACTTATTTGCGTTATCTGGCAGCACTATCAAATCGACCAAAAAGAGGATATTAGACATATCCGGAACTTTCCAAACTATAGGAAATTAGGTATATAAAGAGGCTGCTTTACCTACACATTAGTTTGTTATCGTTTTGCTGTCATTAAGTAAAGTCGTATTTAAGCGAAAGTAAAAGTGTTTTATTAGCGAATATCAAGTTAAGAAAAACTGTATAAAAGATAAAGTGAAGAAATAAAACTGTAACAACAACAAAGTGATATTAATTTTATTTGTATCGCGTTTTAGACGAACTCAAACGTTTTCAAAAAAACGTAACAATATGTACATATAACTTAATATATTTATGTTAAGTATTGACTAAAATTTCATGTTTTAATAACCATAACATAAGCTTTTATGTGTTTTTGTATAAACTCTATTAACCGTGTTTTTAGGTTATCCGTGCTAAACCAGGTCCCGTGCGACCGGAATAACCGAGGTTCAACTGTATGTACACACATATGTATTATGGTGATCGATGGTTATTATCCGACCGGTCTTAGCAGGGTTTTTCATTTTGCCGTAGTCGTTTTATTAAATGTCTATATTTCGAATATCAAAAAAATCAGTTATTTTAACACGAATAACCTGTTATTTTAGATAAGTATAATTTTCAAACGGTTTTATTTTTTTATTGCAAAATGCTCATAATTTAAATATTTTTTTATAAGTTTAATATAGAATGTCCTGTATCTATATTGTTAGGAAGATAAATACAACACTGCTTTGTGGGATTTTGGAATATGTCAATTTGGCAGCACTGCCACATCGACTATGTTTACGTTACATTTGAATTAGCGGATATGGAAATAGAAGATGGTTGATATATCCTAAACCTTGTAAAGCGCAGGCAATTAGGTATAAAAATGGCTGTTTTACCTACATGTTAGTTAGAAAGCGAAAATAAAAGTGTTGTATAAGCGAATATTAAGTTGCTGTAAATAAAACGGTATTTATTTTATTTTAACGCAATTTAAACGAACTCAAACTTTTAACTTTTAACTTTTTTTAAAAGGATTAAAACGTAACAATATATATAATATGACAATCTTAAACGTTGCATAAAAAACGTCAAAACCATGGTAAAACAAATAAGACATGCACACCTAAGCAATCATAACTTTTTCTCATATTCTGAAAATGAACAACAATTCTTTATGTTAGAGTTTGACAGCTTGAGAAGCAGTATCTGATGGTCAGCTGTGTAACTGTTCCTTCAAACTTTATAAATTTTTATAAACGTTCTATTTTAAAACAAAAACTTGAAAATTAATTGAATAGAATTGCACTTAAATAAAGAGTCCGCCATCTAAAGTTTTTTTTCAACTAGTGCTTATTTCGTGAATGGTAGGTAACACTTAGCTCATGTCTGATTTGACAGATAATTAGTTTTATCCTATGGTTGTGTATACGCTTGAACAAAGCTGGGAATCTGGGCCTGCGATCGACTTACAGAAGACGCCGATTTTGCAAAAAAATCATTTTTTTAGATGAAGCTCATTTTGATCTTGGCGAGTATGTAAACAAGCAAAATTGTCGCATTTGGGGCACAGAAAAACCGCACGCATATATTGAAAAGCCAATACACCCAAGACGAGTCACTGTTTGGTGCGGATTTTGATCCAGAGGCATAATTGGCCGATTTTTCTTCGAAAATGAGCAAGGAGTGGCCTTTACAGTCATTGGCGATCTTTATCGGGCCATGTTGAACGAATTTCTGTTCATAAAAATTGAAGAGGAGGATATTGGCAATATTTGGTTTCAACAGGACGGCGCTACGTGCTACACAGCCGAAGCTACACTCGATGTTTTGGGCCCTGTTTTTGAAGATCACATTATCAGCCGCAGAGCTGATGTCGTTTGGCCACCTCGATTTGACACCGTTGGACTATTATTTGTGGTGTGCCGTCAAAGATAAGTGTTACGCCAACAAGTCAGAGACAACTGACGCTTTAAAGGACAATATTCGTGAAGCCATTGGTGAAATACCGCTGCACACAATCGATAATGTGCTTAAAAATTGGACCGATCGTGTAGGCTACTGCATGGCCAGCCGAGGCAGCCATTTGAATGAAATTATTTTCTATTATTAACCGAAAGGATTGTACTTTCAAATAAAAAAAGAAATTTGAGAAAATATTCAGTAGTTTTTTTTATAGCATTTTCAAAAAAAAAAAAAAACATTTGTTTGGCGGAACCTATTTTATAAAAACGCATTGAGTTGAAAGAGTAAATAGAAAATTAAATACATGTGTCAAATATATTAATAATTAAAAAAAAAACTGAAAATACTTTGAACGTTAAATGCATCAAGTCTCCTAAAATACTAAGCGGCAAATGGTCTTCGGCACCAGGGTTTATTAACCGCCTTAAATATGTCCATAAGATTGACGTTATTGTGTAGTAAGGAAAACTTGATTCTATACCAAGTAGTTTCAAGGCGCCGGTAAATAACACGGCAACAAAATACGTTGTCAAAAATTAAGCACTTTTTGAAATATTAGGACGTTGTGTTGTCGAGGATGAAATATTCGTCAAAGCCCTAGAAACGCCGACTGTTATTCTAAAATACTCACTTGCTGGAAACTACACTTTGGTACTACATTTATCAATTGTTGTTGTTGTTTCTTTTTTTTGATAAAGCAACATGAGTTGAAAAATTTGTTCTTTTAAAAAACTAACCGGTTAACCGGTCCTTTGGTTAATTTTTAACCAAAACCTTGATTACTAAAAGGCCTAACTCCTCAAATTATTCGAGAACCGGTTATTGAAAAATGTCGTATTATCGATCTTCCTAGTACATATACATACATATGTATGTCGCATTTGTTACTCTAAAGTAAGTCAACTTAAAATTTGCTAATATTCACTTCATGCAAAAAATGATATTCAGTTGTAGTATCTACCACCCACTGTAAAAATCCCCAAAAATAAGAACACACTTGTTACCCTTTTTGTCACAATATATAAATTCATATTAAAGTTTTTTGCTTCTATTGACAATTTGAAAATTTAGAGTTCACTCACTTTTAGAGGATACAAGTGCGATATGTTGATATCACAATTCATCTTCAAATTGAATGTATGTATGTATGTATGCACAAATATATTAATAAAAACATTTGTATGCATTCATTATGAATTTTTATGTATAACTTTAAAAATGTATACATACGAGTACATACATACTTATAATTAATTGAATCAATTTTGCAAATAGACTTTTACGTTTGGATGCCATTAACATCGATGAATTTTTGCATGTCACATGTGACATGTGCAATAATTGCATCGGCGTCATTATTATGTTCAACATAATATTGTCGTCCTCATTAGCAACACAATTAATGTGAGTTTTTATAAAAGTTTTTAATGTCATTTATTTAATAGACTTATTATTGCTCACATTTAACATTATCCTTGTGATACACGGTAAAAATAAATTGAAACACCTCAAACCCCATATTGATTAAGAGTGCAATTAAAGGCCTATACAACGAACAAACTTCACCTGACAGCACGGCCTGATGGCATTCATAATTCGTGTTTGTCGAACTTCACCTGATGGATTTAAAAAATTTTTGATAACTTGTGTTTAACATCTGACTATCAAACTCGTGTCGTAGCAATTCTGTCAAACGCAGTGTAAATTTCATTTGTATTTTTGCAAGTGAACAGTAAAGAAAACTTTGCTAGAGCGCACGTTTTTAAATGATTACATTGAAATGTGTGAAAATCTGCCAGAATTGTGGCAGATCAAATGTGGCATGTACCATAATAAACAGATCGTCGTCACCTGTAATGCAAAAGAGCCAATCATGACCTAATTTTACGGGAGAGATAAAAAACTAAATGAAATGAAAAATGTTGTAATGAGTTCTCGTCAATCTATTCTGTTTATATACATACATATACAGGGTGTCCGCCGGAAAGGTATACTACTTTGTTTTTTGATAATTTTTGATTAAATGAAAGCGAATGGGTCCTATATTGATAAATGTTTTATTTAATGTTCGCACTTATGTATGGAATACAATATCAGATAAATGCATACATTACACGCGGTATTTCATTAATTTCATCACGAATATTTTGTTTGCATAAACCTTGCTTTTCAGATATTCCCACAAAAAGAAGTCCGGAGCAGTCAAATCAGGCGACCGTGGAGGCCAATCAACATCACCATTCCTTGAAATAATTGGTTGGGGAAAGAGGTCTCGCAGTAATTTCATTGTAATCCTGGCTGTATGCGATATGGCACCATCTTGTTGAAACCATATGTTAGTCAAGCCAAAAGCATGCAGTTGTGGCGTTAAAACGTATTCAATCCTATCACGATATCGCTCCTCATTGACACTTACCGTTACGCCGTTTTCAGTTTGAAAGAAGTAAGGTCCAATGATTCCTCCTAACCAAATTGCACACCAGACTGTCACTTTTAATGGATGCAAAGGTGACTGATAAATAATTTGCGGGTTTTCCTTTGGCCGGAATAGACTATTCTGTTTATTCACAAAATCATTCAAATGAAAATGTGCCCCGTCACTCATTATGATTTTGTCATGAAAATCGATGATTGATTTTGATAAAATGTTTTAACGATTAAAACGCGTTGCTTTACTGAATATTTTTCCATAATAAATTTGCCACGTCTCTACTTCAAGACTCCCAAATATGAACTGTCAAGACTAATGTTTACCAAAATGGCAGCAAAACAAAGTAGTATACCTTCCAGGCGGACACGTTGTATAAAAATAAGTTGTCCTACGTTCGTCATTTTACAACTCGATAACTTATAAGCCGATTTACAGACCAATACATGCGTTGGAAAGGTGTACTTTCATTGATGGTTTTTAGTCAAATGTGGCATTGCCCATTGCCCATATACAATTTATACTTGTATGTCTATATCTCTTAAACGGTAATAGTAAGAGTTTCCAAATAACTTTGTGGTCAATACAAATCATCAGTAAAAGAGTGGGCGGAATTGGACAGGTGGGAGTGACATCTCCCACTAAATATTGATTTTTGTGTATCTTTGGAATGGTAATAGTGAAATGTTCTGAATTTGGTCGGAACATAGGCGAAATTGAATAAGAGGGTGTGGCATCTACCATTTTTTCCCCGTTACTCCTATTGGAAGCATATGGCTTGCACGAAGCATCTCCATCTAACAAGGTTTACTGCTGTTGACTTTACCTCCTCTCATGTTAGGTTGTTCTGTCTCAGTTCTTGGATAATTGTGCGTCTTCAGGTGTTCTTTGGTCAAACATGACTTCTTGAGCCTTGAGGATTCCACTCGAATGACATTTCGGCGATACTCTCTGGACTTTTTCGGATGGTGTGACCGATCCATCCCCACTTTATTTTTCTTATCTGTTTCAGTATGGATTCCTCATTAGGCATGCTCCACAGTTCTGTGTTACTTATGGTGTTAGGCCAGAATATTCTGCAGAATGAATACCTGAAATTTCTGTGTGATGTTATTCGATACAAACCAGGTTTTACTGCCATACAGCAGTACTGATTTAACACATGAGTTGAATATTATGGCCTTAGTCCATCTGGCTTCTCCATATTGACTGCAGTCGTCTAAATGCCGCTCTCGCTTTATTAAGCCTGTTATCTACGTCTATTTCTGCGCCACCATTTGTAGTCATTGTACTTCCTAGATAGCAGAAGCTATCTACATACTCGACTGGCTGACCCTGTACCCTGTAGCATGATGTTTTTCGTGCTAGTATTGTTTATTCTCATTGTCATGGTTTTCTTGATGTTTATCTCAAATACAACACTACGAGCCAATCTTTCTAAGTTCTGTAGTTTCGCCTGCATTTTTCAAATTTTTTGCGAGAGTACACAAATGTCATCTGCATAGTCCAAGTCTTCGAGTTGGCGTGAGAGACTCTATATAATCCCACTTTTTTTCGAACAGGCTCTGTTCATTATGTCATCCAGCACGATGGTTAATAGTTGAGGTGATAGTGGGCATCCTTGTTTAACTCCAGCATTGATGTGTAATGGTTGGCTGATGTTCCCGTTGTGAAGAACTGTGGTGTTAAGTAGAGTAATTTCTCTCCAATTATTACAGTCTTCAAGTCGCCACTTTTTGGTAACTTTACAATAATGCCCTTCTTCCACGTAGGAGGAAGCCTCTCCTCCTCCCATACTGATGTGATGTGAGGAGTTGAAGTTCAGCTGTAGTTTTGATATCAACCCGTAGAATTTCCGCTGGTAGTCCATCTGAGTCTGCCGCCTTATTATTTTTCAATTTACCAATCGCCCCTTTTATCTCATTCAGATTGGGAGGGTTGCATGGTATTCTTAAACTGATTTCCCCATCTATGTTCTCAATTGTTTCGCTGTCCTCAGTACTAATTTCATTGAAATGTTCCATCTCTATGTTTGTGCATCATTGTTCGTTATTAGTGTGCCATTTCGATCAGCAACAGCTTGGTTCCTACACTTTTGATTAGTAAGATATTTAATCATCTGGCGTAGGTTTCTCATATTATTCTAGGCAGCTGTTTCTTCTGCTGCCATTGCCAGTCGTTCCAGGAGCTTTTTTCTATCTCTTCTTGCAGTTTTCTTTACTTGTTTCGTAGGTGTTGGTATTGCTGCCTCAAAGTATTGTTGCTATTCAGCTGCAGTTTCAGTTCCCTTCTTTGAGAAACCAGGTTTCAAGTCTAATCTGATATCCAAACTCTTCTATTTGGTTGAACTACTTCAAGTGTTTCCTCTGCTACTTGATTAAATATTGCTCTGATATCTTCCCATGAGTGACGTCGATTTGCTGATAACCGTTTACGAATTGCCAAGGTTCTGATTTTTTGTAGGTAGAGCCGTATTCGCCTTGTGTGCCTTCTTTGATATTCCAATTTAATCTTGATTTCACCAGTGATGAGCTTGTGGTCACTGCAGATGTCAGCTCCTCTCCTATTTCTGACATCCGATGAAGAGCTTCTCCATCTTCTGCTTACACATATGTGCATTGCCGTTCTGGGATGTCCAGGTATATTTGTGTATTTCCTTATGTGGAAAGATGGAGCCACCTATGACAAGTTGAAATGTCTGGCACAACTCTAATAATCGTTCTCCGTTCTTATTCCTGACTCCACAGCCGTGTGTTCGGACCGGATGTTAGTATTGTTGCTACCTATTTTCGCGTTAAAGTCACCCATGAGTATGATGATATTACCTCTTCGAAGTTCCGTGGGCGTGGATTTTACCTGTGTGCAGAACTCATCCTCATTAGATTCTCCAGCGTCTTCCGTTGGGGCATAACACTGCACAATGGTAACATGTCGTCCTACTGTACCCTTGAAGCGGGCCATTATCACACGATCCGATAGCGGTGTCTCTATGTTTGAAGGGGGTTCTTTATTCTCTACAATATTAATAATCCAACTCTGCTTTCGCCGCAATTTGGCGTGATATGTTCGCCATTGCCATTCCACCTCATTTCGCTTATCCCTAAGACTTCGATTTTATACGCCAATATTTGATTTTCAAGTTGTGCAAGTCTTGGTGCTTCACGAAGACTTTGCACATTCCATTGCGCAACACGCGTCCTATTTCATGTGCCGAAGGTCGTTTCGTACAGTTTCGTTAATCATTTTATTTACAAGCTAAGTAGATGATTAGTCTTCTGTAGCCCGTTCCACTGTAATGAGGCTGCCATCTTATCGCCGACTAGAAACGACGCCTTCATTGTATTGTATTGTGTAGTGGTGAGGGTCCTTTCTAAGTATGGTGGTTGTGAGGATTCTTGATAAGTGTGTTGGTGGTGATATTTACATAGTATTTACATAGTATTCCCAGTAGGTGGCGTTTTTCCTGATCATTCTTGTGATGACTGTCATCGTCGCCAAAGGTAAGGCTGGAATGTCAGGGAGGCTTCTTTTGAGTGTTCTGGTCTGGAGTGGTTGAAGTCTCTTAAATGAATTACTTGAAAACCGCAATTAAATTTTTCTCCTTTTGTATCCTCTGCTGGGGCTCGAACCTGGGTAGTTTGAGTTGTCTGCCGGCACTCTAACTACTACACCATTGCCACCTACACCATTGGTACCTCTCATACAATGTAAATATTGATTTTTTGTATCTAGAAAACAGTTAGAATAGCAGTTTCTGGACTTGGTCTAAACGACTTGGTAGTTAATACAAATCATTCGTTTTAATAAATTTCTTAAATTTTTTTTTATGAGGAATACATACATTTTTAGGTATACAACACAAAGGCTCCCAGCAAAGCGAGAAGGGTTACTCTAGTATTTTATGTATAAAAATGAATGTTCGTATGTATGTATGTTTGTTTGTGCCTTATAGATAGATAAACGGCTGAACCAACTTTCTTGAAATTTTTACAGTATCTCTCTGTATGTGTGGTAGGAACTATAGTCACTATATAAATTTCAACACTTCCAACTTGGCGGTGGCACGCCCAAATCATAGCCCAAAAGTGGGTTGAATCGGATAACTGGGCATGGTACCACCTATACAAGGTATATATTGATTTTTTTAAATCTTAACAACGATTAAGGCTAAAGCTTCTGAATTTGGTCTGAATGGCTTCACAGTTAGTGCAACTCATCAGTCAAAAAGTGGACAGAAGTGAACAAGTGATCATGGCAGCTCCCATACAAACTAAGTATTGAATTTTGTGTATCTGGAGCACGGTAAGAGTATACCATAAGTTTCTGAATTTGGTGTACATAACTTCGTAGTCAATACAAATCATCAGTCAAGAAATGAATTATATTGAATGAGTGGGCGTGGCACTATTCCATTCATAGTAAATATTTCATTTTTATATATATGTGGAGAACAACAATTAAAGCTTCTTTATCTATCAACTTCTGCCAATAAGTGTGAAGATTCCATAAACGCGTATTGAACAAAGCATACCCAGTAAAGCTAACTTTATACATATACTATAAACAAATTAATGTGTGCTTATTGGAAGACTACATACAGCTAAAAATCATATTCTATAGTGTTAGTTTGGTAAGAACCATACGTTACTTTAAATTTTTGGATTTGGGTCGAAAAGAGAAAAAATGAGGAAAAACGGGTAAAAAATGATAACTAAGATAAGAGTAAAAATAATAAAATAGTAGTAGCGAAGCACGCCGGGTGTTGGCTAGTATAATATAAATTTTTTTGTAAGTTTATTTGCTTGTCTATTTGCTAATTTGTTTGCCAGTCAATCACTTGTAAAGGATTGAACCGATTGTGTTCAAATTTGGAACACAGATACATATGATAGATCAACTAATTAAAATACAACAGCGTACTTTTTTCTAAATTGGATCTTGGAGACACTAAAGTCAGAAGAAAACGATTAAAATTTTTGTCTTTTCTTCTGTAATGACACGCATTTTGCTTCTTAAAGCAAAGTTTTTTGTTTGGTAACATTCATCATCTACTAAAATATGTTGCACATAATTAAAAACTTGTACTTTGAGGGCTAATAAGCGAAAAGAGGAGATTTTTTGGTTCATAGTCCATCCCTACGATACAGGTGGGGATTTTGGGAACTCTCGGGTGGGCCATCTATCGTTTAAACTTGAATCAGTGGTAATTTCTAATCTGGCAATACTTATGTAATTCTATTCTGTTACAAAATTCAGTATATTATCTCCCCTGAACGAAATGTACCGATTTACGCTTGAGCAACGTTGGGATTTGTTAGAAATTTATTTTCTAAACAAAGACAATTGGTCGGAAATGCATGAAAATGTCATACAAAATTTGGTCGCAGAGAAGGACCAAAAGTGCCCGGTTTCCGCAAGTTTATTGCAAAAGTTCATGAAACTGGTTTCATTGTTGGTGCGCCAAGACGTAAGTGTACTCGTACAGTGCGCACACTAGAAATTAAATAAGCTGTAGCTGAGAGTGTGCGTGGGAATTCATCAACATCAACTCGTTTTCGTTAACGCACTAGTTTGATGCCTTACAAAGTTCAATTGGTTCAAGAGTTGAAACTGCATAACCAACTGCTCCGTTTTCGCTTTGCTAGATGGGCCAACGAGAAACTGGTGGGTACGTTTATAAGCAAAATTGCAGTATTTGTGGCTCAGAAAACCCATACTTGGTCTCACAGAAGCCAATGCACCCATTACGAGTGACTGTTTAGTGCGGCTTGTGGAGCGGAGGCATCATTGGCACATATTATATATTTCATATTTCGCCACCATTACGGTCAATGGAGACACCTATCGCATCATGATAACCGATTTTTTTATACTCGCTCTTCATGGTATTGATGTAAACGATGTTTGGTTTCAGCATTGTGCAACTTGCTACACATCTCATGCCACAAATGATTTATTCCGTCAGATGTTTGGTGGACGTTTATTTAGCCGAAGAAGCTGCGATATGACACCGTTGGACTATTTTCTGTGGGGCGCCGCTAAAGACAAGTGTTATGCCAAACCAGAGACAATTAAGCATTTGGAAGCCAACATTCGTGATGCCATTGCCAATATACGACCCCATACAATCGAAAAAGTTCTTGAACATTGGTCCGATCGAGTGGGGTACTGTGAAGCCCACCCTATATTTATATTCTATATTTTCAAAATTATAACAGTAGGAGTCTCTAAACTTAGTCCAAATAGCAAAGTCAATGAATAACATCAGCCAAAAAATGGGCAAAATCGAAGTTGAAATCCCCGGTAAAAGTGGAAGTTTCTGAACTTGATCTAAATGATTTTGTAGTTAATAAAAATATTTCGTCAAGAAGAGGTCGGAATATGACAAGTGGGCATGGTACCTCCCATACAAACTTGAAATTGATTTTTGCTTATCTTGAGAATGGGTGGAGCTAAAGTTTTTGAATCTAATCTGAATAGATTCTTAGTCAATCCAGAACATCAGCTCAAATTTGGACGGAATTGGACAAGTGGGCATGATACACGATAAAGTTTCAGAATTTTGTCTGACTGACTTCAAAGTCAATTCAGATCATCAGTCAAAAAGTGGGCGGAATTTAGCAAATGTGCATGGTACCTTTATATACAAATTAAATATTAATTTTTATATATCTTAAGAACGGTTAAAGCTAAAATTTCTAAATTTGGTCTAAATGGCTTCGTAGTTAATATATATTATTAGTGGACGGAATCGGATAAATATGCGTGATAGCTCCCGTACAAACTAAATATAGATTTTTTTAATCTTGAGAACGGTTAATGCTAAAGCTTCTGAATTTAGTCGGAATGATCAAATAGTAGATGGGATTGGATAAGTGGACATGTTACATCCCATCAAACTTGAAATTGATTTTTGTAGGTAAAAGTGTAAGCTTCTGAATTTGGTCTTCGTAGTCAATACAAATCATCAGTCAAACAAAATTTTTGATTAGTTTAAGTCTGTATACAGCTAAAAAGTAGATCCTACGGTTGCTTTCTGGAAGGAGATATAGGCGATCTTAAATTTTTGAATTTGAACTGAAAGTGAGGAAAATGGAGAAAAAGGCTAGAAAATGATAGCTAAGATAGTAGCTAAGATAATATTGAATATAGGCGTAGCGAAGCACGCCGAGTTCAGGTAGTAAAGAATAAACAAAAATTAAGCTGCGCTATTAAAATTTGTTGTAAGTGTTGAACCCAAACCAGGCAATAGTGCTGCGTGAAGTTAAAGTGCAGAAACACGTTTCATGTATTAAAACCAGAGTTGGCAAAACCCGGGTTTAAAAAATAAAAAACAAACCAACTGGGTTTTATTAGGTTTTTTGATGGTTCTTTTTTTGGTATTATTGGGTTTTATAATTGCTTTCGAATTCCGTTGAAGTCGACAAATTTTTTTATTTATTAGTACAACTACGTTGTTTCAGTATTTATAATGCAATTTTGCACTCTTGGTCGGATTAAGGCGGCATTGTGCACTATGAGCTGCTAAAACTCGATTTTCGGCCGGAATATAAAGACAGACATGATTAAGTTATTCTTTTGCATGAAAACGCTAGGCCTTATATCGCAGAAGATTTCGAACAATTAGGGACGATGAAATGTCGCACCAGCAGTGTTTTCGGAACATTGCTCAATCTGACTATCGGCTGTTTCGACAGATACAATGTCTTTTAGCATGTTACCAAATCAGTTTTTTTTTTTTGAAAAAAATATAAAATCGGCTTCAAGGTTGGAGTGCCTCGAAAGACGAGAAATTTCTCTGAGACAGGATTTGGCTGAGAGGTAGAGAAAAGATGTAAGCAGAGATTTGACAAACTTGGTAATTCATTATCTTTTTTGAACTAAAAAACGGACTGAACGAATTTATACTCCTAATACGCTAATTATACTTATTTTTGTTGTAAATAAACTACAGAAACCTTTAAATAAAAAACCCACCCGGATTTTTTTAAATATAATACCCTATAAAACCCGGATGGGTTCCAGATTTTTTTTTTTTTTTTTGGTTTTTTTATGGTTAAATTATAAATATAAATTCGTATAGTCACTGTATATAAGAGTGTGTATTTTTTAATCTATATACAGGGTGTCCGCCGGGAAGGTATACTACTTTGCTTGTTTATAATTTTTGATTATATGAAAGAGAATGGATGTTATATTGATAAATGTTTTATTTAATGTCGGCAATTATGTATGAAATACAATATCAGATAAATGCCCGCCTCTGTTAGCCTCACAAATGCGAGCCCTTTGGAGTATATTTTTCATTAAATTCTCACACATTTCAGGCGGTATTTCATTAATTAAATCACGAATATTTTGTTTGAGTTGCTCCAGCGTTTCTGGTTTGTTTGCATAAACCTTGCTTTTCAGATATCCCCACAAAAAGAAGTCCGGAGCAGTCAAATCAGGCGACCGTGGAGGCCAATCAACATCACCATTCCTTGAAATAATTTGTTGTGGAAAGAGGTCTCTTAGTAATTCCATTGTAATCCTGGCTATATGCGATGTGACACCGTTTTGTTGAAACCACGTGTTATTCCAACCCAAAGTAAGCAGTTGTGGTGTTAAAAAGCTATCAATCATATCACGATATCGCCATTGACAGTTACCGTTTTTAGTTTCAAAGAAGTAAGGTCCAATGATTCCTCCTGACCAAATTGCACACCAGACTGTCACTTTTAATGGATGCAAAGGTGATTGATAAATAATTTGCGGGTTTTCCATTGCCCGGAACCTACTATTCTGTTTATTCACATAATCATTCAAATGGAAATGTGCCTCGTCACACATTATGATTTTTTCATGAAAATCGATGATTGATTTTGATAAAATGTTTTAACGATTAAAACACGTTGGCTACTTCACGACTGCCAAATATGAACTGTCAAGACTAATGTTTACCAAAATAGAGGCAAAACAAAGTAGTATACCTTCACGGCGGACATCCTGTATATAAAAATGAATTGTGGTTTTTTGTGATGCTTAAACCTTGAAAACGAATGGACCAAATTGGATACTTTCTTCTGCGATTTTATTCATAATTGCTACGCGAAATTTTAAGAAAAAATAAAAATCGTATATTTTTAACAGATGGCGCTGTAGGTAGTAATTATTTAATCTCTGCTCTTGTTAAAGGTATTTGAACAAAATTTGGCACCTCGATTCAGTGGACATATTCTAAGTTGTGCAGCAAATATGAAGAAGATTGGATAAGTGGGTAGGTACCTCTAATACAAAATAAATGTGTAAAAAAATTAAAGTTTTTGAATCTGGTAAAAATGAGTTCGTAGTTAATACAAATCATCAGACAATAAGTGGACGCATAATAATGTGATGGTACGTACCTTCCATACAAACAAATATTGGTTTTTTTATATCTTAAGAGGAAGAGTCTGAATTTGGTCTAAATTACTTAGCAGTCAATACGAATCATCAGTTTAAAAGTGGGCGTGGCATCTTTAATACATAACAAAAAGACGTCGTATTTTATTGAGGCTTTAAATCAGTAAGTAATCAATCTGATAAAGTATACAAACATAAATAAATAAAGGGTCCGCTATCCAACGTTTTTTTTTCAACTAGTGCTTATTTCGTGAATGGTAACACTTAGCTCATGTCTGATTTGACAGATAATTAGTTTTATCCTTCCGCTGAACAAATATGGTTGTGTATACGCTTGAACAACGCTGGGAAATATTGCGACATAACTTCGAATATCATGGTAATGTTGTTGAATGAAAAAAAAAATCATCTTTTCAGATGAAGCTCATTTTGATCTTGGCGGGTATGTAAACAAGCAAAATTGTCGCATTTAGGGCACAGAAAACCCACACGCATACATTGAAAAGCCGATACACCCAAGACGAGTCACTGTTTGGTGCGGATTTTGGTCCAAAGGCATAATTGGGCCATTTTTCTTCGAAAATGATCAAGAAGTGGCCGTTAGAGTTAATGGCTATTATTAGGATATTAGCAACATTTAGTTATTTATAGTTTTTTATGTTATTTTTAACAAAATTAATTTAAAATAAATTATTTAAATTAAATGTGTTAAGTTAATTTTTTTTAATTTTAATTAAAAAATGGAAGTAGTACCTTAAAAAATTGCTAATCGGTTGAATTGCGTTGAACGAATTTATAGAAATTTTGTTACACTGGTTATACTGTGGTTACAATCATCTTTATAATTATTATTTGTTTACCTTGTAAATTCGTTTTAAACCTTTAATAAATAAAAAACATGTTGATTTGCAGCTTGCTGCCTGTCGCGTAGATTATGTTACGATGTTCACCTAACAGGTTATTGCACTAAAATCTTATTTAAGAGCCATTGGTAATATGGTTTTTAATTAAAGAGAAAACATTTTACATCGAAATGATCGTTGTGTACAAAATAAATCAATTTTAATTGAAATGAGAAAAAGAAAGAGAAAACAAACAAATGGAGCAACAATCATTATTGAAATGCTCCCCCACAGTGGTGAACTGGGCACAAAAATCAGACACTGAATGCTTATTGTTTAGTTGGTGAAGAACTATCGGTCGAGTAAGTTGTGTTTAGAAGAAGTAAAATAACAATCGTCGCGCAGTGCATACTACATTAAAAAAATATACATGTATTGTTTTTTTTTTTGTTTTCTCTTACTCATCATCAACGGTTATTGTTGTTGTAGTTTCTATGGGTTAAGTTTATTAATAAAAGAAACAAGAAACTTGACTAAAATTTAAGAAAAAATAAGAAAATATTTAAAAGCAAAAAGTTCATTCAGATATAATGCATACATGCATACGCACATATATAGAAAAAAACCAAGTTTAATCGCTTTAAAGAAATAAATGTAATCTTATTTAAATGAAAAAAAAAAACAAATACCTATTACATATTTTAAAAAATGACCAAATCAAGAAAGAAAAAATTTAAAGTCTTAAAAAAGTGAAATTAAATGATGCAAAAATCGTGTCTATATCTAAATGCCCATTAACAAAAAGAAAAAAGAAACAAAAAATGAGAAAAAAAATATTTTTCTACACTCATGTCAAAATTTGATCTTGCCGTAGTGAATTGTATCGTATGGGTAGGGTGGAGGGTGTAAATAACTAACTTGCTAGTACATTCGTATATACATATTAATATGAGTTAAGCAAACACCGTGTGTATGTATACGAGTATATATGTATGTATGTTTTAACAAGAAATAGCTGATGACTCGTCAAACTTCATTATTGCCATGACAATTATTATTATTATTATTATTAATGTTTGAATCTCGCATATATTGTTTGTTGTACATTCTCTTAAAAACTTCCGCTTTGTACTATGTTTATGCATTTCTCTTTTTGGTAAAATGAAATTTAAATACATATTTGCCTTGATTGTTCTCATTATGACTGTTTGGTACACATACACACATTTGCATGGGTTTTCATGTATGTTTTTGAGTTGAATGTGTTTGTGCGTTTTCAATAATTAAGTAGTAAATTACTCAGAGGTTAATCAAGTGAGAATATGTATTTCAAAATAGTTAATATATGTATATGTACATACCTACATATGTATGTAGAATGATGAGAGAAGATGGTGGGAAAAAATTATTATTAATTAGGTATTATTGTAACATTGTAACATTGTTAAATCTGTTTGTGGTTTTTATTGTTTTTGGCATTTGTAAAGCTTCCCCCCAAAACTACTCATGTTATACATACTTTGATTTCTATTCTTAACTTTTCTCAATCTAATTACTTTGGGAAATTTTAAACTGAAAATTCATTGATCGAAAAAGATTTCAATTACAACCCACACACATACATACATACGTACATACATATGTACGTATTCAAAGTGCTATTGAAAAAATCGTTGCTTTTTATTTGATTTGTTGGCCACTCATTACAATGTGGGTGATATTAAATTACAAGTTTAATTAGCGCTTGCAAGGATACTATAATTGCTTTGGATTTATTCAATTTAATTGAAATTGCAAAAGGGTAAAAGATATAAAATTAGCAAAGTAAACAATCATTTCAAATTTGTACAATTTATTCTGAACAACTTAGTTTTTATTACACAAAAGAGAAAAAAAACAAGAAAACCCTTTTACAAAAACCAAAATGATGATTTACGTACAGTGGCCACAAGCCAAACTCGGACACTATAATAACTGATTCTGTTGAAAAATCTAACAAATAAGAAATAGTTAAGGAAAGCTTTTGTTTGATTTCTTTTATATATATGTATATGTATTAAGCTATTAAGAATAGAAAACAAAATTAAAATTCAGTAGTTGTAAGTAGAAATAAACTAAAAAGACTTCAATTTGTAAAAAAGAAAGTTACACAAGGAAACTCGGATGGTTACATAAATGTCTGAGAATATTACTTATTGTAATATAATTAATATTTTGTGCGCAGACCCTTGTTTTTTATAATCATTTGGATTCCCTGACGAATAGATTCGACGAATTTTGGCAATAACCAGCTGGTATATTTTTCCTATTCTTCTAATAAAACCCTTCTTAGTCCAGATTTGCTGGAAACTAAGTGATGTTGAACTTTTTTATTGAGATAATACCATAAATTTTCAATAGGATTTATGTCGGGGCTCTGGTCTTAAAAACTAAGTTTGTGAGCCTTGGGTCTAGGGTCGTTATCTTAGTAAAAATACCAAGCGCTATGCAGAGCAAAATTATCCTCACTTTTTGGAGATTTTTTGTTTTTTTTTTTTAATGTTTAAATAAACATTTTGATCCATGATAGTAACTGGTGCAGAAAATAAGCCCCAGACAAGCACTGAACCACGCCCATGCTTTACTGTCAGTTTTAAGTTATTCAAACGTAGTTTCTCTGGTTTACCATCCGACTCAAACACGTTAAATATGCTTTCGTCGGTGAACATGACATTTCTCCAAAAATAAAAACCCTTATTTGGATATCTTTTGCAAATTTAAGTCTTTTGGTTCGATTGCTCTTACTAATAAGACGTTTTTGTCTAGCTCTTCTACCATTAAGACTAACTCTGTAAAGCAAGTTTCTTATTGCTGATGGGCTTGCTTTCTTACCAAGGTCACTTGCAGCAATAGCAGCAAGTTTTGGAGCACTTAGGAAGGGATTTGCTCTTATTTTTCTGACAAGAAAACGTTCTTCTGCCTCAGAAAATATTTTGTTGTGGGAATGTTTTGGTATATTTTGCACCGTTTTATTGACTTTAAAACGTTTTATTATATCGTGCACACTTGAATGACTTCTGCCAACAATTTTTTACATTTCGCAAACACTTTTTCCTTTTCTTGCATGCGCAATAATAAGCTTTCTCACTTCGTTACTAGTCCATCTTTTGATTTTAGCTCTGTTTGGTCTGTATAATTTTCCAAAATTGAACTAAAGGGTTTTCCCCTAAATATATAAATTATATCAGCGAAGTTGGCCGCATTAAAATTACAGAGTTGCAGTTATTAACACATTAAAGTTACTGTCCGAGTTTGGCTTAAGCAAGTCTTTTTCAGTTTTAAAACGTTTTCAACTTCAATTTTACGTATAATTATTCAATTTCTGAGTTTGTTTTTGCTTTTATACGTGGGATATATACACAAATATGAGAATAACTGCATTTTATAAATAATGAAAATGTATGATTTTCAAGCGGTCGAAAATATTTGGTATAGTGTCCAAGCTTGGGTTGAAGCCACTGTATGTATGTATGTAGATAGTAGAAGTAGATTTTATGGTACTTAAATCCCACAGTAGCTTACACTCACGTACTGTGGCTCGCAGTCAAAGTGATCCGGGCTGTATTTTCTAATAAAATTTTTGAAAATCTGATTTGCAAAACCCACGTCTTTAAAACGTATAGTTATCTTTTGTGTAATATTTTAAGTTTATTGTGTTCTTATTTTCCTTAGCACGTTAACCGTCATTTCAGTCATATGTGCCTGACGCTAAGAAGTTCTACATGAGCCATGTCAGGCATATATGACTGACGTACGCAATTTGGCAGAAGGCCACGTCAATCACAGATGTCCGTTGCAAACGATACATTTGCATTATGTTTCTTGTTGTGTCTTGTTTGGATGCGTCAGACATATAAGACTGACACGGCTTGTCGAGAAAAAGTTTTAATATAGGACCATATCAGTCATATACTCGTATATGTGACATGAAAAATACTGTTTTTCCGGGAATTTTGGCAAAAAAAAATTTTTTTTGTGACATTAAGTTTCCTTGATAAATTATCTAATGAAGTTACCATGGCCCATGTGAAAATTTTTCTGATATTATCGTGGTAATTAACGTGTTAGAGTTTTTAGTTATTTTTCGAACATTTATTTCAAAAATTCGTTATAATAATAGCATTTAAGCGATAATTCGATAAGCAAATTGCTGTCTTGTTGCACAGTATTTTAGATGACTCACTTTATCTGAAACTGCAAGTGGACTAGAGAATGAAAGATTGAATGATGATGTTCAAAATGATGTGGAAGACGGGAATATACAAATTGACGAGGGCTATAAAAGTATAAGCCCATTCAAGATATTACGACCTTAGACCGAATAATAGAATGAAACAATGAATAGGCTCCTATTCTATCTGCTGCGACTTTTGACAGCATAATACAGTTCCCTTAAACTTCTCTGAGAATTACTACTACTGGACTACTTCAGAGAGCTGCACAGTGTTGCTAAAGACCAATCTGGCTGAAATAAAATACAATTTTCGATGGTTTAGAATTGAACCAGTTTGCTTAATAATTATTTCAGAAGAGTTTACTGTACATAACTGCATATCAATTTTCTTGGTTTTATCTATTATTTGCTTTGTCATACTGATTTATATACATATGTATGAGCAATTGCATTGTTCCTCTTTCTATGAGCTATTGCAAGCGGAACGTTTTCTACGACTTAATTTTTACGTCTTACGGCCATACCTAAATAAAAGCGGCGAATTTACGTCAAAACGATAAAAACAGGTTAATTAAAAAAATATAACAACCCTGTTTATTTTGACAAGTACATTATAATATTGTAGTGTGACTTGCAGTTTGGGAAAGTAAATGAATAAGTAAAAATAGTGGAAAAAGCAATATATTAAAATTTATTGTGTGCATTTTATATGTATTTAAGCCTTTAAATGTAAGAAAAGTAAACAGAAAAAATAATGTGTGTTATTGCATTTTCGAAAAAAGTATTGGCACCATCATTCTTATAGAAATATTAGACAGAAAAAATATATCAATTAATTTTTAATTTAATAAAATAAAACTTTTAGTTTAGTCAAGTACATTTTCTTTGTTTAAATTTGTTGTCTTTTGCAACCAACTTCACTGTTAAACGCCCTGTCAAAATCGGATTTTCCAATCGCAAATGGTTGCCGCTGCGTTGCCATCGCGTTGCCATCGCGTTGTTTTGCTATGATCCATAAATATTGGGCATGAGAAACTTTTACAGCTAGGAAACGCTTGCCGCTCTTATTTAGGGATGGCTCTTTAAAAGTGTTAGCATCATATTTGCGCTGATCCTTATATAAAACAACAACGCATTAAAAAATTGTTTCCTTAAGACTGAATTATGTCAGGTATGTACTAGCTTCAATGCAAATATGGGCTTAATTAAAATATTTTGAGTGTTAAAAAAATGGTAGAACAAGTGTTGTAAATGGTGTGTAATAAATGGTTGGTATATTGTTAAACAATTAGTATAACTTTCAACTGGGATTCCGGCCGATTCCCATGCGTTATATTGTCATGTATTTATCTGTATAATGTTCAATTTTGAAAGAAAAAAAATTATTATATTTTTACCAAAACGTGCCTATACTGATTTTTTAAGCATTTACTGACAACTTATTTATAACTCGGAGAGAACTTTGTAACGTATGGCTTTTCGAGATAAAAATCAAGTTCTCTTAACAGATATATATGTATTGTTACGTTTCAACCTTTTTAAAACGTTTGAGTTCGTTTAAATTGCATTAAAATAAAGTAAAATTACTTTGTTGTTGTTACAATTTTATTTATTCCACTATAAATTTTATACACTATGTCTTAATACAGCAAATTCGCTTATACAGCACTTTTTATTTACGCCTGAGCGCGGCTTTACTTATTGACAGCCAAATGATCACTAACTCACCAGCCGCAATGCACCATTTTTTTTTAGTATTTCATTATTAGTTTCGAGTGTTCTAGTACAGACACGATACTTCGATTTATCGACGTTAATTCAAATGGTCAAAAATAACTTTGTAAACACAAAAGGAATTCGAAGATCCGTCAGACATGCGGATGGTAGCACTCTTAATTAGTATAGGTAATTTTGGCAGTTATTAAGCCTTGATAGAAGCCAATAAATTTTATAGCTGAAAGCTCATAATAAGTCCCTAATGCGGTGAATTTTGTCTCCAACATTTTCATTTTCGTAACAGTATTCAACTGAGGAAAGCATTTTGAGTTGTGGTTGGGTTATCTCCCGAGTGCTATCGAATTATCATCGTGCCAAATTTGAATAAAATCTATTAAGAGGTATTGCAATTTTGTTATGATTTTTTTTAATATGATTCTGTGAGATTTGCCACGCCCACTTCATATACAACTCCCTTTTATATACAAAGAATGCATTCAACAAAAAACAAGAAATTCCAAGAATTCCAATTTCAGGGTCGTAGCTGCTTCTAAAGAGAAGATTTTTTTCAAACTAGATTGCCCTCTCGCAGCACTGTGCGTTGGGAAGACTTGAGCAATATGTTGATTTTGGAGATAACGTTGACATAAAGGGATATATTTTTTAGATATATATAAATAAATTACCCAAAAACTTTTTTCTCTATGAAATATTTTCAGAAATAAAAGACTATTCATTTTTATAGAATTTGTTGATTTTGTTTTACGAGACACCGTTTGTAGGCATATGTATATTTTTGATTTGTTTTTTTTTTTACTTTTTAATTCTCGAATTATAGCAAAAAATCAATTTCTGATATTGAATTGCACATTAAAAATCATGGTCTAAACACTTGGGAAATTGTGTTATTTAGTTTATATTAAAATAAAGAAACCTTTGAAATTACAACTTAATCAACACGTACAATTCAAATTAACTTTAAAAACTCCAAAGACTTTAAGTCATTCTATGGAAGAGATGAACTTGATTGGAGTTGATCATAATAACAAGTCATTTTGCACAGCCAACAATATCCATTAAAATTTATTTAGTCATAAAAGTAAATGTAAGACCTATTTTTTATTACTATGTTTTATAAATGTTGTTGTTGTTGCTACTATGAAGTGTTATTAATCCATTGGGAACTATAAGTTGGTTGGTTGCCTTTTTTATCTGAACTCGAATATATAGCACTACTTATTTATAATTTAGAGTGTGGGAATTAACTATTTTACTACTACATATGTATTTTAAGAAAAAAACCTCGTATATTAGTATACAAGTAAAGAAATAGTTGAATCAGCTTAAGAAAAAAAGAAATTTTTTTATGTTTAATCTTTATACATACTCGTATATAAAAATCAATGTGTGTTTGAAGTCTATAGACGGCTAAATGGCTGAACCGATTTTCTTTAAATTTTTGATGTATCATCCTGTATGCCTGGAAGAAGACATAAGCTTCATTTTTTTGTTAGGGTCAGAGGGAGAGGTACCCCCCATACAAACCAAGTTGTAATAATCACATATCTAAAGAACTATATCAGCCAAAGTCATAAAACTTTGCCCGAATAACTTTCGTGTTAAACTCATTTATTGGAAAAAATGTGGGACGGATATAATCGACGGGATAGGTATGCCCCTTACAAAGCAAATTTTAATTATCGTACATATAAGTACATATCTAAAAACTATTTTAGCGACAGCCTTCAAATTTTGTTCCAATCACTTTTCTATGAAACTAATTTACTGGAATAAATGTAGGGCAGATATAATCAGGGGAGTACCTCTCCCATATAAAACAAATATTAATTTTCGAATACTATTACACTGATTGCGATAAAATACTATAAAAATGAAGGTACGTTTGTTTGAAGAAAGTGTACAGCTAGAATTCAAATCCTACAGTCTTTCCGGATGAAACTGTATCTCAAATGTTTGAATTTGGACCGAAAGAGTACAAAATGGGGAAAAAGGAAAACAATTTAGCAAAGATAATTATTAATATGGGGGAAGCGAAGCACGCCGAGTTTCATCTAGTGTTTAATATAAGTGTATATATACATACATATTTAATGCTTCTGGTAAAATCAAAAATGATGTCGCCAGTACAAAACTTGGTACAATTGATTTAGAATATTAAGAAGAATATTTGTTTGAGTTATGACTTCAAACATTATATCCATATCCTTAACTTAATGAAGCATAAAAATGTGTATATTATTTTTTCGATTTTGCTAAAAAATTACGAATATGGATCAAGCTAGCAAAAGCAACTGAATGTTAATTTTCCTTAAAATTATTTAAAGCCGTGTTTACACTTGCAATTAACTTGCGGAAGAACTTCAGCAAATTTTTGCCGAAGTGTTTACACTCAAGCCAAAACTAGTGAAAGTTAACTTCCAGAAGTAGTTTGTGCATGTTCTTGCGACGAATTTACTGCATGAAATTTCAGACGTGTTTACACAGAATGTGAGTACAGCTTGCAGTAGACGCTTCACTTTTTATAAATGAATATTAAGAAGTTAAGTAGACCATGTAAACACTCTCCCTATCAGTACAGAACAATCTGTGGATCGGCGCTCACTACTGTATCTTTGCTTTTTGAAATTCAAAAAAGCCTTTGATAAACTGAAGCATGGGGCGATATGGGGTGCAAGGTGTAAGGTAGTTTCGCTCAAACTCATTGAAATCATTAAAGGCTTATATCGCAATGCATCTTGCAGAGTTAGACATGACAAGCTATTAAGTGGACCGATAGAAGTGGAATTGGAATCTGGCAAGGGTGCGACGCAATCCTTCTAAAAGCCCTTTTCGACGGCAGAGGAATAACATGGGGACTGCAAACGGTTGAATGACATACCATAGATTATGTGGATGTTATCTATCTCCTGGCTCATAGCTTTCTGGATCTTGCGACAAAAGACTAGCAGCAGAAGCGGCAGGTTTGTAAATAAATGTTGCGAAAACTAAAACTCTACGTATTAATGCGGCGTCCCAGAAATCATTTGTTATTGGCACTGAGGAAATTGAGGTTGTCCATCAATCCTGCTCGAACGAAGGTTCGAGCGAGGATATTGAGAACCGTTTGCAAAAAACGAGTCAAACTTTTGGCTGGCTAAGATCAATTTCGAAATCATCCATATTATCGTTACGTATGAAAATTGCAGTATTCAGTGTCAATGTAAAATATACTCTTTTGTGTGGTTGTGAAACGTAAAACGATGCCACTCGATATATGAAAAAGTTGCTAGCGTTCGTGAACCGCTGTCTTCGTAGCCTCCTGGGTATCTTTAGGCCGATTACTGAGTCTAACCATACGCCTTGGCGCAGAACGAATCAAGAACCATTATCGATTGAGATAAAGAGGCGTAAAAGGCGGTGGATTGGTCGAATGATATTAGTAGAATTGTCATAGATTGGAATCCACAGGGGAGCAGAAGAAGAGGACGCCCATTGAGGCCGAGTTGAACGAATGCGGCAAGAGTTGGAGAGAAGTGAAAGTGCTAACACAAAACAGATAAATTTTCAGGGAATTTATTGAGGCGCTACGCTTTTTTTAGGATCGATTGGACTTTATTAGTATTATTATTACACGGTTGTAAGATATATGTCAGAAAATCTGGCAATCGCACTGCGTTTTGTCTGACAATGATGTCGTTGCCAGATGTTAAAAATTCAGGCATCTGACAATACTTTCTCTAATAATGTTAAAAAGCAAAATGTTCACATAGCTTAAGACATTTTCTGTACATTTTAAAAATCCGTCAGTCCAGATGTGTCACATCATTATATAATTCCTTTATTAATTTATAAATAGTACGGTTTCTATATAGAACAGTGCGCAAAGGCGCATCTAGACTTGAAAAATATGGACAAAATTAGATGAAAAATGCGTTTGCTTACGAAATACACCCAGATTTTTTACCTGTAACTACATATTTTGGAGGTATTTCGAAAATTTAGAAAACAGATCCTTGTTCTACTCGATCTGGCAGTATCACTTGCCAGGTATTTTTTTGTCGCACCGTGTAATAATTCAAAGACGACGAAGGCAGGAACGTTACCATGAATGGCGTGTGCGATGATTACAAATTTGTTTACCCAAAATGGAAGAGCTGGACTTGGCTTACATTTGATTTCAACAGGAGGGTGCCACATGCCGCACATCACGCGAAACAATGGCCCAATTGAGAGACGAGTTCGGTCAACAGTTTATTTCACATTTGGGGCCGGTCGAATGATCGCCTAGATCGTGCGATTAAACGTCTTGAGAATATTTTTTGGGGCTATGTTAAGGCTTATGTCTACAAGGACAAGCCCGCAATGGTTAACGCACTTGAAGTTAATATTGAAGAATTTATTAGTGGGATACAAGCCGATATGTTGGAGATAGTATGCCAAAATTGATTTTAGCGTATGAACTATTTGAGGCGTAACCGCGGTCTCCATTTTTATTTCATTATATATTCATTTGTATAAACTTATTATACATAAATGTCTATATTCCTACTCCACTTCTCCTTCAGGTGAAATAAAATATTCATTTAATAATAACTTTTATTTAACTTGTGTGGTCTGACCCCAGCTTGTGTTACTCTTTCGGAAATTCTTTTCGAACTGATCTGGGCTATAACCTTGTTAGCAATGCACAGCAGTGTAATACCACGCCAGTTATTCGGGCTTGTAAGGTCTCCCTGTTTCGGAATATTTATCACGCAAGTTCACCAGGTAGATTGCCATCGTCACAAAATGTTCGAATAATTAGGTAAAGTATTGAAGCGCTAATAAGGGGATCAGATTTTAATAGCTCTGCAGCTATTCCATCTACACCTGCAGTTTTGTTATTTTTGAAGCTGCTGATGGAGCTCACCATCTCGTGGATGGTTGAGCAGACAGACGGGATGTGCGGGTCCTCCTATGCGACTCGCATGCGCTTTCATACCGTATAGGTTGATCATTTACTACCAGCAGATTACCGTAATGATCAACCCAAATCTAAACTTGATCCTCCATTATCGTCGCAAGTTCACCATTTGGTGTGGCTAGTTGTGATCTTTCTAAGTGACCTCTACAAATCGCCAGTACGATGGATCTCAGCAGCGCTTTGAGCATCTCCACTTACCTGCCTGTCAAGGTCGCTGTGGCGTGCCAGTAGGTGTCGTTTCGCACCATGCGTTCTTGCTCAATTCAATTGCAACCGTGTGAACTGACAATATTCACTGAGATTAATTACCAGATCTGACAATCATCTGAACAGACTTTCAACAAACATAGCAGCCAGAAGATTAAAAAGCCACACATACGCTAGACATTTGCTAGATTTTCATTACATATGAATATGGCCGTAAAATCTTCTTCGTTTGTAGTTTTTTTTTATTTATCTCTTGTATGTATTTTACTTACGTATATTTTTATTATAATTTTCTTTCAGTGTATTAAATTTCTTATTTAAATTGCTTCTGTTAATTGTTTAATTTTTGTGTGAAATGCTTCTGTTGTCTCGTATACAAACTTTTATCTTTTATATTCCCTTTCCAAGACACAATCACAATCAGAAAATAAATTAATTCAAATAAAAGCAAACTGAATCACGGTTTTAACCCTTTTTTTTCATAATCAAAAAATGAAAGTCTTTAACCGCCACTTCATCTCCCTTTGTCATAAAATTCATGTCGACATTTAAATTCTTAATACATAAATACTAATAATATTTTGTTTTTGTTTTTTATTTATTTATTTATATATTTTATCAAATATTCTTTATTAATATTTATGTTTATGTGTGATACACTTTTGTATTATTTAGCCATTCCACTCCCATAAATGGTTCTATTTTTTCCCATGATTCACCCTTGTCTCCTTTGTTATGGTTTACTCTAAAAGGTTTATATATTTGTTTGAAATTATTTTTATTATAATACAAGTTGAAACCCGCCATGCTTCGCTATCCATATATTAATTATTATCATAACTACTATCTTGGTTATAATATTTTACCCTTTTTCTCTTCACTTTATTCTCTCTGGCTCGAATTTTTTTAAATACCCGGTGTGCTTTGTTCAATACCCGCTTATCCAATATTTTCCGCTTTTTGGCTGATGTGGATAGTTAGCAAAACAAATTTTATATTTATTATAAATAGAAGATGCCACACCCATTTGTACAATCTCGCTCATTTCGTCTAATGATTTGCATTGACTATTTAGGTTTACTTTAACCGTTCTTAAGATATACCAGTATTTAGTTTGTATGGGAGGTACCATGCCCACTTATGACGGATGACGTTCCATCTTACCTCTGGCGTGGATGACACGCAATCAGACGAATGATCAAGGGAAAACGCCACCTAATGGAAACAAATTACAATGCTTAGCAAGCTTAGCAAGGATCTTAATCACTACACTATCATATGGAGGCAAGTTACATTGGATCAATCATCTAAAGGGTGGGCAAATTTGAGGTTAGGAAGTAAATTGGCTTAAAAACACATTTTTTTCAGTTTTATTCATACCAATATAAATTAATAAATTAAGTGGAATATAATATCGGGCTATTGTCCACCTTTAGCACGTCAGCAGACGTCCGCTCTTTTCACAAAATTTTGAACCACATTTTGCAACAAAGTTTTGCTTATCTCGTAAATGCAGCTCCGAATTTCAACCTTAAGAGTGTCAATAGTTCGTGGCTTGTTCACGTAAACACGGTCTTTCAAATGGCCCCAGAGAAAATAATCCATCGGCTTAAATCGCAAGAACGAGGCGACCAATTGACATCGCCAAATCAAGAAGTTACGCGACCGACAAATTTCTCATGCAATAACTAAATTATTTAGCTGGCTGTGTGGCTTGTAGCGCCATCCTGCTGAAATCAAAGGTCACTGATGCCAACATTGTTGCCACAAAAAATTGGTTATCAAATACGGGCCGATGATGCCGCCTAAGAACAAACCACACCATACGGTCACTTTCTTTGGATGTAATTGTTTTTCTAGGACTGTTAGTGGATGTTGTGAGCCCCACATGCGACAACTTTATTTGCTTAAATAACCGCCTGATTGAAAATGGGCCTCATCACTAAAGATAATTTTGTTGAAAAATGCGTTGTTTTCGTTCAGTTTTTCAAACAGTAAATTTTCCCAATTAAAACTCTTTGTTCAAGAGTGTAGCGCTCCATAGTTAAAATTTCCCAATTTTTTACTAAATAAGTGTCAAAGGTTGACATTTCATCATTTGACAGCCAATTTACTTCCTAAACTCAAATTTGCCCACTCTGTACTAAGCTTGAAAATCGACTTGGATTACAAAAACTGAAACAAAGTAATGAATGCTTTGTGGAAAGGCAATATGCCCACCAGAGAAGTAACGGAAGAAAAATCAATTATTCAGAATCAGAAATTCAGAAGCTTTAGCTTAAGCCATTCTCAAGTTATGCAAAAAAGGTACCATATCCACTTGTCTAATTCCGCCCACTATTTGACTGATTCCATTGACTATGAAGCTTGACTATCTCTCTTAATTTAGAGACACTTACTGTTACCATTTTAAAGATATAGACCAATAAATATTTACTTTGTATGGGCGTCGCAACGCCAAATTACAATTTATGAAAGTTATAAAGCCGTTTAGCTGTATATAAGGCACAAACATACATACAAGCACACATTCATTTTTATATATAAGATCACATACAGTGAATCACTAAAGTAAGAAAACAGCCGCCATTCACTTATTAAAACAAATAAATAAATGAATTGAATTTTTTTTACATTTTCGGCTAAAAGTCATAATACTTGACGTACTGAAAGGCTGTTTACTTACTTGTGTGATTGACTGTGCATATGTATGTACATATCATATTTGTATTGTTTTGTTTTACTCATTGTTTGTAAATAAAAGTGAACTTAATCTTCAAATTCTAAGATTTTCATTTATTTTACACAAACATTCTTAATGCCCCTAAATGGCATTAAATTCCACTCTCTCTCTCTCAAAATAGAAATCTATAGTTAAGCAAACAATAACACCAAACTGAAGAGGAAGACAAAAGTGTAAAAAGTATAATAAAATAACCGTGTATGTATAAGTGTGTTTTAACGGGAAAAGTTGTAAGAAAAAAAAACAACAACAATAACAACTTTCTTATAACGTGATTATTTTACACGCTATTATTGACGGAAGTTATCCGTGCCTGCCATTGTTTGGGCGTTTTTATGTAGAGGGTGTTTTCTTAAGCCAGATAGAACTTACGAAATTTTTAACTGTCATACTGCAGTTATTTTTTGGCATCTGTGTTCAGTATATACTGACAAATCATTATGACTAGATTGACACTCGAATAACGTTACCAATATATTCTTTCAAAAAGAAGTTATTAATCCACCAAGCAAATAGATAACTTTGTGACAGTCAAAAATATTGGTGTTTGAAAAATTACGGTTACAAATTGTCGGTAGTTGGCTCTAGGATGTAAGGTGTCTGGTAATATTATTTGCATCAGGCAACACTAAAGCTTATTTGATAGGTTCGAATAAAAACATGAGCAAATCAAGGTTTAGCTCCACAGACTGTGGCAAAGTCAGGATTGACACCAAGAAAAGTAATGCTCTGTGTCTGGTCGAATGGAAAAGAAGAATTTGTTCATTACGAGCTTATATCGGGTTTTTTTAGACGTTCATAACTTTGAGTTGTCAGCACTGTTTTATTAAACAAACGATTTAACAGCTGATAGTTGTTTTTTGTTACGTATGGTTTGTCATTTCATTGTGGATAAACTTATTGATATTAATATTGATTTGCCTTTAAAAATTTTGTTCTTCAATGAAACCCATTTTTGGTTGAATAGGAACTTAATATTCACAGAAAATTACTTTTTGGTGCGCTTTATAGGCTGGCAGAGTAATTGATCCATATGTCCTCAAAAACGATGATAAACGGTATAGTGGCATGATTAGATATTTTTACGTACCTCAATTAGCTGGCATTAGTCTTGCTGACGTGTGATGCCAACAGGAGGGAGCCACATGCCACACAGCGCGCGCTACAATTGATTTACTCAAAGAAACTTTTGATGAAAGAGTAATTTCACGTAATGGCCAAATTAATTGGCCATCAAGATTGTGTGTCTTAACTTATGTAGTCACTTTTCTACATCGATAAACCAGAGCCAATTGAACAACTGGAATTCAACATTCCAAGATTTCTTTTGGCGAAGTACGACCGCATATGCTGCGAAAAGTTTGTAAAAATTGGTGTTCCAGATTGCGCCTTGTACGCGCCAGCGTAGCGGTCACATGGTCGAAGTCATATGTAAACATTATTGTCCTAAAATTTTCAGTCCAACAAAGTGCGTTTCATTGCTATTAAAAATATGTATATTTCTTTGTTTATAATGATTTAAACTTGTGTAATATAAAAAACACCCGATAGAACCTGGTTGATTCTTGTTGATCTGATAATTAAACAAACTGAAGCATGTAATTTAATTAAAACAACCAGAATTGATCATCAGAAAATGTGTTGTGTTACAACAGAAGTTGGCTGGGAAGTCTTGGCCATAGCGCCCGAACCTTGCACTTTCAAATTATCTTTTTTTTCGGTCTCTGCAGAACTCGCTTAAATGTCGAAGAGGCGTGCGAAACAATCGGACTAGTTTTTCGTTCAGAAGTTCTATACCAAGGATGACCATAAAGAGAAATTTGTTGTGTAGTAGTACTGTGTGCGCTGAAGAGAAAAACTAAAAAGGTAAACAACAACACAAACAAACAATTTTTAAAATCAAAGCGACATACGTCCGTTTCCTTTGAGATCTATTTCACAACTAAATGATATTTGTCGCTTTATTTATTAACTTGTTATTGTCTGCTCATTTTCGTTCGGTTGTATACATATACGCCGTAGATAATTCTCAGCCAGATAAGGCTCAAGAGAGCTTATCTGTTGAACTCTGTTCTACACTGATGGAATAATGGCTTTATTAACGAAATTATTTTCAATCTCGCTCTAGATTTTCCGTCATATGCGCGTGGCATAATTGGCATAATCAAAGTTGAGCAGTCTCTCTTGTAAGCTTTAATATATTCCGCAGGAGTGTAAATTTAACGGGGTTAATCAACTTTCCCGGAATGCCTTTGCAGTCTATCGTATACCAGATACCAATAAATCGACTTTTAAACTATGACACGCAAGCTGTTCACATGGTCAATGCACGACCTGTGCGGTCGAACACCTCTTTGCTCCTTTCTTGGCAGTAGTGCCAATATAGTATTTCACCAATGCGTTAGGACACAATGTACGATAATATTTTCAATATAATATATATTTAGAAGGGATGTGCACAGAATTTTCTGCATTCCTATAAGTTGCCCTTTTTTGGAGCTTAATTTTAAAACATCTCTTTAAAACATTGGGTTGGGATTTACTTGTCCAGCCTTCACGGAAGATAGTCATCTTGTCGCAATGCGAAGGCTTACGTCTAAAGACCCATGAGGTTGAGCTGGCAGGGCCTCCCATACCAGGTTCTCCACAACTAACTAACTATATTGTCAGGCACAGGTGCTTTGTTATATCATAAACTCTTGATTGTTCGCACAATTTAATTGTTTATTCATATCCTCCGCATGGATTCTACAATTCGCGACGTAAATGCTCGAAAAAGTGAACCACGTTTGTACGTTCAGAATGCACTTGGTCAAGAACAGTGGTGACCACATAACCGCAAAGTGCTATTATTTTTTACAATTTAAACTTCTATCGATCTTAAAAAAACGCCCTATACATACAAATATGTCATTGTATGTGTGTGACATCTTGTGAATTCTTCTCATAATAGAGACAACCATTTAACGTTCGCTTTCTTTAAGCTGCATTAACCTTTAACAGGTTCTAAAAGAATGTATTGTTTTCTTTTATATTCTATTGGATCATTTACAATTCTTCAACTAAAGATTTTTAACACTCCAAAAACGATTAGATGTTAAGAAAACTGTGACTAAATATATAAATTTTTTTTACTAACATGCTATAATAAATAATTAATTTTAGTCTCTGGATTTCTATTATAAAACAAAAGCACTTTCTTAATGAAATTCTTTTTACACATGCAATCTATAGCAAATCGCAGACTACAAGATGGCAATGATTCATCATCATTCATATTTGATAATAATTTATTAATATCTAGATAGTCCCGCTTTTATAACTTTTAACCATTAATGCAGCCAGTAATGTTTCTTAAGAAATAAATATTTTTATTTTTTATTAATAAATTAAAAATGAAGAACATTTGAGTCGCATATTTAAAGCATTACAATAATAGAATTTCAATATTTTGTACAAACAATTTTATCTTTTATACAATATGAGGGTACAAAATTATCTAAATATTTAAGATAATTTTAATATTTTGTTTAATCTTTTATGAGCGTTTATTTTGAAAATGGAGCAATCCAGTTTGTTTTTTGTTTTGTTTCGAGATATTTAAAGTTTTGCATTTAATTAAATTTAAAAATATTTGTAAGTGTTTATAGATATGTTTTTAGTAATTTGTTGTCTTAGAGTATGTGAGCTTACAGTCCAACAATGTTTGTGGTGCTGATTAAAAGAGGGAGAGCTTTATTATACTAAATGGACTTGCCTCACTTTCAAAATTAATATTTTTATTGTTCTTTTAATATTTATAAAATTTTTATTCAGACTTTTTAATATAAAAACTAAATATTACACAGTGTGAAGAAACAGAATGAAGTAGAAAAACGTAGAAAGTCATGCTACTTTTCTAATAGGAGCTGTAGGAAGAATCTGTTTTCTGGTTTTTCGTATCTTCATGCAATTATAAGCTAATAATTTACCTAAATATTAACCGATTTTAAGTTTTGAAGCTGACTTGGAAAGAAGAGAAACGTACCTTTTAAATGATATACAGTATGCGATAAAATATACGCACGAACTTATGTTTAATACAAAATGTCTCAATAACAATAGCAAACACTTTTTGATTTTAAACTATTTTATTTATTTATAAAGCGAATCACCTAAATTCACTAAAAAATTAAAGCAAAAAACAAAGAAAAATCCTATATAATGCTATTAACACAGTCAAGGCTACCGACCATCTACTACACGACTACAAAAGACGCTGGCTACAAATGTAGCCAAGTCACAAGCTACTTAATTATTTTAACGATTACAGCTACAAAATAAATGTAAACAAATTGACATGATTATTCTTTTTCAGTGTTGCCACATAGATTATTTCGCGTTGTTCATGTATACATACATATATTTCATGTATTGCGTTTTTAAAACACCTATATCATGCATCTTATTGTATTGACAACACTAAACTATTTGTTGTAGCCAATAAAAATAGAAATTTGCCTAAGTTGGCTGCAGGCTACAACGGTAGTCGGTATTCTCATATGCACACATGCATTCTATTTTTGACAGCTTGTAGTCGATAGTCGGTAGCCTTAAATGTGTTTATAGCACAACTTTGAAAAAATAACTTTGTACGTTGAAAACAGTTTTTTGAATGCGACAAAACATAAGCACATCTTCAATAAATTCACTTAAAATAAGAATTTTACTAATATTTAGTTGTCTAGCCCTTATTTTTTTTGTAAGTTTTTTACATATTCATGTTATGGACTCTATTAGATTCGATAATGCTTAACCAGAAATTTCATTCAATGCAATTTCCACTAGTCAATAAAGTTCGTTCTTATTTCTGCAATTATCGCGGTTTATTTTGAGATTTACAATGCGGATTGATATCTGGCGATTGTGATTATTTTGCTTTTTTTCACTTATTTATCTGTGCATTTTGGATTGTTGTCCTGTTGATATATCCAATCAAGTGACATTTTCTCCTTTGCATGTGCTATCAGTATGTATTCCAGGATATCCTTGTAGACAAATTTATCCATTCACTCTTTATTTTTTGTATTAACCCGGACCATGGTCAGAAATGCATTCCCAAACTAAGACACTTCCTTCTTTATGTTTTTCTTGTCTTTGGTATACCGAGGACTAAGACGCTCTCATTTTTATTCAGCTAAACAGGCTAAATACATAAGAACGTCTCACATTAAACTTAGATTCATCAGAGAAGAGTACGACATGATACATTCGACATGATACTAATTCACCGTCTACAGATCGTGTTTGGATGCATCTAATCGAAACGTTTAATTAAAACTGATTTGTAATAGACCTTCTTGATATAAAACCATACTTTTTTATTAAACGTAGTATCGCCTGGTCGTTCCGTTTACTGATTTTCAGGGGTCTACCACCTCTGTGTATGGTTGTCAATGAGCCTGATGAACCGAATCGGCTTATAATACGGTAAATAATATTGTGTTGGATTTCAAATTTGTTTGCAATTGATTGCAATGATTCATTCATCTTTATTATAATCATTAATTAGTTTTTCTTCTAATTGCTAATAACTGTTAGCCATGTGTTTTTCTTAGTAAAAGGAGTATATAGTATTATCGTTATAGATTAATAAATCAAATTAAAACGAATGAGCTTTTCTATGTTATGAAGATATATGATAGTAAGTACAGCTCGTGCATATGTTTTGTCGCATACACTGTATATCACGTAAGTAATCTTAGGGAATCCATGAGTTTTTATACAAATTAATTAAGAAAGCTTTTAGAAATCTATTAGAAATTGACGGAGTTATGAAGCTTTTTTTATTAATAAATGAATTATTTTGAGTTCAGCAGCTTGATCTAACCAAGTTTGGTGAAACATTAAAAATAGTGCATCCCCTGTCACAGTGATTCAGTATATATTGAACCAATTAACAGTTTCTCCATTGATTATTTTTCTTTCTTTTTAAATCCGCTTTCTCCAGAGTTGAGTTGAAAAATCTTGTAGTGTTTTATTTCATGGACTAAAAATTGATTATGTTTTCCACAATTTCAAACACATCGCTTTACCATTGGTACATCAACCGAATCCAAAATAATCATTTCAATCTATGATGAACTTTACACCACTTTCAAAATAAACATATTTTCAATATTGTTAAGAAGTATAACTTCCATCTCCCAAATACCAGAATCTGAATTTGTTTTTACTAAAACCTGTTTTCACACAAAAAGATCATAAATTTTTTTATCAATAACTACCATTATCTCGATTTTTTCAAATGTTGACTTCTCCCACTTTCAAAATTTTGCGTTAAAATAAAATCAAACACCACTTTGTTGTGGTTTTACAGTTTCTATTTACTACATTATAACTTTTATACAGTTTGTCTTAATACAGCAAATTAATTAAACAGACTTTACTTTATGACAGCCAAACGATAACTACTCTCACCAAGCGCAATGCGCCATCTTTTGTAGCATTTCATTATTAGTTTCGAATGTTCTAATAAAGATTTGAATCTTTTATTCAGCTACGTTAATTCAAATGATGTAAAACCACAATACACCAAAAAAAAATCGAACTGGCAACACCGTTAAACATGCAGATGGTAGCACTCTTAATTAGTACAGGTAATTATGGCAAAACTTCGACACAGACCAATAAAGTTTATAGCCAAAATCTCAAAATAAGTCTCTGATGTGGTGAATTTTCTCTTCAGTATTTTTATTTTCATAACAATATGTATGTATGTACGTATATTTGCTTATGCCTTATAGATATCTAAGCGGTTAAGCCGATTTTATTGAGATTTTCTTTCTGTATGTCTAAGAGGAACTATAGAGTATATAACTTTCAAAAATTCCAACTGGGTGGTGCCACGCCAATACAAAGTAAATATTTTTTTTGTCTATATTTTCAAAATGGTAGCAGAAAGAGCGGTCAAATTTAGCCCATGTACTAGCTGTGTAGGCAATGCAAATCAACGGAATGGTATCTTGAGAGCGGTAAAGGTAAAATTTCTGAATTTGGTCTGAATGACTTCATAGTCAATACAATTCGTTAGCTCAAAATGAGCGAAATTGGATAAGGGGCGCGGTAACTTCGATACAAACCAAATATTGTTTTATGTATGTCTTGAGAGCGGTTACATCTAAACTTCCAGTATTTGGTTTGAATAACTTCTTTCTTAATACAAATCATCAGCCAAGAAGAAGTAGGCGTGTTACTTCCCACACCAGCTAAATATTGATTTAATTATATCTTTAGAACGGTTAAAGCTAAAGTTTCAGTATTTGGTCTGAATGACTTTATAGTCAATACAAATCATTAAGAAAAAAGTGAGCGAAATTGTACATGTGGGCGTGGTACCTCCCATACAAAGTAAATATTATTTTTTGTATATCTTGAGAATGGTAATATTAAAATTTTCTAAATTTGGTTCAAACAACGTCGTGAACAAAACACATCATCCGTCAGTAACTGAGCAAGATTGGATAAGGGGGCGTGAAACCTTGCATTCATACTAAATATTAAATTTTGTATATGTATGTGGAGAACGACAACTATTAAAGCTTCGCTATCTATTCACATCCACCAAACAGCAGCTTTACCCACCCGGCATTGCCCGGAAATCTACATAAATGTATATTATAAATCCTTAGATCCTATTTGTTTTTTTTTGTCACCTTTCTGTCTTTATATGAAAAATGCTAAGACGACTTTTGACGTCTTTCGATGATATATTTATTGAGATGTACGGTAAACACGTATTATTTTTTATGTGGAATATCATGCTCACTCTTCCTGTGAAGTTAATTTTTGATCTCAATGTGCAATTTGATATGAATAGCATGTGGAAAGTTTAATAACCACGTGTTTCGTAGGAATGAACTATGAACCGAAAACTCTCCTTTTACCATTTATGAGCCCTTTAAAGTGCAACTTTTGAGAATATACTTTTGTAAAGTGCGTGTCATTTCAGAAGAAAAATCATTAATTTCGATCGTTTTCCCCAGATTTTTAGATCCAATTTCGAAAATGCACCCTGTTGCACTATCGTTATCTGAATCTGTATACACTGGTGGCCATAACTAAAGCAACTGATGTTACACAACGATGTTTTGGCCAACATAATGCCTTAGAAACAACTTAGACGGATTTTTTTTGTTTTTTTTATTAACAATCCATTCACAACACAAAACAAAAAAGGAATTTATCATTTACTTTTCTGAAAGATTTTTTGTTATCAATATAATAAAACAAGTCTAAAATATGCCTGGGGGACTTAAACGTATTTCGATTAGAAAAATCAAACCTTTCGAAAGCAATTTCCTTTCAAGTAATTTACTAACATTTTAAGGTATTTATCACAAATAAATTTTCGTAGATAGTACTACATAGTACAATTTGTTCGAATTCGTATGTTTTTTCGTTTCGAATCGAAATACATAATAGCCCTCCTGGTCAAAACTAAAGCAACTGTTGTATGTCTGTCAAAGAACTTCAAAATAAAATTATAGGGTCCGCCAAATAATTTTTTTTTTTGAAAATTCTATAAAAAAAACTACTAAATATTTTCTCAAATTTCTTTTTTATTTGAAAGTACAATCCTTCCGGTTAATAATGGAAAATAATTTCATTCAAATGGCTGCCTCGGCTGGCCATGCACTAGCCTACATGATCGGTCCAATTTTTAAGCACATTATCGATTGTGTGCAGCTATATTTCACCAATGGCTTCACGAATATTGTTCTTTAAAGCGCCAATTGTCTCTGGCTTGTTGACGTAACACTTATCTTTTACGGCACCCTATAAATAATAGTCCAACTGTGTCAAATCGCAGCTCCGAGGTGGCCAAACGACATCAGCTCTGCGGCTGATAATGCGATCTTCAAAAACAGGGCGCAAAACTTCGAGTGTAGCTTCGGCTGTGTGGCACGTAGCGCCGTCCTGTTGAAACCAAATGTTGCTTATATCCTCCTCTTCAATAACGATCGCCATTGACTGTAACGGCCAGTCCTTGCTCATTTTCGAAGAAAAATGACCCAGTTATGCCTCTGGACTAAAATCCGCACCAAACAGTGACTCGTCTTGGGTGTATCGGCTTTTAAATGTATGCGTGCGAGTTTTCTGTGCCCCAAATGCGACAACTTTGCTTGTTTACTTACCCGCCACGATCAAAATGAGCTTCATCTGAACACATCGCACACATTCTGCAACATTACCATGATTTTCAAGGTAATGTCGCAATATTTCCCAGCGTTGTTCAAGCGTATACACAACCATATTCGTTCAATGGAAGGATAAAACTAATTATCTGTCAAATCAGACACATTACCATTCACGAAATAAGCACTAGTTGAAAAAAAAGTTAGATGGCGGACCATATAGTAGTCGTTGGGTAAGCTTTATTTCTAATGATAGCAGCACATCTGTGAGACACTGCACCAATAAATACCTCAATTTGAGTTTTAAAAATGGTGTACCATACCTTCTGGACACGATTAGAAACGGTGTGTTTGTACTTCTTAGAATCTTTTTTTTCCTGCGGTCTATGATGTTCCATAGATTCGACATAGGGTTAAGGTCAAGCGACGGAGGTAAGCTGGATACCCGAGTGCTCTTACTTTTGAATTACCCAATCATTCTTTGACAAGTTTTAAAGCATGTTTCTGGTCATTATAATGTTCGAAAGCCCAAACCAGACGCATATTTTCTTGTGCATAATGCAACATAACATTTTTCAACACATTTTTATAAATAAATCGATCCACTTTTCCAGCTTTTTAATGAATTTTATTCAACTCTAAAGCAACTTTTGTAGTTTGATTCAACTCCAGCTGACACCATCAAAGAAGCCGTTTGTTTCTGAAAACATCGCAGTGCCCTATTCCGTTTGGAAAAGACTCTTATTGGTTGGTGTACTGTCAAGTGGCGATACATATTGTTGTGAGATGAGTCTAAATTTAATATTAAAGGATTTGATATAAAGAATTTCACGGTAAGAAGACCCAAACAAGAACACCTTAAATTTCAATATTGTATAGGCATAGTAAAAGATGGTGGAAGCTCAATGATGGTGTGAGGCTGATTCTCATACGGTGGAGTTGGATCTATTTCTATATAGAGATGTGTTGTATAACGCAATATAGCCATATTCCAAATTCAATCATACGTGGTTCAGTCGTTTACGTGTGATTGACTCAAAAGTAAAATTATTCCTCTTATGACCTAATAATGACCATTTTTCCCAGATTTTAATCTCTCCCAGCTCTAATTTTGAAAAAGGCATACCATATAACACTTTCATTAGCTATATTTATCTGGGTTTTACATTTCAACAAAATCAGTTTAGTCATTTATACTTTAAACACAAAGACGATAGCAAGCAGCTAAAAAGCGGGCAGCAAGTTGTTGCGATCGACTTCATAAATATTTTAAAAGCAGCAGCAGCAATAAAATAAAGTGTCATTGTCATCTATTTTATTTGCCATCAAAATATTTGTTATAGAAAAATAGTTTTCACTGGTGGCACTCAAGCTTTTCAAATCCACCAAAATAAAATCGCTCTTTTTAAATATTACTCAAAAATATAAACACAAATTAATTAAATTATGTGTTTAAAACTTTTAATTATTAACATAAATGTTGTTTGATACAATGTTTTAATTTTATACTGTTGTTTTCCGATAAATTTAAAAAAAATATTTAATGTTTTTTTATTAAAAATTTTATGTTGCATTGGTATCACTAGTTTTTGTTTTGCTGCCTAAAAAAATAAAAATCAAAACATATTGAACAAGGTAGTGTTACCTGTATAACAACCAACTTTTTAACAAAAACAACATATGTTTGTTGCTTTTTTGTGAATTTTGAATGTCAAAAAAACTTATATGAATTCTATTTTAAATAAAATACATCTAACCCTATTATTACGCTCTAGATAAATTCCAAACGATATCGTGCAAAAAATAGCGTAAATACAGGATTAGATGTAAAATAAGACAACGTTTGACATTTATAATACAATACGCCTGAGCCTGTTTGTACATTTTACTTACGTTCCGAACAATAACGTGCAAAAAATCATGCAAATTCAGGATTAGGTGTAAACTAAATAAAACTATTGACAATAAAGAAGCACATCACATCACAACACCACCTTCTTCAATATGCTTTGATATAAATTATTTTATGTATAGCAGCAGCAACAAAGATTGTTGTCTAGGTTTTTGCTGTGCTGCTTTTAAAATAATTGTTTTCATATAAATGTATGCATTATAATTTTGACATTTTGCTGTCTGCTGCTTGCTGTCGATTATGTGTTTAATGCTTTACGCGTAATTGAATTGAATAAATAACAAACTTACAAAAAAGAATTATAAAAAGCTCTAATTAATCCATATCAATAAGTATTTTACATAACACTATATGGTATTCAAACTTGGCTGTCACGATCTGTGCTATGAATTTTAATTATTTAAATACATACTTTTATAGATCTAAATGAAATGTTTGTCGCAGAGCTCCAATAGATATTTATAAAAAATATTTCTTTTCGTTCGTTTTAATTTGAGGGAATTAATTAATTAGACAGTTTTCTTTCAATAAACCGTTTGCTATTTTAATTCATATCATCATCTGCATTTGCACTCAAATTAGTATTCATCAGTTTTAAAGACATCGACGGAAAACGGATATATGACGTCAAAATATTGTCAACGTATTGATTATAAAGAAATGTATTTTTATGAACGAAAATTGCATTTGTAATTACTTAATGCAAAAAAAAATATTTTTGTAATTGATCTGTTTATTAGAAATAAATTCATAAATAATACGTATAAGGTGTGCTTCAAAATGATAAGGTCACCTTAATATTTGCTCAATTCATCAAAACAATAAAATGTTATGTAAGGTCACTTTATTCAAAAAAATTCTATGTTCAAAAAAGTGAAAAATAAGCCAGTTTTGCTCTTAGAGATGTACCGTTATATTATGTTTATTTAAATTTATGTGAATAAGTGCAAAATTTAATGCGTGTAAATGATAAGGTCAGTGATTAATAAGCAATTAATCTAATCAGAAGGTATCGCAATTGTTAGTTTTTTTTTCTTTTTTTTTTGCAATAATTTATAATTCAAATAATATCTGCGCGGTATGGGTCGCGGGAAACCTTTGTCACCTTATGAACAAGGACAAATTGTGGCGCTTCATGAGCAGGAATTGAGTATGCGTGGAATGGCGAAAAAACTGGGACGATTTAAATTTAAAAGCACAGGTCGTGCAAAGGTCCTGACTGCCCGTGAAACTCGGCTAATTTACGACAGGCCCCGAATTCCATGAAAAGTGCAGTAAAAAGAAATTTAAATTACAATCCTCAAAAAGCACAATTCTAAGAGCTATCAACGCCCATCCAAACCTTATTCGAGCAAAATAAAAAAAATTCCCTGTCTGACTAAGCATAAGCTATAAGATATTCCATAAATTTTTGGGTTTGTAGGTAATTTTTTCTGTTGAGAAAAAATTTAACCTGGATGGACCAGATGGCGAGATTTAAGGAAGGAGCTCTTGTTTTTTTCCAAACGGAATTTCGTCGCTGGCAGTTTTGATGGTTTGGGCTGGCTTTAGCTCACATGGTACCATGGAACTCTACTTTCCTTCCACTCGAATGGATAGTTTAGAGTACCAGGACATTCTGTCTGAACGTTTGCTGCCTAATTTGGCACAAAATGCTGACAAAACTTTCAACTTTCAGCAAGATAACGCAGTAATTAATATCAGCAAGTCGACCAGACAATGGTTTGAGGAGCACAATATTAAAATACTTGATTGGCCAGCACGTTTCCCCGACTTAACCCGCATGGAAAATTTGTGGGGACTGCTTGTGCGTAATGTTTATGCAGACAACAAACAGTACCGAACAAAATATGACTTAAAAGTGGCAATCTGCAATAGCTGGCGCGAAATCCGCTCCAACGTTCTGGACAATTTAGTAAGTGCGATGCCATCCCGTATTTTTTAGGCAATAGAAGGAAATGTGAACTGCATAAATTAAAAATAATTGATTAATGCTTAGTTTAAATAAAAGTTTGGATAAATGAATCACTGCCCTTATCATTTTGACGCATTGAATTTGGCACTTATTTACATAAATTTAATGGTACGTCTCTAAAAGCAAACCGCTTATTGTTCACTTATTTGAACGAAGAATTTTTTTAATAAGGTGACCATACGTAACATTTTATAGTTTGGATGAATTGAGCAAATATTAAGGTGACCTTATCATTTGAAGCACACCTTACATACATATATACATACTTATACTGCAGATAAAGTAACCAGTATAAGGTTAGATACATACTAGTTCGTTTTGTCTTCCAAATAGTTGCATATCTGTTTTTTTTTTCACATAAGCAACTATCGAATTTTACTTTGGGTTATCATAGGACCCCAACTAGTTGCGTTTGTGTATACTTACATTACATTACATACCAGTTAAAGAACTAGTATACAGTAAACTAGTGTGATTACTAGTTTTTTATATACTAGTATTTTACTACTTATATAACACTAGTTTATTAAACTGCTTTTTTTAAGTAGTTCCATACTACCTCATTCTACACCCGTTTCGTACTAAATATTTTAGTTCTAGTTTTCATGTAACCAATTTAAGTTTTATTATTAATTTTATAAATAAAAACAAAGAATCATAAAACAAAATAAAATTTCTCGTTTTAAATATAAAAAAAAAGTATTTCAATGATATCAAACAAAAATCCTAACACAAAAATATATGAAAAATGTCATCTCTTGCTACGGTACCGCACCATGGTTTTTCTGCCCTACATCGAGTAAGCTTGCAAGGGGGTCTGGAAAATATTTAAAATAATTTTGTTAATCGTAAAAATTTGGGACTAAAACTGCATACTTACCAGTCAGCACCTCGTAAATTTTTACGTTCGACATATCTAGGTTATACTCACTCCATTACATTTAGAGCTTGCTTCAGGTTTTGTTTCCCACCCAGTTAAACCACAGTTTAATCCGCTAAAAGAAAGAATTCGCTGTTTTTGTATTAATCTTGTTAGGTTACGTTTACTTATTTTGTTTAATACATAATTAATTCAAATAAAGGGTGCGCCAAATAAATTTTTTTTAAATGCTATAAAAAAAAAACTACTGAATATTTTCTCAAATTTCTTTTTTTTATTTGAAAGCACAATCCTTCCGGTTAATAATGGAAAATAATTTCATTCAAATGGCTGCCTCGGCTGGCCATGCAGTAGCCTACACGATCGGTCCAATTTTTAAGCGCATTAACGATTGTGTGCAGCTGTATTTCACCAATGGCGTCACGAATATTGGCCCTTAAAGCATCAATTATCTCTGGATTGTTGGCGTAACACTTATCTTTGACGGCACTCCACAAATAATAGTCCAACGGTCATCAGCTCTGCGGCTGATAATGCGATCTTCAAAAACAGGGTGCAAAACATCGAGTGTAGCTTCGGTTGTGTGGCGCATAACGCCGTCCTGTTGAAACCAAATGTTGCTAATATCCTCCTCTTCAATTTTTGTGAACAAAAATTCGTTCAACATGGCCCGATAACGATCGCCATTGACTGTAACGGCCACTCCTTACACATTTTCGAAGAAAAATGGCCCAATTATGCCTCTGGACCAAAATCCGCACCAAACAGTGACTCGTCTTGGGTGTATCGGCTTTTCAATGTATGCGTGCGGGTTTTCTGTGCCCCAAATGCGACAATTTTGCTTGTTTACATACCCGCCAAGATCAAAATGAGCTTCATCTGAAAAGATAATTTTTTTTGGCAAAATCGGCATCTTCTGTAAGTCGATCGCACGCAATATTTCCCAGCGTTGTTCAAGCGTATACACAACTATATTCGTTCAGCGGAAGGATAAAACTAATTATCTGTCAGACATGAGCTTGAAAAAAAACGTTAGATGGCGGACCCTATACTTAACCTGTTCAATTATATGACGTGAGAATAAATCAAATATTTAGTTTCTCAAAAAAAAAAAACAGTTTAATCGTTTATTTAAATCGATTTAAATCACGTTAACGTTATTCTGTGACTTAAACCAAACAAACTTTTCATTCATCAAAATCTAAATAAAGTGTTGCCATTGCATTTAATTTTTTATAACCAAATGTCATTATAAAATATCCAAATATATATAAATAAAAAAAAAAACAAAACATTTAATCTGGAATCAATTGAATTGTAATTTTTTTACAAAATTCATTTATGTTTTTCCTACTTTAAAAAAAAAGTTTAATACTCTAACAACAATTAAACAAAAAAGTAAATTTTTTATTACCCAAATAGAAAAAGTCCAAAGCTTAAAACTAATAAAGTTTGATTTTAAAACACCGAAATGGTAACACTTTAAATATTTTCCTTTTTTTAATGGAAAATTTTGAAAAAGCGTCTTTTATAACGCGTTATCAAGTTTTAAGTTGTAAAAGCTTTAAATGTGGAAAAAGAAATTCGTACTTTTGAGAGAAATGTTCGATTTGAATTGTTCTAGATTCCCACCGAAATGTAAAGTCAAGCCAGATAAATTTGTATTATATCAGAAACAAAAACGTATCTGGCGTGACGTTAAATTTCGGTGTAAGTGCCGATATACTAAATTTTATGTATTAATAAGTATGATAAGGGATTATCTATCAGATATGTCATTATACATATTTAAACCATTTTTAATATATGGACAATCGGATATTTATTAACGTTTTAAATTAAAATTTTTTGTCAATAAAAATCACTAATCACGAACTCGATTTTTATCTTGTCATTTTAAAAATCACTACAAGCAGTTATAAAACATGTTAATTGACAACACAGTTTTACAATTTTTCTTATTTGTGTTCCTTTTGAACTAGTACGAGTCTTCCACTTTTGCTACAGTCTTTTTACAACTAGTAATGTGACTGTCTCAAAATGTAACCAGTTACTGTTTTAGCTGCATGATATGTACATATTTATAAATTATCATTTGTATGATAAACTAAATGCTGGTACTTTCTTCTTTAATAATTTTGCATAAATTATTCATACTACGGGCCATAAATAATATAAAATATACAATAATTATCTAACAATAAAAATCTTTTTTTTTATTGTCTAACTAAATATGGTAATTGTGTTTTATATGTTCTTTATTAAAGTAAATTTTTTTATTTTTTCGTTTTCATTTTTATTTTTTATGATGGCATACTATTATTATTCAATATATTTTTTATACATATGTATGTATGTATGTACCTACATAAGGAAGACGTAACGAAATTATTTTGTTTGTGTTATGAGTTGTTATTTTCAATTTATTGCAATGACTCGATTCATATAAAAATATACACAAAGTATCTTCAGACTAAATGTGTTTAAAATAAATGCGTTAACGTACTTACTTATATGGATACGAGTAAACAAACAAATATACAGTGATGAGAAAAATAAAAGCAAAAACCTAAAAAAAATTAAAATATTAAATAACTATCGCTATGTTTTAAAGCATTTCTCGAAATTCTATACAGTGGCTCAATTTAATAAGCGGACAGTTAAATGATATGTTTTTTACCAAAGAAAAAAACAAAATTTTTCCACTAAACTATACAAAATTTAAGCGGAACTGATTAGAAATACTTTTACAATGAATAGAAAAAGTCTCTATACAAAAAGCAACAAGAAAGAATTCATAATTAATAATCGTAGACTTTAAAATTTCTAAGTTTAAGTGAGCGTTGTTTTTAATTTGCAATAGGAAGAATCGATCCGTTCCCATTCTTCCTTAAGAGCACAATTTAATTTTTTTTATATTTCTAGTGATGTTAGATATAGACCGAGATTTTAATTTATTTTCGAAATATGCCACAAATTCTCTATAACGTTAATATTAGGAGGCTGTGGCGACGCTTCCATAACCACATTAGTGTATGATGTGCTTTGTGCTTCGGGTCGCTATCTTGGTTAAATTTAAAATTGTTCGAAATGCACAACTTTTATACAATGGTTGCCGAATTTCCTTATAAAATGCGTTAATACTTATAATGGTCCATTATTCCATCAATAAAAATCAGCTGACCAGGGCCCGATGTAGACATACAGTCCAAACCATTATACTTCCAAATATATATCTGATGTTATAGGTGTTTGAAAAAAGATCTTTAACAAAATTAATCAAAAATAAAACACATTGTTCTTATACATAATTAAAACGAATTTTATTAAGCCCCAAATATGTGCCATTGTGATCATTTTTTTTTTTTTTTTTTTTTTTTTTTTGGGTAAAGTCATTATTCCATCAGTATAGAACTTCTGAGCAAAAAAATTAAATCAACAACCTTTGCTGGTGCTGCTAAACATAAGGTCTGGAACAGAATAAAGAAGTTGTAATAGTAGCTGAAGGAGACGACGTAATGAGTATTGTAGCAAGAAAAAATGCGAACAGAATATAGTGTTATAGTCGTCTCTATGGTTGCCAAATAACCTCATTAAACGCTTAGAGAATTATGCATAATTAATATGTGTATGCAAAGAAAAAGATGGTAACCATAGTTATCATATGTAATGATAATATTTTGTTAATGATAATATTTTGTTTTTATTTGTCAGAGAACAACAGTATAAAATTAAAACATTGCATCAAACAACATTTATGTTGATAATTAAAAAGTTGTAAACACGTAATTTTATATTTTTGAATAATATTTAAAAAAAGCGATATTATTTTTGAGGATTTGAAAAGCTTGAGTGTCACCAGTGAAAACTATTTTTCTATAACAAATATTTTTATGAGAAGTAAAACAAATGCAAGGAAACCAAATTTTATTGCTGCTGCTTTCAATATATTTATGAATTCGATAGCAGTGTTGCCACAACTTAGAATTTTATGTATCCAAATTTCAATAAAGAAGTAACCAAAAATAACTAAAATGTTAAGTCCCAATTTAATACAAAAAGCATTAATTTAATATAATTTTATATATGGAATTTATAACAGTACTGGCTGAATATAGACCGAACAAAAAATTTGGTACAAGCTATTTCATATTCATATTTCATATTGTTACGAAAATCAGGTTGGGCACCCCTATAGTTTGTTACATTGCTAAAAATAAATAAACAAAAGGCAAAAAAACAACTACGTGCTTACTTACAAATAAAAATAAACGGCAACAACAAAAACTAACCGAAAAGAAACCAATAACAGACAATAACAAACAACAGCAGACAAAAAAACGTTAAGGAAGTAGACGCATTACTAAAAAGAAAGTAAAGGAAAAAATGGAACCTACCTGAAATATGGAGTGGTTCGAGAACAATCGAAGTATTGTTTACTCAGCTATATAAAAAGCACATCAACGCGGACAGCGATCAGTTTATGTGTTGTAAACGCAGCTTGAAGAGAGTTTATTGGATTGAACCAGTGCTGCCGATATCTGTGTAATTACATAAAAATGGGGCAAACAATTTTTTCTTGAACAATTTTTGAACAATAAAATGTTTGTGTAATATTTGTGTAATTTTGTTTCAACAATATGTCATTATAGTAAATTTTTGATTTGAATTTTAAATTTTAAATTCAAATTTTAAATGAATCAAACGTATGATTGATTGGTTATAACGGTTCCGCCATCTAACGTTTTTTTTTTCAACCAGAGCTTATTTCGTGAATGGTAACACTTAGTTCATATCTGATTTGACAGATAATCAGTTTTATCCTTCCGCTAAACGAATATGGTTGTGTATACGCTTTTTTCGCTTCGCTAAGTGGGCCTGCGATCGACTTACAGAAGATGCCAATTTTGCCAAAAAAAAAAAAATCATCTTTTCAGATGAAGCTCATTTTGATCTTGGCGGGTATGTATGCAAGCAAAATTGTTGCATTTAGAGCACAGAAAACCCGCACGCATACATTGAAAAGCCGATACACCCAAGACGAGTCACTGTTTGGTGCGGATTTTGGTCCAGAGGCATAATTCGAAAATTAGCAAGGAGTGGCCGTTACATTTTGAAAACAGGTTTCCTATCATAGAAATTGATGATTAAAAATTGGAACCAACATGCTTTTTTAGATTTCGAAGAGCAAAGAATTGATGACAATTTTAACAATGAAAGTTATTGGGTAAAAGTTTTTAAAACGGTCTCGATGGGACTCTGTTTCCTAATTTGAAAGCTGTAATAACTAATGGAAATAATTTTTAGCGAATTAAAATTAACAAAAACTCATAAATATCGTTACAAACAAACACAAAATGTATTTTGTGTCATTTATAAAATTTTTGATAATTTTGTGGACTTGTTTGTGTAAAATAAAATTTGAATTCTGGCAACACTTGTTTGAACTCGGTGTGAAGAGAGTTTATAAGGAGTAAGCTCATAAAGTTAGTCGTGAAGTAAAAACCAGTTTAGTTGTAACTAACTCTGTAAAAAGAGTTAAATGTGGATAAAATCTGGTTGAAAACGCTCGGCTTGGAAGACCTTTAGGAAGAATGATCTATCGATAATTTTTCTGTTAACAAAGTTGGAAACAGATGGAGTAACTAAGAATAGAAATTGTTATTGCTTATGAAAGGGTTACAGGCAGTGGAACACAAAACTGTGTTGAATAAAGAATTATTAATTAAAAACCAACATAGAACTTTTTTATTTTAACTACAATCTACGAACTCATAAATAAACGTTTTTAAAAGGCATTGTAAGAACGTAACAATATGTTTGGTTATGATGAGGCTTTAAAATTTATTTATGCATAATTTAGGCTCAATAGTCCTTATTAACATATATTTTAATAATTTGCAAAATACCCGAACCAAATAGTAGCGTTGAAGTGATATATTTAATAAAATTTTATAATAAAGGGACAATGACTTACAGACTTGATTGCTTTATCCTCAGGCGCAACAACTCACCATAAATTTTTAAATAAAAATTTTAACCAACAGTTATTATGAAACGTATATATTGGGTATACAAGTTAATAAAGTCGATTTTGACAACATACTATATGGCATAACTATCACATATGGTTTGTGTCAATAACAACAAATATGGTATTTCGGAGGGTACACATCTGTCATTATAATTCATTTTTTTCAATCGCTATAATAATGTAGAAATTTGTGCCAACAAAAAATGTTTTGCAGGGAAGTCTAATAACCTTCTTTCATTTGAAGAAAACAGCTGCTGAAAGTTATCGAATGTTGGTAGAAGCTTACGGTAACATGCTCCAATAAAGTGGTGATTTCGACACAGAAGACAAGAAGAAGCCAAAAACGTTAGAATATGAGGAATTGGAAGCATTACACGACGAAGATTATTGTCAAACGAAGAAGAACTTGGATTACGTTTAAAAGCATTGAGATTCAGTCAAAAGCAAGGAAATTGGAGCCGAGAAACGTTGGAAGGCGATTTTGCAGGTCGGAAATGATGCAATAACGCTACAAAAAGAAGTCATCAAGAAGGCATCGTATTGTTACAGGTGAAGAAAACTGGATACATTATGATAACCCCAAGCGCAAAAAGTCATATGTAAAGCCCGGCCAGCCAACCAAATCCACGCCGAAGCCGAATATCCATGACGACAAGGTAATGCTCTGTATTTGAAGAGATCAAAAGGGTGTTATGTATTATGAGGTGTTTAAATCGATCACAGGGGACATGTACCGAACAATTGATTCGTTTGAAGAGAGCAATCAACGAAAAACGACCAGAATATTCGACCAAACACGAGGCCTTAATCTTACATAATGACAACGCTCGGCCACATATTGCAGGATCGGTCAAAAAATATTTGGAAAACAGTGGATGGGAAGTTTTGGCTCACCCGCCGTATAGCCCAGACTCTGCCCCTTCTGGCTATCACCCCTACTGGAATACGCTTCACTTCAGAACAGAGTATCAGAAATTGGCTTGACTTATTCTTTAGCAGTTCTTTTGGCGCGAAATCCATATGCTACCAGAAAGATGGAAAAAAGGAGTAGCTAAAGAAGGACAATACTTTGAATAATGTGTCAATTCATTTCGTTATTATAATAAATGCATTTTTCAAGCAAAAAAAATCGACGTTATTAACTTGTATACCCAATATATGTAATTATAAGCCGATTAAAAACTTATACTATTATTTATTTAGATTCAAAATAAAACGCTGCTGACCAAATTTTGTACTTAAACCGAGGCCTGTAGGCCTCTAATAGTAAAAAGTAGGCACATTCAGTTTTCGTCACGTGTCGAAAATTTCGTCAAATATTTGGAAAATGTAACCATACCTTAAAACCCTACATATGTAGGTCGATTTCAAACAAGTGTAAAGCAGTGATGGATAGGTTATCCTATACTAAGTCAAAAATTAAATCTGACTAATATATGGTACTCACAATTCACGTTTTTTTTTTTTCAAATATTTGCTAAATGTGACCGTTGCTGTACACTTATTTTATGTAGCATTTGGGTGAGTGGCGTCATACTTCGTTTCAATTGTGTTACAAGGTATCAATAGCAGAGCTTGAGCTACTTATTCTCCTCCATCTTTTATGTAAAATAATGAAATAAGTAATAAAAAAAAACAATAAATTCACAGTTTAAATGATAAAGGAAGAATTCGAATTAATAAAAATCAATCTACACATTTTATTAAAGCAAAACGCATATAAAAGTTTAAATGAACAAGTGTTTGAAAAAACAACTACAACAACAATAACAATTTAAAATAATAATAATAATTAATAAATAACAACAAACAAAATTTTAAGAGATTTCCGAAATGCAAAAAAAAATATTCAAAATACATGGCTGACATAATTTTTAAATTTATATTTCGATTTGTATTTCCTTAAAAACAAAATAAATAAAAAAAAATGTAAAAAACTGTGACTGTGAATAAAATCATATAAAAATAAATAAATACATTTAAACAAAAGAAAGCCAACAATATTTTATATATTTATTCGTTTCTTTCTTGTTTTTTTTTCTTTTTTAGCAAAATTATACACTTTATTTAATTGGAAACGAGATAAAAACCTATACAAATAAGAATTATAAAGTAATTATCTTTTAATTTTTATTTATTTAAATTAAAATATTTTTTATTTGGGAAAATGCCAGTCTTTCACACAAAAACAATTGAAAGCATTTTAGATCCTGTCGCTCAACAGGTAAGTTTTCTTTTTCTTTACTTTTAATAATAAATAATTAATAGTATATGATATATATGTATGTAATAATTAAGTAATTTACTTAAATTCACACGATATTCGTTGTAATATAAATAGCTAAGACCCGGTATGCACATTTGGTAACACTGGCTGAACCATTCAGGATTGTATTTTAATTAATTGTTTTAGGAAAACTATACTAAAAACGTATTGAAAAAATTGGTCATTAGGATAGCGCCATCAGCTGTAATTTCAATTAAATTAGTAGTTTAAGCAACTATATAGCATTTTAGTTCTTAATTACTATGCTCTAAGCAGTGTTAAGAATATTAACAATGCGTGTGACCGCCTTTGTTTGAAATAATTTCGAAAATTGAATTGTAAAGCTTTTCAATGTAATTACACGAAATGGTCGACCAAGTGTGTTTGACTCCTTCCATTAATTCCATTTTTGTGTTGTATTGTTGCCCGAACTCGTACACTTTCCTAGCCATCTATCTCCAGACGTTCTTGACTATTTTTAGGTCGAGCAAGAATGGTGGCCATTCAAGAAGTCGTTTTCAAAACGCTATTGTAGTTATCCGCATTCATACCAGATTTTAAAACTGAAACTCACAGATGCCATAGTATATAGTTCCCCACACCATCACATCTCCTCCATCTTCTATTGAGTTTTAATTTTCTATGGAAATCATTATGTGTGATCTCTCCATGTACTCTTTAGGACATTTTATTCAAGCTTTACGGTCCTTCTCCGAAATAAAAGGCTTTTTTCAGCCCGATAACTGTTGAGTCCTGTGTCACATGATTTTCTCTGTACGATTCGACTACTTTTTTGTAAGTTCAGAGTTTCAACAACTGCAGGAACCTGTGTTACCAGCTTTTGACGATCAAAACGCGCAGACCTCCTACTCAAAACGCGCTAAAAAGCGCTAAGTTATATTTTGTGTAACTATTTGTTATCAAAACGCGCTGTAAAAAAGCGTTAAACATATTTAAAAACAGAAAAATATACTAAAATTGTAAATAAATTTCTAATCTTACAAAGATTTTTTGGGTTCAGGTGTAACATTAAGAAATTATCTATCAGAGGTTGTAGACAAGGTTGTGTTCTTTTTCCACTGCTGTTAAAAGTTGTCCTCCAAGCTCAAAGACAGATGCAATAAAAGGCGGAATAAACATCTCCAAAACCAAAATTATGCGAATCAACGCTAATATCACAACATGCTATCCCGGTTGTATGCTTATGACGTACGGCGATTCCAGTGCTGATATTCCGAACAGATTGAAGCTAGCCAACCAATATTTGTCTGACTGAATGTTACAGGGCTTTCGCCATATATCTCTCCAAAAACGAAAATTAACATCTTTAACTCATGTGTGAAGTCTGTTTTTGTATAGTTGCGAGTTATGAAATGCGGCTGTGATTGGTGTCAATTGCACTCAAGTATATATCTAGCCCATTCCTAGAGAAGACAGATTGAAAGACCATCTGCTTTCCACAGAATGACTTGGAGCCAGATTAGATCATTGGCTTTAGATCGGTGTAGATGGAAAGAATTCGTTATGGCTCTATGATCCACTTTGTATCTTTAAAGGATCTAATAATAACAAATTACAAGAAAATATAGCTTAGTGTCCATAAAAAAACGAAAATCTAAGTTAAAATAGTAAATTAGGGCAGTTAACTATGTATAACTCAAAAACAAAAGCTGTTGGAGAAAAACTGTTGCCATATTTTAAAAATGCGCATCAATTCAGAAACAATCAAAAAATCTCAGGAAACAGAAAAATTTTCTTGTTTTGTTGAGCAGTATAATCTACTAGTCTTAGGGTGTTTTTTTTTTCTAACAAAAAATCTGCATTCTATTAAAAAAAAAAAAAAATTTGTGTTTGTTTCTTAAAAATTTTTCACTCTTTGAAAGGGTGATGTGTTTTATTCTAAAAAATGCACACTTACCAATGGTGAAGGGCATTGCATTTTATGCCCTGTATAAATCGAGAGTGCTGATAATACCATGTAAAGCACATGACTTTTATTTATATGGATACCAGATGAAAAAGTCGCCCAATATCGTTAATCAATTTTGAAGTTAATTTTTTCACTGTTTTGTGGAGTAACGTTTAGGAAACATTACTTTGTCCAAGCTACATACATGGCCAGTAATATAAAAAAATGCATTTCGTGATAGAAAAGCTGAATTTTTTTTTTTTTTAAAGCGTTCAAAATTTGAAGTCGAAAAATTAGCAATCTGGCAACACCTTTTTTATATTTACATATTTTATTGAAAACAAAACGAAAGATACATATTTTTAAATCTGAAAACCTTTTTTGGGAAAAAATCTAAATATGGATCATGATGAAATAAAGAGGTGAACCTATTTTATTTTTGAATACAACATTGCGTCAACGCTTTACTCTGCTATCACAAAAATTCAACGCTGTGGTAAACAAAAATAATGATGATCTGTCAAAAAAGTGTAACGCTGTGGCAGGCTGTGGTAAACAAATATATTGTGCTGTCAAAAATGTTCATAAAGAAACGTGAAATAATGTTAAAAACAAAATCACAAACTTTTTGACATTAGAGTACAGGCAGTTTTGTATCAGCTGTTATTGTTTTGGTAAAATGAGACCACCTTCTAATTGCATCATGATAATTGCTAAAATTGAAATAAATCAGTTATTAGATTCATCTTGGACATCTGAAGAAGAAGTAAGGTTTCTAAATTTATTTCAACACAGGGCATTCCCCTTTTTAATATTTGTGTTATGTTCTTCTCAAATAAAAAATTACATTGTTACATGGTTGATCAGCCATTTTTTAATTCACTTTTTAACAGGGTAATACATTTTTTGTAAAAAAGAAAACACCATTAATTTTCTTACATTTACCACACAACACTCGCACTCTTATTACAAAGAGAAAACGTGTAAAAAAAAGGCACTTGGCATAGAAATGATTAATAGTCTCTTTATTGTTGTACTAAACAAACATTAAAAAGTGTAATTAAATTATGACATACAATTGCAATTTTTTATAATTCTTTCATTTAAACAACATTTGTGCATTTGTGCCGTGTGTCATGTGATAAACGGCATTTAAATCCTTAAATTAAATCAAAAAGAAGAGTGAAAGCAAAATTATAGAAAATTATAGGAAATTTAATTTCCCATGACAATAAACTACGAGGCACTAAAGTGTGTTTATTTCATTGTTTTTTATTTCTTCTGTTACTGTTTTCTAAGTTGAAATGAAATGCTTACTTCAAACAAGTAAAATTTAAAAATGATTATTATTAAAATTAGTTCGTGAACTAACCAAATAATTTTTTTTCCAAAAAAAAACTCAAAAAGTACTAAAGGGTCCGCCAAATAACTTTTTGTTTTAAATGCTATAAAAAAACTACTGAATATTTCCTCAAATTTCTTTTTTTTATTTGAAAGTACAATCCTTCCGGTTAATAATGGATTATAATTTTATTCAAATGGCTGCCTCAGCTGGCCATGCAGTAGCCTACACGATCGGTCCAATTTTTAAGCACATTATCGATTGTGTGCAGCTGTATTTCACCAATGGCTTCACGAATATTGCCCTTTAAAGCGTCAATTGTCTCTGGCTTGTTGGCGTAACACTTATCTTTGACGGCATGACACAAATAATAGTCCAACGGTCATCAGCTCTGCGGCTGATAATGCGATCTTCAAAAACAGGGCGCAAAACATCGAGTGTAGCTTCGGCTGTGTGGCACGTAGCGCCGTCCTATTGAAACCAAATGTTGCTAATATCCTTCTCTTTAATTTTTGTGAACATAAATTCGTTCAACATGGCCCGATAACTATCGCCATTGACTGTAACGGCCACTCCTTGCTCATTTTCGAAGAAAAATGGCCAAATTATGCCTCTGGACCAAAATCCGCACCAAACAGTGACTCGTCTTGGGTGTATCTGCTTTTCAATGTATGCGTGCGGGTTTTCTGCTTGTTTACATACCCGCCAAGATCAAAATGAGCTTCATCTGAAAAGATGATTTTTTTGGCAAAATCGGCATCTTCTGTAAATCGATCGCAGGCCGACTTAGCGAAGCGAAGTTCAAGCGTATACACAACCATATTCGTTCAGCGGAAGGATAAAACTAATTATCTGTCAAATCAGACATGAGCTAAGTGTTACCATTCACGAAATAAGCACTAGTTGAAAAAAACGTTAAATGGCGGACCCTTTATAAAATACAGCATTTTAACGGATGATTTTTTTGCTATTTGGTTTTTCATGACATGTGCAATTACACCATGAATAACACCTTGCAAATCATGGAATTTTATTTTCAAAAATCTTGATGTGTGATATACTTATGTGCTTCGTAAATTACGTCCATTTATGGTCATCATAATCGACTCATCAAAGAGGCTATTCAAACTCTAATGACCAAACACCGATATCACTTTATTGAACAACCTGTATGCGAATAATGGCATTATTTGCAGTATTTGGTGTGGCTTTGGATTATATTTCTTTAAGTACGATTTAAATATCAACATTACATTAAATAGAGCAATGTACTGGTGGATGATTACCGACTTTTTTGCTCAAAATTGAAGAAGTTGACATGACGGTGCTACACACTAGACTACTTTTTCTAGAAATACGTTTGCCAGTTTTAAGGCCGGTATTGCTTTGTATTATTCGTGACATACAGTCAGCCATGCTCGAAAAAATGTTCTAAAATGGGACGTTTAGAAAACGGCTGATAAAGAACAGTGATTTTGAGCCTTTTGTCCAAAATCATTTTCAATTCTTTTGAACAAAAAATTTTTGGTTTAAAATTTAATTTTTTTTATTATTTTTACATTAAAAAGTTCTATCAGGTTTAAAAAAACAAGCTTTATAAAAATTGAGTACTTAAGCAAATATGGAAGAAACACATGGTTTATTTAAAATATTTTAATTTAAAAACCAATTTTTTACCTGCTTACTGCTGCTTTACCAACGACGGAATAGGAAGTATTTTATTATGTTTCTGTTTTCATAAAATACAAAAAATCACACATTTTACTGAAAAACTCCCACATCCATCTTTTATAGATTAACGCATATAAATAAATATTTTTAACGGAGCAATGATTAAAACATAGCGCAATGTTAATAAAAATCTTTTGAAAACTTGTCTGCTATTCACTCAGCTATAAAAAAAAGCGTAGGTCTGAACGGCATTGATCTTGCCAAAAATATAACACCTGTTTAGTTAATTTACAAGTAGAAATAACGCCGTATGAAATCAAAAAAGCCATAAGTTAAATTTAAAAAATTTAAAAGATCAAGTTAAAAATTGTCGAAAATGAAAAATGAACTAAAACGTTTCTCATTTCATTTATTGTCTGCAGTTAACATAGGCTTAATAGACAAATTTGAGGTTAGGAAGTAAATTGGCTTAAAAGCACATTTTTTTAACAAATTCAGTTTTATTTATACCAATATAAAGTAGAAATATGGGTATTAATAATGGAATACAATGTCGGGCAAATGTCCACCTCTAGCATGTCGGTAGACCAAATTTTGAACCACATTTTCCAACAAAGCCTCGCTTATCTCGCCAATGCAGCGCAGAATCAGTGTCAGTTGTTTATGGTTTTTTCACGTAAACCCAGAGAAAATAATCCAGCGGCGTTAAATCACAAGAACAAGGCGGCCAATTGACATTGCCAAATCAAGAAGTTACGCGAACGGAAAATTTTTCATGCAATAACTGAAATGTGTGGCTTGTGTCGCCGTACTGCTGAAACCAAAGGTCAATGATGTCAACATAATGTCAATTGTGGCAAAAAAAAAAATTGGTTATCATGGTTGGTAGAGCAGAGAATTCAAGGTGATTGCGTTTCCTTGCTCATTTTCGAAAAAATTCGGGCCAATGATGCCGCCTAACCACAAACCGCACCATACGGTCACCTTCTTTGGATGTAATGGTTTTTCGAGGACTGTTTGTGGATTTGTGAGCCCCATATGCGACAATTTGTTTGTTTACATAACCGTCTAATTGAAAATGGTTCTCATCACTAAAAATGATTTCGCTGCAAAATGTGGTTCAAAATTTTGTGAGAGCGGACGTCTGCCGACGTGGTAGAGGTAGATATTTGCCGGACATCATATTCCATTATTAATACCCATATTTTTATTTTATGATATGAATAAAAAAAAATGTGTTTTTAAGCCAATTTACTTCCTAACCACAAATTTGCCTACCATTTATAAACATAGCATTTTTCAGATTAAGTTTGCATTTATCGCCTTTAGAGTTTCGTTTTGTTGGTGAGTACGTTGTTTTAAGTTGCAGGATACGGGTCATCATAATCAATCAATGGGTAAACTTACATTTTTGATAAATTAGGCTATTTTTGATTTCATATGACGTCTTAAAAAAACAAGTAATAAAATAATAACTTTGCCTTTTTGGTGTTTATTTATAAATTTTTCTTATTGGACTGCATATATGGTAATAACGTTTTAACAAATTTTCAAACTTATTATAGTTTTCTTTTATATCCCAAAATAAAAGGTGACGATAGTTTAAATGACTATCTTTATGAATATCCATCACAATAACTATCATATATGAAAAAAATATATACATATGTTATGTGTGTGGATCTTGCAGTGATTAAGAATTGTGGCAAAATTGATTTAAAGTGAGCCATCTCAGATATTTAGAAGAATATTTATAAAAATTTCAAACTTTTCATTAAATTTAAAATTAAAAAAATATATATACATACCACTTTGATCAAAAAGTTCCCGGAATATATATCTATATCATCCCCTTGAAAGTAAGCCCCATCGACCACCCCACCAACACCCTTACGCCAACGCTTAATCCAATTCTTGAAGCATTTTTTTTTTTTTCATTATTTCCTCTCGGCTGCTGAAACGCTTTCCACGTAATGGTTATTTAACTCGATTGAACTGATAGAAGACACAGGGAGCCAAATCAGGTGAATTCGGTTGCTGTTGGATGGTATTTGTTGCATTTTTGAATAATGATGACACTGTGCGAAGGTGCGTTATCATGGTGCAAAATTTACGAGTTTTCTGTCAACAATTCTGGTCTCTTTCAACGAATTGCTTCACGCAAACGTCTCATAACGCCCAAATAATACACATAGAGAGGTTATAAGACTTAAAGGAAAAGTAACTCGTTTTTAAACCAACAGCAAATGTTTTATATTTTAAGAATATTGTCCATGTCGAACACTTTTTTTGTTGAAATTTTTTTATTCATGTTTTAAACAATTAATTTTTTGCATACATTTTTTTGGGATTATTATTTTACTGAATATAGTTCTGTGCTCCCCAATAATGTTCTTTCTAATTTATTTTTCGATAACTAACTGATTTTGTGAGCACATGTCGAATAGTCTTTTGGCCACTGAATTTTACTTTCTCTGTATAAAAAAAAGAAACAACAAATTATTGCGGAATATTTTTCCGTGTTTTGTTTTGCGATTATGACAAGTTTTTAGAAGTTTTGCATTCAATGTTTGCATAGGAGAAGGGCTTGATAAAATTATATACAAATTATTACATATTTCAGTTTTTTTTTAAATACTTTTGAACACTTGCAACACTTTCAATTCGTTTGGAGTATATGCCATACGTATGTACAGTCAGCGTCAAAAAAATGTTTACACCCTTGTCCTCTTTTTTATTTCAGTCCTTAAAAATGCAGTAAATTTGAACTTTTATTTTGTTTAAGACTGTATTTAAGGTTCTACAAAATTCCTAAAAAAAACAACAACAACAAGTCAAAAAACGAGTTTTACTTGGCATTTCAACATGAATAGACTGACGCCTGAACAACGCTTCCAAATGGGCCAAATGGGCCCAAAACAAGATTGCCGTTGATCCCGATTTTCATAAGCGAATTTTGTTTAGCGATGAAACTTACTTTTGTTTGAATGGATACGTCAATAAACAAAACTACCATATTTGTAGGGATAATAATCCTCAAGTGTCTGTTGAGACACCGTTACATCCAGAAAAACTGACTGTTTGGTGTGCTTTATGGGCTGGTGGAATCTTTGGTCCGTACTTCTTAAAAACGATGCTGGTCAGAACGTTACAGTCAATGGCGATGGCTATAGAGCCATGATTACTGACTTATTCATTCATCAATTGAACAACCATGATGTGCAGGAGCTGTGGTTTCAACAAGACGGCGCAACGTGTTGCACAGCTCGTGTCGAAATTGATTTATTGAAAGAAACATTAGTTTCACGCATAGTTTTACGTTTCTGACCCGTGAATTGGCCTCCAAGATCGTTCGACTTGTGGCCGCTAGACTATGTTCTGTGGGGATATGTAAAGCCGATAGTCTACGCCGATAAGACCGAAACGATTGACCGCTTGGAGAACTACATTTGCCGCGTTATTGCCAATATACCGCGTTCTATACATCTATAAAAAACAAAATACAATAAAAAAAACTATGCGACAAAAAAATAATAATCTGTTTTTGAAATTTTCAAAATATCCCCAAAATCTTGAGTTACGGTTAAAAAACCGGTTTTTTGTACCATCATGCACTTATAAGCTAATAACTTAGCTAAATATTAACCGAATTTTAGATTTGCAGTAAATATGTAAAGAAAACAGACGTTGTCGAATCTGGGTGCATTGCTTAAGCATTCGCATTTTTCATAAAATTTATTTCAAATTGTTAAAATTCCGTACTATTTATGAATTCATTACAAAAGTACGTTTAGTTACAAATTGTACAATAACACCTGATTTTTCTGATTCGATTCGAAATTGAATAAGTAAGGGCACCTATAAGTATGATCCATTTTTCTAAAACAGTAATTGACTAAGTAAGGGCACCTATATGTATGATCCATTTTTCTAAAACAGTAAAACTAATTAAACTTATAAATAAATCGAAATCACATACCAAAACCTTTAAAATAGAAAAATCGTAAAAAATAATTCGTATTCAAATTAAAGCGTAACGTGTGACGAAATATAATTGTTTTTATAAAACTACAATATCTATTTTTAATATTCACATATTATGGTTGTATTTTTTTACATATGGTTGTATATAAATATGTACAGATGTATATGCATGTATAGGAAATAATAAAAGAAAACATAATTTCAAACAAATGTGCCAATTATTTTCAGTAGATCAGTCAAGCCCGACTATATAATATCCTACATCAACCATATGCTTTTCAAGTTATACGTTTTTTGTAATTCTTCTGAAGTCATTGTAATCATTGTAATCAATCAACAGTGTTTAAAAGTAACAAATTTGAACTTAAGTTGTACTCATTAAATTTGTATTAAAGTCGTATATAATTTATTGAGATTCACTACATTTTAGTAAATAAAAAACTTTTTTGGTATGAAAAAATTATTCAACGGAACTACGGAAAGTTAAAAATGTAGTTTGAAAAAAATTTTCGTTTTTAGCTCTCATTTAGGCTAAACCCAGCAGTCTATGAGCAAATTTATTGACTTTATTCCATAGTATGTAAAAATTTGGCTCGTGAGCAGATTTTCTTTCGTTCGCGCGATTTATATCTCGTGCTCGTGGGTCTTATTTTTTAATTCGAGCACGTTGTGCTCGACTCACGAGCACAAATTTTAAAAATTCTAAATTTAAAGAATTTTAAATCTGTGCCTTTTTAATTTTAAAAATTTTAAATTTATGCTTACGAGTTTTGTTCTTTAACTCATAAGCACAATTTTTATACTGCGAACGAATTAAAAGTTATCAAAAAAGAATCTAAGACGAACAATTATCAAAGCATGTTGTTTGTTACAGCGACCAATAAGTACCACACACCTGCATGTTTTATAAATATTACACAAACAACATTTTTAATTTGTGTTGTTGCTTTTCGACTCGGTTTGTGTTCCGAATTTTATTTGTAAATTCTTTTGTTTTTGATTCTTCGGCTCTCAAGAAGAATCATTCAATTCGAACACTCTTCCTACTCTGCTTTATTCGAATTTTTGGTGAAGCTATATAACAGTTAATGTTACCGGTACTTAATTGTGCATTGTTTTTATTTTTTGGATATTTTATACTAAAATAACTAAAAATTAGTTATCATATTATCTTTTTATCTTATCATTTATTAGTTTTCTCCCCCATTTTGTCGCCTTGCGGTCCAAGTTCAAAACACATAACGTTACTGTGTAATATCAGTTGATTTAGTTATGGCCACCAGTGTACTATAACATTTGTATTGACTTAATAGAAGTTGTACATCGGATTGATTCTTCTTCTGTATAGTAGTTGATAGATTTCTAAATACAATCAGTATTTTGGGCTAAAACCCGGTGGCATATTTGAACAACATTATTCTCATGATATATTAATCGATGAATCATGGTCAGAAAATTAGTAACGAGAGGTAATTTGTAGGAAATTATCATAAACGAAAAATTTCATTGGCGAATCCTCGTAACAATGACACAACCAAATTGAGTTATATATGAGAATGTCATTGCATGTCACCATACTAAAGGAGGCTCACGCTGAAATTTTGCGACATTGATTTATAATTGTACCGATTTTGAAAAGATATACAGCTACTCACACGTAAAATGGGACCCACAGAAAATCTGTCAAAACTATACTTTAGATCGCCAAATACAGTAAACACTTGTTTAAATTTTTGAACTTTTTTTATTTTATGAAAAAGAATCAATCAGTTCCGACAAAAAACATCAAAATTAGACATTTTATAATATGCCTGTGTACTTAAACCGAAGCCCTCACTCAAAAACTGTATTTTTCTTATTAAATTTTTGAAATAAATATATTTTTAACACTTGGAACACTTTTCATTACTTGCAATCATGGCTTGGAGACATCATAGTACTCTTTCAAACAAGATTCTACAAACTTCGGGTTCAATATGGTACCATTCTTCTGCTACGACTTCCTCTGGAGAAAAAAACTTGATGACCTTCGTTTGGTTACTTTCATTTAAATTTTTGCCCACAAACGTTCGATAACATTTAAGTTTGATGACTGAGGAGGATTCTCAATTACTTTTAGGCACTTTATAGCAGCTAATTTAGTGCAATCCAAGACTTATGCTTGGTCATTGTTGTGGTAGTATACAAAGTCGTCCCTGTTTCTAAAATTTTTGGCACCTTCCTTAACTGTTTCTTTTAGATTACCAATATAATACTTTGCATTCATTATTCCGTCTACAAAATGTATTCTGCCAAGCCCAGATGCAGACTTACAGCCATATATCATAAGGGAACATCCACAGTGTTAGACGATTATTTTAATAGGCTATGTTTTCATCCTTCATACTAAATATATTCTGTAGATATAGCAAAATTGTTGATGTTCCTTTAGCTTTGGTCTTTTTGGACCAAACAGAAACAGATTTAGGTTTAAAGCTTTTTCTGTGCAGGTGTGCAGAATATCAATTTTATTTAAATCGGTCCAGAACGTTGGGAGTAAGTAATACGAATATAAAATTCTTACTAACACATAGAAAGAAAACACATTTTTTTGTGTACCTAACAAACCAAAACAATTCAGAAATAGCTTATAACAAGCTTACTAACATAAGCCTTAAGCTTAGAAAATTGTTGTGAACAGAGTTGACAACTCACTGCGAAACCCAATTAAGCCAATCCGGGCTTTATAGGGTTTATATCTAAAAACCCGGGTGGGTTTTTTATTTAAAGGTTTTTGTAGTTTATTTGAAACAAAAATAATTAAAATTTACGTATTGGAGTACAAATTACTTCTGTCCAGTTTTATTAGCTCAAAAAAATAACAAAGTTATCAAAATAAAAATTTATCAAATCACTGTTTACATCTTTCCCCCACTTCTGATCTAATGTCCGAGTACCTTCTTAAACCTCTCTAAACAGGGTTGACAACTCACTGCGAAACCCAATTAAGCCAATCCGGGCTTTATAGGGTTTATATCTAAAAACCCGGGTGGGTTTTTTATTTAAAGGTTTTTGTAGTTTATTTGAAACAAAAATAATTAAAATTTACGTATTGGGAGTACAAATTACTTCTGTCCAGTTTTATTGGCTCAAAAAAAATAACAAAGTTATCGAAATAAAAATTTATCAAATCACTGTTTACATCTTTTCCCCACTTCTGATCTAATGTCCGAGTGCCTTCTTAAACCCCCGTTTTTTGAGACGATCCATTTCGAAGCTGATTTTATATTTCTTTAAAAGAAGTGAGTCGGTGACAAACCAAAAAATATTGTATCCGTCGAAACAGTCAGGTGCGGCATTTGATCGTTTCTAATAATTGTTTGGCAACTTTTGCGACGTGAGTTCGAGTGTTGTCCTGCAAAAACAAAACTTTATCTGTCTGCCTGTCTTCATATTCCGGCAGTTTTCCTCATAATGCACGGTTCAAACGAAGTAATTGTAATTGATCCCATTAATAGTGCAAAATTGCATTATAAATTTTAAAACAACGTAACTGCGCTATCAAACAAAAAATATTGTCGGACTGAACGAAATTTGGAAGTACTTATAAAACCAAACCAAACCAAAAAAAAACATCAAAAAAGCCAATAAAACCCGGTGGGTTGGGTTTTTGCCAACCCTGGTTGTGATTACTATTGTAAAAGGCATTTTAAAAAATGTTTAATAATGAAAACTAAACCCTTGCGATAATGCTGTTTAGAATATCCGGTAAGCTTAGAAGCCTAATTAAAGAATATGCTTTCAGAAAAATAGTTTTCTAATCATGCTTATAATAAGCTTACATTCGTCATATTTCTGTAAGTTGAGAAATATATGTAAATATAGTATGTATATGTATTAGGGAGATCGATTATTCGGCATTTTTCAAAAACTGATTTCGAATAATTCGAAAAGTAGCACTTTTTAAAAAACCGGTTTTTAGTTAATAATAATTCAAATAACCGGTTACCTGGTTTTTTTATTTAAATAAAATTGTTCTGAATTCTTAAAGCGCAGAGCTGGACTACGTCGTTTTAAAAAATAAGCAAAAGCTGATGGAGAGGTTAAAATTAAAGTGGCAATCAATACTAACAATAATTCGAACAAATCTCATAAAAACTCTGCCGAAACGGTGTGCGGAGGTCATAAATAACAAAGTTTATTACACAAAGTACTCAAAAATTTTTACGTTTCGAACAGCTACTCAAGGAGCTAATTTCGTGTTTGTTGTATTACTTGGTAGAGAATGGAATTATAGGTTTGTTATTATAATTATAATTTAGGTGCCTAAGATAATAAAAATTAAATGTTTTACTTTGAATAAATCTATTAGTAATGTACGAGTCCTTAATTGCCTCGACAAGAAAATTAGCTTAGATTTCAAGGAGTACTGTATGTAAATTTATGCACCACGTATTTAATAGTGTGCGTGTCACTGTGGTATGTTAGGTAAGAACCCTTCAAACCAAGAAATTGTCGGTTCAGTCGCAGGCCACACCATCTGACAATTTTCAGCAGCGATATCACCTCACAACATTACTAGCGATTGGTTATGTGTATTTACGCTGTGAAAAACTTCACTAACTATTATTTCTGCCGTTCGGAACCGGCGTTTGTGGGCTTGTGGGCTTTCAATTAGTCTAGTTGATCATTCTCCATATATAAAAATCAATATTTATTTCCAAAAAATGAGAAAGAGTTATTTTTGCTCAAGAGTGCATATCTTTTCCGATCTACCTTGGTTGTCACGTTCTTTGTGAGACGTTCTAGGTTGTTATATATACAAAAATAATGAAATTTATACAAATATTTAAACTATGAGCATATTTTCAATAAAAAAATATACAAACGTATAAAAATTATACTTATTTCAGTTAACCGGTTATTCGTGTTAAATTAACCAATTTATTCGGTATTCGGAAAATGAAGATTTTGAAAAAACCATATTCGACAAAACCAAAAAACCGGTTAAAACCGGTCGAATAACAACCGTCTGATCTTCCTAATATGTATACAGAATAGCTGTCACAACATATTCGCACGATTGATTTTCCAGCATAAAGCCATAATCCCGGTCCATTTGATAATTTTTAGACAGAAGCAAAAAATGCTTCGAAAAATCTCATTGGACTTCGGAGAACATGTTGGAACTACGGGAATGATGTAATAGAATTCTAAAAAAATTGTCAAATTTCGAAACAAAAAAAACACGTAATAAATAATTTTTGAAAATTGTAAAAAAAAAATATTTTTCACAAACACAAAACTATAGCGAGAATAAGTCAAATGTTAAATTGATATCTGAACTAAGTGTATACTAAGTGTTATTGTAGAGGGTGGGCCATTTAAAAGTTTAAATTTAAGAGTGCAGTAAAACAAAAACGGTATGAAATTTTGCCAAATGTATTTCTTGTTGTGAACTACCTTTGTTCCGGTTAGAAATGAAATATTATTTCATTCATATGGCTGCCGCGGCTGGCTTCACAGTACCCCTTTCGATAGGACCAATTTTCGAGAATTTTTTGAGACTATGGCGTCGTATCTCGTCAATGGCATCACGAATATTGGCTTTCAAATGCTGAATTGTCTCTGTTTTGTCTTTAACGGCGCCCCACAGAAAATAGTCCAACGGTGTCAAATCGCAGCTTCTTGGCGACAACTGACATCATCATTTCGGATAATTAAACGGCCATCAAACGTTTAACGCAATAAATCGATTGTGGCATGAGATGTGTGGCCAGTTGCACCATACTATTGAAATCAAACATCGTTCACATCAATACCATGAAGAGCCGGCACCAAGAAATGGGTTATCATGGTGCGATAGGTGTCTTCATTGATCGTAATAGTTGCGCCCTGCTCATTTTCAAAGAAATATGGGCCAATGTTGCCTCCGCTTCATAAGCCGCACCAAACAGTCTCTCGTAATGGGTGCATTGGCTCCTGTAAGACCACGCTTGGATTTTCTGCCACAAATACGTCAATTTTGCTTATTAACGTACCGACTAAGATTAAAATAAGCTTCATCCGAAAAGATAATTTCAGATGATGATAAATTTCCAATAAATCCCAACGTTGCTTAAGCGTAAATCGATTAATTTCGTTCAGTGGAGATAATATACTTAATTTTATGAGAGAATAGAATGACATAAGTACTGCGGGCCCACCTGATAAAATGTATTGTATTTAAATAAGCTTATAAGTATGCTTATAAAAAGTCTTAGGAACTCTCTTATGATAAGCTTATTCTACAATTCATTTACATTTTGCTTGTAAAGTGCTCTGTTGGGTAGCTATAAATAAAAAAACAAAAGAAATATGTGTTTATGTATATATAAATATTTTTTTTATTTGTCATATAAAAATTTTTTTTTTAAATTTTTTTTTAATTTTTTGGAAAAAAATTATTTTATATTTTTAGACTTATATTAATTTAAAAAAATGTATTTGAAATCGATTAAAATATAAGTTTGTATGAAAAATTTGAATTAAATTCATTTAAAACTAATTTAAATTTTATACATATATACATACATAATAAAAATTAGATGCTAGAAAGCGACTGATTGTATCAGCCACTACGTACACTAGTTATAATTGATACAATAGTAACACAAACATATCGTCAGATGCAATCCAAAAAAACCCTAAGTTACTTTTAAAAAAATTTACAGGAGAAACAAAAAAATTTGTTAAAGTGTATTTCACACATTAGGTTAAGCTTAGAATATTGCTGATAAAAACGATAGTAAAAATGTTAAACTTCGTGGAAATATGTATTTCGAAAGAATGGATTATAATCAATGAAAAAGTCGATTTCGAATTTTTTGTAACTTAAGGCTTTTTGGATTTCATATGACGATATGTTTTTTGTTTTATAAATAAATTTATTTGATTTATGCGATTGGTTTACCATACTTTGTTTTTGATGATATAATATTTTTTGTTTTTAATTCTTTTTTTATAAAAAAAAAATTCCTAAAAATAACAATTTTAGTTGTTGTCTTGGTCCCGCCAAAATTTTGAGACTCTCGCGATTTCTTCCGGCTTTTTTGATATATATATATAAAACTGGCAACCATAGTATTAAAGCAAAAATAAATAAAAGGACAAGTTTACAATTTACCTCCAGAGAGCATTGAATATTTTCAGTCACTAGCTTCGCTTAATCGTATTTACTTTTTATCTTATTTTGTTGACGATATCTGAGATATTTAAAGCATCTTCAAATGTTTTATTATTATTTTTCATATTAGAGTTGGTTATATCATTATTACTTGTTGTTTGAACAACAGTTTCATTCTCTCTAGATGTGTTAAAAAGACGTTAGTAAACATTATCTGCATATGTTATGACAGCGTCATGTTTTGTATTATGAAACCTGTATTGACAAATTTTGTCGCTCTTTTTTAGTTAGTATTCTTTCGCCTATTCGCTGATGTAACGCGTTAAATATTTCATGTCCTATAGATGAGTTATATGATTTAATTTCATGACATGAAACAATCAAATCAAAATAGCATCAGCATTTAATAGGTTTGTGTTTCACTTACTCAGTGTCACCATTTAACCATTTTGTTTTATTTGTATTTATTTGCAATCTATTTTACAAGAAATAATAAGCAAATCTTATAAATAATTTAACAATAACTTAATGTATTAAGTTTCAGTAAACCTAATGAAATCAAAAGACATTACTTTAGTCATAAAAATCTGTTTCAAAAATAACAAGTACATGGAATCTTTGTAGTCGCCTAATTTCATCACTGTCATCTAGAAGTGCTATAGGTAAAGGGTTAAAATAGATACTGAGCCTTAGAAGATATTTTTCACTAAAATAGCAAATCTCCTCCGTAATTGTTGTTATTCGAAGAACGTTATGTATACATCGATTACTTACATACCAAGGAGCGTTTACCATTAGTCGTAAAGGTTGATATATTTGAAGTATTTCGACATTGGAGTTACTAGTTGTTCGCCAAAGTTGCATACCATATGTCTAAATCGGCTTTAAAATTGTTTCATATAAAGTTGTTCTGTTTTCAGTACTTAATTCGGATTTTGGTCCCAAAAGCCAGTACATTTTTTATGTGTGTGAAGATAAATTTAAATTTAACTAGCAAAGACGCAAACCAGGTTTTTTAGCTCAGCCATTTTTTACGTTAACAGAGCACTGTTAACGCTTTAACAGTAACAATAAATTAAAGTAAAAGAATTTATTGCCAAAATATATATGCCTGGAATATGGAGGAATAACACATCCTTGTTGGAATGGTGCTCCAGACCTTCTTTCGTAGATCAGCTTTAGAGTGAAAACTGTAAAAATTGTGGAATAGCAGAAAATGTATTTAAGAAAATGAATTTTTTAAAATTATTTTTCTCTGTGGTTCATTGGTTATCTCCATTCCATGGGAAACTCAGAGATGGCCGGAATATCACACTATATGGGGATAGTGGCCCAAGGGGTCCCTAATGAAACTGTGCTAGTGGTATTCCTGAAATAATTTTGGAACTGGAGAAATTTAAATTTGAAAAATTTGTATTTTAACGCGTTTTGACTGGAGAGGATGAGTGGTTATTGTGGGAAAACTAGAGATGGCCGGAATATCACACTATATGGGGAGAGTGGTCCAAGGGGTCCTTTATGAAACTGTGCTAGTGGTATTCCTGAAATAATTTTGGGACTGGAGAAATAATTTGAAAAATTGCATTTTGACTGGAGAGGATGAGTGGTTATTGTGGGAAAACTAGAGATGGCCGGAGTATCACACTATATGGGGAGAGTGGCCCAAGGGGTCCCTAATGAAACTGTGCTAGTGGTATTCCTGAAGTAATTTTGGGACTGGAGAAATAATTTGAAAAATTGCATTTTGACTGGAGAGGATGAGAGTTTCATTAGGGACCCCTTGGGCCACTCTCCCCATATAGTGTGATACTCCGGCCATCTCTAGTTTTCCCACAATAACCACTCATCCTCTCCAGTCAAAATGCAATTTTTCAAATTATTTCTCTAGTCCCAAAATTATTTCAAGAATACCACTAGCACAGTTTCTTAAGAGACCCCTTGGACCACTCTCCCCATATAGTGTGATATTCCGGCCATCTCTAGTTTTCCCACAATAACCACTCATCCTCTCCAGTCAAAACGCGTTAAAATATAAATTTTTCAAATTTAAATTTCTCCAGTTCCAAAATTATTTCAGGAATACCACTAGCACAGTTTCGTTAGGGACCCCTTGGGCCACTCTCCCCATATAGTGTGATATTCCGGCCATCTCTAATTTTCCCACAATAACCACTCATCCTCTCCAGTCAAAATGCAATTTTTCAAATTTAAATTTCTCCAGTCCCAAAATTATTTCAGGAATACCACTAGCACAGTTTCATAAGGGACCCCTTGGACCACTCTCCCCATATAGTGTGATATTCCGGCCATCTCTAGTTTTCCCACAATAACCACTCATCCTCTCCAGTCAAAATGCAATTTTTCAAATTATTTCTCCAGTCCCAAAATTATTTCAGGAATACCACTAGCACAGTTTCATAAGGGACCCCTTGGACCACTCTCCCCATATAGTGTGATATTCCGGCCATCACTAGTTTTCCCACAATAACCACTCATCCTCTCCAGTCAAAACGCGTTAAAATACAAATTTTTCAAATTTAAATTTCTCCAGTTCCAAAATTATTTCAGGAATACCACTAGCACAGTTTCATTAGGGACCCCTTGGGCCACTCTCCCCATATAGTGTGATATTCCGGCCATCTCTGAGTTTCCCATGGAATGGAGATAACCAATGAACCACAGAGAAAAATAATTTTAAAAAATTCATTTTCTTAAATACATTTTCTGCTATTCCACAATTTTTACAGTTTTCGCTCTAAAGCTGATCTACGAAAGAAGGTCTGGAGCACCATTCCAACAAGGATGTGTTATTCCTCCATATTCCAGGCATATATATTTTGGCAATAAATTCTTTTACTTTAATTTATTGTTACTGTTAAAGCGTTAACAGTGCTCTGTTAACGTAAAAAATGGCTGAGCTAAAAAACCTGGTTTGCGTCTTTGCTAGTTAAATTTAAATTTATCTTCACACACATACATTTTTTTAGTTTTAATATATAAATATTTTCTTTTAGACAATATATGGTCCCTCCATGTGAGCCTTCTGTCTAGATTTTTTGTTTTTTCTCTTGAGGCCAGCACTCAAGCGATAACCCCTACTCATGCAGTGCATTGAGCTGGTACTAGGAAAATAGGTTGTGGAAAGAAGGATAGATAGAGTTGTGGACGTTCGATTTAAATTTGCTCATGTCATAAGTTGCAGGGAAGACAAACGCAGGAAGGTTGTTCCACAAACGATTAGTGCGACTAAAGAACGAATTCTTCCTATAATGTGTTGTGCGATTTATCGGACAATCAACTACTACGTAAAAATATATAATTACTAGGTATTAGTTCCTTAATTTCATCAGAGCACATTCCGTTATAGTATCGATAGAACAATGAAACACACGCCACATTGCGACGATGCTCTAATAAATCGACGAGTTGGCTACCCTACCGTCATTAATAAGAACCTTCGCCCTCTCCTATACGCGGTCGAGAAGCTTCAAAATAGAGTTTGAAGCACCGGCCTATACATGAGAGTTGGATTCCAATTTGGGTCCAATATAGGTCTTGTAAATATTAAGGAGATCAGATGGAGTGAAGTAATTCTTACACCGTCTAAAAAAACCCAAGCACTTGAATGCTTCTTTCGACACTCGAAATATGTGATCGTTCCAACGAACGCCACAGAACATCAAGAACATCTGATTCCTCAATATCTAAGTTACCCATACAAATACAGTTCACAACACCACCATGTCTGTGTGTCAGAAAATAACACTGGGTCTTGCACGCATTAACGTCGTTCATATTCCGCCTTTTCGCCCCAATCTTCAAAAGGCTCGGCCTACGAGTTAGAGAAAGAACAAAGCCTTGCAGTACCCCTGAATTTATCCTGAACTCGGCGGATGAAATCCCATTTATAACCACTCTTATAGTGCGATTTCTAAGAAAGCTCGATATGAATCGAGAGAAGTGACTACCGACACCAAAGGCAATAAGTTTGTATATGAGAGCCTCGTGCCAGACTCTGTCAAACGCCTTGGAAATATTCACGGCCACAACCTTACTCCATGTATGAACTTGTTCCATCCTTCAGTGAGTAACACCAGCAGATCACCAGTAGAGCGACCTTTACTTAAACCATATTGGCGATCACTCAGCAAATTGTTGGACTCTAAATATTTCACAAGGTTGTGGTTAATCATACTCTCCATATTTTTGGAAAGTGCCGAACAAACCGCTGTTGGGCGGTAGTTTTCAGGGTTACTAGCCTCACCCTTTTTAGGGATTAGCGTAACATTGACAACCTTCCAGCAAGATGGAAAAATACCCGCACGTTAGGACGCACTGAAAAGATTAGTCAATGTACGCGCAAGCGTCGAAGAGAACCGCTTCAGGACCAGTGCTGGAATGCCATCCGGCCCAGAAGACTTATTAACGTCAAGATTTGCAGGAACTTTTTTAACTGCACGGGCTCGAGAGGCATAATCACTGATACCCTTTCAAGTTCGGACAGTGTTTGATTGCTCTCCGGCAAGTTCGAATTACCTGCAAACATTTCAGCCAGAAGATTTGCCTTTTCAACCGGGTTTGTGAATGCTTGGTCGTTCTTTATAAGGACTGGAATTAGCGCCGTTCCTAAGCCTTTTAATGAATTACCAAAAGCTCTTACTTCTTCGCGGAAAAGTAAGAACTAAGTACTGCGGCACACGAAGATCTACCTGTTTGCGTAGCAAATCAGTATGATCGCATTTGTCATTACGCCAATTTCTGAATGCTTCCTCTCTGGATCTGACAGCAAGTTTGCACGTCTGATTAAACCAAGATTTATTTCTTAATTTAATCCGAAGCTTTCTGATGGAATGAAATTATCCATCCCTAGCTTTATTATATTAACGGCCATGGCATTAACACTTGGATCAAGGAAACAAAGTTTCCAATTGAAATGCCCGTAGAAATCGTTAAGCTTAGTCCAACGAGCTTTCCCGTAATTGAAAACCAAGCGCTTCGTAGCTGTATGTGAAGCGCTGTGAAGAGTGGAGAACGGTAAGAGTGGATTTTGATATACGACTACCATTTAAATAAAGTATTGTCTTTATAAAGCTGCAGAAGCTTCAACTAATGATTCATTCGACGATAGTATAGTTGTATCTACAGGTTGCTACAGGTCAATTATCATCTATTGGCATATCTGATGTATAAATAGTGTATAACACAAGATCAAGCAAACTTCCTTGAGGAATTCTAAATTTAATACATCCATAAGCGGAATCATATCCATTTAGATGGTCATAAAATGATCTGTCATGTAAATATGACTTTCATAAGAAATAATATGGTGCAGGAAGTAATTTCTTTAGCTTCAGTAGACAGCTGAATACAGCTGAACAGAAAAGTTATCTTTCTAATGAACTTCTTATTTTCCTCACAATACGATGACATTGCTCAGGCGTGTCGTGTTTGTGTCTAAGTCTGAGTTGATGATCAGGAATTATGTTTTCCTGTTCCAAAATTGGAAGTGTTCTCTGTAACAGCAGTCTTTCAAATAATTTAGAAAATTTTAGCAAGAGACTTATTGGTCGATAGGAAGACATTTCATTTTTTTGTTTATTGTGTTTAAGGATCATTATATTTTTTGCATATAGTATTTCCACTGAGTTGAATAATAATTTAATCTCAATATTGCATTGAATATTGTTCTAAAGTAGATTATATCCTTATTAGGCAGATTTTCTTTTATAAAGCTTCTCTATTGTTGTTCTAATCTTAGAAGGTGAAATGCTTTTAATTGGCAGATCCATGAAGCATATCTTCTAAAAGATTAAATATACTTCTATTCAATTGTTAGCCATTTCCAAGTCAATAAGAGTTGTCGTTTACTGTCAATAATAAATACAATTGAATTCCACCATCTAAACATTTTTATTGTTCTAGAACGAAATATTTTTTGTTTTTGTGAAAAACACCAAATTTGCCAGTGGTCGGCACTAATTTTCTAGTTTTCGGCATACTATGTTCCTATTCATATCATATCAATCATATTTTAGTGCAAAAAAAATAAATCGAGATTGTTTTTTATCTGTTACTTATTAAAAACAAATGATTTTCACATTTCTATTTATTCAATAAAATCAAGCAGGCACGAACGATAAATTCACATCAGAAAATCATGAATATTATTTATGTATAATTCAGATTTTGTGCATAGGTTACACGTTAAAGCTAAAAAACGGATAAAGTAGGTCACAAAGGAATATATTATATGGAATTATATTATATGACTCCTGAAAGTTAACCTTTAAAGCTTAAGTCTATAATTGGTATTTTGCTCAATTACAGTTCGAACATAGCATGTCACTAAAGCCGTCAAATCAAGAACTCTGTGATATCCTCCTCGGAAACAGAAAGTCATCGCATCATTGAAATAGACTTGAATTTGTAGCTTTAAAACGTAATGCCGGACACAGCAACATAAAGAAAATGGGGTCGAAAAGTCCATAAGTCTTTTGGAGAAGTTCGATGACAATTTGATCAGAAAAACTTTGTTTACATGGTAGCCCTGATCTGGACCCTCTATACTAAAAATTTGTCCTTTTAGTTGTCATGTTTTGTTACAAAATAAAGCCTAACATTAATTTTCTTAAGACTTTATTGGCTAGTGATGAGGCTAGATTTTAATATGGCTGACGCGCATACAATTATTGATGAGATAAGATATGATGATTTAATAAATTATTATTTCTAGAAGTCTTAACGTATTTTGAGATCTCAATCTTAACAAAACTAGTAGTAAAAGCCACTGCCGACCATAGGAACAAGTGGTTTTCAGTGGTGTTTTAGTAGTCGGCACTCTAATGCTGCCTATTGAAACATTTACAAATTTTTTGTTTCTATTGCCGGCACCGCTTAAAATTAGAGAAAAATAACTTTTTTTTAACTCTTTCACTTTTATAGCTATATTTCAACAGTTTTCTACCTTTAGAAAATATTTTCGATTGAAAATTGATTATTCTAAAGTAATTATTAACATAAATTCGGCTTCCCACTAATTGTTTGTTAAGAGAACAAGCATTTTCATAAAAACCGAAAGACAGTCACTAATTAGAGTAAAATACTAGGTTTGTTCAATAACTTTACTGCAAAAACTTGCAACGAGAGAGTAAACATTTTATTTGCAAAATTTCTCTCAATTTTTACTTAAAATTTCTTAAATTTCGCAAAATTTTTTTAATTTGCAATTTTTTTTTAGAAAACTTGATTTGTAAACATAAACACAAAACAGCTGTTTGAATAATTCTTGAAAGTAAAAATTTAACCAGCAAGAGTTTGCAATAATTTTTTTATGTACCAATTTATTACTCTCTTTAAGTTACGGAACCCACGATGAAAGTTTTCTTACAGAAATATTCTTCAATCTCTTTTAAACTTGCATTCGCGTCTACACTACCATATTTATTTCAATGAAATTTAAGATTTTCAAACAACATTGTTGTTGTATGACATTAAGAATTTCATAATAAAAGAGAATTTCAGAGTACAGGAAAGAGTGTAAATTCGTTAAAATTTTTAGTTACTGAACAAACCTACTGTCAAAAATACTTATCTAAGCTCTAATTGTTCTTAACATAGAAAGCTGAGAATATTTATAAATTTCATATTGTTTTATTTTAATACATATTTACTTTTATTTTTAGTTATTTAAGTATAAACACGGAAATTGCCGACTGCTGGTACATGCCGACCTAAGTGCAGTCCTCCTACACTCTTTAAATTAGAAAGTGACTCACAGTCAAACGATATTACAAAAAGAGTATCTAAAACTGCAAACATAATATACTTTTGTAGGGTACATTGTAAGCAAAACACGTTTGATGACTAATATTTATTTATTCCATCTGATTAGAAAATTAGAAAATTGTATTCGACTAACTGATCGACTGGTTCTACAATACATGTATCATATAAACAAAAAACAACATCTGCGATATTTAAACTACACCCACAGTTGCCTATTAAAATAATTTTTAGAGTAAAGACAACCGCGATGCGATATCAGTGAAAATCATTTTATTTTTCATCTTCGATCAATTTTTCTTCACTGACTTTTGAATTTTGTTCATTTGGTCATACCTGAGATTACTTTCTTGTTTATAGTATTTTATGATTCTGGTCACTAGCCAAAAATATTAATGTATATACATATATGCTTTTTAAATATACATACATATGTTTTTAAGCCCTCTAATGGTTAATTTATTATGTACATACAGTGGTCAAAAAAAACTATTCGACATTTCATATTATTTTCAATGGTGTGAAGATAATAGAGTCTGTTAAATTAACATGAAAAAGCGTGAAGATAGCTCCGTAAGTTATATTCTTTTTTGGGAGTACAGTACAAAAATGAAAATATTGATTTATACAGTACAAATATCAATTTACTTTACGAAGCCAGATTTTATTTTGATTCATATTGTTACGAAAATCAAGTTTGGGAACAACTGTCGTTTGTTATATCGCTAAAATAAATAAACAAAAGCTGTAAAAACAACTATACGTGCTGTTTATAAATAACCAGAATCGACAACAAACGTTAGCAGAGATAAAGAAAATAAAAATAACACAGCAACAACAAAAAACTAACAGCAAAGAAAACAAATAATAGACAATAAGCAAGCAACAACAAATACTAAGAGCTGAAAAAGGTAGATGTTTACATACGCATGGCTACAAAAGAACTAAAAAGAAAGAAACGGAATCTACCTGAAATATCGAGAGGTTCGAGAGCTTTCGATGTATTGTTTACTCAGCCATATAAAAAGCACATCGATGCGAACAAGAAACAGTTTTTTTTTTTTTAAGTAAAGCTAACTCAGGGAATGTGTTATTGGTGTGAAGAGAGTTTATAAGAAGTAAACTTGTGAAGCTAGTAGTGAAGTAAATACCAGTTTAGTTGGAGCTAACTCAGTAAAGAGAGTTAAGTGTGGATAACCTCTGGTTGAAAAGGTTGTGATCGAACCTAAGTTATAACTACGATCGGGTTGGAAGATCTTTAGGAAGAAAGATCTGTCGACTAATTGTTGTTGTTTACAAAGTTGTAAACAGACAGAGCAATTAAGGATAAAAATTGTTATTGCCAGCAAGCAATGGTGCACATAACTGTGTTGAATAAAGGATTTTTAAGTAAAATCAAACACAAAATTTTATTTTATTTTAACTACAATCCACGAACTCATAAATACACGTTTTTAAAAAGGTAAAAACGTAACAATATTTAATGAAAACATCATTAAAATCTAAAAATTGGGTGTCTACAAAAAACGAAACATGTTTTTTGCTTACGTTTTTAATATTATATGATTTGCCAATTTATATACATAAAAAAGTTCACATACAATATTCGATAATTTAGATAAAAGAAAAAAGTCCTTCTGAGAGGCGATATACGACCTTGAAAAATACCATATTTGGTACCAAGAACATTTTTCAAAAATCGGGTAAAAGATCAAATTGTGGGGGAATGCCATTCCACCCCATTATATCTGATTCCGCCACAGTTTGACCTTTTACACGATTTTTGTGATTTTATATGTTCCTGGTACCAAATATTGCACTTTTCAAGGCCGTATATCTCGGCTCAGAAGGACTTTTGGGTCATGGGATAAAATCTGCTGGAATCATTGATGGAATGCCATTCCACCCCAATATATCCGATTCCCCCATAATTTGATGTTTTACCCGATTTTTGTGATTTTATATGTGCCTGGTATCAAAAACGGCATTTTTCACGGCTCAGAAAGACTTTCTTTTATCCAAATTATCGAATATTGTATGTGAACTTTTTTAAGTATATAAATTGGCATATTATATAATATTAAGAATGAAAAAAAAAACATGTTTCGTTTTTTGTCTACGCCCTATTTTTAGATTTTAATGATGTTTTCATTAAATATGAATCAAAATAAAATCTGGCATCTTTGTACTGTATAAATCAATATATTCATTTTTGTACTGTACTCCCAAAAATAAATATAATTTATAACAGACTCTGTTAAAGTTACATAAATGTTAAAATAAAGAATATAACTTAAGAAGCTAACTTCACACCTTTATTATTTTCGTAAATCTTCTTGAAATGTTTTACAATTATTTGACCAAGTTAACAAAAACTACAAAATTTTTAAAGCAATATAAGTATTCGACAATCATCGTTTTTTTTCTTTTCTTTTGCTAATATGTTTGTTTATAGTTTTTATTTTTACTTTTATTAGTACCGTTAGAATTTAGGTTTTTAATTCAAAACATTTTTTCTCATTAATGTGCATATGATCGTAAAGATGTGACCCAAAGGAAAACAATCCTCTGTCGATATAGAAATTTAATAATTCATCCTTTTAAATCAGAAAAATCTGAAAACGGCATATCAGAAATTGTTTAAAAATCAAGAAAAACGTTCAGTATATAACAAAAATAAAAGTGAGAAAACTGTGGTAAACAAGGCTAGAAGTGGTAGTCTTCGAAAGACGATTCGTGCTTGAAGTGAAAAAGAATTCCAAAATTAATGCACTTTACACTAGTAAAAAGTAGCGAGGAGCACTTATGCGTTTCAGTAATATCCTAGAGAAAAAGAAATATTAAAAAAAAGCACGATTTCCATACTAGACTAGCTAGGAAGATACCCTCATATTTCCAAGAAAAATAAGAATATTACATTAGATTTCACTAAAGAGTATCTGTCTAAGCCTCCTAAGTGTACTGGGTGGATGTTATTTTTGCTGATGATCGCTAATATAACCATTTTGACTGTGATGGTAAGGTATTAGTGTATCGGAAACCCAATACAGAATTGAAAGAGAGAATTATTGTACCAACTGTAAAACAAGCCTGAGGTGGTGCTATTATCTGGAGGTGTATGGGCGGCATCAGGTGTGGGAAATTTAGCATTTAAAATAAAATTTATGACAGACCGCTGAAACATCAGAACTTTCCGCCCGATTTAAGTTCTACAAGATAATAATCCAAAGCTTACGCTCATCAATACAAAGCTTAGGCATTTATATAATTGCCCAAAAATAATGAAAACTCCACCGCAATTTCCAGATCTAAGCCCCATGGAATATTTGTGAAGTGACTTGAAGAAAAAAATTATTTCACGTGACTACAAATAAAAGTTAGAAGAAAAGATTGTCCCACTGTTTCTGAATAAACAAAAAAAATTGGTAAGATCTATGCCAGAACGTTTAAGAGAAGTTATAAGACGTAAAGAAAAAGCAAGTTGTTTTTAAGCCAACAACAAATATTTTATATTTTAAGAATATTTTCCATGTTGAATAAGTTTTTGTTTAATTTTTTTAATTTATTTTTTAAATAATACATTTTTTGCATTAGTTTCTTTTGTGATCTCAATTATTTTACTGAACATAGTTCTTTGCTTCTTAATAAAGTTCTTTCCAATTTATTTTATTTATTTTTTTTTTAATTACACGTTATATTGGTTTTTATTGATTACTAAATGAATTTGTAAGCACATGTCGAATAGTTTTTTTGACCACTGTATGTGTGTTACAGCTATTTTTGTTATAATTGATTTTAATCAAATCTTGTGCATTTTAGAAGCAACTCTACAACAACTTGTTTAATAAAAATTTTGATTTTTTTTTAAATTTATTTCTTTAGGTATCTCGTTTGGTTATTTTACATGAAGAAGCCGAAGATGGTAACGCTATGCCAGATCTCAGCCGTCCTGTACAGGTTGTATCCGCTGCAGTTGCCAATTTGGTAAAAGTTGGTCGTGAAACAATTAATAGTTCCGATGACAAAATCCTGCGTCAAGATATGCCATCAGCATTGCAACGCGTTGAGACTGCCTCGCAGTTGCTTGAAGAAGCTTCAGATATGTTGCGTGCAGATCCATATTCTGGACCTGCTCGCAAAAAGCTAATTGAGGGAAGCCGCGGTATACTGCAAGGCACCTCTTCGCTATTGCTCTGCTTCGATGAGTCTGAAGTTCGTAAAATTATTCAAGAATGTAAAAGAGTCTTGGATTATCTAGCCGTAGCTGAAGTCATAAATACTATGGAAGATTTAGTGCAATTCCTAAAAGATTTGTCTCCATGTCTAAGTAAAGTTTCACGTGAGGTTGGAGCTCGTGAAAAAGAATTGACCCATCAGGTGCATAGTGAAATATTGGTGCGTTGTTTGGAACAAGTGAAAATTTTGGCTCCCATCCTTATCTGCAGTATGAAAGTATATATACATATAGTGGAGCAACAAGGTAAGGGTGTCGAAGAAGCTGCTGAAAATCGTAATTATTTAGCATCTCGGATGAGTGATGAAATCCAGGAGATTATACGCGTACTTCAATTGACTACTTACGATGAGGATACAAGCGAATTGGATAATTTGACAGTTTTAAAAAAGCTAAACAATGCTGTCAACACTAAAGCTGAGCTGGCGAACGATTGGCTAAACAATCCATATGCCTTACGTGGTGGCGTAGGAGAAAAGGCTTTACGTCAAATCATTGAAAATTCAAATGAAATATCAGAACGTTGTTTACCTCAAGATTCATACCCAATACGCCGTCTAGCAGATGAAATCACCTCCATGGCCAACACTCTTTGTGAGTTGCGCCAAGAAGGTAAAGGAACGTCGCCTCAAGCCGAATCATTGGCGCGTAGTATACGTGAAAAATTGGGAGATCTGCAATCTCAAATACAAAACGCTGTCGTGGGTGTAGACAAGGCTGGTGTTCAACAAACTGCACATACTATACAGGGACGTTTAGAGCAGGCTGTAAAATGGTTACAAAATCCTGAAATAAATGATGGCGGTTTAGGTGAACGTGCCATAAATTTAATTGTCGAAGAAGGTCGCAAGGTAGCTGAAGGCTGTCCTGGCCACCAAAAAGCCGAGATCATGCAATTGTGCGATGAGGTAGAGCGTTTGAAACGTCAGGCAGCTGGAAATACACCGGTTGCTAAAGAAGCCGCTAAAAAATTAACACAAAAATTACACGAACTTAAGGCTGCTGTTCAGAATGCTTTAGTTAATCGCATAGTACAAGACTTTATGGACGTTAGTACACCTTTAAAACAATTTAGCGAAGCCGTAATGTTACCCGAAGGAACACCAGGTCGGGAACAGAATTTTAATCAAAAATCTAATAACTTACAAGCATTCAGTGATCGTGCTTCAAAAACTTCTCGTATGGTAGCCGCTGGTGGCGCTTGTGGGAATAAAAAAATTGCTGAAATTTTACTCTCCTCTGCTGCTAAGGTCGACTCCATGACACCACAACTGATTAATGCTGGTCTCATACGGATGAACTATCCTGCCAGTAAAGCAGCTGATGAGCACATGCAAAACCTTAAGCAGCAATATGCTGACACCGTATTACGCATGCGTACATTGTGCGATCAGGCCACAGACCCAGCAGATTTTATTAAAACTTCCGAAGAACATATGCAAATGTATGCCAAACTCTGTGAAGATGCCATTCATGCCAAACAGCCTCAGAAAATGGTTGATAACACCTCCAATATTGCTCGTTTAATCAATCGAGTCTTATTGGTGGCCAAACAGGAGGCTGATAACTCGGAGGATCCAGTATTTACAGCGAAACTAAATGCTGCAGCTAATCGTTTGGAAAGTTCTTTACCAGCTATGGTAGGCGATGCAAAACGTGTAGCAACTAATATTAATGATCCTGCCGCAGCTCAAGCATGGAAAAATTCATTCCAAAGAGTGAGAGTACCCTTTATTTAATCCATTGCTATATTGATTACATTATTTATTTTGTATTTCAGCTTTTGGGCGATGTTAGAGATGTTCGAACTGCCATTGCTCCACCTGCACCACCATTGCCCGATTTACCACCACCACCAATTCCAGAACTTAGTGCCTTGCACTTGTCAAATCAAAATGGTAAATTGAATTTAAAACTAATTATGTACATATGCACATATAATATAGCAAATTGTCAAATTACTTCTCTTAAACTTAGAGGATCAAAATAATATATCGATTTAAAAAGTGAATTTTCAAATACTCATTTACGTGAAAACTTTACTTCACGTAGAATAATTGATTACAGCGATGATTTTCAGAAGCCAGCTTCGCATTAAATATTAAATTATCTGTTTCTGATGGCTAGTTTGTGCTTTTAAAATCAATTTCATCCCACAGCAAGTCCAAGTCGACATATGTAGGTGCTTACCTAAGTACATATATAACATAAGAATTTGAAGTGTTCGTTTGATTTGTCCCCTAGTTGATTTGGCTTGAAAACAAGACTGGCTAATTTCGTATTTTTTTAAGGTATCCAAACGGTCCTATGTTCCTCTTAAGAACCTCCGGAAATAAATTTAAGACGGACTATAGCATTAATGATATTATTTTGTGTTGTTTTTGCCCTTTTTCACTTAGATAATAGGTCTGTACTCAAAAATTTTTAAAAGTTTTTACTATATTGCGTTTGTTTACACAAATACTCAGTAAGGAGAGGAGAAATAGAGAGTAAAATGGCAATTCAATGCAAGAGAACTTATTAGTTTTTGCTGAATAAATTTTTGTCACTACAAATTTTTAAGGTAAATGAAAAAAAAACAGCTGATAGAAAAGTATATCGCACTTGATCAACAAGAGGGTGTTACCTATTCAAACAACCATATTTTTTGTGTGTTAAATTAATTTTTATTGACTCAAATTACAAAATGTGTGAAAATAGTCAACATTTCGGACTCCATTCACTTTAGCTCAATGTGGCTACCTTCTGCCTTGACTAAGACAATTAAACGATTAAAAAATAAGTTGCATGCTGCACGAATACAATCTTGCGGTATTTTTGCCCTTTTCTGTACAACGGCTTTCTTCAGCGCATGCATACTATATAGTAAATTTTTCAGTTCTCACCTTGCTCTTCAAAATGGCCCAGATGGAATAGTTCATCAGATTTGCACCTGGCGAATTCGAAATGAAGTGTGGAACATGGTTTCTTAGCCATTCTTGGTTTACACGATCTTAATGAGACGGTGCCTAGCCTTGTTGGAACGTTCACGGTCTACGACAGAAATGTTTTCATGCCCACCACTCTAAAGCAGCTTCCAAAACATGCCAGTATGGATGCGTTGAAGAAAGCTATTATTCTTAGAAAATATTCAGCCTAAAAATCAGAGTTCTTTAAACGTTTAATTAAAATGTTAAAAAGGCGCAAAACTATTGGCGTTTTCTTTTCTGAAAAAATGTTACATTTCTTTATAAAATGTTCTTTATAAAATGTAAGGGAACACAAAAAAAGACAGGGCAACAAAGGGTAACATTTTTTCCAGAAAAGAAAACACCATATAGATGAAGCGAATATAAATAACTTAATGCTTATTTTCTTCAAGCTGAGCGTGCTCCACCAAGACCACCACTACCCCGTGAAGGTTTAGCTCCTCAAAGACCACCACCACCAGAAACCGATGATGAAGACGAAGGTGTTTTCCGTACTATGCCTCACGCCAATCAACCAATTTTAGTAGGTTTTCTTTTTGTTAACCGCAAAAAATAAGTTATTAAACTTTTCTATTTTTTATTAGATTGCGGCCCGAGGTCTTCATCAAGAAGTCCGTCAATGGTCATCAAAGGATAATGAAATTATTGCTGCTGCGAAACGCATGGCTATTTTAATGGCACGTCTGTCCGACTTGGTGCAATCTGACTCTCGTGGTAGCAAACGTGAATTGATTGCCACTGCAAAGAAAATTGCTGAAGCATCTGAGGATGTTACACGTCTGGCTAAAGAATTGGCACGCCAATGTACTGACCGTCGTATACGTACCAATTTGCTACAAGTTTGTGAACGTATACCAACAATTGGCACACAACTGAAAATTCTATCCACCGTTAAGGCTACAATGCTGGGTGCTCAAGGTTCTGATGAAGATCGTGAAGCTACCGAAATGTTAGTAGGCAATGCCCAAAATCTTATGCAAAGTGTAAGTAGTATTAATGCCCGCCCATTCATTATCAAATTTCTATTAATTTGTAATACAATATTTTAGGTTAAAGAAACTGTGCGTGCTGCTGAAGGTGCTAGCATTAAAATCCGTTCGGATCATACTAATCGCCTACAATGGGTCCGTCGTCAACCCTGGTACCAATATTAATTTTTTTCTATTGGTTGTTACACCAATAATACATTAATTGAATGGTTTATTTTACAATTTTTTACTTAACAAATTTCCTAACTTTAGTGCCTTACGAGTAATATTAATTAACAATAATTGTGTGAATAATGATTGATATTTATTATTAAATGCTGTTTTATTTTGTGCTCATTACAAAAATATTATATAGAAAATATTTAAAATTTGTTTCCTAATTTTGTAATTTTAAAGAAGTTACAACGAATTTGCTGCTCCCTTTATATTGTCAATCTATTGCTTTATTTAATGTTTAAAACTGAAAACAATTTGTGCAATACAATTAATTAAAGATTTTAAATTTAAAAAGAAACAATTGTTCTTTATTTACAAGCATTTAATTTAGTTTATATCACTATTTTTATTTAATCGATAGTTATAAACTATCTACATATATGTATTTTCGAAAATATTTGTCAAAATTTCATATTTTCTGTTATTTTATGCAAATGTCTTTATATTTTTATTTTTAGTATTAAAAAATATATAATATTTAAAACATATTACTTACTAATAATAATTAACTAATATTTTGGTTTATTATATTCATGTGTTTTTAAAGTGTCTAGATTTATAAAAACAAAAATTGAAATATTTAAAGGAATTTTTTATTTCGATGGTAAAATTAAAATGTTAAAATGTTTTCAACAGCTAACAAATGATTACATTTTTAAAATCAATATTTGTAAAAGAAGAGCATCCGAACTTTAATTTAAAATAAAACATTAAAAAAGTGAATTGAATAAAATGTTTAATATGACCACTATAAAGAGGTATTACAAAGCGCATCCTGTCAATGCAGTTTTTGATCACTCTTTAAAGGATTTCTAAAAGTATTCCATTAATTCAGTAGTCCTGTTAAAAACACAAGTTGTTGACTTTCGTTTTATTGGTTTTTGAAAAAAAAAAAAAAATCATGGATTCACTTTAATGGTAGCTTCTACCTCATTTCGAAAGTGATATGTATACAATGGTTTAAAGTAATACTAAGCATATTTGTAACTATTTCAGGACTGGCTTGTTTCCAAGATACTCTTATGCTAATGAGACCAATTAAGAGCACTGGTATGGAGATTTTTATCGATAGTTTGCAATAACCGACGTTTATCTGACTATGAACAACTTGTGGGTTTACTTGATTTGGGCCTATTTTTAAAGTTTGTGTTATTTTTATAGCGCTTATTGCGCTTGGTGATAGTTGCTAGTGCTCGATTAACAATTGCACTTATGTCACCTATAGATATACCCACTTTTGATAGTCAAATATTGATTTCCCTCTATTCAGCCGATGCCCGCTTACTTCGCAGTGCTACTTATCTTGTTGAAGTTCAAAAACTTCAATTATCTTACAAAATATAGATTTAGATGGAATAACAAAACCTAATAACACAAATTAAAAGTTTAATGTGGTTTACCGTAGGTCTTTTAGTTCCACTAAAATTTTTCTTTTTCTAAATAGTCTGTTTTTTGAAACAAAGCCCCATATATTCTCTACGGAATTAAGACCCGATGATTGTGGTGACCATTACAAAACTAAAAATGTACGAACTAGGTGACATGGATGTTTTTTTTTTATTTAAGATGGCATTGGAAAATATTACAGTATTTTTTGCATTAGTAATTACATCGATTGTCGTCAATGGGCCATTTCCACTATGGAAGAATGCACCTGAATGTATCGTTAATTCTTACGTCAAATTTTAAAAACATAACAAATCTTGATTACCACACACACATTATTATGGATTCCCCACCATGCTTCATACCTAGGCGAAAATCTTCTATTTGGTATCCGGCGGATACAATTTATGCTGTCGAAGTCGAATAAATTGAATTACTTTTATTGCTCCATTGCATTTTAACTCAGTTTATTTGACTAATATTGACTACTCCAAAAATATGTACAAAAAACTGAAAAATAAATTGGACCTTCACTTTTCTTCTGAAATTTAATTTTTTCTTTGAACTCTTGGGCTCTATTAGTATAATACGTCCTAAATAAGCTTTTAATGGGCATACTTGTTTAAAGCGAAAAAATAATATTTTAAATTAAACTAAACTAGAGTAAACCCTTCCACGTTGCTGGAAGCCTGTACTTACTTTTTGACTGATGTAGATAGATAACGAAGTTTTAAATTAAATGAAATTCCATATTTTCTTAAAACTGATGGTTTGAATTGACCGCCAAGTTATTTAGAAACTACAACTCTAAACATTCGCAAGATATACAAATATCAATATCGACTTTGTATGGAGGTACCATACTCACTTTTACAATCCCGTCCTCTTTTTAACTGATAGTTTTCATTTAGAACAAATTCAGAAAATTCCATTCTTTCCAAGATATACAAAAATCAATATTACCAGATGTACCGATTGTACACATAAGACATATATAGAAATCGGAACCACGGGCCCGATTTCGTGTAAACTTCACATAAACCATCTGTAGACCATCACCAACGTACCCTGAAATTTTTGTTGAAATTGGACGACCCGTTCCCGCAATTAGTGGTGACATCAAAGTGTATACTTATTTTTATATATATATATACATTTGTATTTTGAGCTTAAGGTTATGAAATAAGTAACTGCACCCAATTTTTTCGTAACATTTATGCCATAGTTGATGAGAAGTCCTCGTAAAGGTGACGTCATGTGTTAATTATATAAAAAATAAAATAGACAATAATTTTTTAAAGTACCGTTTTTGTTTTAATTTGAAACATATTGTCACTTTTGTGTCAAAAGCCTGGTTGGGATAATTACCCCAAATGTCCGAATTCGACGATAACTTAAGGACTTATGAAAAAAAAACTTAATATGCAGAACATCATCGACATTATATTTTAGTAGCTTTTCAATACGTGAAGAGATTTTTATTGATCATTGTTGGCTAACACTCTTTATCCAATAGGAATATAGAAGAATGAACAACGCTATATTTTCGTTCACGCTATAATCGAAACCACGCTCCGGAACAACCCGACTCTCAGTCGGCCAAGGATGGACAACTCAGCGACATCTGTACCAAGCTGAAGTTTTCTCCAGGGAGGAACTTCCAACAACAGAAGAACCGTTTCAACAACAACGACATATTTTAGTAATACATTCTGCATTTGTATAGTATCTCTGCATAGTAATTCTTTATTTATTTAATTTTTTTCTTCTTAAATGCTTACAAAATATATACATATGTATGTATGTACGTTATAAGGTGAATGTACCAATAATCGGCAATTTAAGACTTTTGTTTATTTCAAGCTACTGCCCTTACGCATATAAATGTGGTATAGAAATGATGACTAGTAATTTCAATTCATTAGTTTGTTTTGTTTCAAATTATTAAGTTAAATAAAAATTTTTTATTGAAATTGAGAAATTTACAGTTTTTGTGAAAAACTCCAAATATGCTAGTAGACCGCACTAATTTTCCAGTTTTCGGCATACTATGTTACTATTGTCGACATATCATATTTTAATACAGAAAATAATAAATCGAGATTGATTCCAAACTGTTACTTATTGAAACAAAATGTTTTTCACATTTCTATATGTTCAATATGATCAATCAGGCACTAAAGATAAATTCATATTAGAAAATCCTGAATATTATTTGTGTATAATTCAGATTTTGTACATAGGTTACATATTAAGGCTAAAAACGAAAAAAATAAATCTCAAAGGAATATATTATATGGAATTATATTATATGGGTTCTGAAAGCTAACCCCTAAAGCTTAAGTTTATAACTGCTATTTCAAAATGTGTCAACTTTTACCATGGAACGGTCACATAATGAGCATCCTCTCAAGCCGCTCAGTTATAGTTCGAACATAGCATGTCATTAAAGCTTTCAAATCAAGATCTCTGCGATGTCCTCTTCGGAAACAGAAAGTCATAATAAAAAAGTCATAAATAAAATAAACTTGAATTCGGGGCTTTAAAACATAAAACCGGACACTTGTAGAAAAACCCAAACGCCTTTTGGAGAAGTACGATGATAATTTGGTCAGAAAAACTTTGTTTCCGGATGAAAAATATTGACCGAACCAAAGAAGTATAATTAACGAAATGACAAGATGTAAGCACAGTAGTCTAGAGAAGTATCTGAGCTCACCACACGTGTCGAAAAGGTAATCAATCCAGTTTACTTTGAGATCACCGACTTGTATTTCTGTGTACAAGGGATCAAAACATCAGCCAAAGTTTACCAGAAATCCGTTTTAAAAGCGGTTATGAAGCCATCATCATTCCCTTTTTCAAAACCAACTGTAGATTTTACAACAGGATTTTGAGACTGCCCACAAGGCTAAAATGACGCAACTACGGCTTCTAAAAATTTGCCAACTGTGGTAGCCCTGATCTGAACTCTCTGTTTTATAAATTGACCCTTTTAGTGGTCATTTTTGCTACAAAATAAAGCCCAACATTAATTTTCTTAAGACTTATTATTGATCATTGGCCAGCGTTACTTAAGACGAGGTCGAAAAAGATATAAAGATTTCATAAATTATTATTTCTAGAAGTCTTAACGTATTTTGAGATCTCAAGCTTAACAAAACTAGTAGTAAAAACCACTGCCGACAACTGATTTTCAGTAGTGTTTTAGTAGTCGGCATTAGAGTGCCAACTAAGAAAGAAAGCTGCGAATATTAATAAATTTCATATAGCTTTGATTTACTACATAATTACTTTTATTCTTAGTTATTTAAGTATAAATACAAAAATTGCCAACTACTGGTACATGCCGACCTTAGGTGCACTCACCCTATATGCTGTAAATAAAGATAGAGACCATTGAAATTCATCTATTAGTAATTTTCTACAATTGGAAGAGGATTTCAAATAGTTAATCAGGCTTCTTCAGTTTCCATTGCTTTTCCCATTAAGTATTTCAATAATTTCATCTTATGTTGATATTGTTTTCTCCAAGTATTTCGTCCTAAAACTTTTAAATATTGGATATCTTTGTATAGTGCTGCAGTTTGTTATTTTCCTAAAGTTTACATAGCGTGAACAATCGATCGTGTTTGTTTGCATTAAATTCTTTGCCACTTAGGTAAATTAAGTCTGAAAGTGCCTTAAACATGTTGTTATTGTTATCACCCCTATTCTGCGTTTCGATTATTTCTCCGCAAAAAAAAAAAAACTGAATCGAACGAATAAGAAGACAATGATGGGAACGTATAAACAGACAACAATTCAATACGAAAACACTCATTTTTTGTTTGTTTTCATACAAGTGGACAAGCGTAAATTTATATTTTTATTAAATTTGTACATATTTTGTATATTTTCATTTCGTATTTGATAAAAAATAAATAATATAATTAAAGATGTTAGCCAGATAATAAATTTTGGACTAAAAAACAAAAATGAAAAGAGTCTCCGTCACTACATTAACAACCCAGAAAAATGCATAATCGAAAGAAACTGAACGGAATTGTAGAGCAGAATATCAAATTTGCCAAACGGAGAAAATATTGATTCGAATCGAAACGCAGAAAAGAGGTGTATATCTTTTTGGTTGTATGGCTATTTGTTGTTCAAAAAGTATATTTATCGTACATGTTTTGACAACTGTATTTCGCACGAAATTGGCGATGCAATTTGAAATCTCATAATTGATGTTCTGGAATTCGCAATTGCATAATATTTGACAATCTGAAATCGCATGTGAATTTTACTGAAACTGAAATTAAAAATTGGTCCGATCGAATCGGGAGGGGGGGGGGGGGGGGGGGGGGGGGGGGGGGTACTGTGAGGCCAGCCGCATGAATGGACCAATCGTACTTTACAACAAAAAATAAATTTGTCAAAATTTCAAACCGTTTTTGTTTTATTGCATTTTTAAATTTAAACTTCTAAATGACCCACTCTATGCATTTGTTCTATTTTTTTACAAAGAAAACAAAGCAAAGCCAATTTTTTTGAGTATAAGCCATTTGTCCAAATCATCAGAACATGCGCATATATGTACGTTCGTTTAAATTTTTGTACAAAGTAGATCTTAGAAACTATTCCAGATTTTTATTTATCGAATTTAAAATTTTGTTTATTCAAAGAAAATTTGATACTAAACATTGGTACTTAATTAATACATTAATTATTATTTTAAATACTTTATCTATGTGTACACACAAATCAATAAAACTTTAATAAAATCCTTTGAACTTAAGAGGTGGCATATATTTTTATTTTAATCTTTATTTGTTTATATAGTATTTTTTGAAATACCTACAGTTTTTAATAAATTACAAATTTGTTTATTTGAATACAATTTATATTTAAAAAACACTTTGGACATAATACAACAATGTTTATTTAATAATTACAATTTTCAACATTTATACTTTAAGTACATTTTATAATTCTTATCTAGTTAAAATGAACAATTATTTAAGACTGTAATTAGGAAAAAATGTGTAACACTAGTAGCAAAAACTTGGAATAAAATCTATCGAAATGCAATTATATGTTAAACAATATTCTTCGCATCACGTGGTATGCGATGTGTTAAATGCTGGGCTGGTATAAAACCGGTATCACCTAAATATTTGATAGAAACGTTTCCCGATGGCTGTATGGTCAACCACGTAATGGATGCATGATTAATACTTATTCTCAACCAGGCTTCAGGCGGGAATTGTAGGGCACGACAAACAAAATAACGTATGACATTGCCATGACCCACAATAAGAGTATATGTATCATTTTTCTCACTCGGGTCTGCACGGTGGAAATAACGTCTAAATCCTGCCTCGATTCTAGCACCATCACGGAAAAACTGCTACATTATTATTTGGTATTTAAAAAAGACGAGAAGGTATATATAAAATACTTATATTCAATTGCAAAAGTTTCACTCACAGATTCCTCAGGTCTCCAATGACCTACAGGCGGTTGTGGTGGTATCGGTGCACCTTCACGTATATACGGACAATGCTTAACATCTTTTGGATTAAAACTAATCTCTTTCAAAATGATTTCGGCAGTTTCTTCGGCTCTTGTCATTGTGGATACAATAACATTATTCCACTTAATTCCCAATTCATTGAGTCTCTTACCCGTGTATTTAGCTTGAAGGCGACCCCTTTCCGTCAAACGATGAGTATCGTCAGATTCGCCTGCATCCAAATACTCGCCATGTCTTATTAATATAATATGCCTGGCCACTTTTGGACATGCCTTTTCCAATTCATTGTTGTAACGATTTTCTTCTTGCGGTGAGTCATTTTTAACGGGCTTCACCAAACTTTTTGGACTGCGACAATCCCAATTGCTGTCCCACAAAGCATATGGATGAACCGGTTTGTCACTATTGGTCCAGGATGCATAAACAGTATTCTGTGGCTCTCTCATACGTTGATAGAAATAAGCACCTAAACCAGCGCCAGTACCGGCAACTACTACTCCAAATTTTCGTACACTTGCCCACATAACCATTATGCCAAACTCCTTAAAATTCTATTCCAGAAATTGGAGTTATAACCCGTAATTTATCAAAAGCGCGTACAAACTGCAATTTATACAGATGTAAACATTCACAATAGAAATTTGATTATGCTTGCCATGTCAAAGATTTTGTGAATTATAAGGATTTAAACACAAGTACTTAAGGGTAACTTACACGATAATAATTTACGTACGTAAACTCAAAGATAATATATATAAAATTCTACACGCACTTTAAAAATAAGAGTTACAATTTTATAACAGACTTTTTACATTTACACGATATGTAAAAAATCAAAACAAAGTTAAATTAAATCAGCTGTGTTAAAAGAGGTCAACAGAGCGAGCGAATAAACTGCTTATTGTACTTGCTTACATAAAACATATCTCCGATCTAAGAAAGTGTGATGATTTTTGAAAAATTTCAAAAAACAAACAGAACTATATGGCTGTAAAATTTTCATCCATATTATTTCTCTATATCGTACGCTCTCATTACATATAGAGCTTACACGATACTATCCGATCTCTTCTACACAAAAATTTGTAATACCGTGCAAGCCCCCCTTTATATGCAGGGCAATTTTAATCAAGTGATGTTATTTGTCTCAATTACTACAATGTATTTAAATAATAAGAAGGTAGCAATTTGAAATCAATAATGTCAAACAAATCATAACAAAAAGTTTATTTTACATACGCATGAGCAAACTTAGCCTTTATTTAATCTAGTATTCATACATATGTATTTTGTTTAAATATATTTTTAACGAGAAGTATAGGGTCTAAAGTAATCATTAGAAATATCTACATATGCAGAATTTCAAGCATATATTATGAACTTGTACATCAATTTTGCTTATCACCAAATTTTTTTCTTGCATTATTTTATACTTTGTTCCACTGTCTCGCAAAAAACATATGAGAACATGTACATGGTTGTATTTAAATTGTACGAACAACCATTCACAATAATAAATATTATGTTTTGGACTCAGTTAAAGACAAGGAACACGTGCATTGGACAAAGTTGTCGAAAGATTTAAATAAAATGAAAGTAAAAAGTGATGAAAATCTAGAAATACATTCTCAGGATGTAGATTCATCACAGCAATCAAATGAACTAAAGAAATCGAAAAAGAAACAAAAGCTGAACACTACTGATGAGACAATGAATGGCGATGACGAGATGGCACAGACCACAGAGTCTCAACCTGCTGATAAATCTTTGAAAAGTGTTGACACGAATATATTTAAATATTTCAAAGAGTTGACTAGTGATGAGGAAAAAGCACGCTTGGGGGCGGCATTGCATTTGTTCCAACAGCTCCAGCGCACTAAAGATGATGAAAAGGTAAGAAAAAGTTTAAACCAAGAAAGACTTCAAATACCATGTGAAAGAAATTTTGTTGCAGAGGCAAAAAGAGTTGACCTATACATTGAAGCGTTTAATACGCGGCTGTGGTGCTTCAACCAATGTTTCGCGGGCTGGTTTCTTTACGGCCTTAGTTGGTCTCTTGCGATTCTTTAGTGATAAGGAACTATCAATGGAGCAAATTTTCCAAACGCTAAACAAGGAATTGCATGTGGGCGCCACTATTGCTAATAAAGAAGACGCTGATGCGGTTGTTGGTAAAATTTTAGTTTGCGGTGCACTCTTACACTCTGATCGTTTAACTAAAGTAAATAGCGAATATTTGGAGCAAATAACCAATATTCTACTGCAGTCAACTCGTCATCGCACGTATCACGCTTCACTAGGATTTTCATTTCTAGTCGAAATTATTGGAAGTGTAAGTAAATGTTGATAGAACTATCACGTAATTTTTATCAATTAAAATATACACTTGCAGCTATCCCAGAAACAGTTTGAATCGAGTGTGTGGCATCTTTTGCAGAAGGAGCTATCTAAGCCATGGCCTAAGCAATCTTTACAAACAGTCCATTGCCTTATAGCAGTACAGAAACAGTTTCCCACCATTGTTAATGCAAAGTTTTTAAAAACTCATTTTGGAGGTTCTGAACTATTGAATCCTGAAAGTTTTCAATATTTACATAAAATTTTTTGGGAGCACAGCAATACCGACATTCTTACTCATCCAGCATTTGAAAGTTTTGGTTCCTACATTGCTTCTAGTAAATATCTTACGCAATTTTGGAGTGAGTGTGTTGATCCTGGTCTTTCCAATCCTACAAAGTTACTCGAAATTGAAACACTTAAGATATTAACTGATATCTTGGATAATCTTAACGTTGAACAGACAAATGTTCATGAATTATTAACAGATAACTTTATGCGTATGTTAATAGAAGGTTTGAAAAATCTGAAACAAAAGAAGGATGAAACTATAAAGGCTTTTTATACAGACTTTTTGGAATCATTAGTAAAATGCTGCGAAAAGTTGACAAAAGATACCGTTAGAGTAGCTGTAATTAAACGCCTTATTTTACCTCCAGGAATATTTAACATTGAGAAATTTACGGGAAATCGTATTGTTCATCAGATAATTAATACTTTAAGTGAAGAAGGCGTAATTAAAATTTTTGAACTGTATAAAAGTATATTTTTGGCAAATTTAGCGAAAAATCCTGACAACTCTTCAGAAAATTGGCTTAACTTTGAACGTCTTAATGCAGGCTATATGTTACAACATTTACTGCAACACAAGTCAGTGCATAATTCTTATAAATGGCGCGAGGAACAATTACAATTCCTTTTCACTTGCGGTATTTTTTATGCTAATGATTCAGCGGAGATTTGCAAGAAAGAAGCAGCCGGATCATTTAGCAAAGACTTTGGTGATCAGTGTAAAAATATGTTTTTCACTTGTCTGCAAACCAAGTTAAGTGATATGCAACAAGAACATCGACTGCTTTTAAGTTTGGCGGAATATTGTAATGAAAAAATCTTACAAAAGCATGCAAGCAAATATTTTAGAACACAAAAATTCGATGACTCTTTACAAAAATCATGGAAAAGTATGTTTGACAACGTGATGCAATCGAATAAATCTAGTGTACAAGAAAAAACTCACAAAAAACGAAAATCTGTAGACACAAACAGCGGAGGTAAGTTACAAATAGTTTTCAATATACTTCTTTTAAATATGGGCTTGCAATTATTCCGCGAACCCGAAATGGCTGCTCCTGCAATCGATGATTTATTAAAATGTATGGAGAAAACAAATCAACAAACAAAAAATAAAAAAAAATCAAAGACAAGCAGTGAACAGGAGACTGCGCAAAGCGAGGATCCTGAGTGGATAGAAGTTGTTGTAGACTTGTTCCTTCACTTGTTATCTCAAAATAATAGTGCTCTGCGTAATATTGTGAATGCCTTGTTTCCACATTTGTGTGATAATTTATCGCTCACGGCTGTGCATCAAATATTGGCCATGTTGGATATGAAAGATGGTCAAAATCCTTTAAGTTCTAAAAACGAAGAAGAAGAGGAAGAAGACGAAGAGGCGGAAGAAGAGGGAGAGGACGAAGAAAAGGAGAAGAATGCAGAAGACAAAGAAAGTGATAATGACGACGATGATGAGGATGAAGATGAAGACGAAGACGATGATGAAGACGACGAAGATGATGAGGATGACGATAACGAAGAAGGTGTTACCGTCAATGATAAACTACGTAATGCTATTTCTCAGGCTTTAATTGCAACCGGCTCTGCAGCTGGCGTTGACGATGATATGGAATCAATAGATTTAAATGAAATGACTGAAGAAGAAGGTCGTAAACTAGATGAAGCTTTAGCTAATGCATTCAAGGCAATGAAAAAATCAGGAGCTAATACTTCGCAAACTAAAAAATCAAAAAGTTATCGCGTGCAAACGACAACACTTATGCACTTTCGTATTAGAGTATTAGATTTAGTAGAGATTTATCTGCACGAAAAGCCATCTTTACTAATTTCGATTGAAATTATGTTAGCCCTCTTTAACATGCTGGAGTATTGTGTTGGTGAGGAACTGAAACCACTACAAACAAAAGTTGAAAAGGTTCTAACAAAACTAACTTCTCTTAAAAACTACACAACTGAAGAAGATCTAAAAGAAGACAACTTTGTTGACTTTATACGTTTAATAGTGGAAAAGAAAGCACCAGCACCTGCTTATGATATCATCAATAAATTGCGCAATAAGTGCACATGCTTCCTTATTGCTAATGCGTATAAAATTAATTCTGACGAAAACATCGATAAAATATTGCAGCTGTGCCAAGAGTACACGCAGGAATTTATCAATTCACGTAATCCGGTTATAAACATAACTTTACTATCTGATATATTTAAGCTGCGTTGGCGTAATGTTTGGAATCTGGCAGAAGACATAACCAAACACGGTTTAAATTTGCAGACACGAACATTTAGGCGTATACAAATCTATGAAATTCTATCTGTTTTATACAGAAACAATGAATTGCATAAACAAAACGAAGACCTGACCAAGAAACGATTAAAGAAAATTGAAAAAACATTAAGTAATCATATTAAGTCTCTAAGTGAAAATGATTCAATAAAACATTCTCCTAAAGAATTTCAAACATTACTAGAGCTATTACTTAATGCTCAAAAGGCACACCAACGTCTTCAAATACAAAGTGAATTATCGTCAGAGTCCACATTAAATACTGTACAAAAGCTCAGACGACAAGTACGTTTAGAATCCGCCCAAGTTTACCACCGATTTTGTAATGTTTTTAAACTGAATATAATAAGAAATGCAGAAGTGCAAAGCATATCTGATAAACAAGGTGACTCCGAGTCTGAAAGCGAGGTCGATAAAGACGTACAGGTCGCAGAGAACGGAAAGGCACCCCAACCAACTCAAAAGCGAAAATTGTCGGAAAAAGATTTGCGCAAGCTTAAAAAGCAAAAGAAACAACAGCGCTTGGAAGCCGCATCTCGAGGTCTTAATGGCGGTATAGATTTTACTCGCGAAAATGGTAATGTGAAAGCCGACGAAGATGATACAGATTCTGCGTAATCTATTTTTATTTATAAAAATGCATATGGTTTATTTCACATTTTTGTATTTTTTTATATTGTTTAAGTTTAAACTAAAAGTGTTTGTACCATTGTACGCCACAAATGATTCTTTTTTAATTAAACTGTATCATACTAGTAGTTTTAGAATTATTTTTATAATACAATATCAATAAAAATAGATATCAGTATGTGTACGTGTAATTTAAATTGTTTATCGTCTAGATTTATTATTTTTAGTAGGAAATACGAAACTAAAAATGTGAAAATTTTTCTTTCTATTAGATGTGAAGTTAAACAAAATTCTGCATATGGTTCCGTGTGTCAAAGAGCAATTAAGAATCAAGACTTGCAAGAGAATCTTTTTTCAGAATATTAGATATTAATTAGGCAACTAAAAAAATTAGCCCTCCAAAGTCTATTAATAAACTATTTCGAACAAATGAAAAATATTATGGTCAAAGGAGAGAAAGAAAGTTATTTATTTATTGCTATAATTAAAATGACAAATTTGTTGATATGAATGTATGATATTCACTTTAATACTTAATATATGACCATTTTTTGTTTATTATGGCTTATATTCGTTTTAACATATACTGCACTAAATTTCTACAGGAGTCTCCTGCTATTGTTTTACTCAGTAATTTATACAATTTAATTTTGAAAATTATTTTAAAGTTATTTAAAAAGAAGTTAAGGAATTATGTCAATTCATAAAAAATATCAAAATTAAAATTTCATTCGATTTTTATTTCACTCTATTTCTGTTTTCAGAACATAAATTAAAAGAATTGTATACCATTAAAAGATATTTTAATATATTTAAGCTAATTTTCATAAGATAAATTAGTATATACAGTATGATAATCTTCTGTTATGATCAGCGTTACAGTTTAAATTAGACTCCTTTTTTAGCTATCTTGGCACTTTTGATGATCCTTGCTTAAAATGATTCAATTCTGACTCAACACATTTTTACTCTGGTATAAAATTACGTTTATAAAACACGTTTCACAAAGAAGAGTACTTGTATGTGTGTTGTTTATTAATGGCAAAAGGAGAGCTTTCATAAGAAACTGCTTTTGAATGTTTAACTATCAGTTCAGGAAAACCGAGGCTGAAAAAACCATTGCTGAACTTAATGAAATTGATATTTTTGATACTAAATACAAAATATTAAGTTTTTATCAAAAATTTTGTAAGGAAATAATATCAAGAATTGATATGATAGATACTTGGAGTTCATGCTTTCCTCTTTAAATTTATTGGAAGAATATTTAGAAGATTGGACTCCAAGTACAGAACTCCAGCAAAAGTACAATCAATATAAATTTTCAAAAAACAATAAATAAAATGAAATTTTGCATATTCAAATCCATAAAAGTTGCAAAAACTATATGTTTGCACATTTTAATGCTTACAAGCATAACATACATACAAGTGTATTATATTAAAAACCATTAATAACAAAACATAAATAATGTAAATTGATGAGATATTAAAAAAATTTTTGTAAAAGTACTGTATTTTTAAAATATTTAGCTTACAATAATTAAATGTAGATATCTAATATTTGTTAAATGTAAAATTTTCTATTTTTATTTTTTTATTCAATATACCGAAGTGAATATGTTTCCTTTGTTTGTTATAAAAGATGTATGTATAGTATGTACATAAATAAATCTAAAATGACAAAAATTTCGAGTTTTATTCTTATTTTATGGTGAGTGGCCTTTAAAAAAAAACTTTTTAAATTACTTTTTTTGGCTCTTTTTGAAATTCTTCAACGGCAACTCTGGTTATGAAATCATTACGATGTTCCCCCTTCTTTTTGTGAAATTTTAGTCTTTTCATCTATGATAAAGTTCGCTTTCATTATTTTTTGCAATTTGGTGTGTAAGAATTACATATTCCTCTATGATAATAGTTTAAAATAAAAATTTCTATACGAACCATATCCGTTGTATGGCTTTTTGTTTTCAAATTTAAGAAAAGACTTTCTAAGTTGTGACCACGGCAAACTTAATTTCATAGTTTAGATAGCATTATGGTATTGGTCTGCCATTTAAAAAGAATGATCTATAATTTAGTAAAAACCGATGGCAATATCGCAGCTAATCACGCCTATTCTGATTTTCGATTATGTGTCCGCTTTCAGTTACGTTTCGATCAAAAATCAGTATTCCAACATAAAACAAAATCGAAAGAAAAAGAAGACAATAATTTCTTCAAAAGCATACGAGTATGAAGTATGGAACAGAAACAGCAAAATACACAAATTTTTATAAAAAGTAGTGTATGCACTAAGGGGTTCAATAAGAAAACACAACATTTTTGTTTTTTGTTTGCCTTTTTCAACAAGTGGACAAGCGTAAATTAATATTTTTATTAAATTTTTGTTACATTCTGTATATTTTCATTTCGTGTTCAATAAAAATAAATAATCACCCCTACCATGAATAACATGGGAAATTTTTATTCCCATGAAATTTTCATTCCCCTCGAAGAGAAAATTGCTATCATGAATATCCCATGAAATTTTTGTTCCCTTTTTACAAGCTATCATTTTACGTTGAATATTAACAAAAATAAATAAAGAAAAAATGTGCGAATTTTTATTAAACAGTAAAACACGTAATTATTATTGTTAAAAAAATTGAACAAAAATTAATTAAAATTAAAACAAACTTCTGCAAAACAATTATCATGCAAAGAATTTCACAAACAAAAGCTGAAAAAGAAGTAAAGAACAAACTTTTCTTCAGCAAGATGGGCGGAAAGAAATTGGTGACTATGGCCAAACAGTAACAATTTTAAAATGGCTTAAACGCGAAAGAATCTGATGACTCGGAGGAGGTCGTCGCTTCCGTTGTTGTCGATATCTTTTTTTTGTGAGTGAATTTAAAAATGCAACCAACACGTCTCCTAAACTACAGAAAATAAATCGTTTACTCTGCATTTTATAGTGAATTATATTATTTTGCACTTTATTTACACTTCTAGTCCTAAAATAAGTTAATAAAAGCTTTAATTTAATTTTATTAAGGAATAAATACTTAAATGATAAATGCAACTCCCCAGCAAAAACGATGTGAACAAATCAATGGGAAAGCGAGGGAAAATACTATTCACGATCAGGGGAATTCTTACAGGGCTATCATTCCCCTCTGAATAATCAGAAAATATTTCATGGGAAAATTATTCATGATTGTGAGAAATGGGAAACATTTCGAAGGGAAATTATTCATGATAGGGGTGAATAAGTTTTTTATATAATAAGTTTTACGGCCAAATAATACATTTTTAAACCAAAAAACGAGAATCAAAAATCTCCGTCACAACCTTACAACTTAGAAAAATGTAGCTACGATCATAATGCAGAATACATACAATCGAAAGAAAGTGAACAGAATCGAAATGCAGATACCCCATATATGATAAACGGAGAAAATTTCGATTCGATTCAAAACGCAGAATAAAGTTTGTTTGATTTTTATACTTTCAATTGTCGCGTGCGAAATATCCTTTAATTTATAAAAAATCAATAAAAATTTAATTTTTTTAATGTTTTATATATCATTTAATTTTTGAAATACGTTACTATTTTATATATTAAATGAAATTTCGAAATATCTCAAGTGTTTTTTAATTCTATCTGTATTAGTAACGAATTTATACTTTCAATAGTCGCCTAGTGTATATACACGTCTAACGTTACTACTAATAGTATCTAAAGGTGGAAATACATAACTCGCGTTATGAACATTGTGCTTTTTAGGCTGCTGTCAAAAAAAGTTGAAAAAGTTTATTTCCATAAAGCAAGGTACGTACAAAGTGTGCAACATCTCTAACGTGAAAAGGTTGGTCAGCTTTCAACGTTTAAGGCGTTGACAGGTGATGTGTTCAATTGTTTTAAAAAACGAAATTAATTCAATGAATTAAAAAAAAAACTTGAATTAAATATATCTCACTCTAGAGTTTTACATGTACAATAATATAAACAAAAGAAAATTAAGCAATTAGCTAAAGCGTGTTGTATAACCTGCCGTTGTTAAAGCCTTGAAAATCTTTAGGTAGAAGTACATAACAAGCATTAGTGCGTGCGTGAGTGAGCTCTTGACTTCTGCACAAAAAAAGTTAAACTAGTGTATTTGCATAGAACGAGTTATATATATTAAAAACATTTTGACACGGTGGCGTCAGAAAGTTGATAAACTTTCAACTTTTTAACGCGTTGTGTATTTCTGACAGCTATCAGCTGACAATAGAAAAATAAACAAACGAATATGAATCATTTTTCAATGTAATAATAGGAAAACAAATAAAAAACAGCTTACAGAAAATGTTTTTTTAACGCGTGTTGTGTAACTTGCACTTTTTTATGCGCGTCAATTTTATAACACGATAGTTGACGAACGAATTAATGCGTGTTATGTACTTCTACCTTTAAAGTACCAAGCGCGCTAACGCCCAACGTGTGTTATATAACTTTTTAAATGTCCATTAGTTCTATGCAAGAGATTCGTAAAAGTTTTTACGGAATCTAAAATTTGGTTTGAGTTCTTCATTTTATTTTCCATATACTCTTTAATATTTTCCATAAAACTTTCTCCAATTTGTCTGTAAGTTGCAATAATTCTTTTAGATGTGCTTGGATTTACAATCCTTCGGTGTCATCTCTCTCTTCTCAGCTGGTTGGATTTTTTTGGCTTATTTAGTTGTGAATTGTTTTTTCTGATGGTGACTCTGAATTTATTTTTCAACATCCTACACAACCTATATTTTTTATGCCTATAACCTCCCTCTTGTTTCGATAAACGAATTTGGTTGTATGGGTCCCCACCTGTCGTGGACATTTCTATTTTATTCCAAAAGTTTTATTCTTTATTGCCAGGAAATCTAAAACTTTATAGTTTATTTTACCTACATATGTATATAGGGTGAATGCAGCTAAGGTCGGCATGTACCAGTAGTCGGCAATTTTTGTATTTATACATAAATAACTAAGAATAAAAGTAATTATGTAGTAAAGTAAAGCTATATGAAATTTATAAATATATTCAGCTTTTTATAATTTAAAAACAATTTGAACTTAGATTAGTATTTTTGACAGTATTTTCCTCTAACTAGTTACTGTCTTTCGGTTTTTACGACAATGCTTGTTTTCTTAAAAAAATTTAGTGGGAGTGCCGAATTAATAATTTCAATAATTACTTTAAAATAATAACTTTTCAATCGGAAATGTTTTCTAAAGGTAGAAAACTGTTGAAACATGGTTATAAAAGTGAAAGAGCTGAAACCAAAATTATTTTTCTCTAATTTTAAGCGATGCCGGAAATAGAAACGAAAATTTTTTAAATATTTCAGTAGTCAGCACTCTAACACCACTGAAAATCACTTGTTCCTATGGTCGGCAGTGGCTTGTACTACTAGTTTTGTTAAGGTTGGGGTCTCAAAATACGTTAAGACTTCTGGAAATAATAATTTATTAAATCTTTATATCTTTTTCAACCTCGTCTTAAGTAACACTGACCAATGAAGAAAATTAATGTTGGGATTTAGCAAAACATGACCACTAAAAGGGTCAATTTGTAATACAGATGGTCCAGATCAGAGCTACCACAGTTGTCAAATTTTTAGGAGCCGCGTTTGCATCATTTTATCCTTATGGACAGTCTCAAAATCCTGATGTAAAATCTACAGTTGGTTTTGGAAAAGGGAATGATTAAGTGGCTTCATAACCGCTTTTAAAACGGATTTCTGGTAAACTTTGGCTGATGTGTTGATCCCTTGTACACAGAAATGTAAGTCGGCGACCTCATTGTAAACTGGATTACCTTTTCGACACGTGGGGTGAGCTCAGATACTTCTCTAGACTACTGTGCTTACATCTTGTTATTTCGTTAATTATACTTCTTTGGTTCGGTCAACATTTTTTATCCGTAAACAAAGTTTTTCTGACAAAATTATCATCGAACTTCTCCAAAAGGTATTACGTTTCAAAGCCCCAAATTCACGTCTATTTCAATGATTCGACATATGAACTTTTGCGTGATATTAATTTAACGTGTTATGACTTTCTGTTTCCGAAGATGATATCGCAGAGTTCTTGATTTGAAAGCTTTAATGGCATGTTTAGTTCGAACTGTAACTGATGCTCATTATGTGTCCGGTCCATGGTAAAAGCTGACACATTTTGAAATACCAGTTATAGACTTAAGTTTTAGAGGTTAGATTTCAGGAACCATATAATATAATTCCATATAATATATTCCTTTGTGATCAATTTTTTTTTCGTTTTTAGCTTAAACATGTAACCTATGTACAAAATCTGAATTATACACAAATAACGTTCAGGATTTTCTGATTTGAATATATCTTTCGTGCCTGATTGATCTTATTGATCATATAGAATGTAGAAAATATTTGTTTTAAATAAGTAACAGTTTGAAATCAATCTCGATTTATTATTTTCTGTACTAAAATATGATATGCCGACAATAAGAACATGGTATGCCGAAAACTGAAAAATTAGTGCCGCCTACTGGCAAATTTTGTGTTTTTCACAAAAACAGTAAATTTCTCAATTTCAATAAAAATATTTAAATTTAATTTTTTTATTCTGAAACAAAGCAAACTAATGAATTGTAATTACTAGTCATCAATTCTATACCACATTACATGGATATATCCACAAGGTTTTGTATGAATTTAATTAGAGCTTCGTCCTGTGTTTATTTATTTATTTTTTTGTTTTTCCCCCATATAAATAGATTTATTTGTTAAACAACAACAAAGATTTTAGTTTTTTTTTTAATAAAAATGTGAAAAAGCCAATTTATAAAATGTTGTTTTCAAAACAATTTTAATTTGATATTGTCGTTTTTCATCACGTATTAAAACCTATCCACTTCATTAAGAACAAGTTAGAATTTGAATTTAAGAAGACTATGCGAAATTTCTCGACACACAATAACATTTGCCGTTTTCAAATAGATTTGAATTAATAAAATCATGGTGTAATAAAAATAGTATGATAAATTTTCTTGAATTTGGTACTAATATGTAGTCAAAAATTAAGTAAACATGAAAAGCTATTTACAGAAATAAATACATACATATGTATGTACATATGTATATTACATTACTTAATTAATTAAAAAACTGATAATAGGGCTGTTTTGTTTTACTTCATGGGTAAAGTTCAGTAAAATGAGAGTTAACAAAAATTTCTCTCAATATGAGACAAAACGCACTAAAGTACGCGAACGCAAAAAGCCACAAATTTTACTAGAAAAATAAACGTAAATTTTTTGACATTTATTCAATGTTTACATTATTTCACTTAATTAATATAAATAAAATAATACAAAATTGGTTTATAAATATTATTTAAAGGTTTAAAAACTCTGTGAACACAACTTGCAAATGTATACGAAACACAAACACCATATATTCGATTATGATAATTAAACAAAATCAGTTTTTTTAAATAAACAATGAGACGGAATTAAATGTTGGTTATTTACACCAAGTTTTTAAGCCTTTTTAATTCAACTTTTCAATTTTTTTAATTTTGTAAAACAAAATTGGTTTCTACTTTATTATTTTTGTAATTTGCTAGACAGCTGACTGTTGTTTACCTGCACAACAAGAACAATTTTACTCTCAAAATTTCTCTCATTTACCCAATTTTTGCGTACGGGAACGCTTTTCGGTAAGATTGGATCCCAATGTGGAGTAAAGAAACAGACCTAATACATCCGCTTATTATTATAATCAAGTGTCAGTCTGTCATAAACGAATAAAAAGTTTTAAAGGTACACATTCAACGCTTTGCCCCACGAAAAGTCTGGCCACAATAAAATTAACAATAAATCGTTGGCAACGCGAAATGTCAAAATTTTGTATCAAATTTGACAAAATTGTTGGTAGTGTTACTTTTCTTTACACCTGCCACAAAAAATTATTGCAAATAATTTTGTTTTATTCGCTTAATGAATTAAATTTTCAACAATTTTTTTGTATTTCGGTAGAGTATTATACGAAGCCAATTGATTTTGTCAATTGAAAATGAAGAAAGTGTTAATGGTGGCGGAAAAGCCATCTCTGGCTGCATCGTTGGCACAAATTTTATCAAATGGAAGAAGTACATCCAAGAAAGGTTAAATTTAGCAGTGATGTCACTAATGTGATAGTAGTGATTCTAATATTATAATACTTACCTATTTGTAGGAACCAGCAATTCCTGTTCGACTCACGAATGGACGGGGCCATTTAAGGGCTCCAATGTTCTCTTTCGCATGACTTCGGTATGTGGCCATGTAATGTCTCTAGACTTTTTAGGCAAATACAATTCTTGGGATCGAGTAGACCCTGTAGAATTGTTTGACTGTCCCACCGAAAAGAAGGAAGCCAACCCTAAACAGCATATGCGTAGCTTTTTGGCTCAAGAAGCCCGAGGATGTGACTATTTGGTACTCTGGCTTGATTGCGATAAAGAGGGAGAAAACATTTGCTACGAAGTCATGGACGCAGTTTCGAGGGTAATAAATAGCGTTTATTCCCGAAATGTAACGTATCGAGCTCACTTTTCTGCGATTACGGAAAAAGATATTAAGGGGGCTATGGAATCTCTCGGATATCCGAACGAAAATGAAGCTAAATCAGTTGATGCCAGACAGGAATTAGATTTACGTATCGGTTGTGCATTTACACGATTTCAAACGAAATTTTTTCAAGGTCGTTATGGTGATTTGGATGCTTCTTTGATTTCTTATGGACCTTGCCAAACTCCAACACTAGGTTTCTGTGTAAAGCGTCATGATGATATACAGACTTTTAAACCCGAAAGCTTTTGGTATTTACAACTGACTGCTGGTCAGCCAGAGTTTGCCTTTGAGTGGGCCCGTGGACGTGTATTTAAAAAAGATATCGCTATTATGCTTTTAAATACAGTTAAGAACCAAAAGGAAGGCGTGTATGTATTATGTTTAGCTGATAACGATAATTTTATTAGAAGTGTTAATCGAATTTCCCTTAAAATTAATTTAGAATTGAAAGCGTAGTCTCAAAAGATCAATTTAAGGGGCGGCCACAAGCCTTAAACACAGTGGAGCTGATGCGTATTTGCAGTTCAGGCTTAGGTATTGGACCATTTCAAAGTATGCAAATTGCCGAACGTCTTTACACACAGGGCTATATAAGTTATCCACGTACTGAAACCAATCAGTATCCAGCTAATTTTGATCTTAAGTAAGTTAATAATTAAAAAAATAAAGCAAATTATTACTGAAACATAATGGTTTATTTGCAGCGCTGTCCTACATATTTTAAAGCCTTCTTCAGAGTTTGGTGCAGAAGCTCAGTCTATTCTGAATGATTTTAATCCACCTAGAAAGGGAAAAGATGTAGGTGACCATCCTCCTATTACGCCTATGAAATTAGCATCACGCAGTGATTTTGATAGGGACACATGGCGAGTGTACGATTTTATTTGTCGTCACTTTTTGGGCACCATATCAAGAGATTTAAAATATCGAACAACAACAATTAAAATGCGTATTGGCACGGAATATTTTTCCTGTACAGCTAATGTGTTAATCGACCCTGGTTTTACAAAAGTAATGACATGGCAGGCGTTTGGTCGTGATGATACTGTACCAACATTCGCTGAAGGTGAACGTGTTCCAGTCAATGATGTTCGCCTGGCGGAAGGTCAAACATGTCAACCGGATTACTTGACTGAAGCGGAGTTAATAACTCTAATGGAACAGCATGGCATTGGTACGGATGCCTCTATCCCGGTACATATCAATAATATATGTCAGCGCAATTATGTAACAATTGAAAGTGGACGTAAACTTGTACCCACAACTTTGGGTATCGTTCTTGTACATGGCTATCAAAAGGTAAGAAATTGTAAATGAGATTATAAAACTTACTAATTATTTTTGTCATGTTTGCCTTAATAGATTGATCCAGAGTTAGTTTTACCAACAATGCGTTCAGAAGTTGAAGGCATGTTAAATCTTATTGCTAAAGGTTCAGCCGATTTTAATGCCGTTCTTAAGCATGCTCTTGAAATATTCCGTTTAAAATTTTTATATTTTGTCAAAAATATATCGAATATGGATAGTTTATTTGAAGTCTCATTCTCGCCATTGGCCGAATCTGGCAAATCACATTCGCGTTGTGGAAAATGTCGACGCTATATGAAATACATTCAAGCGAAACCAGCCCGCTTACACTGCTCGCACTGCGATGAAACCTACTCCTTGCCGAATGGTGGTAATGTTCGAGTGTACCGTGAATTCAAGTGTCCATTGGATGATTTTGAATTGTTGGCTTTTACTACGGGCACGAAAGGACGATCATATCCATTCTGTCCTTATTGCTATAATCATCCGCCCTTTAGGGATATGCCAAAAAATGGTGGTTGTAATTCTTGCACTCATCCTACCTGCCCTCATTCCTTGAACTCATTAGGTATATCGAGTTGTGTAGAATGTGAACATGGTGTTTTAGTATTAGATTGTACTTTGTCTCCGAGTTGGAAAATTGGTTGCAATAGATGTGATGTCATTATCAATTGCTTTAAGGGTGCTACTAAAATAACTGTTGAAGGTAACTATTCGAATTTATTGGTCGTTATTTTTGCGTAATAGCATCATATTTTCTTATAACGTTGCAGAAGAAAAGTGTGAAGAATGTGGCGCCCAAAACGTAAAGGTACAATACAAATCTGATAAAACGAAATTTAAAGACGGTTCGGAAGAGAAATCTGGTTGCATATTTTGCTCTTCAGATTTTACTCATTTGGTAGAGAAGCATCGAGCTGTTGCTTCACGACCAGTAAATATCAGAGGTGGTCGCGGTGGTCGTGGTGGCAGAGGTGGTAGTAAAGGAGGTCGTGGCGGCAGTAGAGGTGGTCGCGGAGGATCTCGTCAGCCAAAGGATAAGATGGCGCAATTGGCAGCATATTTTGTTTGAGATGAATTTAGCTCAAAACTAAATGACTTAAAAATATCAATTTATACAATGTTGTAAATTACAACATTTAATGCATTTTATTTTCAATATTTATATGTTTTACTGAATAACAAATTAAACAATGAAGTATAATTGTTTAATGCATTTATAATAAATTTTTATATATACAGACGTATATGATGTTTAAGACAAGAAAATAAAGTGATAAAAAAACAGCAAGTTATGTGTTTGTTTTTGTCTTTTTTATAAGGAATTATACATCATTTGCAGAATTTAATAAATAAATCCCAAGTTAGCTTTATTTAATTTTTACAATATTTTCACTAAAAAGTTTAATATCAAATGATGTGAAATCGAAAAATGTTAGCAAAACAACATTATTTTAAGAAACAATATTCAATGGCATCGTAATTAAAGAATGGCCATGGGAATAGTGCATAATTTTTGTTTCTTATGCCATCTGAATCTCATAGCAATGACATTGACACTAGCAATTTCACATAATTTGCAATACATGTATGTATATGTATGTTTGTATTGTACAATAAGTATAAATGGGAAATTTATAAAAATACATATACAATAGGTTTGTACATCGTACTATTTTTGGGTAAAGTCAGAGAAATTAAAAAATAATTAAAAAGTATAAAATATTGAATGATGGGAAGATAACGGAAAAAAATTCAAAAAACTGTTGTCAACTTTATTTAAAAACAAAAATTTAAATTTTAACAATTTTACGATATGGATACATAAGCCAAATACCTACATATCGTTGCTCTTATGAAGAAAGGCTCTAACTCATATTTTTTCGCAATTGATTTTTTTAAGATTCCGACACTGTCACAAAAATTTAATGCAAAAGTATTAGAAATAACGGATTTACAAGCAGTTGTAAAAAAAAACTCATTTACAAATTTTCTTCTTGCAAAAAGCACTAAGCCGCCAAGTGTATAATAAGAAGATCGTAATCTAAACATTAAATTTGTATTTGATTTTTATTAAAAATGCATTTAAAAAAATAGTTACATTTTGTTAGTTACTGTTTCTAATATGTCATTACCTCTCCTGTAAAATTCAGATGATATGAGTGAGAGTCTTTCCGATATGCAAGAATTATTTTTTATATTATCGAAAAAAACTTAAATTGTTTTTCTATCTTCCTCCTCCTAAAAAATTTATTTAATAATGTGCGTCTACATCTTAATCTGCTACTTCAGAAATTCCAAATTAAAATTCGTAGAGTTTTTGTCATATTTAAAGAAATTGAATATGACATGGAATTGCAGTTTCTAATGTGAAATTTTACATTTATGATCGTTAATATTTTTACCTCACAGAGATAATCACAACTTTGAAAAATACTACAAATGATGTTGAAAAAGAAAGCTTGCTTGTTATTCATTCGAAAAATGATTTTACTCCGAATATACATTCCCACACAATTAACTAAGCTCTTGCAATTGCTTAATGGTATCAGTAAATGGCTCATGATACTGATAAAATGAGTAATAAAATGCTAGAAAGTGTATTAATAATTAAAAAAAACTTCTAAGTGAACGTAATGTTAATGCTGCTGTGGGGTTACTCCGTAATTCAATTCGAAAAGTTGTATCTTTCGGATGGTATATTCGATACGAAAACTAAATTGTATTGTCGAACGCTTTCGAATATCAAGGTATTAATACGTATGAGGGTAAAAAATAAGTACATATATATTAAGCAAATATTTCAAGATTTTATAAAAAGCAGGAGTCTAGCAACACCTTGCCAAAACTCTTTGTTCGGAAATACTGCCGAAGTCGCATTCCTGACCCTGTAGTCCGTAGATCCCAGCTTCTATAAAGTGGCAGAATGGCCAAAATCCTTAAAAAAGCTCTTAACAGCTCCCTTCTTCACCGCAACCTCCAGACAGGTTAAGGCCAGGATAATGTCAAGCGCTACCTTGAGCACCACCACAGCCTTGACACTTGTGGTCGAAACCAGGGCAACCTTCACCCCCTTCGAAGAAGGTAAATCTGCTTAAAGAAGCTCCCGTAAAATTTTGGCTAAGAACGCCAAGCCGGGTACCACCGCTACTGCTGGCTCGCGGATTCAGTACTGGTTACTATACACCTTCTAAATCTGCAGCGGCAGAGCTAACAATCCAATTCTAGCTGACGCCAAGACATTTTGAATCAAGTCGGCAACGTTAATCGAATGTATCAATTCAGAAACCAATCCTCCTTTTGCACACACGCTAAGGTGAGCGCAAGCTTAAGCGCTTATAGAACGCGAAGTTCGCCAGCCCGAATTACTACCTTGATCAAAAAGTTTCCGGAATAACCCCAGTATGGCGGTCCGATCGTTCCGATTTAAGTTTTTTTAGTTTTTTTAAGTTGGTACACTTGTTGTTGATATTTCCGCTTATTCTTAGCGTCTTAGCTTGATATTTGCAAAAGCAACGTAGCCAAGAGTACATCTATCTCTATGTGTGTTGGCAATTTTTACACTTTTGACTGTCTTGAGGTCGTAAAAGACATGAATTGAAAGGCTGAATCCGACCCCACATTCATTAAAGGATCATTACTGGAAACGAGACGTTGGTTTATGAGTACGACACCCAATCCAGACATCAGGCAACTGAATGGCGTTCACCAAATGAGCCGATACCAAAAAAAAACTACGTCGTTTTCAGTCAAAAAAGAAGTATTCAGTCAATGCTCACGGTTTTCATGGATTAAAACAGTGTAGTGCATCATGAATTTTTGCCAGACAGTAAAAAAACAGTATTATTTGGTCGTTATGAGATGTTTGCGTGAAGCAATTCGCCGAAAGAGACCAGAACTGTGGACAGAAAACTCGTGGATTTTGCACCATGATAACGCATCGTCGCACAGTGCCATCATTATTCGAAATTTTTTGACGAAAAATGCAACAAATACCATCCAACAGCTACCGAATTCACCTGATTTGGCTACCTGTGATTTTGTTTTGTTTAATCGAGTTAAAAAACCATTACGGCGAACGCGTTTCAGCAGGCGAGAGGAAATAATGGAAAAATCGCAGGAAGCACTGATGCACATATCGAAAACCGTATAAAAAAATGCAAATCTTAAGCTATGATGCTAAGATTTAGCGGGAGATTCAACAAAAGATGTGGCAACTTAACAAAAAGAGAAACTCAAATCGGAACGATGGGACCGCCACACGGGGTTTATTCCGGGAACTTTTTGATCAAGATAGTATATCTAGATTAGACTCAGTCGCTTCTTCTGTTCGAAGATGAAAAAGATAGGCTGTTCTGTGCTAAAGTCCACGTGTATGAACGTCCTCCCTCCTCCACAAAGCCGGATGCTCCTCAAAAGAGGCAGTCCTCCAAACGGCGAAACATTTCTCCCTCAACGAAGCCTTCTAAACCTCTTAATAAGGTTGTTAGGAAGGATTAACTTGGACTGTAATTGACAATAGCCACCCTGAGGGACCCATCGCTCTCGTAATTGAAATCTTAAAATTTTATTAGAAGTTATCCTCCAACCCAGTTCCTTCACCTAGTTACCGAGGTGCAGGGTGGTTTCAAGGGCACATCAAGGTAGTAGTTTGCTCAGATCTCCGTTCCATAAAGCTCTACAAAACTTCTATCTCAAAAATTTGTGTGGTCTGGCCAGGGGCTAAGCTTGATGCTATCCCGTTGGACCACATCCCCCGATCGAGAACTCATATTCCGGCCGAGACTCCTCTTACGAAGAAATAGTTCATATTCTGAAGTTCAGCAACACCGAGCTACCCACTGATAACTGGAGAGTAACGAGGGTTAGTGAGGCGAAGGATAATACTCGCTTTGCGACTGTTAACCTCAATGAACAATCTGTTGTTCTCATGATCAAGACGCGCTATGGCGTGATCAATTATGGTTTCGGATCTATCATTCTGGATATTTATAAGGATGATATGATCGTAGGACTCAGCATGCTCAAGCCGATCCTGCGGGTACAGTTTGAGAGTTTCGTTCTGGTTACTGCGGAGGTGTCAAACAAGGATGTGAAAATGCAATCCTCGCAAGACTTCTCGTCTTATAGTACCATCACAATATTTGAAATTTCGATACTATGTAGATCGATCCCGGCGCTCCCTTTCATTTATCGGAGGAGAACGACGCGGATGCGACTGTGATTGCTTTCAATGTTGAGAGTCAACCAAAAAATCTTCATCAGTCTAAGACGCGTTAGCTGCTCTGCTCCTGCGTCTTGCCAAAGCAGACTGGGTGCTAGCTCATTCTCGTCCAACTAGAACTATGGCTTGTATTCTGTATTCTGGTCAAAACCTCTATTAATGCTTCTCTCTTTCATAGATTCAGTGACAAGGACACCGTGGCGATGGTGGTCGGTGTGGATGAAAAACCTTTCTGGATAGTATCCTCTTATTGTGCACACGACTACGGCTTTAATTCCCGCAGAAGCCCGTATGTTGGTTGCAGAAGCGCACGGACAAGACACTCCGATTCTAATTGGTTGCAACGTCAACATCACGAAATGTATAGCAGTTCGGACTCTAACGAACGATGTGAGTCTCTTTTTGATTTTATTGTTGCAAATAATCTTAGTATTGCTAACAGCGGTGATGAATCAACCTTTCTTACCTCTAATATGAGAGAGATATTGGACATTACCTTGATTAGTAAATACGCATTTGGCATTATTATGGACTGGTATGTGTCTGATGACTGTTCTTTTCGGATCCCAGGTACATAACCTTCTCTGTCAATATGACAATTTCCCCTCGCAGGGAAAATTGCTGCTAAAATTTGTCGCTTTTCAAGGAGAGACTAGAAACTAGACTTTCACGGTCTCCTTCTCTTATCCGGAATTGTAACCTCGACAAGGCTTTCCGTGTATATGGTTAGGTTTGGGCCTCTCTGGTGGAACTATGATGAGGACCTACGCAGCCAATAGGCCCAAGCAACTGGCGAATGGGAATTGTACAAGTCCAAGAAGATGGATCTAAACTATGCGGTTAGACGTGCGAAAAGAGCCCCATGTACGAGCTTCTGCGAGAGCGTTGAATCCTCTTTCAAGGTCAGTAGACTTTGCAGAGTGTTGAGCTCTACTATCAGATCTCTCGACTGCATTGGGAGGCCTGATAGCGGCTGGACCAACTCGGACAGTGTTTCCCATCACGAGCCTGGTTGCTAACTTTTCGCTTGAGATATAAAAGCGCGCGCTTATAAAGAAAATTTATCAGTTGTTTAATTAACTCGCTGAAAATAACATGAAATTCTTCTTTATTTACATATTGGCTTCATTTACTGGTTTAGAAAGAGCTGAAGTAGAACCAGAGTTTGATAACCGTATTTAAATGGTCAATATGCTGCTGTCGCTCAATTCCCCTACCAGGTTTATTTATTAGTTAATCTTATCAATGGCATGGCCAGATGTGGTGGTTCTTTAATTGGTTACACATGGTATTGACTGCTACTCACTGTACCGCTGATGCAGAAACCGTTATGGTCTTCTTGGGTGATATCAGATTTACAGAGGCTGTTACACCGTTTCTAAAGAACGTATCCACGTAAATCCTGACTGGCATAATCAATCAACTTCATTGGGCGATTGATTTCTTCAAACCTTTCAAATATCACGGACCGGATAGCATTATTCCGGCTGACATCCAGTATGGGAAAAAACCTTGTTTTTCCCTGGCTATTAGAAACTTATAATGCTTACCTGAACCTCAGTTATATTCCTACGTGATGGAGGAGTGCAAAGGTGGTGTTTATTCACAAAGCTGGAAGATCAACACATACCAATCTTCATGACTTCAGACCCATTCAGAATTCTTAATCTACATATTAGGAACTCCATCAGTCCTTCGCGCTTGTCTCCTCTAAACACGGCTATACGAGAAGTAGATCAGTTTAGACAGCACTCAACTCGCTAATTTCGCAAGCGGAGAAATCACTACATGTCAGGAAGTACACTCTCCAACTCTTATTTGATACTGAGGTAGCTTTCAACAATGTCTGTATCAACTTAACCGTAAGGGCTCTATGTGACCTAGAATCTCTCGGGAACGTACAGAGAGAGAGAGAGTGGTAAATAGGGGCACTTTTCAAGGGGGTGTCCTTTCATTACTCGCCTTTCATTACTCGTGATCGCCTATGCGAATAATATCGGAAAGGTTTATTTTGACCAAGGCGTTGTATCTGCTTGGTGTAGGGAGTTTGGACTTAGTGTGAACTCTAGTAAGACAGATACAATGCTTTTCACTAGGAGGTATAAGGTGCCTCACCTTACACTGCCCAGTGTTGATGGTACCACGTTTTGTATGAGTTCAACCGTCAAGTTCCCTATCAACATTTCGCCTCCATTCTTAAGCAGCTCAACTGGATGAAAAGTGACATTATAGAAAAAAGAGGTACCAGTTTCTCCATTAGCTCAGTAATAGCAGTGATCTCCTACCCGACTTATGTAAAGGAATAATAAACGACTCTTCAAAACAAGAGAAGCCATAAATAAGAACCGCGTCAGGCACTGGTAAGTTTGTAGTTTTTAGCACAGACAAAGACTCAAGAAAGCACTTACCAAATTCATGAATATTAGAAATTAATTCGCTTCCCACAGAATATGGATACGAAGAATTTCACTCCGAAAAAAGTAATAAAAGTAATGATCGAATAGCATTTCTGACAATTCAATTTTAAAATCAAATTTTGTTTAAATCACCTATTTTTTCCTTTCTAAAAAATTGCCGACTTTGAGCAGCTCTATCACGCATAATTTTTATCCAATTAAGAAAAGCATTTTCGATTCAAAATTGCTGAGTTTTTTATACGACGTATTTATTCATTTCACAAAAGTTCATCATCAAATGTGATATTTTTGCCGCAGTTGTTAGGAAAATGAGCCTTTGTGTGCCATTGCATTTTCTTTTTCTTCCCGCGAAACAGGCGCTGTAGTTTTTTCCCTTAAACTCTCTATTACACCGTAAATTTCTCGCCAGACTTAACCGCTTTCCTATCTTGTGCGTCGTTCGTATATCTATGTAACATGCTGGATAAATGACTTCCGCCGACTGTAACTTGATTTGAAAACTGTTGCTGCTAATTGCCATGTTTTTTACAGCGATGAAGTCAATTAATCTCTTTCCGTTATCGGACGGAGGCTAAATTTTCCGACTGTGGGATATTTTGTCTCTATATTTTTGCATTAAAATGTCCCAGAACAATTGTAATGTCATGAGGCGCTCTTTACTTTGTTTCGCTCGTCGATCAGGGCGTGGGTACAAATAAGACAGATGTTGAAGAAAGTGGCATAGAGGCGAATTGTCTCGTACACCGGAGTAAATCTGAAGACAAAGTGTTTATTCACAGCCAAATTCGTTGGTGTTGTCGTTACGCCTTTCCGTTCCATCGCACTTCTCCAGACGGCAAGTGAACTGTCCTTAGACATTGCCAGGTTAATTGGAAATAATAGATGTATTGTGCTTATTGTTTCTAGAATGGGAATTTTTTGTAATCACCATTTTTCAAACAGCAGTTGTTTTCAAATAACATTCTTTAGCACAACGTATATGAGCAATACAGGACAATTTCATGCCCATTTTCAAGGTATATATTTGTATAAAAGTTCCATGAGCAGCAAAGGGTCTTCACAAATTACATCATTTTTCATTTATTTGGCGATAATGCTTTGATCTCTCCTCAGCTTTTCCTGGACAGCTCCAGACTTTTTCGTTTCATGTGTGAGCTGGGTGTCCTCCCCTACGGCTGCTTTGGGGATTCCCTTCTATTGCAGACTTATTCAATTTTATTTTCTTCTTCGAATTTTCCGCTTGCTTCTCACTGCGCACTGTAGTTGCCTAGAAAATTTTAAGAATTTTCTTTATATATCCATTAACAAAAATTTCTTTGCCTGATCTGAATGAATGTGTGGAACTACTAAGAGCTGTTTTAAATAACGTGCTCACAATATCAAGCAAACTATTTTGTATCCAAAAAGAATAATGCTACAAAAAAGAACAATTTAAAAGGTTCCACATTGAAAAATTAAAAACAAATTCGTGCCTTATAGGGACAAGTCTAACCAGTGTTGTCACAACTTCCAATTTTTTGTAACCAAATTTCAACAAAAAGTAATCAAAAACAACCAAAAGTGCAAAAAACATTAAGATAAAATAATAAATGATCATATAAAACCTTATGATGACGATATACACTGAAAGCTCTACTAACGGACAGCTCCCTCAGGAGTACATCTCCCATAGTCGGATGATTTTTTAAGATCGTGTCCTGTGAGCAGACAATGGTCGGTGCTCGCCTTCAGGAGTTTACACTACAACAAATTCAGTGTGTATATCGATTTTATAAAAATATTAATTGGATATAGATCGATCTAACACAACTTGGAATAATAATTGTGTCGAATTTTGTAACTTATTTGTACATAATTTTAACTAAATTTCCCTTACATACTTAAATATCGTTACAGTGAAATTGTTGCCAAACTTACAAGATAATTTGTTCGATTCAAAAGTGATGATTTTGATACAAATAGAAAGACTTCCAGATCAACCAATACTATTTAAAATCAAGAAGAGCTTGCAAAACTATACGAAACCACTCTAGCAAAAAGCAATGAAATTGAGTACCGCAAGATATAATGTCGAGTGGCGTTAAAAGTCTGTTTTGCATGTCCGAAATGTTGCTAAAAATCCATAAAAGATATTGCGGCATTCAATTATTACTGACGACGGAAAATGGATGATCCACTACAACACGAAAAAAATACTCAAAATATTCGATCAGACTCAAAGCCGTAATATTCCATTATGATAAATATTGTACGACCAGGTTTTTTTCTCCATCACTCCTCTAGGGAGCATAATGGCTTTCCACAAAGCATGTATTGCTTTGTTTCAGTTTCTTTAATCAATTTGGTCTTTCAAGCTAAGTAGATAATTAATCCACTGTAGCTTCCTCCATATGATTTTGCGTAGTGGAGAAGATCCTTGCTAATTGTTGCTGATCTTTATTTTAGCATTTAAGTTTTTTGCCAGTAGGTGGCGTGTTTTCCAGATCATTCGTCTGATGTCATCATCGCTAGAGGTATTCGGGAAGGTCAGGGGGCTTTTTCTTTTTTTAGATGAAGTTGTCCGGAGGGAAGTTGAAGCCTCTTTAATAAACATTCGAAAACAAAATTAAATTTTTCTTCGTCTCTGCTGGGGCTCGAACCTGGGTCGTTTGTGTTGTTATGCGTGCGCTCTAACCATTACACTACGTCACCCCCCACGACCAGTTAAATCTATAAAATAGTGGTTCAAAGTTTTGTCACATCCATCTTATAGTCTACGCCTTGTCTGTCGACAAACATTTATTTCGCTCGGAATACACATCATTTTAGAACTGAGTGTACGAAATTGACTTGTCTGGCCTCAAAAATGAGTAGTCAACAACAAAAACCCAAACAAAAATCCCGTTTTTTAAGCTATACACCCAATAAGAACCTGAATAATAAACATTGAAAGAAATCATTACCTTTATTTCTTACTCTTAAATAGAAAAATAGTAACAAAAATGGAAATAAAGTCCACATGTACACAAAAAGTAAAAAATAACCAATTCTGGTTAGAAATAACCAAAACGGCAACACTGAATGCAACGTATGTAGATTGCTCCTATAGGTATAAAGTTCAACCTCGATGAGGCATGTGTTGAAATAAGATATCGATTTTAAATTTGAACAGAATACTTCTTTTAACTAAAACGAACATTTTAAGAGGCTCCCCATTAAAAATTTTGATTTTGGAAAATAAGGTCCAGACTAGTGTACATATAGGGAGATCGATTATTCGACTTTTTCAAAAACTGGTTTTCAAATAGTTACAATTGTGGAAAAACCGGTTTTCGAATATAAATGAAGCAAATAACCTGTTAACCGATTCTTTTTTACTATCAATTTTTTTTACATTTTCTTTGCTGAATTCAATACAATTTATAATTTGTGTTGTGTTGTTGAAATAATACACGCTGCTCTTTTGTTTTCTAACACTATTTAAATTTAATATATTTACTTTATTATGAAAACACGACTAATTATTTCATTTTACAAAAATAAATGGCAAATGTGGGAATGGCAAAGTTTTACATGTGAGCTTACAAAATTAAGAAGAAGGAAAAAGAATAAGAATGAAAAATGTATTAAAGAAGATGATATAATGAAATGTCAAATATCGAAAGGATTGCCATGTTCTCAATAATGACATTACACTCTCCCACACTTGATGGGGAACATAGTCCTCTAGTTCGGTTGGATCTTCTTAATCCTTCTTGTGCTTCTAAGCGTTGTGGTTGAGTATACTGTTCCGGATTTTGCTCATTTGCTGGACCAGTAGCTGTAGATTCGATTTGAACTTCTTCAATTCTAGCATTTGTTGCACTGGAGTTTCAGCAAACAATACTGCTTTTTTCGGTTTGATTACGTTGGATTTGTATAACTGGTTTATATGACGCTTTATCTCGTACCCATTGTCTAGCTTCACTCGATAATGCAGACGACCAAACTTGGCTTTTAGAGTCCCAAATTTCTAAGTTGATTTACCTTTATCATACCATCGCAACTGTACCTTCTCTCCCACGCTAATTTGACGAACAAGTGTAGTTACCAATATTGATTTTGCTTGTTTTACTGGACGTATTGCATCTAATTTAATTCTTAATTCACGATTCATATATTTGCTAGCGGGGTTGCTCTATATCGAAAAAGAATTTGTTGCACTTTAACATTTAAGGGTAATTTGACATCTTCCATCGCCTTTAATTTTGATTTAAGTATCTGGACGTAACTCTCAGCTAAGCCATCTGTTGCAGGATGGCCTGGGGCTATAAATTTTTGTACAATTCCATTATCGAAGCAAAAATTTCTAAACATCGAACTTTGAAAAATGGTAGCATTGTCTGAGACAATAGTTTGAGGAAGGCCATGGGTGGTAAAAATGTCTTGTAGCATTGAAATAGTTTTTTCGATCGTTGGGAAATCTTTTGTTATACGAATTTCTGACCATTTCGATTTTGAATCTACCAGTATCAAAAAATGATGGGTTTGAAATGGTCCGGCATAGTCAATATGGACCCGTTGTAAATTTTCGTTTGGCTGCTCCCACTGGTGTGTAACTACTTTTGGTGGGTTTTTCTTGATCTTGGCACAATTGGGACACGATCTAACTAAACGCTCAATATCAGAATCTATGCCTTTCCAAAAACAATACTTCCTGGCTAATTGCTTCATCTTTACAATACCGACGTGTGTGTAATGCAGTTCTTTCAAAATTTCATCCCGTAATTATAACGGAATCACTACTCGTTCACCTTTGAATGTAACGCCGTCTTAAAGTAAATATTCAGCATCGTTGTGACAATTCGAAATCACATTCTGTTTCTTTGGCAATGTTCGTAGCAGTGATAGCAAATGTAGAAATTTCATTGATTTTTTGTTCTTGAATGATGCGTACTTCTTCATTTAGGAAATGTTCAAAATTAGTTTTTTGCTTAATTGGTGCTCTAGATAAGCAATCAGTGTTAGTGTTGTCTTCAGCTTTACGGTGTTTTATTTTGTAGTTGAAACCTTGAAGAAACGATGCATACCGAAGAAGCCTTGCAGGTGTCATTGTTTTTGAATTTTGATGAAAAATTCTTGAAAGTGGGCGATTATCAGTTATAAGAGTAAATTGTCTACCATGGAGATACATAAAAACTTATCCACAGCAAAAATAATGGCTAGAGCTTCTCTATAGAGCTGGCTATAGTTTTGTTCAGCTTTCGTTGACGAACGCGCTATAAATGCTACTGGGCGTTCTTCTCCATTTATCTCGTGAGACAATACCGCTGCTATGCCGGTTGGGCTGGCATCGTAAGCAAGTGTTACAGGCAATTTTTCATCATAAGGTACTAGTACTATGTGTGTTAGAATTTCTTTTTTCAACCTATTTAACGGTTCATCACACTTGACAGTCCATACAAATTTTTTGTTTTTTTTTAACAGCTGTCGTAACGGAAATGTAATAGTTGATACATGTGGAATAAACTTAGCATAATAGGTAACCAAACCAAAAAAACTTCTTGTGTCATCCACGTTCTGTGGTTTTGGTAGGTCCATAATCGCTCGTACTTTTTCCTGGCATTTAGAAATTTTATTGTGACTTACCACGTATCCAAGGTACTTGATTTGATTTTTAAAATATTCGCACTTCTTTTTGTTTAGGTGTATTTGATCATCTTCTCTCCTTATTTTCTTCGACATTGTCAAGCAGCTGTCAAGCGCAAATGGCGTTATTGAGCTATGCTGACCGAATTTTTTTTTCCAAAAATTAATTAGCTAAGTATGAACAACATTTGGTTCCATCAAGGCGGCACAATTTGCCATACAGAGCGCTTAACAATCGATGTATTTCAAAATCAACTTGGTAACAACTTTTTTCCAGAAGTGTTCCTGTTTACTGACCCCTCGTTTGACCGATTTAACGCCTCTGGATTACTTTTTATGGAGCTATGTTAAGTCATTGGTTTATGCCGACAAACTAGCATCTTTTGAAGCATTTGAAGCCAATATTCTAGCCACCATCGACGTCATACGGCCTTATTTATTTTAGAGAATAGTCAAAAATGGACCATCTAACTCGAAGTCGCGGCGAACATATGCCGAAAATCAAATATGAAAATCAATGCCGTTAGCCTATATACCATATTATAATAAAAAAATTAATTCCAATAATGTTCTGTCATGTACTATCATTTTCAAGCTTTTAAAAAAAATACCTTATAATTTTCTAATTTTTATTTTTAATCTTTCACTTTCACATTTTGTATTTTCATATTTCCATGGCGCAATCATTCAGCTGATTATTTGCTGCTTCTCCTCTAGCTATCAAGCTCTGTGCATAAAACTTTTTTGTTTATTTACGGAATATGGAAAAAAGTTGTTGTTATATATATATATATATATATATATATATATATATATATATATAAAATATTGTTACATTTTAACCTTTTTAAAACGTTTAAGTTTTTAAATTGCGTCAAATAAAATAAATGCAGCGAATTTAATGTTTTATACAGTTCTTTTTATTTCCACACTTTTACTTTGTAAAATTATAACTATACAGTAACCAACTTATTTAATATCCCCTTAATACACCAATTTACTCAATACACGACTCTTAGTACGATTTTGCACAATGACTGCCAAACTATAACTGACTGTCTATGCATAATGCGCCGCATATTATATACAATTGATATTACTTCCGAATTTTCTTGTAATTACTGCAGCATTCGATTCATTTCCGTTAATTCAAATATAACAACAGAAACCTGTACGGTAATACCGTTCAACACGCAATTGGTAACGCTGTTAAAAACACAAGTTAACTATGGAATTTCTAGCGTAGCTCATTAACAGCCTTGATACAAACCAATAGACCAAAATCACAAAATACAGTTTTAAATTCACTGATAATTTTGTATCTACTTCAGGTATTATTTATTTTATTGCTTATTTTTATATATGTACATGTGTATATAACATTAAATATTAAACTTGGAAAAACACACATACGAGGGCGGATTGATATTGAAGCTACCTAAGTAGGAAAAAAAATTTTTTTTTATGAACCATTCATTTCTCAACATAGTCTCCTTTTAGCTCAATACACTTAGTAAGACGATTTTCCAACTTTTTTATACCATCTGAATAATACGATTTTGGGAACTCCTCAAAGTACGCATTAGTTTCGGTAGTCACTTCTTCGTTTGAAATGAATTTTTTTCCTGCGAGCCATTTTTTCAAGTTTGGAAACAGGGAAAAGTCACTAGTGGCTAAATGTGGACTATAAGGTGGATGATCAACCAATTCAAAGTGGATTTCTCGTAGTTTTAGCATCGTATCTAATGTTGTGTGAACCGGTGCGTTGTCTTGAAGAAAGAACACTTTTTCTTGTTTAAATGTGGTCGTTTTTCCTTGATTGCATCAACCAATTGATCCAATACTGCACGATAATATTCTCCTATGATTGTGGATTCCTTTTCAAGATAATCGTGAGCAATATTCCGAGTGCATCCCAAAGTACAGTTGCAATAACCAAACATCGCTGTGAAGGGATCTGTCGAACTCGTTTTTGTTCAACACTGAGCAAACGCTGCACCCATCTTGTCGATAGCTTTTTCATATGCAAATGTTGAACACACGTTTATGATATGTTTACCATTTCAGCAATCTCACGGATTTTGACCCGGCGATCATTCATAACGATATCGAGGATTTTCTTTATATTTTCTTCAGTAACCACCTCTTTTGGCCTTTCTGTTGTTGCAGTGCTTGTTCGGCCCCGTTTAAATTTAGCAATCCAATATTTTACCATATAATCTGACGGAGCATATTTGCCGTAATGTCTACCAAGCTTTTCTTTTGCCTCTTTCGCCATTTTTCCTTTCAGATAATAGTGTTTAATCACTACACGAAATTCACTTTTTTCCATTTTCCAAGAAACACAAAAGTTGCTTAAAAGTTGGCTAACATTTTAACAGCTGACGTCTGACAGATCGTAATTTCTAAGAAAGAAAAAGTTTTTGTGTTTGTGCTGCCATCTAGCGCTAGGTAGCATCAATGTCAATCCGCCCTCGTATTTAAAATAAAAAATAAACACATCCCATTAAACCAAAACGATTTAGAAACAACAACAACAACAAAATCTTGTAACAAACTTACTTATATAAGCCTTAAGCTTAGAATACTATTGTAAAAGGCTTATTAAATATTGTTTAATAATGAAAACTAAACCTTTGCGATAATATTTCTTGTCTATAATATACAGCAAGCTTAGGAGTCTAATGTATAGAATAAGCTTACGGAAAAATAGTTTTCTAATTATGGTTATAATAAGCTTATGTTTCTAATAATTTTGTAAACTTAATAATATATGTAAATGCATATATATCAAGAATGGCTGTCAGCACGAATTTGGGCGAGTGATTGGCCAGCGTAAAGCCATAATTCCGATCAAAAAGAGAACTCTTTCAGACATTAGCAAAAATATGCTTGGAAAAATGTCATTGGTCTTCGCAGAACATGAAGGAACTACGTGAGCAAATATTATACAATAAACGTAATAAATATTTTTTGAACATTGTCAAAAAAAAATTTTGTTTTTCAAAAACACTTAGAAAACTATAGCGAGAATAAGCATAAGCAATCATGCTTATTAAATTGTTATCTGTATTGCCATGTGAAGCACTTCTTAAGCAGTATTTGAAAACTGTTCACTTTTATATTTAAATAAGCTTATAATAAGTATGCTTACAAAAAAATGTAGGAAATCTCTTATGACAAGCTTATTCTACAATGCCATTACATTTTGCTTGTGAAATGGTCTGTTGGGATAGATAAATTTTATACACATAAAACAAAACCGGTTATTCGTGACAAAATAACCGGTTTATTCGATAGTCGAAAAATTGACATTCTGAAAAATCCGTATTTCCCAAAACCAAAAAACCGGTTTAAACCGGTAGAATAATAGCCGTTCCATCTCCCTAGTACATATATAAATGTATGTGTATTCGCACATGCTTATATTTGTTTATAAAAATACATTTTACTTTAATACAAACATTTATTATATTATATTTATTATAACCCATCTTTGGGTCAATGTCACCAACAGTTTCACAAATTGAGATGTAAATAAACGTCTCCAAACTAAAACAATATTCTGAAGAACAATATTTTTAGTTAATTGCCACTAAATATGTATCTAATGAAAATGTGTTCATTGTTATGAAACGATATTTATGTCTACAACATAATTAAGTATCAATTGAAATACACTCATCTGAATACAAATGTGAGTACAAATATTTTTACATATGTATGTAAGTATGTTACATAAATATTGAGGTATACTATATATGATATGTATGTTTGTTGAGTATTTACGTACTATATACTGATGTGTTACGTATGTACATATGTTGACCTATGCTTTTGAAATACATGTGGAAATAGTACATGTAATAGTTTTTATTATATAATTTATTTATTTAAATTTGTAATATAATATAATATATATTAAGTATCAAAATTTTAGATTTGATCGATAATATAAATCTAGTAGCGGTGTTCTTACTGCTGTTCTTGACTCCTTCCTTCCGAAGTTATTAACTTTCAATCCAGAAATGATAGTGAATTTATTGCCGTAAAAATAAAATTTTTTACTGTTCATCTATTTAGATGCTCTTCTATACCTCCTAACTCGCCGGTCGAAGTATACAACAGTCACATCACTACTATTAAATATGTTATTGATCTATCTAAGCCTTCCGTTTTGTTTATTGCTCTCGGAGACTTTTATATTTCTAACACACCGTGGGACAAATCTCCTGAACATAGCTATTTAATTCCTTTAGGATTGAATGAATTTATTCAGTCTTTGCTCGAGTTGGGGGTTTTTCAAATTAACCACGTCGGATACATACCTTCAAAGGTAACATCCTATGACTTATCCTAAAGATTGTCACCATTCCACATTACAATTGGATATTTATCATTCCACTAATCTCTCTCCATTAGAAACACATGGTAATGAATGAAAATTAAATTGAGAATTAATCCGAAAGCATTTTATTATTTTATTAATTCTAATCGCTGCGAAAGTGCTTACGCTACCAATTTGAAATTTTGCTCATGTTATGCTAAAGATAATTTATCTGCGAGTATAAGCAAATTATTTCGGGTTACATGGGTTTTTTTGCTACAACATATTCGGATAATCTATTTGATAACCAAACTTTCTATCCTTGCAAAATATCTCATTCATTTTTCGATTATTTCTGCTGAAACCTTATTATCGAACTTAAGGTTTCTACAAAAGTCATCATATAGTTTTTAACACATCTATTGAATTGGGTTACTTGCCACAGATTACGATAAAATTTTTAATTCGTTTAATAACTTTACTGGTCAATCATATTTACAAGCCGATATTAAAAATTCCACTGAGTGGTGTAATTTTAATTGATTGGATTTATATATTCAAAAATACTAACATATGTCGTTATTACGTTCTTCTCAGGGTTGGCAACCCACTGGGTAATCCAATTAAACCCACCCGTGTCTTATATTTAAAAAAACCCGTTGGGTTATTTTAGTTAAAGGTTTTCGTAGTTTATTTACAACAAAAATAAATAGAATTTACTTATTCGGAGTAAAAGTTAGTTAGGTCCGTTTTTTAGCTCAAAGAAGATAAAAATTTATAAAATCATTGCTATATCTTTGCCTCACCTCTGAGCCAATGTTCGAATTCCGTCTCAGAAAAACTTCTTGTCTTTTGAGGCTATTCACTTTGGAGCTGATTTTATATTTCTTCAAAAGAAGTGATTTGGTGACATGTCTAAAAATATTGTATCTATAGAAACAGCCATTTTATCGTTGCTAACAACTTTGCACCAAAGCACGGTTCAAGCAAAATAGCAAACAAAGCAGTCTTCTCCAATCACCGAATTTTAGCAGCTTATAGTACACAATGCCGACTTGATCCTACTAACAGTGCATAATTTCATTATGAATATTAAAATAACGTAATTGTAGTAACAAACAAAAAATATTGTTATAAAACCCGAAAAATCTATCAAAAAAAACAGTGGGTTGGATTTTTTTAAATCCGGGTTTTTGCAAACCATAAACTTGATAGCGACTCTTATTTTAATGAAACTGTTCTGGCTAAAATAATCAAGATAATGGATCATGGAATTTTGTTGGATCATAAATTAACTTTTTGTGATCATATATCAATTATGGTGAATAAAGCTAATGACGTACTTGGATTTATGAAGCGTTGGTCGATTTAATTTTCTAATCCTTATGCCACGAAACATTTATTTACATCTTTGGTTGCCCCATCCTTAAATAGAGATCTATTATATGGGTTCCTTACATCAATACGTACAGTAAGAGTATTGAATCGGTGCAAAAGAGATTCTTATCTTTTGTTTGAGAGGACTTGGGGGCTCGTATGTACTTCCTTCATATCAAAGAAGGTTCGCGCTCATAAAATTACCCACTTCAAAAAGCCGACGAACTATGTTGAGTATTATCACAGCCCCCTCCCCACTTTTTCCCCCCGATACTTTTCTTGGGAGCATATGTCTTCCACAAAGAATCTCCATCTAACACGGTTTACTGCTGTTGACTTTGCCTTCCCCCATGTTAGGTTGTTCTGTCCCAGTTCTTGGTTAATTGTGCGTCTCCAGATGTTTTTTAGTCGACCACGATTTCTTGAGCCTTGAGGATTCCACTCGAGTGATATTCTGGTGATATACTCTCTGGACTTTTTCAAATGGTGTGACCGATCCATCCCCACTTTCTTTTTCTTATCTGTTTCAGTGTGGGTTTCTCATTAGTCATGCTTCACAGCATGGAATTGCTGTGTGATGTTATTTGTTACAACCCAGGTTTCACTGCCATACAGCAGTACTGAATATTCTGAGCTTAGTCCGTCTGGATATATATATGTGAGCTTCCCCAAATGCCGCTATCGCTTTATTGAGCCTGTTATCTACGTCTGTTTCTGCGCCACCGTTTACGGTCATTGTACTTCCTAGATAAGAAGCTATCTACATACTCGGCTGGCTGACACTGTAGCATAATGTTTTCCATGCTCGTATTGTTTATTCTCATAGCCTTGGTTTTCTTGATGTTTATCTCAAGTCTAAAACTACAATCCAATCTTTCTAGGTCTTCCAGTTTCGACTGCATATTCAAAATTTTATGCGAGAGTAGACAAATGTCATCTGCATAGTCCAAGTGTCTTCGAGTTGGCGTGAGAGACTCCATGTGATCCTTCTTCTTTTTTGCTCATTATGTCATTCAGCACGATGGTGAATAGCTGAGGTAATAGTGGGCATCCTTGTTTAACTCCAGCATTGGTGTGGTGAGTCTTTCAAGTCGCCACTTTTTGGTAACTTTACATACTGCAATAATGTGGGAAACATTATCCTACTATGGCACCTACAAGTTGCAGTCTTAAAATCGCGTATGAATGCGGAGAACTACCATAGCATTTTGAAAAAAAACTTTTCCCTACTTTCAAAACTTATTTGAAAATCCAAAATGTTCCAATCCATACAGTCCGATCCTTGATAACGTAGACTCAGAGACAAAAAGTTTACCCCCTTGAATGATCACCGTACTTGCCCGACCCAAATATAATCAAGAACGGCTGAATATGGGTGGCTATGAAAGTGTACGAGTCCGGGAAACAATACAACATAAAAATGAAATTAATACAAGGAGTCAAACACACTTGATCCACCACTTCGTTGAATTATAAAGAAAAACTTTATAATTCAATTTCCAATCGAATTTCGAAGTTATGTCAAATAGTGGCGGTCACACGCATTGCTAACTAACCTTAAAACTATTTAAATATAGTATTTAAGACCTAAAATGCTATATAGTTGCATAAAACACTAATTTAATTGAGATTATAGCTGATGGCGCTATTCTGATGACCAATTATTTCAATTTCTTTTGGTATGTATAGTTTTTCTATAAAAAATTAATTTAAATAGTATTTTAAATGGTACAGCAGAAGAAATTTTTAAAAGAATCTATGATATATTGGGTTGATTTGCAAATTACGGCGTAATTAGACAAAAAATATATACATACTCGTATATAACTTACCACTGTGCCAAATATGAATTAAGACTGAACTTATATTGGATAAATTTATAGAACTTTTTATCCTGGTTTCGAATTGGATAAAATCAAAAAAACTTGGAAATTTGTACACAAAATACGATTAAATGAAAATAATTACTGAGTGTGAAACTTTACTGCTTCTAAAAGTGTGTCGTAATGAGATCGGTGGGCTATAATGTTATTAATTGTTTGTATTGTTTCAAGTGAATGAAGCTAAAATTCAGGGGACGTCCTCTACTCATATAGTGAACTGTGCTGATCATAGAAAACAGGTTATGAAAGGAAGAAATCAAAACTAGTGTTATAGACGGCTGTACAAACTACGTTCCAAATGAAATAGTCTACAAATTGAAAGTGAACCAAGTCCAAATATAAAAAGTGAATTAAACCACCAACGAAGTGAAATTGGAGACTTAGTTCGTACTGACTAAAGGTTTAAAGGCTGTACAAACTAATCAAAAATAGTTGTAGAGTTTTAATTCATTTCCAGAACTTGGAGACTTACATAGTTCATTATGAGTTATCACTCTAATTTTTAAATGAGATTGTGTTCCCTAAAAAATGAACAAGTACCTCAAAAAGCGTCATTGTTTTTTTCTATATTCAATTCTAAGAGATTTTGGATACGCTGTACGAAATAAGAGACCACAGTGAATATTTCTCAACCAAGTTATAGTATATATATATATATGGATCTTTCTTCAGTCTCAATTGAGGATATTGGAAAGTTTATCTGCATTAAAGTCGCGATCAGTTGATATGGATAACTTAGACCCTTTATTCCTTGAAATATTATTACGATACATCTTACCATTCATATCTCATTTATTCAACACTATCCTCATAAAATCTATTTTTCCTGAAGGAGGGAAACATTCGAAAATTATTCCTTTTCCGAAGCAAAATAATGAATATCGGAAAGTATAATGAGTGGACAAACCAATGCGTATCTAAGGCAACACAATCTTCTATCTGATGTACAATCAGGTTTTATGAAAGTGAGGAGCTGCATTACAGCTCTTACACATGTGGTCGAGAATCTTAGGCGTAAACTCGGCTTTGGCAAAGTTTAATTTTTAATACTACTGTATCACAGCAAGGGTTTCGATACAGTAGACTACACAATCTTGCTAAGGAAATTGGGAAAACTTTTTTATTTCTCCTCTACGGTCTGTAAACTTATTGACTTATATTCTTAATAGACGCTCCCAAATAGTTCTTTATAATTGCAAATATTCTGAAACTATAACTGTTAACCGCGGTATTCCTCAGGGGTCAATTATTGGCCCTCTTCTCTTTTGCCATTTAGGCTGTCAACCATTCTACGCCGCTTGCTATTCGCTCTTTGCTTGTGAAGACATATTTGATACCAGTCCTTATCTATAGTTGTGAAATTTTTGCGCGTTGTACGGGATAACATTGCAAGTCATGTTTATGATAGAGGACAAAGTGGCACAATTTCTTAACAGACATACCATATGACCTTTGAGAGTCTTTTAAAATCTTTTATTGCATAAAATTATAACTCTCGACAACCTGATTATCTATTTAAGATACTGCTACCAGCTACCAAGTCATAACCAGATTATAAGCAATGCAAGGCAGTTCAAAGTTGAACTCATGAATTATTTATCATGACTTCTGACTTGTTAGTCATAGTTTTGTATATCTAAATGCCTTTCGTACTTTTTTCCCTTCATTTATAATTATGGGGCATTTACACCTGAACGAAATCTCGTCAATTGGATTTGAAATCTTGTACAAAATCTAATGCATTAGACTTTTTTGACATTAATTGAGATTTCGTTTTCACATGGCTGAAATAGAAGAGAAAGGAAGTACATTTTCTGATTGCCTTTGATACCTACCAGGTGTACGAATAATATTTGTAAATACATTTTGTAATTTAAAAAATTTTTTTTATTTTTATTTTGAATGTTATTTTTTCTTAAAACGGAGTTGTATTTTTTAGTACAAAAAACTGGGTTGCATCAATAAATTTACCAGATTTTAACGAGATTACGAAAAAGTCTCATGACGAAGTAGATTTTGTTTTGTATGAGAAATCTAGTTGAAATCCACTAGATTTTCTAGATTTTTTTAAAGTAAGTGAGTGATTTACATATTTGATTAGCTGTTTAATAAAGTACTGTCAAATAAATGCTTTATTGATTTTCTATTCTATCTGAAAGGATATATTGCACTTGTACTTCTAAGCTGTATGTTTTTCGCCAAAAAAAAACAAAAATTCAATTGTATTTCACTTTTTGATAAAAATGTTAATATAAAAAAGAAATAGCATTAGAGTGTAGAACTTTTAAAATATGAAAATATTTTAACAAAAATGAGATTCATTTAAAGAACAGTAGGTGAAGTTAAATCATTTTTTTGTGTTTGATAAAATCCATCAACCTATCAATATCAATTTCCTTCGGCTATCATTTGATTTTTAGCAATGTCTCAATATGGCTATCTGTTAGCTTGTTTCTGAATTTGTTTTTTATCAGCGACATTGATGAAAATGCAGACTCGCAGATATATGTGAGGCCAAACATTGAAAAAAGGTTTAAAGGGCAAATATTTGTCCAAAAGTTAACACCAATTTCCGTTGAAATAAATAAGTCGTGCCTCATCAGTGTCAATTCCTCTTCTATGTTATGTGGTAGATTTTCTAACGAACACGTTAAAGGATTATTAAATATGTTTACAATCCATTGCAAACTCAACCTTGAAAGTTCTCCAAAAGTAAATTTATTTCTTTTTTTTCTACATTTCGAAATTGTGTAAACATTATCTGAATTTTTGAGAAATTGGATAAATCTTGGCATTGAATTTGATTTATCAAAATGAAAAGTTTTCTTGAAAGCTCATTTATTGCATGCACAAAAGGTTTAAACTATTAATGTGATGGGTTATGTCAGCAAGGAAAGCTAAGTCGTAGAGAAAATTAGGGCATTTTAAAACATTTAAAAAAGTTCTAACTCCGATCTAAGATTGAAAAGACACTCTAAATATTTTCCTCGACTTAGCCATCTAATCTTTTAGATCATCATCTATTTCTTTTAGAAACGCTATTATTTTGAAAACAGCGCTTGCTGGTGTATGATGCATTGAAATGTCCCACGAAACTCTGTTTTCGTCAAACCAATACTGCAACCACATCAGTGCAAAAAGCAGATAGCTTTTCTTTTTCTATTAGAGCTAAAACATTTTTGCTAAAAGCATCATAAATAGCTGCGCCAGTGAAACTTCCATAAAAGGATTCGATTTTTTTTTTTTTTTTTTTTCTTAAGCAAGTAATCATTTGACTAGTATTGGATATGTCCACACTGTCATCAAAACACACGGACAAGTATTTGGCATTTTTACACGTTTCCCATTGCATAAATAGTCATATATCATCCATCCGGCGTGCTACTGTTTCAAGAGATAAAGATATTTCATTTATAATATTCCCCATTTTTGTCCCTATTTCTCCAAATAAATGCAATATTGATAAGCACAGTTCTTTAAAAATATTTAATCTTCAAAAGGGCGACATTTTTTTGCTAAAGCTAAACTAATAATATATGTAGCTTTCATTTGATTAGTTTGAACATCAAGATTTTTAAGTTGAAAGAAACAGAAACACAATGCAATTCAGGATTTATTCTATCGTAATGTCGCTAAGCCTTCAAAATTTGAGCAATTAGCTTAAAATCAGTTAATATTTAGCTATGTAATCAACCTGTTTTTTCTTAACCCTAAATCAAGATTTTATGTGTTTCGAAAATTTCAAAAGCAAATTCCAGAAAAAATAATATTATTTTTTCAAGTTATTTAATTTATTTCTTTTATTGTTTTGCTCTAAACCAGAAATAATGTATTTACTTTGGAGTTCGTTATTAACGCACTCGACTGTATGTAGTTTATGCAAAATGTAAAATACGAGTACATGTAACTATTATATCACGTTTATACTATAACGATCAGATATCTTTTTAATAGCAGCTGAGCAGTTTTACAAAACTTATTTCCTTAATTAATGATATTATTATTGATGACATGTACCGACAAAATATCTAATTGCCAGTATTAGCTCTTATATAAATTGTATATTTAGTTTTAAATTTAACTTAATGGGTCCATAAAATTAACACCTTTTTGGCTTTAGGCAGAGAAAAGCATTTACGCTGTTTTTTCTGTTTCATTTCATTATACAGACATTGTGTAGTACAAACGATTTTATTGTCGTATGACAAATGAAATTTAGCCGCATTTTTTCTTTACTCAAAGTAACGCCAAAAACATGTATTTTATTTACTTATTTAGTTTGTTTTTCTTAATATTTATAAAATAAAAAAAAAAAAATAAAAAATTCAAAAATCAACCTCAAAACTAACGTTAAGGGCGTCTTAACTTAAAAAAAAATAAAATAATTTTTAACAACTTGCTCTTTGTTAACAATTGATGAGAAAAGTATGTATGTATGTAAGTATTTTTATGTTTTTGTCAAAAATTGATTAGTTCGCAGAACTAATCATGTATGCTTATACAGATACATACATACATATGCACAGTTTACATGTTACACAGTGCAAAAATCGGTTTTAGTAAATTATTTAATTGTTTAGATATTATATCTATATAGTGTTAGTACATAGTAGGTGTGTTCGTTTATTTATTTTTTAGTGGAAACTGGCAACAAAAGAAAAATGAGAAATTAGTCTTACAATAATCATATGACATGACATGAGCTTACAAATTTATTTAGTAATAAATGAAAAACAATATAAGGTGTAATTAAAACAAATAACTAATTAGAAAGGAGTTTATTGAAAAAGCAAAAAATTATATTCAATACAAAAATTGAGATTACAAAAGCAACTAACGCAAAAAAATTCATTGTTTAAAACATGAATTAAAAAATATAAACAAAAAGGTGTTTGACATGGACGATATTATTAAAATATAAAACATTTGTTGTTCGTTCAAAAACTAGTTGCTTTTCCTTTACGTCTTATAACCTCTCTTAAACGTTCTGGCATAGATCAGATGAAAAAGAAAAATTATTTTGTGTAGTATGCAACAAATACTGGCACCCAGCGTCCTATAAATCATGTGAAATATATCGACCACCTTGCGCGAATTTATCGTATGTTACATTTTTTACGAAATCGACTTTTAGATGTAAATGTACTCTATTGTCACATACCCACCACATAGTAAAATATTACATCGATATTCAGTACACTTATGAAGATATTATTGAATTAATTTTATGTTGTTTTCCCTGTGAACGAAATTATCGTATGTTCCATACAAATGCCTGCATATAAATAAAATATCGTAAAAATAAAAATGTAAAGTTTTGTTTCTACGACTCTTTTGAGCATGCCTTGTTCGTTAAATCGTTATTTGGGAATTCTTTTTGCAAAGATAACAACAAGTAACTAAATAGTTGCATACTTAAATAGAGCAGTAATTTAACTGAAAATTTATAAAAATAATCATTTTAATCAGATAGAAATCATCTTCTGCTTTGTTTCAGACTCTCCGTTAAGCATTTTCTAATACTGCTGAAATGTTCTCTATACTAAGAATTAATTATACTAATTTAGGTACTTTAAACTCCTTAGAGCTTCTTAAAACTCTTACGTACATATATCAAATATGAGCAACTAGGTAACGTATATAATAACAGTTAAAGAGTGGTCCAACCATAATGCACGACTTTAACTGTCACACCTTAGCGTCAAGTTTATTGCCCAACTTAATTTGACATTTCATTTTTTCAGTGGTTGACAAATTCAAACATGGAGAGGTACACAATTGAATAGCGCGTTAAGATTGTTGAAGCCTTTTACGAAAATGGGCGTTCAAATCAAAATGCATTTAGTGCACTTTGTGATTTTTCCGATCAGCAATTTGTAGGAAATGTGGAAACACCTGTGCATACTCGCCCAGTTCGCTCTGCGGAAAACATTACCGTTATTCGCGATATTGTCATCGTGCTCAACTATTGAACATCTCACCAGCATCACTGATACGAATTATGTATTTTGATTTGAATTTACACGCTGACAAGGTTCAATTGACTCAAGAGCTGAAGTCTACCGACTATTTCAAGAGTCGTCAATACACCGAATGGATAGTTGAACAGACAGATGTGAATGACGACTTAACAAAGAAAATCATCTTCAGCGACGTGGCGATGTTAGTTGGTCGCCACGATTATATGATTTGACAGCGTTGGACTTCTTTCTTTGGAGATATTTAAAGAAAAATATGTACGTAGATAAGACAAGAACAAATCAAGAGTTAAGGGATGAGATAATTCGGCACATTAACGACATTGAACCTCAGTTATGCCTCATAGTTATTGAAATAATCGACCGATGGATAGAGGTATGGCACCGAAGTCGTGGCGAGCCTTTGGCTAATATTTTGTTTCACACATAATTGTCAATGATTCTTCAATCATTGTAAAAAATATTAAGATAATTCTCTGAGAACTTTTTGTTTTATTTTCCATTAACATCAATTAACAATTGAAAGAAAAAGTTATGTGGAAAATAAGTCGTGTAAATTACTCGTATTATAAAAGTTATATAGAGCTTTCTGCAATATGATTAAAGTATAAATTTAATTTAATTTTGCTTTGCAAAAATATAAATATGTATATGTGTAAATATACATAAATATGTATATACAAATATGTATACATACATATATAGAAGATTGGCTTAATGTGAGTCAATGGTTAAAACCTTTCCTTAGTGGAGGCTGTGTGAATCGAATGCGGTCATTGAGCCCAGTTTATAGCAAGTCAACATATTTTTTTATTGTTGTATACACATAAATATACATACTTACATATGTACGTATATTTGTACTAAATTTCTCATCAAAATATAGTTGTTAATATTGTATTTGCAAAATTGTCATATTATGCATACAGTTGTGAAGAAAAAAACAGAGTTACTAAAAACTTACAAACTTGAACAGTAACAATGTCACTATTAAGCCGTGCGAACACCTTTTTACCTGCTCGTCATTTTGTTCTTAGCTTCTCAAAAAATTAACGAAAAGTGCTGCTCGCAAAATGTAACATATGAATTTATTATTATTATTTTTTTTTCAATTTTTTTTTTTAATATTTTAAATCACCCTATATTTTTGGCCATAAATGTAGTTCGTATAAAGTAATGGTAATATAATACATTGTTTACTTTTGTGTGTGTAAAAGACCGCCATTGTTTATTTGTTACTGTTAATGTTTTCAAACGTTGATGGTTTTTCTATTGCCCGATAACCACCAATAAAAAACGATGTTAATATTGACCACCAAAATTTTGTTAAAACGATCAAGTTTATAAAATTCACGTCAGAAAAAAATAATAAATAAAAATAATACAAAAGCAAATAGGTTTTTCTTTATCACAAATTCAATACCAAAGTTTAACTTGGTTTTCCACTACTATTAAGCAGATATACATACATATGTACATATATACTTTTGTGTTTTTTAATATAACCGCCTTGGAACCGCACCCAGTATTACGTCGAGGTGGCTCTCCTGAAGACCTCTAAGCCCTCTGCTACATTCACCTGCATCTTGCACATCTTCCCATGATTCCTTATTCTACATCATTCTCTCGCTTACATAAAAAACATTTTGGCGCGTTGCCATCATAAAGTTGGTTAATTCTCAATTTTTTGACGCGTTCTGTATTTTTGACAGCTATCAGCTGACAATATAAAAATAAACACATAAACGAATATGAATCATTTTTCAATGCACTAATAGGAAAACAAATAAAATCAGCTGACAGAAAATGTATTTTTAACGCGTGTTGAGTAACTTTCAATTTTCCATGCACGTTTATTTATAAACGCACGATAGTTAGATATACTACTACCTTTATATCCCGTTAACAGCTGGGTAACTGGGTTGCCAGATTTGAAGCAAAAAAAAAAAAATACTACATAACCAAAAAAAATGTCAGTACACATTTTATTAAAAACAAAATTCAATACATAACTATTAAAACAAAACTTATTATACACTAGAGTAACCCATCCCACGTTGCTGGGAACCTTTGTGTTGTTTTAAATGTATTTCGCATAAGGAAAACTGAAAGGAATGCATACATTTTATTGAGTTGTTATTCGGTTAAGTGGTTTTCGAGTTATAAAATTTCTTTTATTAGATTTTTCCAATTTTTTTTTCCTAAACCTTCTCGTAGCAATTACGAACAAAATCGTAAAAAGAAATATCCAGTTTTGTTTAGTCGTTTTCAAGTCAAGTTTTCAATCCATTTTTATATACTATATTATTCGTTGTCTCTATTATAAAAACAAGATTTCAGATTCCTTAACTTAATATCTTTAATGGTTAAAGAGATCTCAAAGTTTTAAGTCCGAGACTCTTACTGTACAATTTTTTTTTGTGCTTACTGCAGTGCCGGATGGTATTCCAGCATGGTCCTAAAGTAGTGCTCTTCGACGCTTTCGCGTCCATCAGCTCTTATTTTCAGTGCGTCATATCCCACCTGAGAACTACCGTCCAATAGCCGTCTGTTCAGCACTTTATAAATGTATAGAGATCATGATTAATTACCACCTTGTGAGGAATTTGGAGTCCAACGATTGGCTAAGTGTTCGTCAGTATGGTTTCCGCAAGGGCCGTTGAACTGGAGACCTGCTGGGGTTGCTCTCGAAGAAGTGGAACAGTTCCACTCACGTTTGATAGAGTCTGGCACGAGGTTCTAATTTCGAAACTTATTGCTTTTGGTGCGATAGTAATTTTTCGCGATTTATATCGATTTTTCTCAGAGATCAATCTATAAGAGTGATTATGGATAGCATCTCATCCGACAAGTTCAGGATAAACTCAGAGGTACCGCAAGGCTCTGTTCTGTCACCAACTATTTTCTAATACTTCTTAACGACTTTCTTTTTCTACTCTTTTGCAGATGACAACAACATTTGTCATTCATATTCTTTTGATTGTAGGCCAAGCCTCTTGAACATTAAGGCGAAAAGGTGGAATATGAGCGACACACTCACAAGCAACCTGTCGAAAATCTCCTAGTGGGGTCATGTGAACAGGGTCAACATTAATGAGCGCAAGACCCAATGTTGTTTTATGACACACAAACGTGGTGGTGTGTTGTCATCTGTGTTAATGGGTAATGTAGATATTGAGGAATCAGATGCTCTTGATGTTCTGAGCATGAGAATTCATTGTAATGTTCATTGGAACGATCACATATTTCAAGTGTCAAAAGAAGTATTCAAGTGCCTTGGTTTTGCTTCACTCCATTTGATCTTCTTAATATTTACATGACCTATATCCGACCTAAAATGGAATACAACTCTCATATATGGGCTTTTGCTTAAAAGTCTATTTTGAGGCTTCTCGAACGCGAACAAGAGAGCGCAAAGATGCTTATTAATGACGGTATGGTAACCAACTCTATCGATTCATTAGAACACCGTCACTAAGTGGCATGCGTTTCATTGTTCTATCGGTACTATAGTGGAAGGTATTCTGACGAAATTAAGGAATTAATTCCTAATAAACATATGTTCTGGAATCGCACAACGCATTATAGAAAAAATTAGTTTATTGGCCGCATTGTTCGTTTGTGGAATAGTCTTCCTGCGAAAGTTTTTCTGCCACTTACGGCATGTGTATGTTCAAATCAAACGTCCATAATCACTACTCCCTCTATCCCCACTCTCTCAATTTATTTTCTTAGTACCTGCACAATGCACTGCATAAGGAGGAATCATCCCCAGCGTGCTGGACTCAACGAAAAAAAAAACTACTTGTTAATTAAACAATTTAAATATATTTATAGCTTTTTTGTACATAAAATTTAAAAAATTGCATAATTCATAAAAAGTAGAGGGGTTTTTTTAAGTCCGATAAAGCTTTATATTATAGAAAATAACATAAAAAAATTTAATTTTAATCCAAACAAAAAATTTTATTCGAAAAACCAATATGTACATGGTGCTTCAACATTTTAAAATGATTTAGGGTATATGGCGAAGCGCTTTATATTCTTGGCCACTTTTTCGAACATTTCTGGCCGTGTGGCACGAATAACATGAAGAATGTCGGTCTCCAAGGCGTCAATTGTTGCTGATTTTTCAGTATAAGCCAGTGGCTATTGTGGATTGGTTTCACTTTATATGCGGCAAATTTGTTTATTAACAAACCAGCTAAGCCTTTTCGCTGAAAATAATTTTGTGGTCTATAAGTTACTCGAATCAATGACTGATCTAAGTTGTGCATTGGGCACGACACCGTTTTTTTGTCATTCGCTCTCTCATTCATAATACAACCTCCGATTATGAAATTAATTACATAAATTTTCATACTGAATCTTGGGGAGAATCACTCAAATTGTAAGTAATTCTCTTTGTATGCTGTCAAGTCCAAAAAATAAAATAAACGAAATAAAGACAGCAAACAAAAAAATGGCAGGTCGCTGCATTTACTTATACACTAGCTGTTAAAAAGTGCCGTGCAAACGGTAGAGTCCAATTAAGTAATACAAACAGAGAACGAAGCAATCCGATCTCATGCGAACGTAGCTTGGATAATTTAAGCGTCAATTTATTCATAATAATTTGGCAGAGTATTTTGATCATACACGTCAAAAATTAAGCCCGAGAGTTCATCGGGACTAGAAAAAACATGCTCCATAACCAAAATGTAACTTTATAATCAATTCGCTTTCAATATTTTGTATAAACAGTTAATTTATCAGCTTTCTTCTTCAAAAACATTAAACTAACTGTCAGAATCTATATAGAAAAAACTCGGATTTTCAAATTTATAATTCTCTATCTCAACAGTTTCCATATGTTATACAGACTGTTGTATTCTCTTCTTATTTTTATGCTGCATAATATAACGAAATTTAAATTATGCATAAAACCTAAGTAGGCTTTCTACTTAGGTGTCTTATTCGAAAAATTTCTGCACAATTTTCGTAGTCTTTAAATTGTTGGAGTTAAGCTAAGTCGACGTGATGGTACATGACGGAGCATTCCATTTGATATTACTTTCGTTAATAAGCTAAATTCATTTACTTTATTTAGCTCCACAAAACACGTTCAATGTTCTAATTTAATGACATTTTCACAGGATACTACTACTACATTTATGATAATTCTATAAACTTAGTTCTTCCACAAGTAAAATCTGAAGCAATTTTAAAATCGGTAATGTTAATTTAAAGAGCTTGATGGCTTTGGCTATGTATCACAGTTGCTCCAAAACGAATGACTGTGTCGGTGCTGGTGTCCATGGACTCAACCGCGACTTGCCGATCTCACTGGGAAGATCGCTAAGTATCTTCCAGGCTGAAATCATGACCATTGCTATATGAGCGGAACTCAACTTGGACCGTGTGATCAAGCGAAAGAACATTAATATATTCTCTGACAGCCAAGCTGCCTTAAAAGCATTTGACTTGGTCAAATATCGCATTGCTTCAATACGTAGCAAAATCTTTTGCTTGGAATTAAGGCCCAGATGTTTTGGGTACCTGGACACTGTAAAAAAAAGGTAATGAAATGGTGTGTGCATTGGCCGGAAAAGGTTTCATGACACCCTATATCGATGCTAAGCTTTACTGCGCAGCACCAATTACTATCATCCTCAATCTATTAAAAATTGGGAAATTTCCGGATGCATGGGCGTCGCACTTAGGTTCTCAAGTATGTCAGGACGGACTTGAAACTCCTAACGGAGGCTCTTACGGACGACTGTAGACTAAGAGCACAAATATGGAAAATATGAAAACAGTATTGCAAATACTGTCGTTTCAGTAAATCCAAGGATACACATTCAGTAAATCTGTCCCACAAAAGGAGAAAGCGTAAATTAACTGTCCGCGCAAGGGACATGCAATAGCTGTAAGCAGTTTTGTTTTTATTAATATTTTTGTTTATATTTACAATGTTGTGCAATTCAAAAACAACAAATATTATAAAAACTAATATTGCCGTTTATTTCTGAAATATATCATTTCGGAAAGAAGTTTTTCTGTAATTTATTAACATTATATGCACTTAGACTTACATAAAAGAATATATTACTTTATCTCCACATTTTTTCAAAAATCAAAATTTTGATTGTGAGTGTTCTTACAGGTATCAGAGACAGCGGAACGCATATTGTGTGAATGTGTGGTTTTTGATAGGTTTAGTGGGAGATGTTTAGGTGAACATAGGGTCTCACTCCGGTGAGATCTGCTGATATTCATTAGGAAGGCTGCAGATCTGCTGAACAAACTGTAGAGCGTGAGGGGCGCAATAGATCCCATGCCTTGCAATAGTGCTTGGTCAGGAGGATAATAATAATAATGTCTCACAGTGTCGTACACAAAAATAGTCTCTGTTACAGCGGTACTTCGACAAGTTTCTTTTATTCAATTCAGTTCGCTATCTTTTTGACGTAAGAGCTTGAGCATTTCAAATACAATAAAAAAATTATATGAAGTTTTATGCGCTGAAAAGCATTTTATGACAAAATGCAGTAAGAAAATCCAAGCAAGAAATTGGACAAATCGAGCATACAGAGAAGCCTATATGCTTATGGGGGATTCATGAACCCCCTTCCTTTTGCTGTCAAGGACCAGTTTTTGCCTCTTCCAAATCTTCAGGAATACGTCTTCTAAATACCGATAATTGTATTGACTACCAACCTATTTAGACCAAATTTCGGGACTCTTATTACCGTTTTGAAAATATAAACAAATAAATATTTGTATGGGCGTGTCATCACCTGTTTAAAAAAAGACAGTCAGTAAAAGTAGACCTTTCCAACGAATATATTGGTTTTTAAATCGGTTACGTAATTCTCAAGTTATTAAATGGCGAACGTAGGACACTTTACTTTTATAAAGGGTCCGCCAAATAATTTTTTTTTTTTTAAATGCTATAAAAAAAACTACTGAATATTTTCTCAAATTTCTTTTTTTATATGAAAGTACAATCCTTCCGGTTAATAATGGAAAATAATTTCATTCAAATGGCTGCCTCGGCTGGCCATACAGTAGCTTACACGATCGGTCCAATTTTTAAGCACATTATCGATTATGTGCAGCTGTATTTCACCAATGGCTTCACGAATATTGTCCTTTAAAGCGCCAATTGTCTCTGGCTTGTTGGCGTAACACTTATCTTTGACGGCACCCCACAAATAATAGTCCAACGGTGTCAAATCGCAGCTCCGAGGTGGCCAAACGACATCAGCTTTGCGGCTAATAATGCGATCTTCAAAAACAGGGCGCAAAACGTTGACTATAACGGCCACTCCTTGCTCATTTTCGAAGAAAAATGGCCCAATTATGCCTCTGTACCAAAATCCGCACCAAACAGTGACTCGTCTTGGGTGTATCTTCTTGTCAATGTATGCGCGCGGGTTTTCTGTGCCCCAAATGCGACAATTTTGCTTCTTTACATACCCGCCAAGATCTAAATAAGCTTCATCTGAAAAGATGATTTTTTTTGGCAAAATCGGCATCTTCTGTAAGTCGATCGCAGGCCCACTTAGCGAAGCGAAAAACGCGTATACATAACCATATTCGTTCAGCGGAAGGATAAAACTAATTATCTGTCTAATCAGACATGAGCTAAGTGTTACCATTCACGAAATAAGCATTAGTTGAAAAAAAACGTTAGATGGCGGACCCGATATATAAGTGTATATAGATAGAACTTTTTGACTATGTTTATTTTCCCCAAAACCGTGGCAAAACTGCACAATTTTATGACAAAATTTTGTGAAATGAATGAATGCATCATATAAAAAACTTCTTACTGATCATTAATAAAAAAAATGCTTTCCTTAATTGGATAAAAATTACACAAGCTTACAAATACCGGTCAATTTTTCGATCAAAGCCGATGAGACGCATTAGAAACATATGTAAATGTGCGTCGTTAGAAACATAAATTTAAGTTTAAAGTACTTTTATGTTAAAAAAAAACCTGTGAAAAGAAAAGTGTTCCAAGTGTTTTTGTTATGTTTGCAGATGTTATATGTTAAAAAAAAACCAAGAAAATATTACAAATGTGAATAATGCTACGTGGCTTAAATGCTACGAGCGACGATCTATGTGATCGACTACACCAAGATTTGGCGAAAGACGATATCAAGGATTTTGAAACGATGGCATGATGAGTAACACCAAAGCATTAAACAGATCCTAAGCAATACAAGCGACTCAATTCTTCATTTCCATGTTTTACCTTTTATTGAATAAAATGGCAAAAACTGTTAAAAATTTAAAAAAATTATTTTATTCAATATCTTGAAAACTAGAATCAGTCTTAAAAAACCGAGTGCATATTTAAATATAGCGCTCCAAATAGCCTTAGAAGTAGCCTTTTGTTGCCTTGATCCAAAGGCATGTATACATATGTTATGGACGGTAGCACTGCTCAAAGTCAGCAATTTTTTAGAAAAAAAGGGTGATTTTGCACTTTAGAATTGAAGTGTCAAAAATATAACCACTTGATCATTGCTTTATTTATTTTTTTATATTTTTATATATGTATGTTTATTTGTTATTAAAAAAAAATAAGAAAATGTTTATCAGGTACCATACTTTCTCGGCAGTCGTATTTTTCAGACACCCTATATTTAGGTCATTTTTGCAAATAAAGTAGAGCATAACTAAAAATGTTCGCAATTGTTCACGCCAACGTTTTTGTGGGCATACATATTTCCTACCCAATACTCTGACTAATTTAATTTCTGACAAATAATGGTGCACTGCGTTGGTTCTTTGCTATAAAACGCCGTCAAAAATTAAGAAATATTAACGATTTTTAAAGGCAAAATTTGTAGAGGTAAACACAGAACGTTTTCTTTGCATTAAATTATTTTAAAAATTAACACACAAAAAGTAAGGGCAACAAAGTCGAATTTTTGTTTTCTGAAAAGAAAACGCTATAACCTCTTCCAAAATAAATGACCAGTTTTCGTCAAATAAAAAGAAAACTGTTACAATCTAATAACACTAGTTTATAAGATTTTAGTTCCCAGTTGAAAACGTGCATGGGGCTATTAATTTAGGCCGTTTTACTTTGAAAAATAATATTTATAGAATGTGAATAAAGTAGGAGCAGCATTAGTTTACGAACAAAAAACTGAAAAGTAAGTGTTTTACTTATTTATAAAGCGTGTTTTTTATAGAGGTATAGAATTTTAAGTTTAACAGCTGTCAAGTGATTTATTCTCAGTTTGGTTTGGCATTTCATCATGAATAGACTCACGCTCGACGTATATTCGTCGAATGGGCCCAAAACAAGATTACCGTTGTTCCCGATTTTCATAAGTGAATTTTGTTTAGCGATGAAGCGCACTTTTGGTTGAATGGCTACGTCAAGAAACAAAACTGCCGCATTTTGAGAGAAGGTAATCCTCAAGTGTATGTGCAAACACCGTTACATCCAGAAAAACTGACTGTTTGGTGCGCTTTAAGGGCTGTTGGAATCATTGGTCCGTACTTTTTCAAAAACGATGGTGACCAGAACGTTACAGTCAATGGTGATCGGTACAGAGCCATGATTACTAACTTTTTCATTCCTGAATTGAATAACCATGATGTCCAGGAGATGTGGTTTCAACAAGACTGCGCAACATGTCACACAGCTCGTGCCATAATAGACTTATTGAAAGACACGTTTGGTGACCGCCTAATTTCACGTTTTGGAATTGGCCTCCAAGATCTTGTGATTTAACACCGCTAGACTACTTTCTGTGGGTTTATATAAAGTCATTGGTCTATGCGGTAAAGCCACAAACGCTTAACCATTTGGAAGACAAATTTCGCCGTGTTATTGCCAATTATCGGCCACAAATGTTGGAGAAAGTAATCGAAAATAGGACGTCCAGATTGGACTACACCCGCACCAGCCGTGGCGGTCATATGCCAGTAATCATATTTAAAATGTAATGCCCTAAGATTATCTTTCGGATAAATAAAATTCATGTCAATCGAATAATCCATCGTTGTTTTATTGAAACTTAAAGTTCTATACCTCTTATACACCCCTTATAAAATTTCATTTGTTTGCCTAGAATTCAAAAGGTCAAAATACATCATATCCAAAGTACATCATAATCCTTATTTCATAAGGAAACTTTGCTCATTTGACCTGCATCATTGTTCAAAAGCTGTGATATTTTATTAATGGGCTTTAAATCTGATAATTTAGACAAACATTTCCATATTTGATTATTAATTTTTTCCAAAAATTACTTTGCAATGCGTTGACCGTTAGAAGAAAATCAATCACAATTTAATTTTTTTGGTAGTTTTCTTAAAATGTTTCTGAAGTATTTTACCATATACATTAGCTGCCATTGAATTTTAATAAGTTATAGACACTCCTTTTTGAGAAACACCTCCAAGCCGCAATATCACTTCACTATGCTTAACAGTATGCTAAACGTGGTCTCCAATTAGAAACTCATAGGAAAATTAAAATTTGAATAAAAATATGTTAACAAACCAATTAAGTAATGTAATTCACTTTTTCCGTAAAAAACAGTCAATAAGCAAAAATTGATCTGACTTTACATTTAATTTCGGTAAAAATGCTCAAATGAAGACTGATAGTGTTTTTGTTTTAAATTAACATGTACACTGTGGTACAAACATGAAGCAATGTAAGTAAAATTTGTGTGAATGTTCTAATATTTTTCTGCTTGTTTTACATAAAGAAAACTTTTAGAATTTTTTGTATTCAATATTTTGTCCTGTCTTAAAGCATTACTTTATTCGGTCCACTTATTCAAAATATACCGAACTCTTAAACTCAATTACATTGGCTCACTTTTGCACCAGCCAAAAAAATTCCGAATTAACTGTGCCTTAGTACTTGTGTTATGTTCTTCTCAAATAAATTATTACATTATTACAGGGTTGGTCAGCCATTTTTTAAATAACCTTTTAATAGGGTAATACTTTTTTGTAGAACACCATTACATTGCTTCATTTTTGCACCACAGTGTATAACAAAGGGTGGTCCAACCAAAACGCAAAAGAAAGTCAATAATAAATAAAACAACAAGTTTTCAGAGAATTATCTTAATATTTTTTGTTATGATAGAAGAATCTATAACAATTATGTGTAAAACAAAATATCGGTCAAATGCTCGCCACGGCTTTGGTGGCATACCTCTGAGAGTGATTCAATATCGTTAATGTGCCGAATTATGTCATCCTTTAGCTCTTGATTTGTTCTTGACTTATTGACGTATACTTTTTCTTTTAAATATCGCCAAAGAAAGAAGTCCAACAGTGTGGAATCACAAGATCGTGGCTGTTAATTAACATCGCCACGATATGAGATAACATGGTCATTGAATTTTTCATGCAAAGGAGCAATTGTTTCGTTGGCTTTGTGGCAAGTAGTACCACCCTGTTGAAACCACATATTGTCCGGGTCCATATCCTCAATTTCTGGCCACAAGAAGTCCGTTATCATTTCCCGATAGCGAACACCATTCACGGTAACTGCTTGGCCGACTCCATTTTCAAAGAAGTACGGCTCGATGACGCCGCCAGCCCATAAGCCGCACCAAACTAACTGGAAGAGCATGCACAGGTGCTGCCACGTTTCCTACAGACCCGGTTTGCTGAAATTGGCGCAAAATTCTCCCGATTGTGGACACATTTGATCGATTATGCTGACGAAAAAAATGACTAAGTTACCGAAATGTATTTTTATTTGAACACCCATTTTCGTAAAAGGCTTCAACAATCTTAACACGCTGCTCAATTGTGTACCTCTCCATGGTTGAATTTGCAAATACTGGAACAAAGAAATGTCAAATTAAGTTGGGCAAAAAATTTGACGTTAAGGTGTGACTTACAATTAACATCGTACATTAGGATCACCCTTTACATAACAAAAAAATCAACATTTTAAAACCGCCTAAATTTTAATTCGCATAAGATAAGCTTTGAGTGTATAAATACAGTCGGACTATAATGAATTCACATGGAATCACAAAATCACTTCATTATGTAGAAAATTTATTATAAAGAAATACAATTTGTTTATTAATTCTTTCATGATCAGGTATTTTAGCTTTAATTACACTATTCCATTAGTGACATTTTCTAGGTCCTCACAATCTTTTACTTTCGCATCAGCACTTTCCCCACATACTCATAAGGCTTATGCAACAATTCCATGCCGTTTTTTTAAATTTGTCTTTACTATCCTGTACTAACTTTAAAATCTTGGTGTCTTAATAAAGCAGCGAGCTTTTTTACTTTTTACTTTATTATTATCTATTTAGTTGCTTGTGTGCTGCCCCGGAGTTGGAACTTCTAGCAATACAAATAATAATAGGTGACTCAAATATTCAACTTTCTCTGTCAAGTTATAAAGACTCCACAAAGATTCTCCAGTGGGCTATTTGTTCCGGTTTTTAATCTCAACTGATATGAACCAAGTGATTCTCTGGCGGCCCACATTACTCTTGCCCTGAAGGTTTCACTGCTCGTTTTTGCAATGTCGTCAAAGTTTTTACGAAAGGTATGATCAATGCATGTCAATTTCCCATTACGAATTTCCTTCGCAATTGGTTTCTGGTTGCTAATTGATAGCAAGTCGGTATAAGATATGCTGTTGAACCGGAATATTTTATTTATCTTTCTCAGACATTTGTTTATAAACACCTGCAGTTTCCCTGTATCGGAGTAAGTAACCTTCCATGTTTCGCAACCACATAGAAGAACAGATTTTGCGCAAGGATTAAATATTCTCAGTTTGGCTCGGTTGGATATTTATTATGAGTTTCATACTCTGTCAAGTGAGCTATATGCATATCGTGTCTTACTAGTATGACTTGTTACTTTTCCATCTGCACCACCGTCCGTTCCAATAATGCGTTCGAGATACATGAAGCGAACAACGTCTTCAATTGTCACTCCATTTAGGACCAATAGAGCAAAGTGCATTGTTCCAATCCTCATAGATTTTGTCTTCGAAACGTTTATCCTCAGCCCGACCTTTACCCTTTTCATATAGCCTATCAAGTTTATTCTGTAGGCCTTTGAAAGTAGGACATCAAGCACATATTGTCGGCATAATCGGAGTCAATTCGGTGGTTCAGATGCCATCGAATGCCGACTGGTGATTCTGTGTTTATTTGCTGTAAAACAGTGCCCAGTACGACCAGGAATAGTACCGGAGAGTGTATATCCCTGTCTGACACCGGTATTTATACAAAAAGGTCTGCTATCTTGCCCTTGAAGCCTGCTCTATACGGGGCTTTACGGTATAACTACCTGATCAAGAAGATGATTTTGTCTAGTAGCAGCAATTTCACATACCGCACTTTGAAAAAAGGTCACGCAGATTGTTCAAAACTGTGTAAGATGCATTATTCGCAACAAGTAATTAAGCAAAAAAATGTAGTAAAAACAGCAACCAAAGGAATGTGTCCCACAAATTTTTATGAACTTTGGAAATTAATTCAGGTTGCGTGGTACGATATTTCGGCTTCAGTAGGCCGAAATGTATCCGACTCTATGTCCAGGCGACATTTGGCAGTTTATTTGGTTTTAAACAACCAGATGGCCTCGATAAAATATTAATCACTTTAGAACACCATTAAAACTGAAATCAATTCAAATCTATTATCATATTATTTCTTTCTTATAATTATTTCGAAAATACCAGGGTGAATTTGTATTGTATAGGGTCCGCCAAATATTTTTTTTTTAAATACTATAAAAAAAAACTACTGAATATTTTCTCAAATTTCTTTTGTTATATGAAAGTACAATCCTTCCGGTTAATAATGGAATATAATTTCATTCAAATGGCTGCCTCGGCTGGCCATGCAGTAGCCTACACGATCGAACCAATTTTTAAGCACATTATCGATTGTGGGCAGCTGTATATCACCAATGGCTTCACGAATATTGTCCTTCAAAGCGTCCATTGTCTCTAGCTTGTTGGCGTAACACTTATCTTTGACGGCAAACCACAAATAATAGTCCTACGGTGTCAAATCGCAGCTCCAAATTGGCCAAACGGCATCAGCTCTGCGGCTGATAATGCGATCTTCAAAAACAGGGCGCAAAACATCGAGTGTAGCTTCGGCTGTGTGGCACGTAGCGCCGTCCTGTTGAAACCAAATGTTGCTAATATCCTCCTCTTCAGTTTTTGTGAACAAAAATTCGTTCAACATGGCTCATTTTCGAAGAAAAATGGCCCAATTATGCTTCTGGACCAAAATCCGCACCAAACAGTGATTCTTCGTGGGTGTATCGGCTTTTCAATGTATGCGTTCGGGTTTTCTGTGCCCCAAATACGATAATTTTGCTTGTTTACATACCCGCCAAGATCAAAATGAGCTTCATCTGAAAAGATGATTTTTTTTGGCAAAATCGGCATCTTCTGTAAGTCGATCGCAGGCCCAGATTCCCAGCGTTGTTCAAGCGTATACACAACCATATTTGTCAAATCTGTCAAAACATTAGCTAAGTGTTACCATTCACGAAATAAGCACTAGTTGAATAAAAACGTTAGATGGCGGACCCTTTATATTTAATTTAATTAAAATTTTTAAATATACGCAAAATTTTAATAAAAATGAATTGAAACATATTTCTGTAATTAATTAACTAAAAATAAGAACAATTATTTATCAGCAATTATCTCATTTTATGTACTTTATTATCAAGTATTCATATGCCGCGTTAGTGTCCTTATTATCTTTCACTTCAGTGTACGTGTTGAACTCGGACAATATAATATATTTGTAATCTGACAATATAATATACTTGTAATCGGACAATTAATATATTTGTAATATATACTATATTTGTAACAATTCTTACTGGAAAAGTGTTTATTAACTCAAAAAATTTGCAACGTGAGAGCGTCAGAAGAGAGTCAGAAGAGAATAATCAATTGAGAATCAAAAAATTCTTGCTGGTAAAATGTTTACTTGCAAGAATTATGCAAACAGCTGTTTTGTGTTTATGTTTACAAACCAAGTTTTCTAAAAAAAAATTAAAAATTAAAAAAATTTTTGCTAATTTTAAGAAATTGATACACCCAATTTACACGATTTATCAACTTTATTTAGACCATAATTTGTGAGACATGCCTTTTTTTCTTGCAGGGTTGATTTTTTAACTACAATTGTTTAAGTTTACATTGAAGAACAAAGCACAATGGCAAATACGAAAATAAACGTAAAGGAGAATGCGAAGACATGCACGAAAAACAGAAATCGTGCTTTTTTCTACTCTCTTCTCTACTCCTCTCTCCTATAAACAAAGAATGCATGCAATTAATGCGTGCATGAAAAATCATCGTATAAATTAGGTGTAAGTAAAAATTAAGAGAAATTTTAAAAATTTACTCTCTCGTTGCAAGTTTCTACAAGTTAAGTTATTTAATAAACCTTATACACTAATCAGAATAATTTTGCGTACAAAACTTTTTACTTCATTCAGGACTTTGTATTTCTAAGGATTCGCAAGAAAGTTTAAACTCCTTGGTCTTGTAATATGTCTTAGATCCCTGTTATATATTATAACAAAAATTTATATTTGGAAAGAAAGTAGTTTCATTGCTAGGCATTATAGTTAACTAAAAGTGCATTTATTTATTCAGAAAAAGTCTCCGTACACAGAAAATATTAATCTATTAATCGTTGTTTTTTAATTCATACATAGCTGTTAATTAATTTAAATTTATGAAATAACATTTTTTTGCAATAGGTTCAAAAAGATAAGCATTTATCCTGCCGAAAGAAAATTTAATATTTTTCTCTGAAAGCAATAAAAATCCTTCAAAGAAGTTGCAGAAATTTCTCTATCTAAAAGCCCATCAACTTTTACAAAATAACTGGAGACTCTGAATCAAAATCTCATTCTGGCCGTCCTTCAAAATTAATTTTGAGAGAGAAGATGTATCTCATCAACTCTGTGCATCACGATCCCAAAATAATAGTCTCAAAAATGATTGAAAGCATTATTTTAAAATTGAACAGGATTATATGTGATGATAATTTCAGATATATTTTAAATAGAAACTATTTTCATGCTCGTATACAACGTAAGAAGGCTTTTATTTCATTAAAAAGAGTCAAAGAGAATGTTGTTCGGTAGAGAACTGTTAAATAAACCATTAGAATTCTGGGAAAGTTTTATATTTTTAGATCAGTATTGCATTTGTATAACAAAAAGTCGTCAATTTGTGTGGAGAAAATTTGGTACAGCACTACAAGTACATAAAGCTGATTTGTGCAAGACGATCATACACGGTAGTGGAGGTGTAATGATAGGGGGTATGTGCCGGTTAACGCGGTATACACTTTGCAGGTTATTGAGTCCAAGAGAGTTTACCTAGTCATTCTGAAGGTCAAGTTGAAGCAAAATTTAACACAACTGAGTTTTGATAGTAATGTTTTATTTGAATAATGTAACTATTCTAAGAACGCATCTGATATTGTAAAGCTTTAGATTCTTTATAATTTTCCAAAACAGTTGTGTGTGCCAACACAGTCTACAGAGATCAATCCCATTGATTATTTATGGGATTTGTTCGGGCAAAAAATTCTCCATCATGTTATAATATCAAAAATTATATTAAAAAAGTTTTGCCAACTGAATGACAGGAAATGTCACTGGAAGTCACCACAAAACTGATTTATTCCATGCAAAAAAGGCTGTTCAAAAGAACAGACCATCCAACTTAACACTAATTTATTGTTAATGCTGTTATAAATATCCAAAAATACGATTTTAAGAAAATGCATACACTTTTGTACGCAGACTTTTTCTGTGTTTTTTTTTTTTTTTTAACACAATCTTACTTTTTGTAATTGATCTTATTTGCTGGATTTTAATTTTTATTTAAACTATGCACCAAGATTTAATAAAACAAATTAATTATATATTCTTAAGAACTGTTGTTGTATCATTTTTTTTTTTTTTTTTTTTTTTGTATTACCTTGGACATAATGGTTTTGTACGCAGACTTTTTTTGTTATAGTTTTGTAACAAAGGTACGACTAATAATACTAAGCCTGGTACCCTGAAATTTATTTCGTCACAATAAAATATAAAATATGTATTACGTATAAATAAATGCGCCATTAAGAAATGCGAACTCATTAATTTCAACAAACTTACCTCATTTAATGTTTGATCAATTGCAATCTAATAACAAACTACTTTACAAAGAAGTAAGTACTGTTTAAGACTAATTCTAACTAATAATTTTCTGCTTGGGTTTTTTTTTATAGATGGCATTGATTTATCTAAGCCGATCATTGCAATTAGAAACATATTATAAAACAATGTTTTTCTGAAATCTGAAATTTCTATGTATGCTCAACATTACAAAAGTAGGTCAAATCAATTCAAAACTTACACGAAAATATTTAACTCGGAACTCAATAGGACTTTCTCGCATACCAAACGATTTTTGGCAAAAAAAAATATTAAATTTACGAGTAAACAAACAAACTTCCAACAATTGAATGGCCATTGTTGTTTTCATGTGCTAAATGATAGATAAAAAATAAATACAAAATAAATACAAAAAAATAAAAGATCGAAATAACTTTAAACATTAATAGAAAAACAATGCTTCTTAAGTACTTAGTCACCATTTAAAATGAGTATAAAAGCTTGAAACTCTCATGAATTTAGCATTAGTAACTATCTAGTAGTTTTAGCGTTAAAAACTCGCAGTATTTGAAAAAACATAAAATAAAACCGTGTTGCCCGCGTTAAAGAAATATTAGCCGACATGAAGCATTTTGTAAGTGAATTTAAAAAGGATACTCGCTCAATCAATGAAAAAAAAAAAACGGAGAAATTTACAAAAAAAAAAAAGAAAAAAAACTTTTAAGAAATATTGTTGATGTGTTACAAATCTTAATTATTTTAGATCGTATGCGTTTTTGTTTTTGCTTTTGCCATAGTCGCAAGAGCTGAAGAACCAGACTTGGTGGCATCGGCATCAGAAAATTCTGAAAGGGCAGAGGAATTAAAGGGTTCCGCAACTAGTCTTAATCCGTGGCAAGAAAAACATCAGGAAAAGCGTTATGTCGGTGGTTACGCTGGTGTTGGTGCATATGGCACAGGTTTAGATACTCTTGGTGGTTATAGTAATTATGGAAGTTATAGTGGTTACTATAATCCCTACCAATCAAAATTAGGTTTAGGTAAGTATTGAAATAACAAATGCAGATCAACTTTAGGAATATTGACGGAACAAAAAAAAACAGTTAATCACCTTACGATTACAATTTTAAAAACGTTCAAATTCACTTCATTATTTTTCAGTTCAATTTCAAAATGTTGCATGTCATTTTATAATTTTTTCGAAAAAGAAAACAGTTTAATCGATATTAGAATATTTTTTTTTCTTAAATTCTTTTAAACGTTATATACATACATAAATATATACTTATGTATATCTGTGTAAGTCGATATAAGCCGTTCTTACCTTCCTATCAAGACGGAAACATCGAACACGACTAGAATTTTTCAATAGAAGTGTATTTCTCCAAATATGATAAATCTGCGTCGGTAAGCGAGAATATCTTAAGCTACTCTTCCATATCGATACAGATATTTAATTATACATGCATATTTTTTGATATTGAAAAAATATCACAAGTATACATAGCTGCGGATCAGAGCAACTTAAAGCTATTTGGAGCGGTTTTCTTAAGACTGACCAATAATTCTGGTTTTCGTGATCGAAATTAATTTCGAATCGAAAAGTATTTCAAAAAATATTTTCTAATGATGTTACTCGATACGAAACGAATAGAATTATAGCTTAAGTGTTGTAAAAGGCTTAGAAAAAATTGTTTTACAACACTGGATAAAATATTCAAAAAATTATGAAATTGATTGTAAACAGCAAGGCGAATTTAATAAGGTGGTCTCAAATTGAAAACGAATACAACACTGTAAAACAAAATTTCGGTGTGTCAATATAATACAACACTGTAGTAAGGAAAAAGTTTTCAACAAAATACAGAATGTTTGTGTTTTTTGACATACGCGAATGTATCAGCTGTTGCTTACGTAGTAAATTAAGGCCACCCTATTGAATTCACCTTGGTAAACAGGAAAAAAAATAAAATCGCTAAAAAGCAAGTGGCGTGGTGTAGTAATTATAGTGCTTGACAAGAAGATAAATAGCACGTTGAAATATGGAGGTCTCAGTTGTTTTTGTTGTCACAAACGATCAGTAACTTTTAAAAGTATTTAAAGCCTCCAAAAGGACTTCTAATATTAGGAAAAATATTATTTCTTTGTATGTCACCTTGCGCCACAACTTGAAATCTTTTGTTGGTTAACATGAGGCTTTAAATTTAAGGGTAAGGTGCTTCCAAAGTTGGGTCGCCCTTTCTTTTTCTTGGGAACTATTTGGCATTAAATTCGTTTGCTAAGTCAAAAATGACTAAATATATTAAATTTTCTTTACTTACGAGTAAACCTTGCAAGCTTGTTCGTTATTGAAAGCCATCACTAGAAATTTCGATTTATTTTATTCGAGATCGAATGAGAAAATTCAAAAAAATCAAAAACTCTTTCGTTCGAGTAAGAATTCGTACGTATACGAATGCCAGAATTAGCCCTCTGAAAATAATTGTTTAAAATTCTTAATATAGGGTCCGCCATTTAACGTTTTTTTTTTCAACTAGTGCTTATCGTGAATAATAACACTTAGCTCATTTCTGATTTGACAGATAATTAGTTTTATCCTTCCGCTGAACGAATATGGTTGTGTATACGCTTTTTTCGCTTCGCTAAGTTGGCCTGCGATCTATTTACAGAAGATGCCGATTTTGCCAAAAAAAATCATCTTTTTAGATGAAGCTCATTTTGATCTTGGCGGGTATGTAAACAAACAAAATTGTCGCATTTGGGGCACAGAAAACTCGCACGCATACATTGAAAAGCCGATACACCCAAGACGAGTCACTGTTTGGTGCGGATTTTGGTCCAGAGGCATAATTGGCCATTTTTCTTCGAAAATGAGCAAGGAATGATCGTTAAAGTCAACGGCGATCGTTATCAGGCCATGTTGAACAAATTTTTGCTCACAAAAATTGAAGAGGAGGATATTAGCAACATTTGGTTTCAACAGGACGGCGCAACGTGCCACACAGCCGAAGCTACACTCGATGTTTTGCGCCCTGTTTTCAAAAAAAAAATTTATTTGGCGGACTCTTTAGTTTATATCCATTTTATTCAATTAGTAGTGAAGAGCGGTATAACTGTTACAGATGTGTTTCGCGCATTGAATTCTTTAATCATGCTCTCGTTATACAAAATCCTTGATATCATCTTTCGATTTTCGCCAAATCTTTATGTAGTCGCTCTCCTGGCTCGTTGTTTGTATCACATAAGTTTTCAGAAAAAAAATTTTAATGGAAATGAGGAGAATTTTGTGTATTAATTTGGCAGTGACTTTTGTTTAAGTGTCATGAGTTTTGCACTCAAGTCATTCAGTTAATTTCGTAAATTTAAATGTTTTCTTCGGTCGACGATGAACTGAAAGTTTTCATGAAACCTGCACTCATACCTGAAAAAATCGAAAAAGGATCATTGCTCGAACGGGGAGCTGGCTTGTACACTGATGACACGTCAGGATATTTATATTATGCTAGGTTTTTTGCATTTATACCGACCGCATTCATCAAGCAAAAATAACATAATATTGGCATTAAAAATGAAAACAATATTTCTTGGCAAATGACACACTTTTGTGTTACACCAAAGTAAAGAATCACATTTGTAATATTTTTTCCACTTCTTATCGTATAACATCCGCGAATATAACAGAAACACTTGGAATTAACCTCGCTTTTTTCTCTTTGCATCTCCACAGGTGTTTTTTAACAAATAATAAGTTTTGTAATTAAATTTGGGTGACTTTTCTAACGATCTCAACAGCTGATTGTCGTTATAACAGTGCAGTGCTTTCAATATGCTAGAACTCAAAAACTAGAACCAATCTTGAAAAACGAAATCCAGATTTGAATTCAGCGGCTCAAATAACATTAAGATTTGTTCTCACTGGCTCTGGTCGAAAAGTTGACCGGAATTTGTAAACTTGCGTAATTAATACAAATTCGAGATACAATTGGATTCTTTGATGACTAAAATTAAAAAAGCAACAACCATAACTCTTTGCTTTTAATGAGGATATCGTATGTTAAGGAATTTATGGAGGACTCAGTATTTTACACCTCCAAGCATACGCTTACTTTTGGAAAAGATATATCCAATTCCTACTCTTTTATGTTACACTTTATAGCACCGCCAAATATATTTTTGGATTAGATAGCCACGACAATATATCCCATATCTCAAGGAGAATTTATAATATGCCGTTGGAAAACTTTTTGAAATGTCGTTCTCTCATTTTGTTTGCATAAGAAGCTTATATTTACAATAGACTGCTGTGTTCTAGAACTAATAGAGGTTAAAGGATAAACAACATAAGATAGATATCATAAACTGGTATCCGAAAGGCACTTTTTTATCACCTTTATTCGCTTATGGAACCAAATTCTATCAAATATTCAGTTAAAAAGAAAGGCAATGCAATTTAAGTCTGCTATATTAACACACTTTTCACGGAATTAATTGTTGTCAGTTTGTTAGGCAACTAGGTATGAATGTAATATACTGATATATGTACAGTGTGCGACAAAATATATGCACAAACTTCTGGTTAATACAAAATGTCTCAATAACATAAGCAAACACTTTCGGATTTTAAACTATTTAACCTATATAAGAGTATAAAAAGAAGTATACACTTTGATATCACCACTAACAGCGGAAACAGGTCGACCGATTTCAACCAAGGTGGTGGTTTATGTGAAGTTTGCACAAAATCAGCCCAGTGGTTCCGGAGCATTTAATTTTTTTATATATTCCCATACAAATATAACCAAAATACCCTCCATTTTCCATATTATTATTTTTTATTGTCACTTGGAAAGTTACCAAACCATGTATCGTAATGTCTTATGTGTACAATGACATTCGGTCCTTCTAATTGGAATGTTGAGCTGAATCTTTTCAGTTCGATCACCATTTTATTTATGCGCTGACTATTCGATTTTTGAGAAGTGGGCGTGGTAGCTCCCACTTATACTAAATATGGTACTTTTGATGTGTGGAAAACGGTAACAGTTAAATTTTAGTTGTCTATCCACATCAGTAAAAAAGCGGGAGAGATTTGATAAGCGGATATTACACAAAGCAGACTGGGTAAAAGCTATTTACGAGTATATATGTATTCTTATATATATAGTATACAAAAATAAGTAAATATAAAATTAAGTTGTCCTTTTGTAATGGTGTGTTTTTCTGCATTAAATGTGTGCATCCATTAAATTTTTCTTATGAGAAATACATTTTATAAATATACAACACAAAGGTTCCCTGCAAAGCGGGAAGGGTTACTCTACTTTATTTATAAAATTAATCGTCTAAATTCACTAAAAAATAAACAAAGAAAATTCCTATTTAACTAAGAAAAAATCATTTTATACGTTGAACACAGTTTTTTGAATGCGACAACATAAGCACGTCTTCAATGAATTTACTTAAAATGTGAATTTTACTAATATTTAGTTGCCTAGCCCTTATTTTTTCGAAATTTCTTTACATATTCATGTTATGTACCCACCAAAAATTTAATTCAATGCAATTTCCACTTGTCAATATAGTTCGTCCTTATACCTGCAATTATTGCAGTTTATTTTGAGATCTACAAAATTTCATAGATTTTCTGAGAGATTTCGCTTTGGCGATTGCGCTAGACATTTCAAAACGTCGATTTATTCGCTTACAAAGCATTCTTTCACTCATTTATCTGTGTATTTTGTATTTTGTCCTGTTGATATTTCCAATCAAGTGGCATTTTTTCCTCTGCATGCGGTATCAGTATGCATTCCAGGATATACTTGCCCAATTACATGGCCAGAAATTAAGGAGGATTAAGACGTTGTCTTTTTTTCAGCGTAAAAGGCTAAACCTATGAGAATGTCTATCACTAAACTTAGATTCATCAGAGAAGAGTACGGTCTTCCATTAAAAGTTGACTTGCTTATTTGTAAATCAAATTCTGACCAATCTGTTTTTGGCAGTAGTAAATGGTCTTTTTGCACTTCGACATGATGTGTAATCCACCGTTTACACATCGTGTATGGATGTACGAACACTTAAGTTTAATTGATTTGTAACAGATCTTCCTGATATAAAGACATACTTTTTTATTAAATGGAGTATCGCCTGGTCGTTCTGTTTGCTCTGTGTATGGTTGTCTATAAGTCTGATGACCGGAAACGGCTTATGATACGGTAAATAATACTGTGTTGAATTCCAAATTTGTTTGCGATTGATGTCACTGATTCATCTTTATTTTTTCTTCTAATTCCTAATTACTGTTAGTCTTTTGTGTAGAATATTGTAAAATATTGTTGGCTAGGAACAGAGTTTTATAGATTCGGTACAATTATAAAGACGTTCGAATTTTCTCTAATTATTTCTCGAATGTTGATATAATTGTTTTTGTTATTGAACAATTTTTGTAGTTGGTAATGTAGCCATTTAACTACTTCGTGCTATTGTTTTGACGCATGCAAAATAGCGGTTTTGTAACTTGAACATAAATTTTTAAACAGAAATATTCGAATATTTACTATCACACTTTAACAATGTTTATTACTTCAGTTTTAAAGCTCGAAAGGGAAAAATGTTTGCATAATTTTAATTTATTTTCTTTTTAATTATTAATGATTTGAAATTTTTTATTCTTAACCTTTTGATCCAAACACATTAAAAATTGCTTAAAACTCTTTGTTTAATTTCCAGATGGGTATGCTGGTTATCCAGGTTATAACGGTTATACCGGAGGTTATGGAGGCGGCTATGGTGGTTATGGAGGCTATGGTGGATATGGAGGCTATGGTGCTTATGCTGGTGGCTATAACGCTTATCCTTACAATTATTACAATCGTTTAGGTGCAACTTATCCTTATACTCGCCCTAGTTATGCAGGTTATGGCAGTTATCCATCCAGCTATTACACTAGCAATTATGCCAACAGCATTGTTGGTGGTGGCTTAGGAGCCTTAGGCACACCTGGTTTTGTACCACCTGTAGCTGGTGCTGCTGGTTATCAATATGGTCCCGGAATATCCGGTACTATTTATTAATATATGTAATAAAAACATGATTTACATGTATTTTTCAAATTTAGAATAAATTCTGGAATTTTTTATATACTATTTAAATTTACGTCCAATGATTAATTTTCTTTTATTTCAAAACAAAAATTTTTAAAACTGTTAAGGAAACTATAATACAGTGGCACATATTCGTTGAAAAACACTCTTAACCAGTGTTGCCACAATTCGTAGAATTCTATCAAAATTGCTAGAATATTTTCCGTTTGGTAGGATGGTAGGCTAAATATCAATTTTGGTAGATTTTTGCTGAAGCTAAAAAATTTTAAAATTACTCTCAATAAAATTTGTTCATCTTATCCAATTTGTTTTCTGTGAACGTAAAGTAAACATGCAAGTACCAGAAAACTCTTCAAAGTTAGTTACAAGGTACATATTAGTTGTTATAAAAAACTTAATAGTAACAGCAAAAACAATGGGAATAGATTTACCGTGAGCGTCAAAATAAAATATATACCCTCATTTTCTACAATTTAGTTTTAATATTAGCCTTTTAAAATAACATAAATTTAAACATTTCATGTTTCTTTAAAATTGTACTTAAGGCTTTACAAAACTTAAAAAATAACAAAAGAATTCTTGCAATAACTTAAGTTATGCAACAAATACGGAAGTTACGTTATGTTTTAGACGTCAAAAAATTGAACGGAGTACCACTGCATTAATTTGCCGAATTCATATAATAATTTTTTTTATGAGTATTTTAATTGATAATTGTGATCTTGTAATAAAATTTCATAATGTAAAAAACTAAAAATAAAAGTTTGCAAAAGGCTTCGAAAACAGTGAAAAAAAATAAACTCAAAGAATTTCGGTTAACTAAAAAATTTCCGAAAATTTTAAATAACACACAAATAAGGTCTATTGTGTCTGATGTAAAAAAAAGATCATCAAAAAGGGATGTTAAATATATAAGGAAATTTTAGATACATCAGATACTAGTGTTAGAGCCAGTAAATGCCGACAAGGCACTATTCCAGGGCACTACGTCCCATGGCCTAGAGTGTTTGGCCAAAAAAAACTCATAAAAATATGGAGAACTAAAAACGAAAAACTTTTAGAATACAATTTTTTATCCACAGGGACCCGGATGGATGATTGGGAATAGCGTAGGCATGTACGGCGGATATGTTTATCGTGCAAAGTACCATGAATGAAATAGATTGTTTAAACATATTCAAAAAAGAATTTGGTAACCAATATGAAGAAATTAGACGTGCATGAATCTTGATTCCTTTTTTCAAGACAATGATTTTAAGCACACTGCAAGGAAATTTAAAATTCTTTCGCACTTCTAAGCAAAAGTGGCATCCTTCCTAATACCCGAATTTAAGCTCAATCGAACATTTTCTGGGCATTTTGGTCATTATATTCAAAAAACGACTACAGAAAAACCAATTTTATACGAATTATTTTTGTTCGAATTTATTTTTGTGCGATTTTTTTTAAGCGATTTCTTTTTTATGCGATTTAGTTTATCTGGTTTTTTTGTGCGATGTAATTATTTTTACGATATTTTGGTCGTTATAAGAAAGTTAAACATAATAAAAGAAGTTATCAGTCGTTTTTGAAAAAGGAACATAATTAAGAAATACTACTTTGATCAAAAAGTTTCCGGAATAACACCCGTGTGGCGGTCTATCGTTCTGATTTGAGATTTTTTTTTTTTTTTTTGTTAGATTGGTACATCTGTTGTTTATATTCCCGCTAAATCTTAGCGTCATGGCTTGACATTTTCAAAAGCTACGTAGCCAAGAATACATCTATCTCTATGTGTGTTGGCGATTTTATACAGTTTTAGGAACGTCTGCTGAAACGCGTTGCCCGTAATGGTTTTTGAACTCGATTGAGTAGGAAGAAGTCACAGGGAGCCAAATCAGATGAATTCAGTGGCTGTTGGGTGGTATTTGTTGCATTTTTCGTCAAAAAATTTGAATAATGATTACACTGTGCGACGGTACGTTATCGTGGTGCAAAATCCACTACTTTTCTGCCCAAAATTCTGGTCTCTTTAGGCTCTTTTATAACGCCCAAATAATACTCTTTGTTTATTGTCTGACCTTCTGGCAAAAATTTATGATGCACTACACCATTGCAATCCATGAAAACAGTAAGCATTGCCTTCTTTTTTACTGAAAATGGTTTCGGCTCATTTGGTGAACGCTATTCACTTGCCTGATGTCTGGATTGCGTGTCGTACTCATAAAACCACGTCTTGTCTCCAGTAATGATTCTTTTGATGAATGTGAGATCGGATTCAGCCTCGCAAATCATGTCTTTTGCAACCTCAACACAGTGAAAGTTGTAAAAAATCGCCAACACACAGAGATAGATGTACTCTACGTAGCTTTTGCAAATGTCAAGCTATGATGCTAAGACTTAGCGGGAATATCAACAACAGGTGTACCACCCTAACAAAAGAAAATCAAAGCGGAACGATGGGCTCGCCACACGGGTGTTATTCCGGAAACTTCAATCCTGTTTATCTGGCTATCGAGATACAAACGTATTCTGAAAATTTTTTCAGAAACTGTAAAGGAAGACGGCCTCAGAAATAATGAATTTAGGAGGATCCCCAACTCTGTTTAAAAACTTTTAAGAATATTTTGCAACAAAACAAATTAATGACATGAAGAAGAAAAGTGGTAAAACAATGCGTGCTTTGCTACCCCCGTCTTAATTATTATCTTAAATGTTATCTTATTTACTTTTTGTACCTCTTTCTCTATTTTGTCTCCTTACGGTCAAAATCTAATAATTTACTCCTTCCAAAAAGACAATATAGGTTCTGCTTTTTGACTGTATACAGTCTTTAGACAAACACAAATTCATTTTTGTATATAAGACACATATATATATGTAGATAGCCTTTACCCAGTGTGCTTCCTCCAATTCCCGCTTTTTGGCTAAATCGGATAGATAATGAAACTTTAATAGTTGCCGTTCTCCACATGAACAAAATTCAACATTTAGTACGAATGTAAGGTGCCACGCCCAATTATCCAATCTCGCTCAGTTACTGACTGATAATGTGTATTTTTTACGACGCTGTTTAAACCTAATTTAGAAACAATTGAAATTTTTTGTGGGACCCATTATGTGTGATCTCTTCTACAAGAAATAAAAAACCAATAGAAGATGGGGGAGCTGCGATAGTGTGGAAAGCAATATACTACTATGGCACTTGCGACTTACAGTTTTCAACATCGCGTATAAATGCTGAGAACTACAATAGCGCCTCAAAAACGACCTTTCCCCACTTTCAAAATTTATTTATACATCTAAAATGTTCCCAGAAGCTGACGCCCTTGAATGGCCACCTTATTTTCCCGGCCTAAATATAATCAAAAACGTATGGAGACGGGTGGCTAGGAAAGTGTACGAGTCTGGAAGACAATACAGCACAAAAATTGAATTAATGGAAGGAGTCACACACAATTGGTCCACCATTTTGTTGAATTATATTGAAAAATTTTACAGTTCATTTTCCAATCGAATTTTCGAGGATATTTCAAACAAATTCGGCCCACGCATTACTAATTACCCTTTATACTGTTTAAAATATAGTATTTAAGAATAAAAATGCTATATAGTTGCTTAAAATACTAATTAAATTGAAATTATAGCTGATTGCGCTATCCTGATGACCAATTTTTTCAATACGGTTTTAAAATAATTTTTCTAAAAAAATTAATTAAAATACTATCTTAAATGGTATAGCAGCCATTGGTATTTTATTTTAAAGCGAATTGATAGGAGTCTACTACATAGTTTAAGGCCATAACTTAATTGGGCCAGATAATATTTAACATTAACCGTCAGTAAAAATGATGACGCGCAGTGTATTTCTTTTTTAAAAATGATCTTTAAATTTATTCAAACAAAACAATTTTTGTTTAGTTTTGTAGAATTAGAGGCAGTTAACAATAGGTCTGTTTCATTACTTTTTGGGTAAATTTCGGTAAAATGAGAGTAAAAAACAATTTCTCTCAATAAGAGACAAAAACGCACAAAAGTACGGGAACGCAGAAAACCAGAAATTTTACCACAAACAAAAAACATAAATTTTTTGGCAATTCAGCTGACATAAAAACTGGCGCAAAATACATTAATTCAATGTAACTTAACTAAAATAAATAAAATAAAATAAAATAAAATAAAATAAAATAAAATAAAATAAAATAAAATAAAATAAAATAAAATAAAATAAAATAAAATAAAATAAAATTGGTTTATAAATATCATTTAAAGACCTTAAAAACTCTTTTGTGAACATAATTTGTAAATGTACATAAAACACAAACACCATAAATTTGACTTATGTGTGATAATTAAACAAGAAAATAACAGTTTTTTAAATAAATACTGAACTAGAATTAATTTTTGGTTATTTACAACAAGTTTTTAAATCTTTTTTAATTCAACTTTTACATTTTTTAATTTTGTGAAAAAATTTGTTCTCGACTTTATTATTGTTTGTTTTTAAACAGCTGACTGTTGCTTATGTGCAGGAAGAAGAAGAATTTTACTTTCTCAAAATCAAAACGAATTCAAATCCGCCTTGCTCAAAATATCTCTAATTTACCAAATTTTTGCGTACAGGAATAGACCCAATATTAATAAATAGATTAACAATATTCTTGCATTTATTTCATTTGTGCAAGGAAAACAATAAAATTCCCTAATACACGCCACAAAAGTAAGTAAAGAACATATAACATATTATAGTTTTTAACAAAAAAATTAGAAAAAAGGAGGGTCAAGTAGGGTCAACTCTATTTGTTATACTTTCTTTAAGTCATAAATGCATCGAATCCACCAAGTCTTGCATTACAGAGCTGGGAATTTTTGACCATTCTTCCACTATAATATTTGTTTAGATCTGTTCTTCCTCTTATCTCTAGTTTTTTGACGGACTAGATGGTCCCAATAATGCTCTATTGGATTAAGAACAAATGACGAAGAAGGAGTTTTCAGTTGCATAGTGTAAAAATGTAGCCATTCCTTGACAATAAGAACCGTATGTTTCAACAGATTGATAAATCTGTTGAAATATAAAGGACTCATTTAACACTTAATGCAAGATTATTGTTAATTAATTTATTAATATTGTGAACGGTCATTAACCATTAAATTTTTTGGAATAAATTTATAGACTTTTTTAAAAAGATATATACAAATTGAATTGTTACTTACTTACTTTAGTGACTAACCGTATATACGTTTCATAATAACTGTTGGCTAAAATTTTTATTGAAAAACTTCCAGTGAGTTGTTGCGTCTGAGGATGAAGCAATTAAGTCTGTAAGTCCTTGTCCCTCTATTAAAAAACTTTGTTAAATATTTCACTTTAACGCTACTATTTGGTTCGGGTATTTTGCGAATTATTAATATATTTGTTAGAAGGGCTATTGAGCCTAAATTATGCACAAATAAATTTTAAAGCCTCATCATAACCAAACAAATGAAATATGAATAGCCTGTACCAGGTTTTTCTGATCGGTCTATGTATTTTCAGCCAGTACTGTCATAAATTCTATACATAAATCTTATATCTATTATTGAAATTTGTTCACAAAAAATTATAAGTTGTGGCAACACTTATTGTCGTGTTACAATAATGATCTTAAGCAGGGATGAGAAATAATTTCAAATTGTACTAACTTTCATGAAAGTGTACATTTTGCAATCCGAGTGTACTTATTATTTTTTGTTAAATTTTATTTTATACATTCATACATGTGTGTAAAAAAATTAACCATAAAGCTCTGCAAGCTTATTTGTTCTAAGTACTGTAAATAAATTCAACATTAAATAAATTTAATGCATAATTTAAAAAGTTAGGCAAAAGACTATTAGTAGAAGAGAATTAAATCTAAGAGCATCATTTATGACACTATTTTTGCTTGTTTACTTTTTTTAATTGCAGTAGCACGAAATAAGTGACTTCAGAATATCATTCTTTTGGATTAAATTAGAGACAGTGGAAACAATCTCTTTCTTACTTTGCCTTTTATGTTTTGATACGAATGTGGCATTTTAATATATTACTAAATTACTCATTGGGTGCTATTGTAGTTTTGACTTAAAAATAGTGCTACAAAAATACAATTGTACCAACTTTCCCACCCCTGGTCGCAGTTGTTTGATAACAAACAGGTAAATTTAAAAACTAAATCACAAAGAAATGACAGTAAAGATAAGTTGCCAATCAATCGATCAATAGGAAAATTCCATAAAAAAAAATAAACTGAAACTTCGCAAATTGTACCATCTGAGTAATTGTTGTACCATTGTACTTTTGAGTCTTAAACGGTACCCAAAAAAATACAATAGTACAAACTTTTGCCACCCCGATCTAAAGGACATCGATAAAATGTATTTTCCGTGAAATATTAATTAAATTATAAAGGAAACCCGATTAGAGATTTTTCTAAAAAGAATATTGCGAAGATATTGAAATGTTCTTCTTATTCTCAATTTCTGAGATGAAACAAAGAATAATTTTAATTACAATCAAAATTTTTCATCTGAAAAATAACAAGTTTTAACATTTTAGATTAATAATTTTATCAATTTTTAATTTTACAAATAATTTCTTTATACATACATAATAAATATTGAGATTTAAGTTTTGTTAAGATAAACATTTACATAAATTAAGAAGGTGTATTTATGTATTTTTTATTAATTTTAACTAAATACAATTAAAAATAAATCTACGACAAAGGAAGGAATGCGGACAGAAGAAGAACCAAATAGGTAACCTCCTTCAAAGGAAACTTAATAATTTTAAAATAATAATTTCACTAATAAAACACATATTAAGTATAATTTGTTTAATTTGCACATCACAATAACAACTTTAATGTCACGTCTCTACACCTTTCACTTCTCTTGCATTAATTAATTCATACATCTGTGCATTAACGTTGAATTGATACATTTTTTAACCTTCCTTGATGCCGTTGCCCCACTCTTTGGCAATCATAAATATAGCATGTTGATTTAGTTTGGGTCCAATCAGTGGATTCATTTGAGCCATATAACAACATAGCCAGAAGAGCCAGCAGGTTGCTCCAGTTAAGATTAATGTACACCGTATAAGATTTTGATTGGGTCCTTTTGGCGTCATCAGTGGCAGACCAATACCAACACTAGCCCATACCGCAGTGAAAAATAAGATAGGAAAGAAAGCTGCGCCCATTTTCTTATAATATATTAAAAGAAATTTCGATTTATTTTTCTATATTTTTATCTCTAAACAAAAAAAATCAATTTCTGCGTTTCCTACACAGTATATAGTTTTCTATACACAACAAAATGTGTCATCAAATTTTTACATTCGCGGTGAATGATTAACATGTCAGGGCTTGGAAAAAGTCTACAAAAATTTATCGATTAAATACAACAAAATCGAAAAATTATAAAACAATATCTCAACTTTAACAATATTTTGAATAAAAATTATCAAACAACCATATTTATTTAATAAAAATAAATAAAATAATAAAAAATTTGAAATAAAAATAATTGTACTAAACAATTTATACGCTGTGGCTTAATACAAATTTGTGGGATTAGGTTGGGTTACGGGATGGGCAGCCATCTAGTCACAAAACCACGATGGTTGCAATAAGAGAGAGACCATATGGTCCATTGTGTTCGTCCTGTATAGAAAGATAAGAAAATTGATTGGTATAGAAGAGAGAAGAAAAAAAAACTATACAAAGAAAAGCTATAAGGACTTATTCTCATCGGAATCCAATCAATAGCCGTACCATAACCAGCCAAGAGCCTTGGTAAGCCGAAGAATAGCTGTAGAATCGGTACACGAGAGGGTGTTTGGATCATATGTTCACCTAAGAGTCTATGCCTTCTTTAACTCTTCTACATCTTCGCACAGCATACAGTAATCGATATCAGTATTCCCCCATCTACAAGTCATCCAAGGGATACCGCAGTGACCCGTAATAAGACCTGTAGTTAGCCTTAGCCTTACTTATTGAGAGAACAAGACGTAAGACGTCTTACGACTAGAAATAGTCAGCTATATAGTGCTTGAAAGCCTACAACTTGTCTCGTTATACCAGATTGGACTAGCGCTCCCAACGAAGAACCTCAGAACGGAGTTTTCAATCCGCGAAGTTTCGACTCCGAGCCATGATGAGCCAACGCATCAGCTATCTCCTTTCTAGTGATACCACATGACCCGGTATTCAACCAAGTTTACGATCTTCCGCAGTCTGCCAAAGACCGATTTGTAGTAAAGAACTACTTTTAACCTGATCGAGCATGATCGCAATTCCTTGAGAGTCAAAAATTTTCAGCGGATCCTCAACTCTCCTAATCTCATTCTTTATCACCTTCACTACCTTGCTAATTGCAAAATGCACTTGTCGCCAGTGCCTTCCTTTGTCTTGGAACCATTCGCAAAAAAGTGCACTGTCAGTTATGAAGAAGAACATATAAAAAGAACTCATATCAATCAGTGATATTGGTAGAATGCCAAGAAATCTCTCCTCTTGTAATTTGAAACCTAGTGGAATCGATGTTCGGAAGTTTACAAGCTACAACCAAACCAAAAAGAATACAAACAAAAAATACTGTTATCCTTATGATACACTTTCTTTTGACTCTAAAAAAATAAAACAGTTCTTTAAAAAGTATTTGTTTATTTTTTCTTTTCTTTTTTTTACAATAAATGCAAGAAGACAAAAATTTCAAAAGGCATAAATGATAAATTAAATTATTAAAATATTTTTGAAAATTTAAAAATCCAACGTGTACATAATCATAACTTCATAATTCATATTAAAAAATTCTAATATAAAAATTAACATTTTAGACAAACTCAGAAAATTCCAAAAGAATATAGATATAAAAGCAAATCAAAATGCAAAAAACGATTTGATTTATGTGACTGCCGTAACTTGGCCTGGAGTTCTGAGAACTTTAGTGCTACAATGGACATAACGGAAACCCCTAAGTAACTACATTGTAGAGACCGAGTTCCTTAATAATGAACGGCGACGGATCATTATTCCTTTGAATGAATAGTTTTTCATTTTAGCCATAGTATGAGTGCACCCAACAAAGTGCGGCTAGATCCTCTTATCAATGTAATACAACCTAAGAACATAGCAGTAATAGGCATCATAACACTTATTTAAAAAATAAAAAAAGTTATCAATATTTTATTCCAAAACCATTTAAATACATTTTTTTTTTTGTAAATTTTCGAATTTTCTATAGAATTTTAAAACTGTTACAGTGTCAATGGGACACAAACATAATTATTTTACATACTCAAAATTCGATAAAAGGCTACCTGTCATCACAATTTCTAGTTACAACACTGTATTGTGAGGAGTGGCTAATTTCTAAGCTGTCAATTGTTGTAAACAGTACTTTCGTCTTTTATTTTCTCTGTTTTTAATTATTTTTTTTGTTAATTTAAAAGAATAAATAAATAAAGTTTTCTAATGGAACCTTGGAAATTGGCAATTATTACAATTGTAGCACTTTACTATTGTTTTCAAGGTTTGTATTATTATTAATTGAAGCCTGTGATGAAGATGAATCAGATTGATTGTGCCCCGCCTTATTGTAATTTTAGTCAGTTTTGTTGCTGGCTTGGAATGCTACGTTTGTTCCAATCAATCTGGTAATGTGGAGAAATGTTTAAAGACCATTAAAACGTGTGAACCTGGTGAAGATGTTTGTGGTACTGAAATTCGATGGGGTAGTCAGCCATATTTCTCTTTAGGTGCTATTAAGCAATATTATGTTTCCAAGCGCTGTATGACAAAACAAATGTGCCAAGCGAAACGCAAACGTTATATGCCCTATTGTACTCATATTTGGTATGAAGATTGGTCGTGTCATGAATGCTGTCAGGGCGATAGATGCAACTATTATGTTATTGTAAGTATGTAATATAAGATGGTTTTTCGAACTTTTGTCTCAATGGCTATAAGAGGGTTTTTTCAATAACATTCACTGGGACTCTCACAATAATAATTCTTAAGATCTGTGCATTTTCTAAGTCAAAGTTTTTGATATAAATTTACTTCTCTATATGATTACCCTATATATGTTAATTCCCATAACATTCCATGAAGGAACATGGTGACTTCTCTCAGTCCAATGAGCTGCACCCGATTCTATTTTTAGTCATTGAAAGGGACCTACAGTTTAACGCCGGCTCCGAACGGCAAACGCATTAAGAGAAGTTTGCAATAGTAGTAATACTCATAACCAGTTACTAGCTAATGTTATGAGGTGATACCGCTGTCGAAAAACTTTTTTCTTTTTTTTTAAGATGGTCTGGCCCGGGTATAAATCGGGGACCTCTCGATGATTACCATGCATGTCCAAATTAAATGCCAATTCTTGATTGGTTAGATAGATAGATTCTCTGACGTACATATCGTGGATAGGTAAAGCTTTGTTTATAATTTAATGTTTATCTTATTTCATATATAACAATATTCAATTTAGTCATTTAATAATGATGTACAAATTAATTAAATACAGGAATAATTTTAATGCCTCAAATGCAATTTGTATTAACTCCATAATATAAAAACTTGAATGAAATAAAAAGCCATTTCAAAACTTATATGTATAAAGCTGGTGTAATAATTATATCTATTTTTGTCAGAATTTTGTTCTGAATATAATATAGTTTTAGGGACAATATTGTGTTTTGAAATTATGAGGGAAACCAGAAATATATTCTTCAAAAAGTGTTTTGTGCGCATAAAATATGCATTGAGTGAAACCAGAAACATACTCTTTAAAAAGTGTTTTATGCGTATAAAATATGCAATAAAAATTCGAAAATATTAATAAAATTTTTTAAAAATATGCTTAAAAAAATGTCTTTGTTAATAGAAAAAAAATTTAATTCAACAATTCAATGTCAGTTCAATGTCTAAATTTACAAAAAATTTTAAATCTACTAAATTTTTTCGGAATACAGTGTCCTTATCGACAATATTATAAGCTTAATCTAAATGTTTTTGTTTAATTTTATAAAATTTTTGAAAGGTAACTTGGGCTGTGTTGGATTTCATATGAAGATATATTAAAAGTAAGATAAAAAATTTGACATTTTTTAATTTTTGCTGCAATAAACAAAATGCATTGACTTCAATTTTCAAATATAAAGCTTTGTCTATTACGCCTGGGCAAGCTTTTATACATAAAAAAAGCCCTTCCATCTTCAACATATGTTATGGGGGCATATTTAAGTATGAAAATTCCTTGAGATTATGTTTTAAAATTTGACTTGATGCAGAGGCGTTCTCAGATACCACCACATGCTGCTCAAGTAATGTAAGGCAGGTTTGCAGTTTTGAAGCTAACTTTTTAATGAAACTACATGTTGTAACAATAAAAATCATTCGGCTTTGTATTTATAATTTAAAGTCCATCTGTTACAATTTGATTGTATTCCGTACTATTCATTGCTCTAAGAACTTCCAACATCTTTTCATAATTGTAAGCGAAGTAATTAACGGTAGCAACCCAATTCAAAATTCAATTTATTAGAATCTCTCAGAACAATTTCTTTACATTTGTTAGGACTTTATATATATTTTTATATTTAGCTCTAATACTACGTTTGCATAAACGATGCAGTCCATAAGTAATTGAGGTAATTTTTGTTAGTTTGGGGTAAAACATAATTATGGCTTTGGCATAATTTGGCTTTTATCATATACAGGGCTACGTCTGTCACTAATAGCAAAATTAAATTTTTATTTAATATCTCAATATCTAACAAATTGTGTAAATGTTATGCAATTTATAGTTTTCACGCCGATGACAATATTTTTTTGTTTGAAAGTAATGCAGAAAAGTCATTACTTGGTCAGAATTTAAAGGAAAAAATTTGTTTTCACTGTAAAAATATTTAACTTCACAAAAAATCAAAACAAACGCTAAAAAGTTTCAAATATGAAAAAATTTAGAAGATATTCTGTTAATACTGAAATATGCAAAAAAATTTGTTATGAGAAAAATACGTACTAAAAAATCGATGCCAAAAGTCATAACAATTCCTGAAGCGAAAAAATATCTTACATTCGGCTTGATTGTTTGCGTGAGAAGAAACACGCAATTGTATATATGTGGATTCCCTGGACATTAATATCTAAAACAAACTCAAAAAGTGAAGTTAACCGATTTGGCACTTGAGGCATTCATTTAAAACTCTCTAGCCTTTCGAGGATATTTAACAAAAATTATACATTTTATATATAGCCGAATATGAAAAACTGCTCACTGTTTAAGCAAAAGAAACACATCATATAAATATGTATATATTTGTATTCAAATTTATTTAACTTTTACATTTTAATAATTTGAATGGAAAATCCCAACAGGTCTGTGACGCTACATCAAGCATATGCTCTTAGTAACTTTGCTTGTAATAATTAACTTTCTGATTGCTTTCTGATCTCGGATTTCTGACGCAAACTTTTAAGTGTAGATTCTTAATGACTCGTTGGACCACGATATTGTTTTCCATTGTTGTGGAGTCCAATTCGCATAAACTCGTATAAAGTTAAGCAGTTTTTCTCTGTTCTTTTTTATAGCTTCTGAGACCATATTCCCTGGCCCTTCTATTAATGGTTGAATTGTCAGATATTGCCATTATTGATTACTCTACAAATTGTTGATTTTGGAATAGACTACTTTGGTGGCATTTCTTTGTATGAAATTCCGCTATGATAATCATGCAAAATTCTATTTTTTAATTCAGAAAAGTATTTGTTACAGGTCATTTGTCGGAAATTTAACGCACGAATAATCACAATTTTTTAATAAATGGCAAATGCCAGAGACTCACATTATGAAAAGGAAACGTAACTAAAGTATTCCTAAAGGTTTCTAAGTAAAAGCTTTTTCATACAGAACAAGAGAAGTGAGAGTTGCAAACGTTTTGAACAGCAATAGTAAGACTCTCCTGCTCAAAGATTAATCTTTTGTTGTTGTTTTTAATCGGAAGATGATTTCTTCATGCTATTTCAAAAAAACTTTAAACAAAGTTATAATATAAATATACTAAAAATCAACGATTACAAACAAATCGGAAAAAACGGGTAATTGAAGAGCTAAAATACTGTCTTAGTTACAAATGCTTTGACCACGAAACAAACTTTACTTAACCCCTTATGTACGGAGTTATTTGAAAAAATATTTGTATGTGAAACAGATTTAATTTTTAGTTGGTTGGATTAGTATGTAAAAGCAGTATATTTTACGTAAGAATTTATTTTATTCTGACATAATGTGGCAGTGTAGCAGAAATAATGTTCACCGAAATAATGTAGTTGCCTCTTCTATTATGACTGATACAAGCTACGATGAAATGAACAGAATTTTGCTTGTTAAATATTGTCTAAACTCAAATGACGTCTTCTTAGACACGTTATCCGCCCCTAGGGCAAACACGTACATGACATGTCTCAGACGTCAAATGTACCCAAGGGTTTAATCTAAGATGTTGCTCTCTTAATGACAAATTGCTACTATACGCTAATCTAAAAAAAGTTAGCCAACAAATTTTAAAAAGTGTAATATGTATACACATTTATTTCTACTGTACTATCTGTCTTATGGCGTTTTCTTACGTTTTCTGTCATAACCCAATATTCACCCGACACAGTGACTTTTTGGAATGCATTGGACGCTCTCTATCGCCCCATATTTACAAATTTTGTGATGAGGTCAATTTCTGATTTTAAGGTTTGTTGTAAAAATCAGGGTCACCCATTTTGATAAAGCAATTTTATCATATACACTTTTCATTTATCAATGACGACTTGAAAAATAAACCGATTAAATTTGCTACAATTATTAAAGATCGAAAATATCTATTAGAAGACATGTTATTTTAATTTCTGAACGTATTACTCCAACAGATAAATAGAAAAGTTCAATATAAAATAAATACCTATTTGATGAATATCTATATAATGAAGTTCTGATCCCACTAAGATTCGTTAGAGAAAAATTCGACTGTATATGTTTTCTTCTTAAATCTATAGGAAAAATTAGCAATTAAAATTTATTTTAATATATTTTTTGCAAAAAAGATTATATTAATTTTCTTATATTTTTCAGAGTGGTTCAAATAAGTTAAAAACGACTTCAGTGTGCTCTTTAATGAGTGTGCTTGTGTTATCGCTATACTTTGTTTTTAAAAAAGAATAACCTCACTTTTATTTTTAAAGCTATTTTGCATTTCTGACAGTATAAATATAAATATATATATATATATAAAAATACAAAATAACTATTAAAATCTTCTCGGTTTTCGAATATTTTATTCTATAATTTATACTTATTTAGTTTTATATTTAATATTTAACCGCACATAAAAGTGATTTATAACGTATATTATTTGTCTTATAAACATTCCGTCCAATTTTATTGTTTTAATAGTAAAAAATATATAGTTATATAATATTTAGATATAATAAAATGTTTAATTAAAAATAACAATTGTAATTCCATTAAGCATGTACGAATCTCTTATTGACTTTTGAATATTTTATTCCTCAACTCATATTAATTTAGTTTTATATAGTTGATATTTTAACGCACATAAAAGTGACAATATTTACAGTTCAGTGTGTATATCGAGATATACATTTGTATGTTATTATTTTTTATATAAACATTCCGTCCAATTTTGTATGTACAAAAATACTGTATAATTAGTAACAATAAATATAGATGTGTATATAAATATAATATATACATATAATAAAAATTTACATGTTTCATTTGAGATAAAATCTTTAACTCCATTAATCATTTAAGAGGGTATGTTGATGAATATAAATTATTTAATTATACCTTTACACTTTATTCATCATTGACCTGCGAAAATTCTATACTTGTTGTTAAAAAAATTAAAAGTAAGTACATTAATCTGTTTTTATTTTATACGTATATAAGTTTAACAAAATTTAGTATAAAAGAAGACAGCGATGGAATTGGACAGAAGATCAAGAAATAAAATCTCGGTTCAAAATACCGATAATAATGAGTAATACATTTTTGAGTTTATATGTAATTTAGATTTGTTCTAATAAATTATTTTTATTTTCTTAACTGAAAAGCAGAAATCAAGAGGGAGAACAACAGATTGAAAAACATAAAAGTGTTATTTGCCGAAGAAGTTGTTTAAGCTCTACAACTGCGGTAGTTGCTATTTTACTGCATAATGCACTTAATACGCGTTTGTTATTATAACAATATACATGTATGTTAAAAAATGTATTTTTGTCATAAAGAAAACTTGTAGTTTTTAGCCAATGTAATTCAATATAATTGTTAAAATTTTAAATAAAGATTTTTTCTTATTCTATTCGTTTTATCCAGAAAGTGTTGAAAATTCTTTCTTCAACGTTAACGTTTTTGTATTAAAAATGCAATCTTCTAGAATAAATTGATATTTTGTTAAAAAAGAAAAAAAGTTAGTGCAATGCTTGGTTGTAAATGACATTTTTAGTAGTGACATTTTCACAAAAAATTAATAAGAACGATGGCTTGCCAACAACTGTAAAAAGACAGGAACTTCTGGGTTTAAGTCACCGACTTGCAAAACGAACGGGAAACTGCAACCGTTGAAATTCAAATGGCATATCAGTGGGTATCATTGGGATGCGTGGCATCGATTTCCTTATTCTTTCCTGCTAATATAGCTCTTTCACTCAAGTAAGCATGATTTCAGAATTGCTCTTGTATATTTGGGAAAACTTTTTGAATTAGTTATTCTTTTGATTTTGTGAATATGCAAAAATCTCTAGGTATTGTAATGAAACCATCCTTATCAATTGTTGTTTTACCATCACCCATTAAAAGCAATTGTTTTGAAAAAGCAGTTGTTTTCCAATTGCACGCGTACATTTGTGGCGAGTCTTATTGTATCTCTATAGACTTGATAGCTTCAAACACGTGTTTATTTTACTAACTAGTGTTCATTCTCTCATTGTTCGATCCAAAGCTTCAATTGATATCTTGTGTGCCATACCTACATGTTGACCAGCTAGCATTTAATTCTCGTTTATTCTTATTCCACAATAGTCAGCGGGTACATTATCAATTTGTGATTTAAAAATTCTATCCAATTCGTTATATTCATGTAATAATATTTGTAATTCACGAATAATTGCTTTGCTTAATTTGGGATCTATCGAATAAAGCCGATCAACTTCTTTATCTCCATTTCCCATGAAATAAATTTGTAGAAAGCGATATTCTTGGTTATCCAATAGCAATAATGAACCAATTTTATGGTACACCTAACCTTGAATCTATAATTCATGTTTAACAAATTGGTTAGAATTTAGGTACAAATCAAAGCGCATATTAATATCTAAAACTATATGTACAATATCTATTATATACAATGTGTTGTGCTCCAAATGGTGTAATTTCACTTTCCCGCCAGCACAACACATTGCATAGGTTTCATTTTTGAATTTAAATTTATTACATTTATTGCAAACTAACGATGGGCGCGAAGCGAATTCAATGTTATTAACATAATTAAAACTTGCACGGTAAAATTAAATTCCGCAATGATATTATATATGCAGTCAAAATTAATTAAAGTAGAATAATTGCGACCATACATACAATTAAATTTAAAGTTCGGTATCAAATTTATTTAATTATAACCCTAAAGTCTAATTTTCTTAATAAACTTTAAAGCTGTATGAATTTGTTTATATCATTTAGTAGATAAAGAGAAAAATAATAAAAAAATTAAAATATTTTTTATACAGTCAAGGAAAAAAGTCTACATACATACTTTGATTTGGGGGTTTTAGAGTTTTTGAAAAAAATTTAAAAAAAGTTATATTAATACTTAAAAATATAATTCATTTACATAATAAAAATATTAAAAATTCATAGGAAAAAAGTCTACATACACAGGTTACAAAAAATAAATTTTATTTAAAAATTTTGTATATAACAAATACAAATTTTCTTTTAATATTTGGTTGATCCACCTTGGGCATCAATAACCGCTTGAAGACAACGTGGCTTTAATGTCTCCAAATTCTCTGTAATAGAGGGTGTTATTTCGGCCAATGCACAACTAAGGGCACTTTTTAATGTTTCACGGTTACTAATGCCATACATTCGTAAAAAAGCTCACATATGTGCTGTATTGGGTTTGACATTTTTGGAATAGATTAAAGAAAACTAATATGGGTAAATTTTCAAAAGTTTGGCATTATTAAAGCTATTTTAGGCACCCTGAATTGAATGGTGCTAGTCGTTTTTCAAAGTTACCAATCGTATTAGAGATATTCTTAATAAAGGAGAAGTTATTTGAAAATACCCTTAGTTGTTAAAAGTTTGAGGCATGGGATTCTGTTAAAGCTTTTTTAACAACTTTTTGGGTATGAATAGGTCAGAAAATTTTGCATTTACGAAGAAAAAATCCTTATCAGTTTCCACTGTATTAATGCTAAAATGACTTTAAAAATTCATTTTCTACATTTTCATATCAAAAAGTTTGCTGAATGGCAAAACTTAAACACTGGTGCAGTAGTAAGCGCTTGGATACGCTTTTATATGACATTTGCTGGAACCTACAGGAAAAAATATTTGAAATGGAAGAATCAATAAAAGTAAATGTTCAACATCTTTTCTTCATTTCTGTTATATTTCTAAAGTAGATGATAAATTGCAATAAAAAAATTTTCGCAACAAAATAAACATTACAAACTTTGTTATTCTGCGTAGGTATATTGTAGATTACAATAATATCAGCATATTTTTGAAGAGTAAACATATACATATGTACAGTTTGTCAAGAAAATCTTTACATAGTGAAATAAGCATTAGATTTGACTTTTATCATTAAAAGAATAGGTTCTTTGTTATATTTTTCAAAATTTGTTTGTTAATTCAATTTCATCTCGATATTAGCTAACAAGTAATAGAATAAAAAAACAAAAACAATAAATTTTAATTCTAAAGATACCTATAAAAAAAAAAAAACTAGAATTTTGTTGTCATGAAAATCTTTTAACATACTAGCATAATATTAATAAATGGAATGAAAATATTGAGTTGCATGATAATCAATATCTTGTATGACCAGCATTGACATCAATTACAGCTTAGAGACGACTTTTCAGGAAAGAAATAAATTTTTGCACACATTCAGTTGGAATTTTATCCAGTTCTTCCACGTTCTCCACTCTGATCTAAGTGTCCAGTAATTTGCGACAGTTATAAAGAAGACAAGTTCTTAAGAAAAAGAGCCGTTTTTTGGGTTATTATCCTGATAGAACTTGAACTTTCTATCAGTATAAACCCTAATTTTTTAACTTTGTTAAATAGATGCCACTTTTATATGTCCATGTATTAATACGCATCAATATTGTTCTCAATGAAACAAATTTCTCCTACTCCCTTAGTAGATATGCACCCCCAAACCATTACCGAAAGTTCTTTATATTTTACAGTTTGAGTTGTGTTTCGACTTTCCAACGCTTTTAAGGGTTTTTCCATTCTTCCTTAGAGCTGTCATTATAAAGAAGCAATTTTATGGTTTCGTCACAAAATCTAATTTGATTCCAATAGTCGTCAAGTTTGGAAATAAGAGATAGACACTCGCCTTTATTTGTGGTGAATTGTAAGCAGTGGTATTTTAACGCTAATCTATATAAAAAAAGTCGTTCTTTTTCAAGACTTTTCTTATTGTTTCATAGGAAACTGTCAGGAAACATTCTTCGCTGAACTCACTAAAGCAAACAAAAATTAAATGCTTTTTTTATTGAACCCTTTGTGTATACACTACATTTTAAGTTTTTATTACAATGTTAGTTCAGTTTCAATAGACAGTTTTATTATAATTTCGTACAGACATATCATTATAAATTCCTTACGAGAACTATAAAGTTTTAATTGTATAAATCGGCTATAAATAAACGAAATAATGAAATTAACTAAATAGAACATAGATAGCAGGATTGCAATTTTATTTTAATTTGCAATAAAGAACTCCAAAGTATACCCGTTTTTTAAAGTTAAAAACGTAACAATATTGTATTGTTTTGATTTAAAGCTGTTAATTTTTCTATATCATGTATATTGTATAAAAATTTACTGCAGTGATTAAACAAACTTTTACATTTTTTACATTTCTGAACTTGTTTCAACATGAACAAATTTAAACGAATATTTGATATTAATAAAAATGCGAAATTTTTTCTTATTGTTATTAAAACTAAATTTTATTTTACATAATTTATAATACATTATATAAACTATACTTTAATTTTTTTATTTTATCAGATTTATTTATATGCTCTTAAAACATTAAATTCATTATAAAAACTAAAAAGTGAAAATTAGATAAAGTATTAGATATTAAGGAAATTGATAATTAAGAGGCAGAACATAAGATAATATTTTAGTATTCAGCAAAATTTTATTGAAAAGATTTTCTTATTATGATTATTATAAACGGTGCGCAATAATCACAAAAATGTTTTAAATAAACATTTTTTAATTAAATATAGATGAGATATTGTAATTTATAGTAATTCAAACCAATCATGTTTTTTATCCTTTTTATGTTTATTTAACTTTAAATGTTCTAGTTAATTAAGAGAACAATAGATTATATTCATATGGAAAGTTAAGGACGTAAATAAACTGGAATTATAGCACACAGGCACATTTCAATTTTTTGTTTATCAAATAAAATGATGAATATTTATGTGCACAATTTAAAAAGCAAGAAAACTTTTCTTACAATTCATCTTTGTGAAGTAGCGTATAACGATTTTTGGAAGGGCCCAATTTTTTAAACGTTGACTCTGGCGGTGAGGTATTTACGACATCACTTTGGATATCATTGGAAGATGGATCAGGACCATAATGAAATTCACTAGAAATAAAAAAATTATTCAAATAAATATATATGTGATATTAAAAAAGGTAATCTGCCCTATTATGTAAGTCGTCGTTGACATACTCTTAAATTTATTCAGCTGTGTCGACGTCGAGTTATTAAAATTTTATCACTAATTATTTTGCTAATTGTGTGAAATTTAATTTAAAAGTTTATTAAGAAAAAAAAAAACGTCTTATGTATCTGAGATTACGGTGAAAGTACATTTTTCCCCGAAAATAGAAAAAATTCCTTCGTTGTTACAAATATATTTAAAATTTATTGCGCCACAAGAATTTCCAACACTTTTATTTCGATTTTAATTTTTTATTCTACTTCCATTTTCAACAATTTTTCTCCAGTTTCATCTCCTCTCAATCCTTTTCTTTTCTCTAATCACCCATAGCTTTAATTTTTACCGGCTTATTTCTTTGAAAATATTTTATTTTTTTGCCCGTATTTTTCGTTACTTGGTTTCTGCCAATGCATTAGATATTTCTCTGAAAACTGCTCTTTGTATGGCACTGTATTTTTCACTTTGTTTTTGTGTTGAAAAGGACTTCTGCTACAACTTGAGTCACACTTACTGAAGTTTTTCTAAAACCATCCGGTAAATGTTGCAATCACTCTTTACATAATTTCCTACTGAGGTTAGAACTCCTTGAGTTACACCTGCCGGAATCAATTGTTTTTCAAGCTGAATTTAGCATTGTAATCGCTTCAAACCTCCAAATTCAAAAATGTCTACCTTAAAAGTTTTTTAAACGTTTTTGCCAACCGTCGGCATCTCATACTGGTCAGGGTTGGCTACCCAATGGGTAATAAAATTAAACCCACCCGAGTTTTATTGAGTGTTATATATATTAAAAAAAAAACTTGGGTGTGTTTTTATATAAAGGTTTTCGTAGTTTATTTACATCAAATATAAGTATAATTTATGTATTTGGAGTATTAATCAATTCGGTCCGTTTTTTAATTCAAAAAAGAAAATAAATTAATAAATTTATCAAATCACTGCTTACATCTTTCCCCACCTCTGAACCAGTCTCATAAAAACTTCTCGTCTTTGAGGAAATCCAATCCAACTTTGAAACCGATTTTATAATTCTTTAAAAGGAATAATTCTGTGACATGCCAAAAAATTCCGTCGAAACAGCCAATATTCAGAAGGAGCAATGTTCGGAAAATACGGAGGGTACGGCAAGATATTCTTTTTGATCATTTTTAACAATTGTTTGCAATTTTTGCAACATGAGACCGAGCGTTGTCATGCAAAACAATAACTTAACCATGTATGGCTTTATATTCGGCCGTTTTTCTCGGAATGCACGATTGCTGCTCCGATCATTGAGCAATTCGTAGTACACAGTGGCGCCTAGATCACACCAAGAGAGTGCAAAATTGCAGTATTTATAATAAAACAACGTAAACAAAATATATTTTCGAATTGAACGAAATTTGGAAGCAGTTATAAAATCTAATAAATCCCAGAAAACTCCCATCAACCCAATAAAACCCGTTGTGTAGGTTTTTTTTTTTAAAAAAAACTCGGGTTTTTGCCAACCCAATTACTGGTAGACCCATTGAATTCGATTTCATTGCAATGTTCCTGTCTCCTTTGAAATCGTACATTCTTCTTACACTTCATTTTTTAATTATCATTAAAAAAAATTTACGGCAAATTAGTATACATTTTTTATTTAAGTCGTTGCCAAAGAGTATGTCGACATAAAGTCACTTTTAACAACATGTCGACTTTCATGCAACTTATATAATATTAAATACTCATCAAGAGTAGTCGGTAAATGTCGACATTGGCATAGACGACAATGTGTGTAGACATCGGCTTAAGCTACGGTTATATTTGGCAAATATTTCTTTGCCGTAGTGTGACCACAATATTTTTGAGCGGCGAAAAAAAAATAATAATTTTGGGAATATACAAATATTTTCCGGCAAAAAAAATGTGCATTAAATGCGGCCACACATCTTTTCTTGGGAAAATGTGGGAAAATATTGATACTAGGCTCATGACTTGCTATAATTATTAATAGTGGCCAATATATGAGAGTGTAGTATCTAGAAAAAAGGACAATAGGAAAAAAAATCCGGAGGTTTTAAAAAGTAAACATATCTCAACTTAATTTATTCATTACTACAAAGGGGAACAATTTGTAATGTTTTAGGGTCAAATCTACATCGCATGTAAATATGACCACACTCTTATCAAGAATCCCAGCATGAATTTTTCTATTTTTAAGTTTACCGGTCGCAATTCGACTAGCAGTAACTATGTATAACTATTGTGTGAATAAAACTCTTCTATGAACAGTATATTTCATCAGTCTTTCCTGTATCTTCATTTATATGAACAACTTGTATGATTTTTGAGACAAAAACGGGTGTGCTGTGGCTGTAAAAGTTGACGTGAAAGATAAAAACAGATTATTTTCATATTTAGAAGCCATAAATTAATTACAAGCCACAGATCTAAAGCAACGAAATACCTGTTAACTATTATTATCAATAAAATCTTACAAAACGAAATGGGTTTGCATTTTACGCCGCATAAATATGAACGAGTACACTTATAATAGTTATTTTACAAATTGATTCTTATGTCTAATATTTATTAGCACTCCCTATTTATTATAAAATTTGTTAATTGCATATCAGTAGATAATTGTACCATTAACTAGTTTTAATTTCAAAAACATATTTACATTCATTTATATCCATTGGGCTTTTTTCCGCGAAAATAATGTTCAACATTTGAGTTGTAAGCAGAAATATAAAAAGCTCAATTATTATTATTATTATTTTTGACTCAATGTAATTTTTAAGATTTTTTGTGTAAAGTAAAACCTGCCTTTTTACTTGCTCTACATGTCAGTACGTTTAAATAAAAATTTGAATATTCAGTTTTTTAAATAAATATGGTGGTGTACAAAGTTGAAATGTTTATTTTTTCCAACAAATGGATTAAAAAAATAAAATAAAATATTACATTTGTTGCTTTCAATCTTTTTTTGATTATAGCAAAATATTGGACTTTACTTCGCTTTTAATACATGTGCATCATTTTAGCTATTTCCTAATATAACGATTGGCTGCACTCAAAAAATATATTATGACTGAAAAATTATATTATTGTTTTCAAGAACTAAAATAAATCAGAACTAATACTTTATAAAGTATTTAATAAAGTTTTCTAAATTCGTAATTACAATAGTTTTTGTATGCTTTAACTACACAACACAAAACAAAAAACATTCATCCTCCTCGTGTCAAATATTTTTTCAAGTGTCACCATATGACAAACATGTTTTCCCATATTTCTGTTTTATGCTATTTGACTAAGAAAAATGGTCAAATCAATGTGCGTAGTGTGACCATAAAACAAAATATTGGTTGTTTCAGTAAAATTTTGAGCAAATAACAACAAAATTGGGTCAAATATTTGCCAGATGTTATCGTAGCCTTACATAATAGGGCTGAATATTAATACTATTATATATACAAAAAATATATGATTCACTTACCGATGTAGTTTTCCACTATATAAATCTTGTAGGAATTGTTTTAGTTTTCCTGGCGTGTACATATCCTTGAAGTTGGGGAATAAGTACATATGTCTAAATGAATCGATAGCAATTAATGGCAGATCTTCTTCTGATTTACCCAAGTGATGCAATGGATGAGCAAATCTTTTACCATCAGCAGTAAGGAAATTAATGTTTTCTGAAAATAGTTGGCATATGCAGTAAATTACAAAAAATATAAAACAATCAAGAAAATCTTACGTTTTTCATCCAATAATTGATGCTCAATAATAGCTTTATAGTCCTTAATAGAATTAGTATCATCAGGGTGATGGAATAATATCAAAAATGGTAAACCTTCTTCTGTTAATTCTTCAGCATTTTCGAATGTAATTTCACGTACCAAAGGTACACATTTTTCTTGAATCCATATTTTTAATTCATCAAAATTTTTTAAGCTACCAGTGTAAGTTTCATCATTCTCATGACTTACAGCAACATCAGGTCGGAATACAATAATTGGTGTACCTATAATAGACCAAAAATTTAATTAGAATTATTAAGCTTTGTAAACAAGAAATATGTGTTTTAAAAGCCGGCAGATGTAATGAAATATGAGTCGATGAATGAAACGTTAAAAAGTGAAATCGTTAAAGAATACTTTTATATCTTTAAAGTACTTTTACATTGATAATATAAAATTTAACTAATTTCAATATATAAGCAAAATAAAGCATTAGAACAGAAAATTAAGTAAAATAAAATAAATACTTTAATGTTGCATTGGTAACTAAATAGGCTAGTCATTACTTTATTAATAAAGCCTTGGGTACGGAATAATTTGAGAATATATTTGCATACGGAACGGATCCAATTTTTTGTTGTTTGGAGTAGTATGTAAAAGCAGTACATTTTACGTAAGAATTCATTTCTTTCTAAAATATTGGTGACATACGTAGTATTGGGTGATTTTTAAGAGCTTTCAGATTTGATAAAAAAAATAAAAATAAAACCAAACAATCTAGAGAAATGTTTGAAGTCTTTATTTGAGTCGATAGAACGATCTATATACATAATTCAATGCTTAATGATGATTTCATGCAAATTTTGACCGCGGTTCGCCTCAAATAGCTTAAGCGCTGGATCCAATTTTGGCATGCTATCTCGAACATATCAGCCGGTATCTCACGAATAAATTCTTCAATATTGGCTTCCAGCGCGTCAACCGTTGCCAATTTGTTCCTTTAGGCATGAGCCTTAACATAACCTCACAAAAAATAATCTAAAGGCGTTCAACCACACGATCTAGACGGCCAATTGACCAGCCCCAAACGTGAAATAAACTGTTCACCGAACTCGCCTCTCAATCGGGCCATTGTCTCGCATGCGATGTGGCATGTGGCACCGTTTTGTGGAAACCAAGTCCAGCTCTTCCATTTTGGCAAAAAAAAAAAATTGTAATCATCGCACAGTAACGTTCCTGCTTTCGTCGTCTTTGAAAAAGTACGGTCCACACCAAATACGGCAATTTGGCTTGTCCACGTATCCATTCAACCAGAAATGAGCTTCGTCGCTGAACACAATTTTCCGATAAAAAAAGTGGATCTTTATCCAACTGAGTTTTGATGATAAGATCCGCAAGCGTTGTTTGTTTCTAAGTCGATTAATGGTTAAGTTACAGAATTTGTTCTGATTGACTTCATAGTCAATACAAATCGTCAGCCAAAAAGTGGGCGGAATTGGACAAGTAGGCGTGATACCTCCCATACAAACTAAATATTGATTTCTATATATTTTAAGAACGGTTAAAGCAAAAGCTTCTGAATTTAATTTTAACGACTTCGTAGCCAATACAATTATCAGGCAAAAAGTGGGCGAAATTGAACAAGCTGGCGTGGCACCGCCCATACAAACTAAATGTTGATTTCTGTATATCTTGAGAACGGTTAAAGCAAAATCTTCTGGATTTAACAATACAAATCATCAGGCAAAAAATGGGCGGAATTGGACAAGTGAGCGTGATGCCTCTCATATAAAAATATTGGGTCTCATTATCGAATCCGTTTCGCGACTGCGGAAAGCATTTTTTGTATGGTAGAAAAATTTGAAATTATTGCTTCCGTTGTTACGGTAGCCTTCCGTTGTTGCGGAATCATCTATACCATTGCGGTATTTCCGTATTACTGATTCCGCAACATATACAATTTTCTTAATTTTGCTTATTTTTATAATATAAAACCGACGAAAAAGAACAATTAAAAAAATTTTAATTTTACAAAAAAAAAAAGAGAAAAACTAATTGGAAACAGAGGCAATTTATTTTTGAGACGAAAGTATATCTTTTACAGAAAATTCTCCTTGAAGACTAATTTCTGAACTTGCAGACTCGAGCTCAGATAAAATACATTTGTTGCCTTATTTACATGAAATTTTCTTTAAAATCAGTTTATGTACATACAATAAAATTTCACAAATGTTTAAGCAATCAATAGCAGCAGTCAATATTAGTAGTTACGATCCTCAAAAAAGGCTACTGTGTCCATGTTTGAATATTATGAATATAAGGGCCATTATATATCTTGAGAACGGCAGTAGAAGTTTCTGAATTATGTTCAAACAACGTCGTGAACAATACACATCAGCCAGTAACTGGACGAGATTGGAGAGGTGAGTGTGGCACCTCCATTCATACTAGATAGTGGATTTTGTATATGTGGAGAACGACAACTATTAAAGCTTCGTTATCTATCCACATCAGCCAAAAAGCAGCGGGAATTGCTGAAATCACATTGGATAAAAGCTGTCTATATACGTATATTACATGAAAATGTATGTGTTTGTTTGAAGACAGCTAAAAAGCGGAACCTACAATGTCTTTCTGGAAGGAACAAATGATTGGATATTAATCGAAATGCGACAAAATGGGGAAAAATGGTAAAAAAGGCTTAAATAAGATAGCATTTAGGATAACAATTAAAATGGGTGTAGCGAAGCTAGTAAATTAATAAAAACAAAACAAAACTAAATGAAATAAATTCAAGCTATAACTATATAAACGTCATCAGCACCTAGGGCAAAGAAGTCCATGACGTGTCTCAACTTCAAATTTACACAAGGAGTTAAAACATTGTGTTTTTTGAGGTGATATTAGCTGTCTTAAAATTTTAAGGCAACTTCACATGTTTCCACAATGTAGCTAAATTTGATTTTTTTGTCAAAATAAGTTTTATTTTTGTTATTTAAGTGCATTAAAGAGAACAAATTACACCCTTTTCATAAAAAAAGGTATTGTTTTGAGTTGTGTTCATATTCTTGCCATCAAAATTTATTAAATAGCGTCAAAATTTCATATTAACAGAAGAACAGTATGTTCCATTCAAGTGGCACATTTCTTCACAGTAATTTGTGAGCAAAGAAGCAAAATACCAAAAAATTATGTGTATAGCGAAATATTTTTGTAAAAAAAATGTCTAAAAAAAATAGCTAATAACAGAGAAACTTAAGTAATTTATATTTTATATTAAATACCATAAATAACCATAAATAATTATACAAATCTTAAATAATATAAAATTTTGATTTATGCGCATAAAGATGACATAAAAAGTTGAATTAAAACAAAACAAAAAGAAAAATAATAATTACCTAAGGAAATTTTCTGTGTAATATTACCTAGTTGTTTATCTTCAACTCCTTTGGAGGTTTAAATTTACAAAGAAGATTAGGTTACATAGAAGTATTTCAAGAGTTAGTAAAAATAAAAAATAAAAACATAAAAGCATACAATACATGCACAACTAATTGAATTGGTTATTTTTCTTTTACAAAACCATACCTGGTGGATGCATAGCTTGAGCAGCATCGCCAAATCCTACATGGAACTGGCAATCATCTTTTAGATTTGTAGCTACTTTACGGAATGTATCATATTCCGGTTGATCACGACGATCGAAATAACCAATAATTATTCGCTTTTTGGAATCAAGGTTTTCCAAATCTCTGAGATTATTAAACTCTTTAATAGGATCTTCCAATTGTTTTTTAACGAAATCAACAAAAGCATCGGCAGATCTTTGACCACGATATTCTCGCTTGCTCAATTGGCCATTGCGAACAATTTTTAACGTCGGATATTTTGTGATATGAAAACGTGATGCCACAGACGTCTCCTTATCGCAGTCTACTTTACCAAGTACTACTTTACCAGCCTCTGGAAAAGCTTCTTTTACCTGTAAATATAGATATTAGTCTAAATTTAATAAACACTATTAACTGATTTAATATGATTACCTTGTCAGCAGCTTCGTTGAAAATAGGCGCTAACAAATTACTAAAGCGACACCATTCCGCATAAAAATTTAAAAACACCAACTCATTCGAAGCTAAAAATACATACATAATTAAAAAAGAGAAATATTATTTCAATTAAAAAAAAAATACTGATGTAGACAATAAATTTAATTAGAAAATGCACTTTTTATTTATAAGATATACACATTTTTTCTCAAAAGAATTAAGAACTTAACCCATTTGCATCATTTGACGGAATGTACCGTAAAAAAAACTGACCATTATCACAGGTAGCGGATAAATACGCATACAGCAATTTTTATTTTCAGCTTATCAGAAATTTTTAAAGAGTCTGTACGATAAACAAACAAAGACTTTTATGTATAATACTATTTTTCTTTTTTTTCTGGTTGTAAGTTCAAAATAGTGAAAAATAATAGATAATCAAATTTAAGAAAATTAGGTTATAATAATAATGAATTTCGCATGTAGGATTTTTGAGTTAAATACATTTCTGTGGTCATATGGAAGAGTAGCTTATGTAGACATAATCACAAATTGAGTTATTTTGCATTAAGAGCTTCATCAAACATGTTCTACAATATTTTTTTAAGCCATTACATTTATTGTTTAATAAGTTTGTTACTAAAATGTTAAATTGCAAAAAAAATAAGATACTAATTACACAAAATTGGGAATATGTATTTCAAAATTTATTTTTTCGACTTAAGATATTATTCTTCCATACCGACAAACATTTATTTTAATCAGCCTTATCATGAACAATTCCCTGCGAATTTTTTCTCTATTCCCAGTTCCCCTATTCTGAATAAAGTTTTCTCGTGAATTTTTTTCTCTTTCCCCTTTATCCCAAACAACTTCGAAAATGGGAAACTTTTCCCCGAAAAAACGCATGTATTATGAAAGTCAAATAAAAGTAGAATGTAATAAAAAAATTTGCGAAAATTCCCGGAATATTATAAGGGAGTTGTGCTTGAAAATGTAAGTATTTGAATTTTTTAAGCTTTGCTTACCCAAAGTTTCTTAGGAATCTTTGTATAAACCATCTGCTTGTGAATTTTTTTACATGAAATACAAAAGGGCATTACAAACAACAAATCTAAATATAGTTTATTTTTACTGATAATGCTACTGCGCATAAGAAATTTTTAGCATGTCTTAAGAAATTTTTAGCCTTCTTTTTGCAAAAATAAAGGTTTTCTTAGAGAAGTTCAAAAGGTCATGATATCATTTGAACTTCTCTAAGAAAACCGTTATTTTTGCAAAAAGAAGGCTAAAAATTTCTTAAGACATGCTAAAAATTTCTTATGCGCAGTAGCATTATCAGTAAAAATAAACTATATTTAGATTTGTTGTTTGTAATGCCCTTTTGTATTTCATGTAAAAATATATATATATATATATATATATATATATATATATATATATATATATATATATATATATATATATATATATATATATATATATAGAACCACCGTAAATATTTTAACGTGAGACTTCAGAGTTATTTATTTGATATTATATATATATATATATATATATATATATATATATATATATATATATATATATATATATATATATATATATATCTGAAGTCTCAAGTTAAAATATTTACGGTGGTTCTATGTTTTATAGTTATCAAGATATACCGTAATATAATAATAATATACTTAATTAATAGAAATTGTAGATTGCAGTTAAAATAAAATAAATTTTGTGCTTGGTTTTAAATTAATAATTCTTTAATAACACAGTTTTGTGTTTCACTATTTGTAACTTTGTTACAAACAATAACGGTTTCGGGTTTTAACTACTCTCTCTTTACAACTTTGTAAACAACAACAATTACTCGACAGATCTTTGTACTTAAAAATCTTCCATATCGATAGTTGTTAAAACTTTAACTCGATCACAACCTTTTCCCACCACTGACTGCTGTCCGCATCGATGTGCTTAATATATGGCTGAGTAAACAATATTTCTAAAGCTCTCAAACCTCTCGTTATTTCAGATACGATTACATTCCTTTCCTTTACTTTCTTTTTAGTTCTTATGAAGCCATGCGAATATAAACATCTACCTCATTCAGTTCTTGTTGTTTGTTATTGTCTGTTACTTGTTTTCTTTTCTGCCTGTTTTTGTTGTTGCCATTTATTTGCATTTGTAAGCATTTCTATTTGTGTTGTCGACTTAATTATCTGTACACAGGCATATAGTTGTTTATGTACCTTCCTTCTGTCTCGTAACAATATTTATTACAAAATATAATACTTTTTGAAAAAAGTACTATTTCATGTAATTATGTATTTGGTATTATTTTTGTTCATATTTCAGTTTTGTTTTATTTTTTTATTTTACTATTGTGTAAGAAAATTTTTTTATTAATTGTTCCTCGAGACTAAAGTCTGCTTCTCTTGTTTGAAATTATTAGTCCAGTTATGCTAAAAGTTCTTTCAGATCCACTGCAGTTGACGATATACAAAAATATATACTATCGAAAACTATCGATAGTATTGCAAACTATCGATGGTTAAACAATAGTCCCAAACTATAGTACTATCGAGACTATCGCTAGTTTCCGACCACTAGTATATATGCCAGTAACTTCATATTAATTCTTTATATTTGATCCCCTCTATTTCGTCTTCGTTTTTTTGCGTTTTATTTTATATGAAATCTAAAGAAACCCTTCCTCCGCGTTGCTGGGAGCCTTTGTGTTGTATAGCTATAAAATGCATTTCTCATTAGAAAAATTTGAATGAATGCACACATTGTGTATGGTAAAAAACCACCATCACAAAAGGATAAGAATACATCTATGAACAAATTTTACCCGGTGTTCTTTGTGCAATCTAATCTTTCCTGCTCTTTGGCTGATGTGGATAGTTAACGATGCTTTAACCGTTACCATTCTTTACACCAGCAAAATTTTATTTTTAATATGAATGGGAGCTGCCACGCCCATTTATCCAATTTCGCCTATTTTTTGACTGATGATATTTCATGTCCAAGCCAGTTATTTAAAACAAATTTACAAACTTTTACTATTGGCGTTCTCATGATATACAAAAATTGATAGTATGTATGGTAGATGCCACGCACGTTTATCCAATTCATCCAACTTTAAAATTGACGTTTTTTTTTGACTACTAAGTCATTTAGACCAAATTCAAAAACTTCCACTTTAACCATTCTCAAGATATACAAAAAGACGGCCTACAACAATTCATTTATATGTAGATATAAATAGATATATATATATATATATATATATATATATATATATATATATATATATATATATGTAGATATAGATTAATTTTTTGTTAATTGGTGTTACTAATTAAAATTTTGGAAAACAAATATAAAGGAAAAACTCACTAATTTTAACGATGCAAATAATTACTACCACCGCAACAATTTGTTTTCGGAACTGAACATAATACTTCTTAATCATTACTTAAAATAATGGAATTTGTAAAATCCAACTTTCAGAACGGCAAATCAACTGGCATGGTTCTACTTGACATTAAGGCTGCCTTTGACTCCGTCTAGCATAACGGAACAGTTAAATTCTCCAATCGAAATTATAAAAAGAATTCTAAGTTTCCATTGTAATCATTCATTTAACGTTTATTTAGAAAGTATTTCTTCAGAAACTCTTCATATTACTGCAGGCTGTCTGTCCACCGGGCTCGTGTCTATCCCCAATCCTATATAATTTCTCTACTGCCGACATTCCGACATTGTCTGACCATACTACATTAATATTTGCAGATAATACGTCAGTGCTTAGTTCTGATATATATTAAGATAAAATAATTATAAATCTACAGTCAGCTTTCAATGATTTGTGTAACTATTTTTATAAGTGGAAAATTTTCATTAATCCTGAAATCCGTATATAATATCCGTATATAGTGGATAAAATCAACAAAACCAACGGAATAATGTACCTAATTATTAACAGAAAGTCTGAAGTTAATTTAGATAATAAAATACTTTTAGTTAAATCCATATTTCATCCATTAATGTTTTACTGCGCTCCAGTTTGGGCCAGTTCCCCAAACTGCCTCAATCAGAAACTACAAGTAACACAGAACAAACTTCTTAAAATGATCTTCAATCTTCCTTGGCGCTATTCAACTCGACGTTTTTATTTTTTTATCTTATATCTTTTATCAGCTTCAAAAAGAGTTTTAGAAATGTTTTCTCTTTCTTATAAATTACACTGTAAATATACGTAAATATAAAAGTATGCTACTAAGTAGAAAAGGAATGTAGTTTCTAAACTCTTCATAACTGAAAGCTAAATGCAAATATATATTATTAATATTATTATGAGAACTATATACAGCTAAATATGTTTCAAAACCACATAACGGTTACCAAAATCGGTGCAGTAGTACGGGCACGGGATTATGTGTTTGCCTATTAATTGTCTAGATGTTTAGCGATTCAATAAAACTACAGCACAGGCTAATAAATGCTATAAGAAACGCTTTAGAAGAAAAAATATTGTGCTTTTTTCATGTTTCTCAAGCCTCTGACAAAGTGTGGCGCAAAGGTTTAATAAACAAATTAAAAAAACCTTTTTCAGGTAAACATATCGAAAGCTATTTGAATGATAGACAATTTATATTTAAAAAAGGAAACTTCCTAAACCTCCCTCAAGTATCCAACACCTGAGTTTTCTAGAGTAGAATCAACCCTAGGTCCTGTTCTATATTTAATTTACACCTCTGACATGCCATAGTAAATATGTCCATCTACTGAAGATACTTAATTGATGAGCCTACATGAAAGCCCACAGGTTAAAAATAATAATTAATAATAGCACAAAAAACACATGTTAGATACCAAACGTCAAAATTGGTGCAAATAAAACAAGAAACTCAACCCTAATTCGAGACCGTAAACTCCTATCAAATATTGAAATCGATATAACCATAAGGAATTTAATTATGGGGTACTGCCTCAACTTTAGACAGAGAAAAAAAGCAAAGCCAAAATTAAATTCTACGAATTCACATCCACAAATATTTAAATGTATCGATGGTAAAAAGGGAAGTTGTTAAAGATGCTTAAACATATTTAGACAAGTTCGACTCCGTTCCTAACCCACTTGGTCCATGGTATGCGGATTAGTTTAGATGTAAAATTTGATAACTTAAAGCTAGTTCATTTACTCCAATGAAGATAAATAAAAGCAGCAATTTAAAAAATAAATAATACTTTTGAATTATATTTATAAATTGCTTTTTTTAGAATCTAAATATTAAGAATATTCGTTTAAACCACTAACTTTTGCAACCCTTAAAATTCTAGCGGTTTTTGGCTGCCCCAGGGTAGCTATCAATTATTCGTTCACAGTTAAACAACCATACATTATTTTAATTAAATTTTATTCCAACAATTCTGTTTACCGTTATGAATTTGTATAAATCGAATGATTTTTGCTTAAATACTAATATTGTAGCAGTAGTAATGGATACTTCCGGCTCCTTAGAGTAGTATACAAAATCTTCAACTATAAAAAAGTCTGATTTGAAGATTCGAGAACAAACAAAAAAATATTCTTAATTGGTCAAATTTTAACAATTATAAACCGACATTTATTGTTTTAAAATAATAATTTGTCTAATATACTTATAATTTTTTTTTTCAAATAGCGAGTAAACAGCATAAGGTGTGTTTTTTAGTTTAACCAATCTTTTAATAGATGATTATTTATAATTAGCCAAAATCAAAAAGTTGATTTAGAATTTTTTGTTGCTTACGATCTTTTGGTTTTTAGGTGATGATATGTAAAACTCTAAACTGTACATTATTTGAAAAAAAAAAAAAAATACAAATTGTTCACTAAGTTTTTGTAAATTTTCATAGCCATTTCTGAACTTCTTTTTTGTTTTTGGATTTAGAAATATGTTTTAACTGTTTAAGCCTATGTAACGAATAATCACAAGTAATTTTTCTAAATTTTGTTTGCAAACTTGATTTTTGGGTATTATGACATTTGGTAACGAATGCATTTTATTCAGCTTTTTGAAACTAGATTCGGGATATTTATTGCTCTTAGTACCGGCAGTGATAACCTTATAAATCACTTACATAAATTTATCAAATAAATTAACAAAATATATAAAAGTATTAAGTAATATTTTCCTGTAAATTACTAAACTTTATAGGCTCTTTCTGAGTCTTAACAATGTACTAATCTCATTAATCGAAACACTTTTCTCATTAATTTTTACTAAAACCCATTACAAAAAATACAAGAATATAAAATAGTAGCATCCATAAGTTTTCTGTCTAATAATGGAGCTGAAAAGTAGCTATGCTATATGGTATAGAATATCCGAAAGAGTTTTTACCTTCTGGGAATGCTTTCAAATCAGAGAAATTTATTTTAAAAATCAGTGTTATATTGGATGACCTTATCGAGCAGTTTGTGTTTTTGACTGTGGATTCAAAATTGCTAAACATTAAGTGGAAATTTCTTTCAAATGAGGTAGGAGCTTATATTGCATGATGTACATTAAAGATGTATGATCAATGATTTTAAAAAAAAAAATAGAAAAATTACTTCAACACGATTGTGCTACGTACCACAAAACTCAAGAAACCAACGAGTTATTAAAACGTCATTTTGGTGATACAATTCACGAAATGGTTTTATTTTGTGGCTATTTAGGGTCTCTTGATTATTTTCCTTGAAGGGACGTTTAAGCAATGTGTTTTACTAACAACCGAATAATTTTTGATCAGGCCAATAAAGATATAATTTTAGAAGTTCTTGATATGCAAAAAATATTAAAAATAATTTTTAAAATATAAGTGCCATAGAAGAATTTAACATTAAATAAACTGAAAATTAAATCTAATCTTTAAACCCGCTTAATGTAAGTAAAAAATTAAATTTATTCATCATCAATGAGTTGTTTATAACATATAAAAAACTTGTTTTGTGTCAACACAGAAATCCATTTAAAATATCTCTTACACAATTTGCAAAAACAATGTATTACATTTGCAGTGAAAGTTATAAGAGGTGTTTTAAATTAAGTTACGTATTATATATTTACATACATACATGCATATAAATTTAATAAAACATATTTCCTTAAGAATTTCGATTAATCAGATAACAGAAACAAGTTAATTTATATTAACAAAAAACACACGTGTTTTAAAGACAAAAAAAAAATTACTTTAAATTCAATATTTATTATTGTGTATGTATGTATGTATGTCCTAATTTAAAAAAGAAACAACAATAAATAGTATTAAAAAGCAATACGGAAATTAATTTATTATTTAACTGAAACAATAGTCTGTTTAAGCCAGAGTTCTAAATAAAAGAGCTATTATTCATGATTGTTAAATTTGAACAAAAAATATATGAAAATTTTTCGTGAACCCAATAAAAGAAAAGTTAAATTTTTAATTTTATACAAAATACATATAAAATATGAAACAATCTCCTAAGATAGACAAAAATAATTAACACTTAACAAACATCTATGATATGATTACAGATGCTTTGGCATTAGCTGTCAAATTAATACAAAGCATTTAAAAATAAAAAAAAACAATTATTTATTTTTCCCGTCATAATATTACTCTAGCTGGTATTTTATATGTGTATGTTCATATACGTATATTAAAAACATTACCAATAAATATTAGAATAGAAAATACTGCAATAAATATGTAAAAAGTATTTAAAAAACTCTTTTTAAAAAGTATATTTAAAAAATTAACAATTTTTATAAATGTCATGATTATAATGACGTTATCAATTTTCAGCGATGCTATTACAATTTTTGCCATTTGATGGCACTAAATTAACGCAAGATTTTGAATGGATCAAAATAATTTAGAACCATTTCATAAAGATGTTAAAAAAATTCTTATGGGAAAATTTCAACATCTTTGTAAATTAATGGCAGATGTTAGATGTTGATAAGTGTAAAAAGCCTATTAAATATATTTTATTTCAAATTTTTCATATAAAATTTTGTATAAATAGATTTCAGCCCAAACATATTCAATTTCTTCCGAAAAATTTCCTTTTTAAGAAATCAGAAAAAAAAAATCATTTTTATATGACAAAAAACGTATATAAACACATACATATTTTCTTTTGTTTTTCTCAACAGACCATTTAACAAGCAAAATCTAAATGAATTGTAGAATTAGCTTATCATAAGCGATTTTCTACAACTTTTTACAATCAAACTTATTATGAGCTTATTTTAATACAAAAAGTCAACAATTTAAATATGTTTTAAAAAATGTTTCACATAACAATATCTTTTATAATAGCACTTGCTATACACTTAGTTTATGCAACAATTTAACAAATATGATTGCATTTGACTTATTTTCGCTATCTGTTTTTAAAAAATATTTCTCTTTTTTGACAATGTTCAAAATATATTTATTACATACATATATATGTATGTATGTATAATATCATATGGTTTTTTTTGGAAATTTTAAATTTCTTCAGAATCCGAAATACATCGTTCTCGTATTTTCGTTGTTCTTCTAAGTCCAGTGACATTTTTCAAAGCAATTTTTGCTATTAACCAACAATCCTCAATTGGACCGGGATTAGGGCATTAGGCTGGAAAATAAACCAGCCGAATCTGTTGTTATGACAACCAAACTCTATACATATATTCCTCAACTTACAATATTACATGTGTAATCTTATTATGAGCATGATTAGAAAACTATTTTTCTGTAAGCTTACTCTGTAATTAGACTTCTAGGATAACTGTATAGTATAGACTGCAATATTATCGCAAGGGTATAGTTTTTATTATTAAAAAATTTTTAATAAGTCTTTTACAATAGTATTCACAACATTCTTCTAAGCTTATGGCTTATGTTAGTAACATTGTTACAAGTTATTTCTAAATCATTTTAGTTTGTTCGGTTATTTGTAACTACACAAAAAATGTGTTTTCTATACATATATTAGTAAGAATTTATTGCTATTCCTGTATTGCTTTCAAAGTACTGGACCGATTTAAAAAAAAATATATTGCGCACATCTACACAGACAAAGCAGTAAACCCATATAAAATAAATCGGCCAATAACCAAAATTATGAAATGAAGCAGTTAGTTGTCTAAAGATTGCACAATATTAGACAGCGGTCACCAAAAATTTGTGAATTCTAACCCAAAATGATTGGATGCAGTTATAAAACAAAAAGGACTAACAATTTAATATTAATTTTGGATCTATAACCCATATCTTATAGTTTCTAATTAAGTTTGCCAATAATTATGTTTAGCGAAATTTGGTGCTTTTTCTTTATTAATAAATAATATAAACAAAATTTTGGAATGAAACAGTGCATTTTGTAGGAAATTTATCATTCTATCTAGTTAATATGTTACTTTATCAAACATATCTTTAATAAGAACATTAAATAACCCCTGAGTTTGAAAGAGCTTACTTTGCAAATAATTAAGTTAGTCTCTGTATGTATTTGGGCGACTAAGACAATCTAAGACAGTGCTATGTGCGTTTCAAGCCAATAAACATAACATAGTTTTTTTTTTTTAATATGCCTTAAAATTAATCGTGTCTTTAATTCTGTCTCGCATTTCAAATTATATATCTGAAAGGCAATAATGTGTCGTTCTAATGCTAAAAAATTAATTTTCCCTATATATTGATATTTGAACAACTTAAATTTAAATACTTATTATTTCCTTATTTCATCTCTTTTCCTCGAGTGCTGTTAAGGGAAACATTATTGTTAGAAAAAACAAAAAAAAGAACACGAAAATTAAAAATGTGTGAAATGATTTGTTTGGCTATTTGTTTTTGCTTTACATTGCGTACACTGACTTTATTTTTTTATACATATAAACAACAATAAATATATTTATTAAGATGTGACACGTCAAAAGTGAACTTTTCAACAGTTTTCTTTTTTTGTCTGCAAAAAATTGTCTTGTCTTTTTTATCAACATAAATTTGTAACTATGAACTGTATAAGCCCCAAAAATTTCAAAAATTACATACTTTTGGCGTGTAAAAAACAAAAGCATAAACCAAATTTTTATCAGTATAAACGAACTAAATCATAGATTAAGTTATTGCAAAATAATTATAAAGGAGCGACTTACCTAAAGTCATATCAATATTCTCACTGGTCAGTGATACCGCCCCACTATCCGTAGGATGGTAAAAGACATAGAATACCTAGAATTTTGTAAATTTTTATTATTAAAAATTTAGGAAAAAAAACTATTTTGTATAACAGTTTTCATAATGGAAAATATTACCGGTCTCACAGTTATGAGCGGTGGAAGAAAAACTCTGTCTAGCATACGTGTTTCTTCTGGTTTTTCATTTGTTACACACCGATATTTGCCATCATATTTTTATAACATTTTCTTCTGTTCACTTACCATAAATATTGCAAAATAATAACATTTCTTTAGATTCCAAATATGCATTTTTTATATATTATTAATAAATTAACTTATTTCTAGAAAATTTTACAAATATTTACGTGCAAGATTTATTCCTTCTCTCACTTGCGTCTTTTTTTACAACCTTTATTCGTTTAATTTATTTTCTTTTTTCTTTTTGTTTCGTTGACTGTTTAATAAAGAACAGAGTTGTTATATGAGAATTTATAGTGTTGGGAAATGTCGTTATACGGAAGTCTAATGAATACTCGATTACTTTCTTAGGTAAATTAAATAGCAATACTTAAATCTAATAAGATGATCGTGTTATTCGAAAATAAAAAATAGTTTTTCGTTGGCGCTATAAGAAGTTTGCTTTCTTTAAAGAAACTTCTGTAACAGAAGCTACAACAGACAATCCACTGTCAAAATATCTCATTTAAAAACTTACTTTCTTGCACACTAGCAATTAAAAATCATATACTGACCATTTTCGATACAGTTTCTACAGTTTCAAGACAAATTAATTCTGATTATAGACTTAAACAGATATTCATTCATATCTGTACAGAAGAAACTTATCTAGACCAAATTCACTTTAATTAAAATAGAGTTTATTTTGGCTCGATCTTATTCTAAGAATGTTGTCTATGACAATGCAGGTTATATAGTAGTAGTAATAATATAAACACTATTATTATAAATTTAACGCAAATAACTAACAGCTTCTTTTTAGTTAAAAATTTCTTAAATATTTGTGGCAGTTGACAGTGTTAATTACAAGAACAAAAAAAAACAACAAAAATACTATTTTTACTTTTGGACACACAATAATAATTTTGTAAACGGACAGGCTAAGAATTAAACAATTTTGACATTTGTAAAGTGTTAAAAAGCGCTAACCAAAAAAGACATATGTACATATGTATGTTGTCTTGTTTAGTATCAATTCATAACGTGAAAGCTTTCTTTCTAAAAGTGTGAACTTATAGGAGAGGGGAAAGAGAAGAATAGCATGGGGTATAGTCTTTCATGTACCTTGAAATTTTCTTAAATTTTCCAACTTGTAATCTTTAACCTTTAGTTACGAATGAAAGTTTAAAAAAATTTTGTGGTTGTGTAATAGTCAACGGAAAAGTTTCAATAACAAATAAAATCACAAAGTTTTATACATGTGCAAACCAAAGTCCCGGAACACACGATGAAAGTTTTCTTGCAGAAAGTCTGAATTTGTCGATGAGAGGGGAGAAATGAATATAATGGCGTACACTCTTTCATGTACTCTGAAATTCTCTCTTGTTATAAAATCCGTATAGTCATACAACAACAATGTTGTTTGAAAAATTTCACTGAAATATCGTAGTGTAGATGCGAATGCAAGTTTAAAAGAGAATTGAAGAAAATTATCTGCAAGAAAACTTTCATCGTCTGGTCCGTGACTAAGCACGAACAATAATTTCCTTACAAAAGTTATGTATAACTATGAAGTGTAACGTTGTCTATTTCAAGCTCAAAATACGTAACGTGATGTTTTTCTGTTAGCTGGTGGACTATTGCTTTTAACTTAAATCTCTTAGATTTATTTCTTTTTTTGTCATTACATTCATTGTAATGTTTGCCTGTTTTAAAGTCACAAATTAACGAAATTTAAATTAAAGCTTTTATTAATATAGCGCAAAAAATGTTCTAACTTTTCATTTTCGCTCATGGATTGAAAACCTGGAAAAATGAGTTCAAGTTCGGGTTCGGGTTAATCAACATAAAAATTTTAGGTTCGGTTCGGTTTGGGTTCAAAATTTAATAATGTGGAAATATTTTATTAGTGCGAAATTTATTTGTATTTCGATGTATAGTATAGTATTTTATGTTGCTCTTAAAATAGTAAAATGTTTTTTCCTTTCTCAGTCTTGAATATGTTTTATACATATCACCACCATCTTTGGTAGAATGTGATCGCGGAATATATTTATTTTAATATGGAGTCATTTGTTGCACGTTTGACTAATTTTTTTTATTACTGAATGCTTTGTGACGTCTTTTACATACGATAACATTAACAAAAAAATAATAATAATAATAATAAAAAACATTTATTCCAAAATATTATAATAATTTATTTTTGAAAACAAATACTTGACAGCGCAAAAATCAGGTAAAGATAATTTTTTGTTGTTAGTGTTTAAATGTATGGGTTCATTTCAAAAATATTTCCCTTTTTACTATATCAGGTGTTTAGATTGTGCTCTAGTTACTTTTTCGATAAAAATCCTTAGTATTTTATTGTTATTAACGTCGTCTGAAATACACGTTGTAATATCGTTTAATAAAAAAAAACCATTTTATAAGGCATAACAACCATAGAACTATAAAGTTGCGGCAGACATTTAAAAGCAGTCATAATTCATATTAACTTCCAGTTATGAAAATTTGATTTTAAATTTGGAACATCCATCGCATCATGTATTTTATTTCAAGCGATTTTTTCAGATTTCTTATTTGGCTTGTCTGGCGTCACTTTAGTCAAATGACGCCGACTTGCGCCGTTAATTTTAAATTAATCAACTTTGAGTTAATCTACGAGTTTATTCAATGTATTTTCTTCATTTCAATGATTTTGTAAGAAATTTTCAGATGTTAAAAACATCTCTGATAATTTTAATACGTTCAGACGGAAAAATCTGATAATAAAAACCATTTAAAACCGTGACACCACAAATTTAACATAATTTATTGTAATAATTTATTAAAATATTAACATTTAAGACGTGAAAAATACCTGAAAAGTTAAAAGAATTATTGAGCTGGCAGAATTAACTAAGGAAAAAAAGCCAAGTGGAAAACAGAAACGAAAAAAAATATACTTCAAAAAACAAAGAAGATAAAAAAAACAAAACAAAGTACTACAAATAAAAAGTAAACGCGGAAATTTAAAACCAAAATAAAATGTAAGTGTTAAACAAATTTAAGCGAATTGAAAATCAAAATACAAGTGAAGAAATTGCTTAGCTTTGCAAAAATTGAATTCGGTCACCATGATAGCAGCTAATAAGAATAATTACAAAAAAAAAAAAAAAAAAAAGAACAACTGCCGTTAAGGTCGTATACGATGAGAATAGAATAGACAATAAAAAAGAAAAGATAAAAGTAAAAACGGCAACATACGCATACATTGAAGAGCTTATATGAAAAAAGTAACAAAAATCGAGATACATATGTAAATTAACAATTTCGCTCGTTTGTTCCTTTCGATTATTTCTTTTGTTTGTGGTCTAGTGAAAAAAATATTCTAAACAAAATGTACAAAAGTCTTTTGTCTGTAACTTGCTTTTTTGTTTTTCAATATTGAATATAAAGTAAAAAATTTCATTTAGCATTAATTTCCGATATATTTCTTAAGTAGAAAGACCAGTTAAAAAGTCTGTACGATATTGGTCAAAATATTAATATTTTTCCCAATTTTAGTTTAATTAACAAATTTGTTCTTGATATTGGTATATATTGTTCAATACTTGCAGAGATTGATTTGTCATCTGAAGATAATCAAACTAAGTACCAATAGTCAGGTAAGTAAATATCGAAAGTTTTTATTTCTCGTTGATTGTTTTCGTTTTCTTTGTTGTTTCATTTCCTTGTCTACATTGTCTTGCAAATTGTTTTAAGTCTATAATGTGTTCATGATTATTTGTTTTCAAATTTCATGGATTTTTCTTAGTGTCCTTTCAAGTGTCATTTTTCTATTTGCACCAATTCGAATACTTGTTATTGGTTTTGTTTTGGACTTTGTACTTGTTTTGCCGGTTTGATTATGTCTAGGATTGCCATGCACCATAAAAGCGTTCATATAATCTTAATGCAATATAAGGGAATCGTAGTAAGAAGTTGTATAAAGCCATAGTGTTACGAAAGCGATTTAAAAATAAAACGCGGAGGATAAAATTTATTAAAATTAATTGTTATGATATGACAAAGTTATTTTTCATTGCAAAACTAGTTTTTAAAAATGGTGTAAAGTTAGTTTCTTAATTTATATTTTTATTTTAATAATTTATTTTATTTAGGATTTATTTATAGGGTTTATTGGCGTTTACAGCTACTAAGGAATCTAGCATTTTTTTTATTCCATGATCCGGTTCCGAGATATAATAATTCTCATAACATTCCTTGGTATATCAAGTCTTTGCTGAATCAATTAGCTGCGTCCGATTCTATTTTTAGACTCATTGAAAAGGACCTACAGTCTAACTGCGGTTTTGAACGGCGAATACATTAGATAAATGTTCAATGGTAGTTGTAGTCACAACCAGTTAGCTAATGTTATGAGGTTATACAGCTGTTTTTCAGTTGGCCTTTTGGTTGTTTATCTGGTGTCTTACATACCATACCACAGCGGCGCACAGCGTGATATACATATATCATACAGCTATGTTCAAAAAAATAGCTTCACCTACTATCCAAAAAGTTTACTGTTTAAATCTCTTATACAAAGAAGTATATGTAAAAAGTAATTGCACTTTTTTTTACTGATCTCATGAATATAATCCCGTTACATTTCAAAAACACCCGAACACTGAACTTCTTACGCAGTATACGATAAAAACCATTAAACATGGTGGAGGAAATATTTTGGTATGGGGATGTTTTTCCTACCATGGCAGCGGGCCTCTATTTAGAATAGAAGGAATAATGGATGCCATTTATTATACCAATGTACTATACGACGTAATGATGCCTTATGCCAAATGGGCAAATGAGTGGTGTCAGAATAATGCTGTTTTGGTTTTGGCTGGTCAGCACAGTCGCCGCACTTGAATCCTATCGGAAATCTATAGAAAGTTGTAAAAGCCGCTATCTGAGGAAAACCCCCTTCAAATAAAGAACAGTTGTGAGAGTTAGTGAAAGAAGCGTGGAAAATTATTCCGATAGAAACATGTCAGAACTTGTTACCAAAACGGTCCTCAGCAGTCAATAAAAATAAGGGTTATTCCACAAAGTACTGATTAAAAAGAATTATTTAGCTTAATTATTAAAAATATTTTTTTAAAACAGGAAAAAATAGCGGATTTGAAGAATATTGATGAATACAAAGCTTTTTTTAAGTTTCGATGTTTTGAAGCTATATCTTTCATATGTTATTTATTATTGATTTTACCAAAATAAAAAATTAAAATTAGTAATCGGGTTTTTCTTAAGGGTCTTAAAGATGTTAGATCAAGGAGACTCGATTTCCTTGAACAGCACTGTATGTATATAGCGTGGGGAAAAAACATGAATGGTTGGACATTTTGGACTCTAAAGCTATACCATCTGTACATAGGTAACCTGGCGAAACATGAATTGAACCATTTGCCAATAAATGTGTTCGCCAAGAATAATCGACAAGCAGCACGACAATTTTGTGATTTCGTGGCTTTGTAGTGCATTTAGAATTAAAATAATGCACAATGATAACAAATTATTTTTAGTTTAAAGTATACTTTTCAAAACATATCTGTACTCAATTGAGTTGAGTACAGGACCTCTAAATGGTTGATAGAAATGGTATTTTCAAAACAAAGATGGCATTCTTATTATATTGATTCGCGATAAAATCAATAAATTTTAATAAATTTACATTGAAAGATTGTCGTCTTGATATCAATATTAGACTGAATTTAAATTCACACAAATATTATTGGCGTACTCAATTCCTTGACCCTATCTTTTTGTTTTTACTTAAATATCGTAATTGTAAAATTTTTGTTATACTTGCTGCCTTCCAATAATTGTTTTTAAAGATTTTCCCGTAAGAGAAAAATTTATATTAGCCGGATTAAATAAGTTAAACTAAACATAAATTGCATTAAAAGTTTACGTGAAGTTTACATTTATATTCTATATATCGACTATATAAACATTGAAGGAAAAACGTGCAACTAAATTCAACTATTATTTAGTTCATTATATAAAGTATAAAGATCATATCTTATCAATTTCAAATTTAATCTTAATAAGCTCTAAAGAAAATAATTCTTTAAATGCTAAATACAGGCGTAGTAAATAGTATTTACTTTAAAATAATAATAACGAACCTTCTCCTTATTGAAAGTGCCTTATGAAGACATGAAAAATTGTTGACAGGCGTAAAGACAGATACATACTGATCGATGACAAAATATATTTAATGTATTGTCTATCAGTTGTTGTTTAAAAATAAATGTATCAAATTTAGTTCAACTGTTTTGGTTTACCATAGAGACAGACTGATATCGTATCAAGTAACTAATGGAATTATTTACATGAATATATGCATTTATATGTGTATGTATTTTGTGTTTTTCTTTTTTGTATATACGCATATTTTTTATGGAATGTTGATGGTACTAGAAACTTCATTGATATTTAAGCTTTTAATTTACTAATGTTGCTTCTATTTTCACACTCAATAATAAAAACAACTTAAGAAAACTTATTGCTACTACTTATACGACTATGCGTATACGTACATATTTAAGAATGAAATAGATATTCCCAATTTTGGACACTGCATAGTAGGCATATGGATGTAATGTATTTATTTAGAGATTTATGTTTGCAAAAAGTATTGTAAATGCATTACACAGTCTAATAAGTAAAAATATTAATACAATATATTCATAACATGTGGGTACTCCTAGTATTATTGATATTTGATTTGTCTTTGTGTTGAATTTCCAACTGTTGTATTGTACATTAATTTTTTTTTTTTCAAAACTAGCATTTCATTAAAATTAGTGTATTTTTTGGCGCTTTTCTGAAAAATTTTTGCATTTTGTTGGAATTTCTTTTTTGTGTTCTTTTTTTAAATATTATACAAGTAAAGGGTGCTGTATTTATCTTTAAAAATTTTGCTTTAAAAATCTTTGATACTTATTTTTTACGATTTTTAATGGCAACAAATAAAACAAGTGCAATATTTTTTCTCAGAACAACAACAACGTTTTTGTCAAAATGTGAGGAGTATCGACCAATTAATACTTTAAAAATTTGTAAAAAAGTCATAGAAATAATAGTAAAAGGTCAACTTGAAGATTACATAGAATATGGCTTCTTGTCAAAATATCAATCGGGATTCAGAAAGCTCTATGCTTGTGAAACAGCTGTAAATAGATGGAAGAGTAAACAAAAGAATAATAAAATATTTTCGATTTTTCTTGATTTTAAAATAGCGTTTGTAACTATAGATAGAGATATACAGTTAAAAAAAAAAAAAAAAAAAAAAAAAAAAAAAAAAAAAAAAAACTATAAATATGGTATTAGAGATACAGATTTAAATCTTATCTAACGAATCACCGACAATTTACAAATGTACAATAAATATTATAATATCTAATGCAATTATAAATTGATTTTGATGTACCTCAAGGCTCAGTTTTAAGAGTACTTCTTTTTATCTGATATATAAATAATATGGAATATTTGGAGAAATGTGAGATTGTGCTATATGCTAACGATACATTGATTTTTACTGAAACGGCGACTGAAGAATTATGTTATGAAAACTTTGATAAGGATATTGATAATATTAATAAATGGCTGATTATTAACAAATTAAAATTTAATGAAAAGAATACTAAATTAGTGGACATTAACATGAATACAGATAAATTATTCAAGATAAATAATGTCATCATAAAAAGTAAATTAAATATTTGGGGTTCCTAAAAGATAAATGTTTAAATTTTAAAGAACACATTGAATATACAGTGAGAAGCAAAACCAAGTGTATGTTTGGATGTTGAACGGAAAAGTTCGTGTAAAACTTTAATTTACTCATAGAAATAACACAAAACTTCTTACATTTATTCATTGTTGAGTCCTTTCAAAAAAAAAAAAGTATGATATATCAGTAATGGAATGAGAAAATGCCAATCGTATAAAAGAATTCGCATGCACTTAGCTTTGCAATTCTCACTTAAATAGAGAGGAACTTATTTTTTTAACACTATTCCTAAAGCTCCGTTTGTTAAGAATTTACTCTCTACAACATTATTATAACTATTTTGAAAATTACTTGATGTATCCCTTTTTTTCACAGGTTAAATTTGTATGTTAAGTCTGATTTAATTATATTTTGAAATACAAGCAATAAATTAATAAAAATGTAATGCAACGTAATTCTGTTAAAGTTAGAAAATAATAAGATATTAAGATTATTTATAAGTTTTAATTGATTTTTGAATTTTTTTATGATTTTATCACATTTAAATTATAGTATGTAAATATATATGATGCAGAATGATGGTACTTTTTTATAACGAGTTTGACACAGTTTTTTCAGTTACTATTGTACATTTACTGCATGTGTTATATCATACGACAATAAAAACTAATATTGTATATCTATAATTGCTTAGACACTTATTGGACAAGGAAAAATACGAAGGAATACGTAAAACGACATAATAGGCTTTCATTACTCAAATCCAATAAGGTCAATGATGTATAATACATATTTATTTATGTTCATTTTCGTGTTAAGAAAGATGTGTGCTCATGAAGAAAATTAAATATGATGAATCATTTATCAGTTGGAAAACTATAATTTTTTTTTTTTTACATTCAATTCCTCAAACTGAGGAGAGAATCTCTTAGGATTCTAAAAGGTTTTGTGATTGGGCACTGCGCTCTGAGGGTGAGGACTGGGATATGGGAACCAGGCTCCCCTATTTTCTGCCAACTGTGCGGCGATACAGAGGAGCTGGAGACTGTTGAACACATCCTCAGTCACTGCCTGGCTCTTAATGGGCGCAGGCTCATGTTGTTAGGCCGTAGCTCTTTCGAGGGCCTTGGTGACAATGCGTTGGCTAGGATATGCGACCTGGTGGGCTTTCTATCAGGTCTTAGCTTACTCCTTAGGTGATGCCTCGTCTTCTTTGGGCCTCCCTATCTTTCTGTATGCCACTTTTCTTTCTTCTCCTATTTCTTTCTCTGTCCTTCCTCACTTCTTTCTTATTCCGTTGAAAGGTTCTCTCCACAATGGACCACTGTGGTCTCTGGGTGGGGTGCTTTCGGTACCGCCTTTCCTACCTACCTACCTACCTACCTACCTTACATTCAATTCGTAAACACTATCATTTATGTGGTGTTTTTATAAGACAAGTAAAATTAAATTAATGACGTATTCTTTTCGCCAAAAATGTGAAAAATGTTTAAAGGCATCATTTTGAAACATGAATACAGCACCCTTTTTTGAATAAAATTTATTATCCATCAAAAAAGTCAACATTCTTATTCAGCTTAAAGCAGGGTTCGTATAAACCTGGATTTTTTTTTAAACTAATACTTACTACGATCCGCAAAAACCACGGTAAATACTGCAATTACTTCGTTTGAACAGCCAATTATGTGAAAAATACCCGGAATATAAGGGCAAACATGATAAAATTCTTATCTTGTTTGATTCGTAAAAGTTGCCAACAAATTTTAGAAACAATCAAATGAGATATCTTACCGCAACCGCCCCATTATCTGGACTTTGCTTCTTCTGACTTCTTTCAGCTTCAATTCTGTCAAAAAATCGAAAATTGGCTTTAAAATTGGGTTGCTTTCAAGGACGAGAAGCTTTTTTCAAGACGAGATTCGAAATTACTGAGAGATGGGGAAAAATCGTTAGCAATGTTGGACAATATTTTGATTTACTTGTTAATTCATTATCTTTTAAAATAAATTCATTTTTTGAGCTAACAAAAAGCGGACGGAATTAATTTGTACTCCAAATATTTATATAAATTATGTTTATTTTTTGTAAATATACCGTGAAAACGTTTAAATTAAATTTGTTTTACTAATTATATCTGGTGGGTCATTTAAAAGTTTAAATTTAAAGATGCAATAAAACAAAAACGGTTTAAAATTTTGACAATTTTTTTTTTATTTGTGAAGTACAATTGTTCCGGTTAGAAATAAAATATTATTTCATTCATACGGTTGCCGCAAATGGCATCATCGGACTAATTTTCGATAACTTTTTCAAATGTATGAGGTCGTATCTCGGCAGTGGCATCACGAATGTTTGCCTTCAAATGCTCATTTGTCTCTGGTTTGTCGGCATAACAGTTGTCTTTAACGGCGCCACACATAAAATAGTCCAACGGTGTCAAAGCGGCCGACTGACATCACTATTTCGGCTAATTAATAAACGACCATCAAACTTTTGAAGCAATAAATCGATTGTGGCATGAAATGTGTGGCAAGTTGCACCATCCTGTTGAAACCAAAAAACGTTCACATCAATACCATGAAGAGCGGGCACAAAAAAATCGGTTATCATGGTGCGATAGGTGTTTCCATTGACCGTAATGGTTGCGAAATATGAAATATAGAATATGGGCCAATGGTGCCTCTGCTCCACAAGCCGCACCAATCAGTCACTGGTAATGGATGCATTGGCTTCTGTAATACCACATTTGGGTTTTCTGAGTCCCAAATATGAAAATTTTGCTTATTAACGTACCCACCAAGATGAATATAAGCTTCATCCGAAAAGATTATTTTAGATTTTTTTTTTGATTTTTTTGCAATTTGCGACCAATTGTCTTTGTTTTTGAAATAAACTTCCAATAAATCCCAACGTTGTTCAATCGTAAATCGATTCATTTCCTTCAGTGGAGATAATATACTGCATTTTGTGACAGAATAGACATAAGTATTGCCAGATTCAAAATAACCGATGGTTCAAATTTAAGCCGAAGTTTGGCCCACCTGATACAAAAAAAAAAAAAAACAAACAAAAAATTATAATCCCAGTCGGTTTTTTTTTAAATATAATACCCAATAAATCCGGGTGAGTTTAATTGGGTTACTCAGTGGGATCTCAACTCTGGTTTAAAATTACTTTATTAGAAATATTAAATTCCATAGAGCCGGAAGAATGACAAAATATATTAAAATCAATTCTAAGGAGCTTTTTGACTATTCTAGATTACAAAGGATATAAAAATTATTACTGGTTGGACGGTTACTGCATTTTAAGTATTCATACTTTACTTTGTCCGATTTTGCATTGAGTTAAAAAAATGTTGTTATTTTTGCTTTCCATTAAAACTTACAGTTATTATTGAATAAAATACTATTTTCTTTTTATTCCTAAAGGCACATATCTGAAGTATAAATAAGACCCGGAAAAATCTATTTATTATAAATCTAAAGTTTAGACTAGAGTTGATAGTTATTAGATGAAAATAAAGTGGTACTTAATTTTGTAAAGCAATCAGCATACAGTTTGTAAAAAATCTTTTCAAAGTATAAAAACGTTCAAATCTTGTTTTCATTTAAGAAATCCAACAACAAAATCTTAATTTTTTTCTGTACACATCCCGCTATTGTACCTCTTAAGGACTTCAAGACGTCATAACTATTTAAACACATTACAACGCTAACAACAAAAAAGAACTTTACCTGATTTCTTTGCTGTAAAATAGGTGTTTTCAAAAATAAGAAATTATTGGAATTTGCTGGAATTTGTGTCATTTATGAAAAAAGTTTGGATTTTAGCGTATATAAAAGACGTTACAATGTTTAACAATCAAAATTTTCTATAAGTTCCTTTACAATTTTCTAAATCAAATTTTAACTTTTTTCTATTTTGAAAACATTTTTTTTTTTCAAACTGTATATCGACCTTAATTATTTATTTGCATTTTCTAAAGAGTTGACTCTTTTCGGGCCAGTATAAGAAATCGTTGAAAATAAAAAAGAATGCGTTTGCTTTTATTTATAAAAGGAATTTATAGAAAAATATTTATTAAAAATGTGTTTATTCTTGCAGGATGCCGTACAAGGATGTGTTATGGTATTTATACCATCTCTTATTAGAATAAGCTTTATTTATCTAAGTTATTATATGTATCTAGTTTATTATAGCACGCTTTCGTTTTGCTTAAATATTCCAAGTAGAACATCCACCAAATTCTCTTCTGGTGACCCGTCTTGTTAAAATTTCAAAATTATCGTTTAATTAATTTCATTAATTTCTGTAGGTTCGTTTTCCCGTGCCAGTAAATACATTTGATGGTGGGAATGCCTATTGAATTGGAGAAAGGAATTTCGTCGTCACCATCAAATTGTTTATAGAATTCAAACTCCACTGCATTCCAGATTATTACTATTAAGTATTAAAAAGTTCATGCTCTACGCTCTGGTTCATTAGGATAGAACTACATCGCTTTTAAATAAAAAAATATCATTTTGCGAATACAGAAATAATAATTGAAAATACTTTTAGACAAATAGAAGAGATCTTAAATGTAATTTCAACTCAAAAATCAAACCAAGTCCATTGTATTTTAATCAGTTTTTAATTTTAATGATCTTTACCAAATTGAAGACGTTGTTGTTATCGAGCTCTATTCAGTTGAGGCTTTTCATTACCACATTATGGCTGTATCCAACTTTTTTTTTTAGCGAATTTTCGATAAAATATTCTTCAGAGTGGTAAACATCAATTTTTACCATTTCCGAAGAGCTTTTTGTTCTTTTTCTACCCGCTTTAATGTAGTAAACTGTAGTCACTCACTTCAACTTTAATTTTATGCAGTTTCTATTAAAGTTTATCATAAGGGACGAATGATATTAATGATATTACTGAAAGTGGTCCTATTCTGTTGAACCAAAAAATAAAGTAAAACTTATTAGCTTGCCTGCAAACATGAAAGGAAAAGTACCAATTCAATAAAATTGGGTTTTATTTTTGTGTAGATGCCTTAAACTATAATTTATTTAAATTATAATTATATAAATTATAAATTATAATTTATTATAATTATATAAATTATAATTTATTTAAATTGTAATTTATTTAAATGAAAGTTATTTTTTAGACAAGTAGCAAATACCTTAAATAAATTATAATTTAAATAAATTTATAATTTAAATTAAATAAATAGATAAAATAAATACATTAATTAAATAAATTATAAATTTATTTAAATTATAATTTATTTAATATTTATATTTATTTAATATTTATTATTATTATATTATTTAATATTTATTTAAATTATAAATTTATTTAAATTATAATTTATTTAAGGTATTTGCTACTTGTCTAAAAATAACTTTCATTTATTGTTTCTGTATTCGCAATTTATGGTTTGTTTTTATTCAAAAACGATGTGCTTCAATTGTCATGAACCAGAGTGTACAAAGTCAAAAATAAAGGATAACTGCTCACCAATTTCGCCCCTCAATAGGTTTATTGTATCGCTTGCCACGTGGCATGTGACACCGTCTGGTTACTCTTCCTTAACTCCGTTGACTGTAGCGTTGCGATTTTCATCTTTCTTGAAGAAGTACAGCCCAATGATGCCGCCGGCCAACAACACACCAAACATTGCTTTTTTAGGGGTGCATTAAAAGTAGAGTAATCAAAAACCGAAACCAAAATATTGTTCGGTTTCGAATATTATATATTTTCGAATTATTCGAGAGCCCGGTTTTTAATTCTTGGTTAACCGCGTTTTTTAACATTTTATATTAAAATAAATGATTCTGACTGTTTTTTTATTTAATGCATGTTTCTTAATTGTCAATAATTTTATTTAGTTTGCACCTAATCCTGTTTTTACACCATTTTTTTGACGATATCGTTTTGAATTTATCTAACGTGTAGACAAACAGGTTTAGGTTTTTTATTATAAATGTAATTTATATCAATTTTTGTTACCTTCAAAAATTCACAAAAAAAGTGACAAATATATGGTCCCATTTGTGCAAAATTATCGTATATTACAAAAAACAAATTTTACAGGAGAGCTTAATTTCTATATATATATAAAGGGTCCGCCAAATAATTTTTTTTTTTTTTTGAAAATGCTATAAAAAAAACTACTACTGAACTACTGAATATTTTCTCAAATTTCTTTTTTTATTTGAAAATACAATCCTTCCGGTTAATAATGGAAAATAATTTCACTCAAATGGCTGCCTCGGCTGGCCATGCAGTAGCCTACTCGATCGGTCCAATTTTTAAGCACATTATCGATTGTGTGCAGCTCTGGCTTGTTGGCGTAACTCTTATCTTTGACGGCACCCCACAAATAGTAGTCCAACGGTGTCAAATCGCAGCTCCGAGGTGGCCAAACGACATCAGCTCTGCGGCTTGAAACCAAATGTTGCTAATATCCTCTTCTTCAATTTTTGTGAACAAAAATTCTTTCAACATGGCCCGATAACGATCGTCATTGACTGTAACGGCCACTCCTTGCTCATTTTCGAAGAAAAATGACCCAATTATGCCTCTGGACCAAAATCCGCACCAAACAGTGACTCGTCTTGGGTGTATCGGCTTTTCAATGTATGCGTGCGAATATATATATATTTATATATATATATATGTATATGTATATATATAAATATATATATATATATATATATATATATATATATATATATATATTATATACAAATATATGTATATATATATGTATATATATATATATATATATATATATATATATATATATATATATTTATATATATACATATATTTGTATATAATATATATATATATATATATATATATATATATATATATAATATATATATATATTTGCTTTGGCTGGTAACATCAACACCAACTTTTAAATGTTATAGATCTCTAATTATTGCGAATATCGATACAATGTTTTGCTATGTGGTGAGTTTGTGGCTTTGGTATACATTTGTATCAAAAATTCGATTTTGTAAAAAATTTTACATACTATTATTTCGCACAAGATTTCGGTATGTTTTTTTGTTAAAAAATTTTTTGTTGTACCAAGCAAAAAAGAATACAGTAGAAACCAAACAATAGCATTATAAATATTATCCGAACTCTACTCCACCGAGACAAATGGTAGAGAAGTGGTTTGCTGAATTTAAGCGTGATCGTACTAGCACAAATGATGCAGAGCGTAGTGAACGCCCAAATAATGCTGTTATTCCAGAAAACGTGCTAGTTGATATTGTAAAGATATAAGATGGTAGTATTTTTATCATCTTACACGAACAGTTGAGTATGCGAAAGCTCTGTTCAAAGTGGGTGCCGCAAATCGGTGAAAGGATGGCAAAATTGAATGAATAGGGTTGCTTACCCACTTATCGTATTCTCCAGATTTAGCCTTTTCCTATTTTCAGATCTCAAGAGAATGCTTGCTGAAAGGAAATTTAAGTCTGATGATTAAGTAATCGCTGAAACAGGCATATTTTAACGAGGAAGAGATTTTGTATTATTAAAGTGGAAAATCGCTGCACTTGTTGTATCGACCTCGAAGGCAACTATGTTGAATAATAAAATCGAGTTTGTTAAAATTTTGTTTTTTTTTCCCACTTATGCTACGGACTTATTGAGTGAACTATTATATTTAAAACGCAGATTAAAAAATGTTAAACTTACTTAATCGTAAAATTATTGCGGAATTTCCAATTTTATAGTTCATTTTCCATTTTCGAAATAACGGTTTATCTTTAAATCAAGAGCTAAACTAAAAAACTGGATTCAACGTACTTGAATTAGGTTTACCCGCCGGGTGCCCCGTTTGTCGGGAAAAAAGTGTTAAATTCGAACACAATGTAATAAATAACTGTTCAGAGGATTTCCCTCCTTTTACACACACTTGCATAGGCAGATAGATATTACATACATACATATTTTCCTTAACATCGTCTATTAAATTTTAAACAATTTTTTGATTAGGCATTATCGTCTGCTTTTTTCTATAGGTGCACGTGAGTATGTATTTTATGTTTGTGTTTGTTTCTTTACTAAAAAAAATTAACATTGAAAATGAAAGTATTATTTTTTTGCGAACACAATAATTTCTTTTATATACATACACACATACATACACAAATATTTCACATATCTTGATACATACATACATTCTTTGCTTAATTCGTTTTTTGTTTATAAATTTTTTTTTCATTTTTGTTTTGTTTTTGTTTTTATTTGTTAAATTAGTATATACAGGCCAACAACAATTTTCAAGGTTAGATAAATAATATAGATTAATCATTAATTTGTTTGTGCGATAACGCATACAGTCGAAAATGCATTATAACAATTGCCCAAATAGTCTTACACTTCTGGAAATTATATTAAATCAATAGTATACCATAATTTAAAACGAATGTGACAATTTTAATATCGGTTGTTTAAATTTCGATACTATAAAATTTTGAAATTAAAATCTTATCAATCTCTTTTAGTTCTTCAAATCACTTTTTTCGTTCTTTTTTTTAATTTTGCATTATCTTGGTTTCGTTTCGATTGGCTGTACAGCTTTTTAAACAATGTTTAGCCAGTTATTTTAATCACTTATTATAACTTGTTGTTGTCAAAATTTAATTGGAATTTTGAGTGAAAACGGTGGCATATCTTTTTGTCATTAACGAAATCATCGCCTTGATAACTATGTACGGTTGTCCCTCGAATAACACAGTTAACTTGTATCAAATTGTAGAAATTTCAAATGATAAAGAAATATAAAAATACAACTATCCCCGGTTTGCACGATACTTTTTTACACGATTTCACTTTTACAAAATCTTGTTTGTTTTTTGTGCAAAGCGAGATACAGTGTGTGACAAAACATGTGCACGAACTTCTGGTTAATACAAAATGTCTCAATAACAAAAGCAAACATTTTTGAATTTTAAACTATTTTATTTATTTATAAAGTTAATCATCTAAATTCACTAAAAAGTAAAAAATCGAAGAAAATTCCTATTTAGCTTAGAAAAAATAATTTTGTGCGTTGAACACAGTTTGTTGAATGCAGCAAAACATAAGCAAGTTTTCAATAAATTCATTTAAAATATTAATTTTACTAATATTTAGTTGCCTAGCTCATTTTCTTAATAGTTCTTTACATATTCATGTTACGAACTTGATTAGATTTTATGTTCCACCAGAAATTTTATTCAATGCAATTTCCACTTGTCAATAAAGTTCGTCCTTATTTCTACAATTATCACGGCATATTTTGAGACCTACAATATACCATAGATTTTATGGGGGATTGAGATCTGGGGAACGCGCTAAACATTTCAAAAAGTTGACTTGTTTGCTTGCAAAGCAATTTTTCACTCATTTATCAGTGCATTTTATATTTCTGTTCTGTTGATATCTCAAATCAAGTGGCATTTTCTCCTTTGCATGCAATATCAGTATGAATTCCTGGATATCCTTGTAGACAAATCGTATTGGCGCAATTCCATGACCAGAATTGCATTCCCAGACTAAAACACTTCCTTCTTTATGTTTTACAATTTCTTTGATATACCGAAGATTAAGACGTACTTTTTATTCAGCTTAACAGTCTAAATCCATAAGAAAGTCTCACATTTAACTTGGATTCATCAGAGAATAGTACGGTCTTCCATTAAAACTATACCTAAGTTTACTTAGGCAAATTCAACTCTGATAAATCTGTTTTTGGCAGTCGTAAATAGTCTTTTTGCACTTAGACATTATACTAATCAACCGTCTACAGATAGTGATTGATTGATATAAAGACCAACTTTTTTATTAAACGGAGTATCGTCTGGTCGTTCCGTTTGATGGTTTTCATGGGTCTACCACCTGTATGGTTGTCAATGAGCCTGATGAACGTAATTGACTTATTATTTATAATAATAATACTGTGTTGAATTCCAAATTTGTTTGGGATTGATGTCGCTGATTCATCTTTAATAATTATTAATTCATTTTTCTTCTAATTGCAAATTATTTTTAGCCATTTTTGTTGGCTAGGACATGATTTGATAGATTCGGTGCGATTATAAAGGTGTTCAAATTTTCTCTAATTATTCCTCTAATGTTGAAATTATCGTTTCTGTTATTGAACGATTTTTGTCGTTTGTAATTTAACTATCTAATTATTTCGTAACTATTGAATTGACGCATGCGAAACAGCGGTTTTGTAACTATATCACAAAATTTTTACTGTTACAAATTAGTTTTTCTTTGTTTCTGTCTTTTATTTTAGTAAAATTATCGTTATTATAGTATATTATCGTTATATATTAATAAATCAAATTAAAATTAAAATGAGCTTTTCTCTGTTATGAAGATATATGATAGTAAGTACAAACTCGTTCATATATTTTGTCGCATACTGTATATAAAAATTACCTCTATTTACACGAAATTTGTTAGATTGAATTTATACATTTACATATACATATGTAACTTGTTAAACAATATGTCACATTCGAAAACCAAAGTGAAAATGACTACATTTGTGTTATTTTTAAGACACAATAAATCATGAAGGTAGAAATTTTATAGTCTGGACTTGCTTCTCATCGAGTTGAGTTGGTTCCTTTGTTGTAATAGAAACAAAAATCTACCATTTTGTTTATAGGTACATTTTAGTTCACGACATGCTTCCATATGCCGAGTGGTACGTGCGACTCTTTCAGCACGGATTTATATGAACTTTTCAATTCAACTTCATATCATGCACTTAGTTTTGCTCCCTACTGTATGTATGACCATTCTGACTTGGATTCTGCAACAACTCTACGGTTTATCTACATTTGAAATAAATATTTGCATTTTATTTTTGGATAAGTTATAATTGACATTCAGTTTAAACGCACAAAAATATTTAGATGCTGTATCCATTATGCATAGAGACTAAAATTGCACATATTGACATATTAGCGCGGGATATGATCTTGTACACGGCCCTAAAAACAAGTCAGGAAATTTTCTAGCTGATTTGCCTTTAAAACATGGATATATCCCAATCTTTTGAGACTCGCGTTCCCTGAATGTTTTTATTTAAATATAGAGTCACTTGTTGCACGTTTGTCAAATTTTTTTTATTGCTAAACACTATGGACGTCTTTTACATACGGTAACATTCATAAAAAACCCAAACTTTTTTTAAAAGACCCAAATTCCAAGAAATTTCAATAATTTCTTATTACTTTTGAAAACATCTATTTTACAGCAAAGAAATCAGGTAAAAATATCTTTTTGGTTGTAGTGTGTGGGTCTATTTTAAAAGTTAAAAAGTCTCGAAGTACGTAAGAGATACAATAGCGGGATGTGTACAAAAAGAAAAAAAAAAAAAAAAAAAAAAAAAAACGCTCAAAATTTGATGTTGGAATTCTCAAATGAAAGTGATATTTTAACTTTTTTTCTACTTTAAAAACAATTTTTTTTACAAACTGTATATTACTTTTGCAATGCAAGCAATATATTTGCAAATAATGGAAAAACATTTAAACACTCAGTTTATTGTTAATTTGTTTATATTTCATTTTGGTATTTTTTAAATTTTTTGCATTATTTTGTTAAATGTTTTTTTTATTATTTACTAGAGTAACCCTTTCTGCGTTGCTGGGAGCCTCTGTGTTGTATACCTATTAAATGTATTTCTCACATCTACACATTTTATAAGAAAAATACACCACTCCTGTACTTTATGCAGTTCCCGCTTTTTGACTAATGTGGATAGATAACAAAGCTTTAACTGTTACCGTTTTCCACATTGGCAAGTTACCATATTAAGTATGAAAGGAAGCTGCCACGCCCATTCATTTATTGATTGATGGTGTTCATCACCGTTCACCGTTCTCAAGAAACACAAATATCAATATTTACCAAATCATAGAGACCAAATTCAGAAACTTGACTACGAAGTCATTTAGACCAAATTCAGAAACTTCTATTACCGCTCTCTCAAGATAAACATTAATCAATATACTTTCCGCCTACTTTATGACTACAAACCTATTTGAACCAAATTTTGAAACTCTTACTGTTACTGTTTTGAAGATATAGACATATAAATATTTTTGTTGGCGTGACACCCCCTATTTAAATCAGTAAAGTAGACTCTTTCAACACATATTTTGGTTTTTAAATCGGTTGAGTGGTTCTCTAGTTACTAAATGACGAAAATAGGACAACTTATTTTTATATACGTATATACATTCAAATGTAGTATATATTTTTATATATGTATAAGTTAAAAACACTTGAGCATTATCGTAATTGGGGCATATTTTATATTTTATGGGTGAATTCTTCATTAGACCTTATTTCATAACTCCATTAATCGGGTATTAATTAGAAGAATTTTTAGAATATTTGTATTTAAGAAATTTATATTTGTTATAGATATTAATTTGTCTAAATTTGTGGTCAATGAAGTACTACAAATATATATTTTTTAAGTACATACATATGTACATATATATTTTTAACTATTTACACATATTTTTTTTATTATTTATCATGATATCTTTTAATAACATTTCACATAATACTTGCAATGAAATTTCCATGTGCTTTTTATTTTACTACACTTTACGTTTACCGATTTTTGGTATTGCGCAGTATTCCTTAAACGAACAATTCTGTTTACGTGTATCCTTCTACTCCTTTTTCAGTTGGTTCTTGAAAAGCACATGCTTTCAGCGAGAAAAAGTCCAATAATTTTGTGACAAGGAATAAAGTTTTTATTATTTAATATTTTAAAGCCATACAATAAAAAAAATGTTGTTAAACTTTTTAAAAGTTCCTGAGTAATAACACCATGCAAATTTGTGTGAGTTAATTATTAAGGTATTATTATTAAAATTCTTAAGGAATAAATTTGTTAAAATTTATCGATAATATGTATTAAATTAATAAAAATAAAAACAAAAATGAATAACAAGTTAATAATTGCAAGATATTTGACTGTCTTTTCCGTCTGTCTCTATTGCTTGAGAAAGTCCTTGATGAATGGTATATGAATAAAAAATATACATACTTAGTTTCTTAGATCATTTTTATTTTCTTTTTTTTAAATTTTTTTTTGAAGAGTATTGAACTATAATAGTCTTTTGACATTTTCTTCACGTACATACATATATTAATACAATCTCTATATTTTAAACACCTCCAAAAGGGAATTTTATAACATAATACAATGTTTTTCTCAATTTTTTTCTTTATAGCTCAATGGAGGCATCTGATGGATCGCCCCCTCCATCATTGTGTATGATTCGAGCAGCGGAATTATTTCCGAAACCACAAATGGAGAAGGAAGACACACAATTAAAAGTCCCCTTTCAGGAACGTAAGTCTATTATTTAAATTGGAGCATCATTTTATTATTAAAATAATGTTTTCTAGTTGCTGGTGAATCTGTTAAATATTTGGGGCGTACCGATGATGGAGTTTTAGCCTTATCGAATTATCGTATATTTTTACAAAAATCATCTACAAATGTTGAAACGTCTGTACCGTTAGGTCTTATCGAATCTGCTCAATGCAGAGATTTGTTTCATTTAATTATATATTGTAAAGACGCAAGCACTGTAAAGTGTTCGTTTGAAATTGCTGAACAATGTACAGAATGGCAAAGACGTATACAAATGTCAGTAGGTGTACCAGAGACATTGGAATCAATATTTGCGTTTCCCTTTTGTTCTTGGGCATGTGACAGTTTAAACAATGGACAAGGAATAGGAAATTCAAATAGTGTTGCCCCAGCTACAGATAATGGTCCAAATCCACCATCTTACTCAATTGTAGACTATGGCGAAAGATTACAAAAAATGCCTTCACGATATGAAGAAGATTTTGTGCGCGAAGTGGAACGCTTGGGCTTTGATTTAAATGGTTCTTGGCGTATATCGCATGCAAATGAAGATTTCAAATTATGTCCCTCATATCCTCCAAAGCTTTTAGTACCATGTTGCATATCTGATGAGACTTTGCAGAATGTAGCAAATTTTCGAGGCTCTCGACGTTTGCCTGCTGTTGTCTGGCGTCACCGAAATTCGGGAGCTGTAATAGCTAGATGCAGTCAACCAGAAGTTGGCTGGCTAGGTTGGCGCAATACTAAAGATGAACAATTATTAAAAGCTTTGGCAGATGCTTGCGCCTTTGACCGCGGCGAACAACTGCGTCAATTGTCAACTACACAGTCTGCACAAAGTGTTCAAATGGCATCAGGAGACAGCTCACCATCTAGTCCAGATGGTAGCCATGAAGAAGTGGCATTGGATGAAGTCAGAGTATGTAATTCAAATGTGTTTTTTTTTTTCTAGTAAATAGTAATTTTTAAAATATAGAAAGTCCTAATTGTTGACGCTCGAAGTTATACCTCTGCTGTGACGAATCGCGCTCGTGGCGGTGGTTGTGAATGTATTGAATATTATCCTTGTGCTGAAATTGAATTTATGAATCTGGGAAATATTCATGTTATACGGAAAAGTTTTCATGCGTTACGACAGTTATGTGCTTCACCACCAGATGTACCGAAGTGAGTTTTTAATTGAATCAATATTTTGCGAAAAGTATTATGTTAATATTTTATATCCTTTAAAAATGTCAAAAGTATGGCATACTCAATATCTGTGGCTTGAAACTAAAATGGCCAATGACAATATCTCGCTGTTTGAGTTCATCTTTGCATTCGGTTTCTTAGCTTACTTTATTTTAATTTTTTAAAACAGTCTATGTCTAATTTAACCCAGCACAACTTTATAAGAATTTTGATAGCCAATGTTAATATGAACTCATATATAAAATAAAAACTTAAATTAAAATTTTCTCAAAAATAAATATTTTGACATTGGCCCTTTTTGTTCCAAGCAACAGATATATTTTTGATTAGAAGAAATATTAACGGTTAAAGAACAAAGTTCGATTTTCATTTGCTTTAAAAGCTTTGTGTATCTTTCCTTACCTAAACAATGACAAATATCAATACTTTCATTAATTTTATATAAACCGCGAGATTTTACTTTTTTGAAATTTTCGTTTAAACAAAACATAGTTTATATATAGTATGGATATATGTACATTAAAATTAATTTAATATATACTTATATGTTATTTAAAGAGTAATTGCTTAATTAAAACTTTCACAGTTGGTTAGGGCTTTTGGAGAAGACAATGTGGTTACAACATCTTTCTGGTCTTCTGGCAGCATCAATGACTGTGTGTCATGCTATTGAGAAAAAGGGTCGGCCAGTATTAGTGCATTGTTCTGATGGATGGGATCGAACACCACAAATTGTAGCCACTGCACAATTATGTTTGGATCCTTATTATCGTACTGTAGAGGTAAACTTAATAGAGAATATTATTCTTAATAGAAATAAACAAATACTTTTAATCCTATAACAGGGATTTCGTGTGTTAGTTGAACGTGAGTGGCTTAGTTATGGTCACAAATTCGCAGATCGTTGTGGTCATGGCCCTGGTTCTGATGAGCTTAATGAACGGTGCCCCGTTTTTCTTCAATGGTTGGATTTAGTACATCAAATACATAAACAATTTCGCTGCAGTTTTGAATTCAGCATGGGTTATCTGGTATGTAAACACTATCATAAAACTAGAAATATAAATTGTATCCATTGCGATTTTTAATTAAGATAAAATTAGCACAACATTCGCATTCTGGTTTATTTGGGAATTTTTTGTGTAATACTCTAAAAGAGCGCTTAGAAAATTCCGTTTTTGAAAGAACATTTTCCGTATGGTCCTTTTTATCTGGAGCTATGTATCGTAATCCTTTATATAAACCGAACAAAGATAAGGTTTTATGGCCAGCACATAATGTTCGTGATCTATCTTTGTGGACTGAAGTATATTTGGGCAGTTTAGGTGGAAATCAAAATTGCATTGATTTTCCAGCTTATACAAATGAAAGTTTAATGGGCTCCATAAGTACGTATATTTATGAAAAAAAAACAGAGTATAAAATAATGTTATGATATTATAGGTTCAATGTCTAAGACAAGATCCTATGGTGATTTGCTAACAGCTGGATATATGCAAAGCAGTATTTCAAGACGCTCAAGTGATCCAAATATGACCGTTGATCCAAGGTAAGTAAATTATTTTTAAATACATGAATTTTTAATTGACTTCTAATTTCGCCTTGAGATCAGAATCAAGTTTCCTCTAAATGTATAGATAATTGTTTTCTTCAACGTTTTTTCAAATGAAAGAATTGACAACGGTGAAGAAACAGCACTAGCAAAACTGAACATGTTTTCGACCCCAGCTACAGAAGTCACATCAGAATTCTTAGTGTGATATTCATTCTCCGAATATGATCTATTTAGCTCAAAATTTCCAGAAATCGCATATTAAAATTATTAATTTCTACAGTTGAGTTAGTCGAAGTATTGTCATCACATTGAAAAGACTTGAATTTTCTATTTACTTAAAAAAATTTCATTCTGATATCAAGGCGAAATTAGAAGAAGTCAGCAATAAATTATATAGATCAACGGGGATTTGAACTCAGGATTCCAAAAAATAAATAATGTTCGGGTATGTACTGTAAACCGAAAACGAGTGAAGTTGAAATCGAGTACATTTTTCAAAGATAAATAAAACTTAAATGCGACAATCATTTTAAAGACTTGATAATTAAAGAAATTATTTTAAACGTAATTAAGCAAATTAAGAAAAAAAAAGTATCAAAATCTTGTCAGATTCGGTAAGTATAGCAGTTTGAAATTTCATTGGATTTAAATTTCACTCGATTTCGGTGAACAGAACATACCCGATTAATAATTGAATTTTATAATAAAATACCAGTGGGATATAGGTATATAAAATCAGCGTCAATATTACTCAACATAAGAGTCAATACTTTTTACAGAATGCAAACATTATATAGACAGTCATCGAAATAAGAAGAAGAGTGAATAAGTTTAACTAATTCATTTTTGTCTGTTAGCTCAACTGAATTAGAACAAAATAAAAATTGTTTATATAACACATGGGCTAAGAAATACCGGGGCTAAATAAAAAACACTTTTTTGTAGGTTGATTTACTTTTTGCCTTAAAATGGGCCTCAGTTTCAGCGACAACCTCTTCATTCGTGCGAAATTTCTTACCGGAGAGTATTTTTTTGAGGTCTGCGAATAGCCAGTAGTCACTGGTAGTCAAATCTGACGAATGCGGTGGATGTAGGAGCAATTCTAAATTCAATTCATGTATTTTTGCCATTGTTTCAGAATCAGCAAACACTTTTTTGTAGGTTGATTTATCTTTTGCCTTAAAATGGGCCTCAGTTTCAGCGACAACCTCTTCATTCGTGCGAAATTTCTTACCGGAGAGTATTTTTTTGAGGTCTGCGAATAGCCAGTAGTCACTGGTAGTCAAATCTGACGAATGCGGTGGATGTAGGAGCAATTCTAAATTCAATTCATGTATTTTTGCCATTGTTTCAGAATCAGCAACACGTTCTTGTTTTTGGTGGACAGTGAGCAAACACGGCACCTACTCAGAAACTGTGTAAAATTAAAACACGAAATTGTTTTTGAGCCATTGTTCGGAAAATAATAAAAGCAGCGTCACTCTTAGCACAATACCTCACAAACTAATTAATAGAATTTCATGATATTTTAACAGCTGTCCTTTGAAGGTTAGCACTAACCGAAAAAGAGGTGAATGCAATAAAACTTGTGCCATTTATGTATTAGGCCCGGGACTTTTCAGCCCATGTGTTATCATGTAGAACTGCTCTATGGGTGAAAATTATTTATTATTGGTCAAATAAGAAAGCAGTGATAAACAAAGTTTAAAAAATCCTTACCATGGCTATTACTAATATATAGCATACCTTTATTGCGATTCAGAATGTTTCTGCAATTTTAGTAATATTGCTTTTGCCAATGGTGTCTGGATTCCGGGTATTCTTTATACAAAATAATAATTCACATTTCTTAAATAAAAGTATGTACTATTAAATTTTAAAGAATGCCTATTTCAAAATATACCGACATTATTATTAATTAAATACAACCCGCTATATATTTGATACAATATAAAAACTGTTATAAAAAAAATCTTCATTAACATACAAAGAGTAGCTTGAGCATTGTTAAAATGTGTTTTTTATTGGCTGTACATCATTAATTAATCTTCACTCATATTGTATTTAATTATTTATTTTAGTTTAACTATTGAATCCAATTCGGAAAATAATTCTATTGCCGATTTGCAATCCGAAGAACGTGAGGGATCACCAGATTTATTGTCGAATTTCATTCATGACACGACAAGAAAATTAGAAAATCTCACAAACGAATTAAACAATCATGACAATGATGATTTTAAATTATCATCGAAAAATGTCGAATCTAATGCAAAAGGAGCACCAGAAACAGAGACTAAAGACAACAGCAATGCAACACAGGAATTAGAAAACTGCTATAACAGAATAAAGGTAAACGGCAAGCCAGAATTTACAAATGAATCAGGTAAATTGATATTTTCCACATCACAAACACAGCAATCATCAAAACGAGATTTAGAATCTTCATCGAATAATGAAATTAAAGAGGTGCCACGAGATTTTCCAAAACCTTTAGGCATAGAAAATGGATTAAATGGGGTTGCACTCAATAGCAAGAACATAACTGTAGATAAAAATTCATCTTTAGAAATAAACTTAATGCAGAGTGTGGAGTTCGAAGGTAAACATTTTGAATAACATTTGTATGATACTTTTAAAATACTTTTTAAAATGTTTTCTCTCAGAACCATTATGTAACTCACTGGAACTATTATGTAATGGGTCGAATTCAACTAATGTGGACGACAGAGAATGCAAAGGGAATATGTGGCATGATTCTGTAAATACCAGTACTGATACTTTAGTTGCAATCGAATCAAAATCACAAAATGGTAGTACAACTATAACTCCAATGACTACAGATGACTTTGTCGGTTCTGATGTCATAGATGCTGGAAATTGTTTACAAGATCAAAGGCACAATACCGCAGTTGACTCTTCAATAAATATTCAAAAATCAGAAAAAGAGCAATTTATTGCTGAGAAATATAAGAGCCCAAATGTTAGCACAAACTGTAAAATTTTGCCAAAAGTACACACTCCTTTGCCCAGTAACAGCATTACAAGACCAAGTCAATTGTCCACAAATGATGATAATTTAAAAGCGCTTACCACGTCACCATACTCTACAGAGCTATTCGAAAAAAGCAATAAAATACAAAATAATATAAACACCAATACCGACAATAAATTATCAGCGTCAATCAGCGAAAGTGCTATAGAAAATACGGTAACCACTGGCATGGAGGAAAGTATATTCATATTACCTGAGCATCAAAAATTAGAAATTTCGTTTAGTGGTAAGTGTGAAATGATTGCCGCTAACGCAACTACCTCTTCAGGTCCAAATATGACAGCAAACCAATCATTAAATCCAACAACAGCTGCATCAAACTTATCTTGTATGACTACATTAGATAACACAACATCCATTAACGCCACTACAAACCAAACGGCAACTTCGGCAACTGCTACAACTACTGGGACTAGCCAAAGACGGAGACGTACCTCATCATCAAATTCGAAACGTGATGCTTTCGGAATTACAACAAAACAAATAAACAGCAGGTTCGTGTTATATGTAATAAAATGCCAACAAATAATAATTAAATGGAAATATTTCAGTTATCTGTCCCGTTTCTCATTGCCTGGTGGTGTACGATCGTTGCCAATGACACCTCCAGGTTTGACTGAACGACAACAAGTTACTATTTCCTGCCCCGATGGTCTCGCTCATGCATTAAGTGAAGAAAATATAAGACTTCAACAAATTGTTCATGAACACAAGGTATTTATATTATTAAAATTTATTTAAATTTTACCCTGCTGGTATGCACAAAAACGTTTTGGAAAATATAGTACTTTACATATGACCCATTTAATTTATAATCATGATAGGAAAATTATGTATTTTTTTTAACTTTTGCATTGCATCGGTTTATCCGAAAGTCGGTTTATCTGAAAATTTAAATACATATTAGAATGCAGTGCACTCGGGATAACGTCAACTAATTAAAACTGCGAGTGTTGACGCTTATCAGATTGTTGATGTTTCTGAATATCTAAATTTAAAATAAAAAACACTCTTAGTGTAGTTTGAGGCATTTGTATTGCTCATAAACTAAAATCAACCAAAAACAAATCCAAAAAAAATAGCATCTAACGAGAACGAAAAATCAATTGAACAGAAAATGATTAAGTAACGTTTTCTTCAATTGGTGGTAGAATTGTTTTTGCTAATTATAATTACATAATACAGACACACATGGACAAAAGTCATCGTCACTTCTTACTTCTTTTTCATTTTGGGAACTATCATGTCTAGCAAAATGCTCAAATAAAAAATTTTAAAATTTTAGAAACTTAGCAATTGTCCTACTACTAGGATACACATTAATTCTATTTTGACAAAAAAAAATTATGTCTTAATGCTAATAAATAAACATCTAAAAACAAATGCAGGTTGCATTTAGTGATGACAAAAGTGTTCGTCACCTTATCGTAGTAGTCTCACAAAAAAAAAAAAACTTTAACATGAATCACACTACCCCTTAAACATCTTTGTTTCTTACAAATTCCGTTACATTCTGTAGTGAAAGAAGTGCTTGAACTAAAGATATTGCAAAAAGCAGAGAAAAAAACGGCAAATGAAGAGCAAAAAATCATAATAAACGACTACAAACAAAATATATCAATGAAATAAATTTGCTATTTAGTCCGTTGACCTCGAACTACCTTTGTAGCATCATAATTACCCTCAAAAATAAATCGGATTGTGAGAATCCTCCTAGAAGCGGTTGACCCTCAAATTTGTCAGTACGTGGAAAGCGCGAAATAATAAAATATATTAATTTAAAAGAAAAATATATCATTAAATTTTAAAATTGAAACAGACCAAGCGAAAAAACAGTTTTGAATTTTATTTTTGTTTGAATTGGTGATGAGTTTTGATTTTGGGTCTGATTTAGTTTACCTACGATTTGTAATATATTTCAATTATTTAAAAAATAAAATATACAGTATGCGACAAAACATATGCACGATCTTGTACTTACTGTCATATATCTCCATAACACGAAAAGCTCATTCGACTTTTTTTATGAAGATAATATACTCCTTTTACTAAGAAAAAACAGAAATATAGAAAAACAAATTTGTAACAGTAAAATTTTTTGTTAAAGTTACAAAAGGATATCCTGGAATGCATACTGATACCGCATGCAGAGGAGAAAATGTCACTTGATTGGAGATATCAACAGGACAACAATCCAAAATGCACAGATAAATCAGTGAAAGAGAGCTTTGTAAGCAAACAGATTAACGTTTTAAAATGTCTAGCGCAATCGCAGGTCTCAATCCACCAGAAAATCTATGGAATATTCTAGATCTCAAAATAAACCACGATAATTGCAGAAATAAGGACGAACTTTATCGACAAGAACAAATTGCATTAAATGAACATCTGGTAAAACATTATCGAATCTAATCGAGTCCATAACATATATATGTAAAGAACTTTCAAAAACATTAAGGACTGGACAACTAAATATTAGTAAAAGTAATATTTTAAGTGAATTTATTAAAGAAGTGTTTAACGTACAAAATGCTTTTTTCTAAATTAAATAAGAATTTTCATTGTTTTTTTATTTTTTAGTGAATTTAGATGTTTAACTTTATAAATAAATAAAATGGCTTCAAATTCAAAAGTGTTTGCTTTTGTTATTGAGACATTTTGTATTAACCAGAAGTTCGTGCATATGTTTGGTCGCACACTGTACATTTTTTAAAATATCTTTTATTTTTATATCAATTGTGTATTTATTTTATTTACTCAAATAATTTCTTCTATTCATATTTACATTATTTGTTATTACATACATTTGTTTTGGAAAATAAAGAGGGACTATGTTCCTTTTCTACTTAGATTGAGGCAACGTATGAGTGTAAAAGCAGTGAGCCGTAAACTCGCAAGTAGCTTATTAATGATTATTTACAACAAAATACGATTTGGTGTTCATCCTCTAAAACCAGTAAGGTTACATTACGGCGAATTTATACATTTATATACAAATTTGCGCAAATATTGGCAATACTGTCTGCTTTACTCTTAAAACCACATTTTCAAAACATATACAGTAAAGGCTCCTGCAGGCGGACACAGACCTGTACACAGATCTATCCTAGCGGAGATTAATTTGTTCTAAAAGTTCTCAGAAAATCCAAAAAAATCTATGGGAGACTTCCGCCTTAGAGAGCCGCCCGTTAGTGGAACTTTCAGTGTATAACATTATATTTTATATTTTTATTCCATTTTTATGTATTATTAATTATTTTTTTTTTTATTAATTTTTATTCCTTGCCGCTCAGAAACCAACTAAATATAAGAACAAGTTTTAATGGCAAAGCCGCTCAGAAATATATTCCGCTTATTGCGTGGGTATTTCAAAAGTAAATCACTTTGCTTTAATGTTTTGCCATTCACAGGTTTGACACTCACTGCTTGGAATCGGCTTAGTTATACATATAATTTATTCACTTATATGTATACAATTATATTTTATATTCTTAAAATGGGAAGAGAAAAATTGTAAAAACCTGAAAATTTATTTTTCACTCTGTCCTCTACTTGCTTGAAACATGAAACAGTTCATGTGGAGGTCGAGTTGAAAATTATAATGATTGATTAAATATTCACCCATATTCCATTTAGCGTCGTCGTCATCGTCATCAATTTAATATCAATCTCAAATTTTATCGACATCGACATCAATTCAATACAAAACTAGTATGCCATAAGAGCAGTGTAACCATGCCGATGGCTTATCGATTTTTAAAGCACATCTCTAACAATTTAGACAGCTGGTTTTTTTATTTTCAGTTTTTATAAAGTTTTTTTTTTCTTTTTTTGAAGGGTAGCGAAATATTCACAAAAATATACAAAATAAAAGGACCTACAATTTAATATAAACTATGAAATTTGTCTAGCTTTTGTTCAGTCCCTCCAACTCTTTTTCCTTCATTAATAATTTAATTTTTTTAATTTTCATTTCGGATTCATGCTGTTATTTTTTTCTTTCATTTTCCTCCAATAATAACTGATATTTTTTCTTTTCTATTTCTACTAAATCTTTTTGGTATGTACTTAAGTCTTTTAGGGTTCTTTTTATTGATGACATTGAATTATTCATTTCTTTTAACATATGCGCCTGTTCATCACTATGCTTTTGGAGCAGTTCGTAGTTATCATTTGATGATCCTGGTTTCTTCGAGGTAGATTTTTCCTTTCTTCTTAAAGGGGTGCAATTTTCGGCGCTCTGTATAGAAGCTGAAGCTGGCAGTATTTCACTTTCATTTTGAGGAACCAATTCGTTGCTTTCCACAACTTCTACGAGTATTTCCACATCCTCATGTTCAATAAATTCCCCCTGAACAGATCCTTTTGGGTTCAGCTGCTTCTGAAATTGAAGCAGGTTAGCCACGGTTTCTTCCAGCGGGGTTAAGTATCAGTTGTTTATAAATTTCGCCCCCAGTCGACGTACACTCTGTTTTATTTGCCACTAATTTTTTCTTCACTTTGAATTTTAAATCCCGCCAAACCTTTAAAATCAATTTTATTATTCAATAATCTTGTTATAACTATTTATCTTACCTTTTGCCAACCATCACCTGCTCTTTTCGGTGGACCAAGAGCATTTAATATCGTTGCAATTCTTTCCCACTGCTCTTTGAAGTCACTGGGAAGGCTGCCTTTTGTAAACTCTTGGCAAGCGGTGGATTTTTTTCCATCTCCTCCACTAATTTATTAAACTGTATACTGTTTGTAATTTTTTTCTTTTTCCATTTTTTAACTTAAAATTGTGCTATTGGAAAAAAAAATTCAAAAACACTAAAACTGTTTCGACACAAGCCAGACCGACGATAAAATCAGAGCCAATTTAAATCGATGCCGCCGTTAACGTTGCGTACGGCATACGAAAAATGCATCGACGCTTATCGATAAAATTTGATATTGATGATGGGCATACCGATTTACAACAACCGACGCAAAACGACATCGTATTGATGACGTTAAATGGAATAAGGATGATTATTTGAGTTTGGTTTGTGCCATTTGAAGTTTTTTAATGCGGCATTTGGCAGATGAAGTCCATACTGGCGGACAGTAGAACACAATATGTAGAAAAATTGATTTAATGACATGTTTTTCGTTGTCAGTATTAAGTTTGGAACTTCCATTTATCAAAGGGTATAAAATTCTTGTTGATTTGTTGAACTTATTCACTATATAGGGTATGTGACAATTGAAATTGAGTTTAGTAAAATTGCTTTTAGTTTTATAATTCTTTAAAATATATTTAATAATATTTTACTTTTCTAGCTACGCGAAGATGTATTACTACGTGAAATTCATGACATGAGAATGGCTCTCTTAAAGAAAATATGTCCCAATTGTAATAACGCCAACACGAATCCTACCAATGATGAACAGGTGAATATAGATCCATAACATAAGCAACTATATTAAAAGCAAAATCATAAAGAAAAACAAAATCAATATTTTAGGTAAAACTAATCTATTATATACTATTATGCACTTGCATATAATTAATTGTACATATAAAATATTTATTTGAGGCATAAGGACGGTTTATAGATAAAATATAATTTATATTTTTAGTTGCTACTATTGTTATTAAATTTATTTTGTGTACAAATATATTATTAAGAAAAGTATTATGTAATGATTTGTGATTCCAAAGCAAAGAACATCAACGTAATCAACATGAAAGTATTTACTAATTCAGATGCACATATCGTTTTTTATAATGATTAAAAAGTTCTAAGGTAAACAGACAGTATAGACAGCAGTCAACAAAATGCATACAAGTTTTTAAATTTATTTTGTATGAATTAGCAGACAGTTGATTTCGTGATCTATGTTCTATTTGTTCACTATGCTCTGTTCGTTACTAGCTATTATATTTTACGCTAAATAAGTTTATGTTTTATAAATATGCAAAAGATAATAAAATTTGCAGAAGAGTTTAATTTTAATATATTTACAATAATAAAACATTTTTTTCTATCTTAAGCCTCCAATTACACTTATGCGAGATCAAAATAGTTTTGTGCAAAAAAAAAAACCATTTAGTCCATCAAGCTATTGTTTTTTTTTTTTTTTTTTTTTTTTTGTAAATAAATGATTTTCTTGGTTTTAAAAAATTTTATATTTGATTAGGACTGTTTTTTGGAAATCAATAAAAAGACATACGGAATTTATTTAGACTTGTCGGATAATGTGAGTAGCGCAGGGAAAATACAAATTTTTGAAATTTTAGAAAACTTTGCTTTGATTTACGCTATTATTTAACATTAGAAATAACAACATTTTAATATATATGTAATAAAAAATCTTATGCAAACAATAGTAAAATTTGTTATTTTCAAGATTTGCTTTGGAATCATTAATTTCAGAAAAATGTTAGTCGCTTTTTTTCTTTAAATTGATGTAATAATAACTGATAATCAACAACAGAAATATCAACACGAATATTCAACAATATGTTGCCTCCAACATAATAGAGAAAGATATCTTTGTTCAAAACTTATATACCGATATTGTTGTCAATATCATAGAAAACGAAGACAACCAAGTAGCAGTAAAAACGAAGATGACTATAATTTGAATAGAATTGGCGACGATACCGAAGTCGATAGTGACGAAAGTAGTTCAGTATCAGCGGTTAGTTGTCATGATATTTGTTTTCCTATTTTTGGGCCGTTTTCTTGCTTTTAACAACAATTAATAGCAAAATTGTTAACTTATTACTCGGAGGTACACAATGCAAAAAATAATGAATTTCACGAATATATATAAAATATATATATATACTAAAGTCGATATACATACATATATATATATATATATATATATATATATATATATATATATATATATACATATATATATGTATGTATGTATATATATATACATATATATATATGTATGTATGTATGTATATATATATATATATATATATATATATATATATATATATATATATATATATATGTATATCGACTTTAGTTATCTATGCTATCAGATTCTACTAACAAAACTTTATATTTACGTGAAATCGCCATTTCTCTAACGATATATTTTAAAAAGTGATTAATAAAAACATATTGACCTAAGTCGTAATGTAGTCCTATTGCATTTGTAATAAGCGCCTAAATAATACTTACAAAAATATTTTCATTATCCTTATTGATCTTAGGATGGCCCACGTATCTTTAATTTTGCAATAAATTTTATTGTAGTGCACTTTCTCAACTTTTTCGGAAACACTGTATATAAAAAGCGATTTTTCTTAAAAGTATAATTTTCGACTAAGGCCGTTATTGCTTGGGACCACAGATACATAATCATTTAAAAGGTCTATTTCTCTTCATTCCAAATCTGAAAAGAAACTTAAAATCGGGCAATATTCAACTAGTTATTAGTTTATAACTGCATGAAAGTCCAATAAACTGTTTTTCACCCGTAACTCGAAATTTTTGAGATGTTTCGAAAATTCCAAAAACAGATCCTTGTTCCACTCGATAGCGCCAATTTTTGAATGACACCCAAATTTTTGTAAAAGTTAAGAACGCTATTAATTTTTTGTTTCGAAGTACAATTTTTTGTGTAGCTTCGTAATTCCAATGCTGTATAACTTCTGTTGTTTATCGGTGAAAACTTGAGCAAGTGATTTTCAAGGGCTCTTCGGTTGTCCAATTTTTTTTTATCATTAATAGAGGGAGACAGTCTATCGTGCTGCCTCTTTAACATCGTAATGGAGAAAATAGTAAGAGAAGCTGTGGTGAACACCAGTAGCACAATTTACAACAAGAGCCACATACTTCTCGCTTATGATGATGATATTGACATAATGGGCCGGAATTTACGAGAAGTCACGTCAGTATTCTCCAGAATTGAAAAAGAGTCAGTTAAAGCTGGTTTGGTGGTGAATGAGGGCAAGACGAAGTTACAGTCTTCACGGACAAACAGACTATGCGCCTGGACCATCATTAAGCATAAATAAATTTAATTTTGAAGTCGGGGATAACTTTGTTTATCTCGGTTCTGCCATTGACAAAAATAATAATGAATCTTGCTTGCCAACAGATGCTATTGCGGCCTTAGTAAGCATTTTCGAGATGAGACCTTGGGTAGAGGAACAAAACTAACTCCACATATACAGGACGTTAATTTTAACAGTTTTGTTGTACGGTGCCGAATCGTGGGTGATGAGAGACTGATGAGGCGATCTTAGGAGTTTTCAAGAGAAAGATTATCCGCAGAATATACGGACCTGTTGTCCCAAATAACGGGTATAGATACCGGATGAAATCTGAACTGTATACACTATATTCCAACATCAACGTAGTTAAGTGCAACATAGTGCAACTGTCGTGTTGGCTGGTATATGTCGCGTGCATAAGTGGTAATTCCCCAGCTCGAAAGGTTGTTGATACGGAATCCGAAGAACGACGTAAGAGAAGGCGTCAAGACTCCGTTGGAAGGACCAGGTCGATGATATCCTTTTGAAACTTGTTCTGACTAACTAGAGAAGAAGCGCACAAAATTGTGGCGCTAGTGCTTAAAACATCAGTTGGAATAGCCATATAAGTAAACAGAGTCTTTGCATATATTGAAACAAAAGATACTCAGACGGTAAAGGCCAAGTACAGTTAACTTTTGACTGGTCTTTAAAGAAGTCATTGTCATGGTGGAACACAACACCTTTTCTGTTGGCCAATTCTAGTCGCTCTTTCTTTCTTGATTTGTTCAAAGGGCTGAATTTTATCGTTTTGACAGATTGCAGCAGCTTATAGAGGAAGATTTCCTTTTAATTGGATTAAAACTTAGACATCGAACTACTCCATTGCTGTGTAATTCAGGAATATGTTTCTTAAATTACGTCCATACCCACCTGTAAGGTTATTTAATTGTTGTTACCAAATATCGCACCAGTTTTATTTTATTAGGCAGAAGAGTGCATACCGAGGATAATATTGTTGCTATATCGGCCAGTGTCAATGAAGAACACGATGTCTTTAAGAACAATACAAATTGCAACGTTACGGTCATTGGGGCAAGGTACCGTTTATCGACTACCGATGAAAGAATTGTCCTTGGTTGATATGTGGTGGTTCTGCATACCACACGGCATGTTATTGAAAGGCGAGTTTATACAGAAACAAGTCTGCAACAATTCTAGCCTTGGAAGGTAACATTACAGCTGTCATTGGTTGGATATCAGTCGGAATGCTGGAAACAGTATACCACAATTGAAGCTCATGGATCACATATAAAAAAGGACCATTAAAAAAGAAAATGCCATGCATTCATTTATCGTTCCAAATATATATTTTATTTACTTTCGCAATTTTTTTTTCAATTTTCAAAACCGAAACGGTTAAAAAATCGCCCTTGCAACGCATATCGTATTTCTTCAGATATTTCACTAATTTTCAAAGCAATATAACTAATTTAACTTAGAATGTCACTTTTCGTTCGATACAATTAATGGGTCGATCATGGATGGCAACCAAACCTCTGTTGCGATGACAGTTGTCAATAGTTGAATGACTTAAGCTACAGTCAGATTTGTCAAATTTGTTACAAAAAAAATTTAACTACTATTTCAAGGCGAATTTAATAAGGTGGCCCTAATTTACTACGTAAGCAACAGCTGATACATTCGCGTATGTCCAAAAACACAAACATTCTGTATTTTGTTGACAACTTTTTCCTTACTACAGTGTTGCATTATATTGACACACCGAAATTTTGTTTTACAGAGTTGTATTCATCTTCAATTTAAGACCACCTTATTAAATTCGCCTTGCTACTATTTTATAGAAATATTTTCTTTTTATGTCAGTGATTCTTAAAAAATTATTTATAAACAAATAATAGTGCCAAAAATTATTTAGATTTTTAAACAACCTACTTAGTTAAAAAAAAAACTAATATTTCTATTACGTTTTTTCATCAAATATTTGAAAAATGTGACCGTAGCTTTTAGTAACCGGTAAGTGAAATGCACAAGTTTTAAAATTTGTGGTTAATATTTGACAACACAACTGAAGTTGAGTTGCCATCCATAATTGGCTCATAAATTGGTATTGGACGATCACACCATCTAGTGACAAAATCACTGATACTTTTTATAAGATCCAATTAGATATAAGTTTTCAGACATAATTCTGTGACTTTACAAAGAGATCACATTTTACCGATCGAAGAACAATAGTCAATTGAGTAAATTTGTAAAGACTATTTCGTAGTGACTTAATAATGAAGATTTGTACCTTATTTCATTATTTTATGGCGCATTGTTTTACCTCTAATATTTAAACAGGGTATATGCTATTTGAAGTTAATTAATATTGCATTATAACATTCTTACAGATTTTGCTACAATAAAGTTGTCAATAACAGCATGAAATTGTCTTAAAAAAAATTGTTTATTATATGTTTACTTACATGTATACGAGTATTTTTTGTTCTTTTTGTTCTTTTTGTTTTATTTTTGCAAGATATTTTTAATTCCATTTTTATTGTTAAATATATGTATTATGTGGTCAAAAATTTAATTGTAAAAATTATATTTTTTGAATTTTGTTTACATTAATTTAGTGTTCCGCACTGGATAACGTTGAAAATGCTTCAATTTGCTCTTGGGAAGCTGTTGAAGACCGCAGTACTAGTGGCCCTTCGTCTTGCACTACTACCAGTTCCTCAATACAACCAAATGCTACAAGTGTTTTGTGGGTGCCCGATCATGCCGTTTCACGTTGCACTAGTTGTCAAACTGAATTTTGGCTCGGCCGAAGAAAACATCATTGCCGGTGCGCATTATAATTTTATTTTCTATTTTTCTAATAATTTGCATATAAAATACCATTTTTTTGTTTAATGTATTTAACTAACATTGCATTTTTTATTTCCTTATTCACAAACTTATAAACGGAATGTACTTTAATGATTTTTGAGCATATTTTGTAAATATAAATGAAAATAATGATTTTTCTAAAATACGAACCTATTAAATGTTATTAGATCAATGCGGTCATAGCTTTAAAATAAAACATATATATAAATAATACTTTTTTATGTAAATGTTTTGAAGGCCATTAAAAAAAGAAATAATATTTACTTACAAAGTGGTAATAGTACAAATTTAAAAAAGGACCTTTAAAGGTTTCCATCGAAATTTTTTGTGATCTGTCTTTTTGCATCTAATTTGATTAAGAAAAATATACATACAGTCGGTGTAAAAAAGTGTACAGCCTTATTTTCTAGAATTTAGAATTATTTCAGCATTTTAAAATGCGATCAATGTAAACATTTTATGTTTTTTAAATCTGTACTTAGTGCTTTTCAAAATTCGTAAAAAACAACAACTTTTTTATAACAAACACAGTTATACAATAAAAACGAAAGGTACTCTAATTTTTGCGCGTCAAAAATTTACTAATACTTATTTGTCGATAGCTTCATATACAGTTAGAAGTAAAAGTATTCGTACAACCCAAATATTCCAAAATTCTTCATACATTAAATTAAATTTTCAATTGAATTCATTAAATTAACCACGGGCTGTCTTAAAACATCTGCCAAAGCCGTTCTTTTGACCAACTTTACATTTAAAAAAATTCCCATACAAACCAGAAAAACGTTAAAATTACTTGTCCAAAGCACATTTTCAACGGAACTATTGGTATAATATTTGTTAACTATATATTAAACCATGTAATTATGCTAATGCGATAGAGCTTTTTTCCGTTTTTATGTCATTCATTTTTTTTTTTATTTTTTTTGTATCCAAACTAAATTCTCTCTGTCCGCTCTTGGGTTGATTATTGCTTAAAACTTTAAAACCAAATACATAAGTATTTTTGAACAAAAAGCAAGATAGCAACGTACAATTAATAGTACTAAACACTGATATTAATAATAATAATGTCTAGAATATAGAATAGAATAGAATATTTTTTTTATTAAAATAATTAAATACAATTCTATTTGCAATTTTACCCTAACAAAAAAAAAAAATTATACGTTGAAGATTTTTTAAAATTTTTTAAGTGTACGAATACTATTGTTCTTAATAACTTAATTTTTTTTAATCATATATCTTAATACAATGCGGTTCATCAGGGTAAAACCACATTCAAAAAAGACCATGAATTACGAATACATATTTTTTCAGACAAAAAGGAAATAATTGAAATGATAACTTAAACTCAAAAATCAAACCCAAACCATATGATCTTTTATTAATTGAAGACGTTGTTAACGAGTTGTATTCATTAGAGGCATTTTCTTCAGTTTTCGTAATTGTAGAAGTACACTGCTTAAAATAGCGTGTCTAGCCGTTAATTAACTTGGGTTTATTAAAGCAAAACGCATAATTTTTGAGATTGAGTTGGCTGAATTTAAAGTAGTTCACCGAATTTTTCGTTTGTTCTTTGCTGTTAAAGATATTTCAATAAAAATATTCTTCAGAGTGGTAAACATAAATTTTTACCATTTCCGAAGAGCTTTATGTCCTTTCTCCCTCTACCCGTTTTAATTTAGTAAACTGTGGTTACTCACATTAACTTTATTTAGTTTTTATTAAAGTATATCACAATGATTTTAATACCATAAATACTGAAAGTAGTTTCATCCTGTTAAACCAAAAAAAAAAAAAAAAATAATAATTAAGAATTGTTGACTGAAAAAATGAAATGAACTTGAACTTTAAAGTGTCTGCTATTTTCCTCACAAATTTTTTTTCATTTATTGTTTTAGTATTCGCAATTTATGGTATTTTTTATATTTAAAAACGATATGGTTCTACCGTGGTGAAATAGAGTGTATGCCGCCTATTATGACAGTTTAAAATTATCGATATAAGTTTTTGCTGTTTTGAGTTAATCGTCGTATTAGGTTTCTTTTTTACTTTCTTTTATTTTGCAAATAGCCAATGTATAATTTAATCCAGAACATATTCATAAGGGTTTTGCTAGCCAATGTTACTATCATCTCATATATAAGAGTAAAAATTATCTCAAATGTAAATAATTTTACATTTCAAGTCACAGATTTAATGAGTATAAATTAATTTATATAATCGTATTAAAACGTATTATTGTTTTTTTTTTTGCTCAATTTCCTTTCGGTACATAAGTATGCCTACGTGTTATACATACATTTCACTTTAATTTAATTAAATTATAATAAAAATAACAAAAAGAAAGAAAAAATAATATCAAGAATTGTAGTAATATTTGTTCATTCTTTTAATTTTATGTTTTATATACATATTTCCTTTTTAATGCACTCTACCAGATCATGTGGTCAAATATTTTGTGCTGATTGTTCTGAATTCTGGGCTCCTCTGCCAGATATTAAACTTTTTAGTCCAGCGAGATTATGTGGACCATGTTATCATTCGGTGACAACACGCATGCAGCAAGTAAACAATCAGTTGCAAAACAGCACGCTAATGCACTTGCAACAAAGTGCTACAAAACCAGCCGCAACATCAAAAGCCTGAAAGCGTAATATTGCAAGAACAACAGCAACAGCATCATCATCATCATCATCATCATTGTTAAGCCAACACAATATAACCACAAATATATCTACAACAGCTACATAATTTCCAAAATAACTTTACACTTTGATTTTTGAATATTATATATGTATATTATTATATGTTAATTAATTGTATTTTTAAACTAAACTTACATTTAAAGTAAAATTTAATTAACAAATGCAAAACAAAACAAAAATATCATTAAGTTAACATGTTATCTATTCATGCGCAAGAGCAAATGATACATGAGCGAAGGACGAAAGAACACAAAACATTAGTTTAACTATTGTTTCAAGAAATGCTTCTAAGATTACAGATTCCAAAAGATACGAGTAATTTAAAATAAAATAAAATGACAGTTTCAAAAAGTATAAAAATTATTTTGGTAGGCAAAAAAGAAAAACGAATAAAAACTTTATTTCTTATTTTTATAAAAAAAATTTGAAATTAATAATGAAATTTGCAAAAAAATTATTTAAATACGTTTAGAGGAATTGGTAAATAAAAATTAGTTTTTATATAATTTTAAGTTACATGGTGCGCCAAAAAAGAACGAAGTTGAAATACCTGGGAAATGATACTATTTTTTTAATCGGCGTTATAAAAGTAGAACAAGAATATTTTTTTGGAATTTTCGAAACACTTCCAAAATCTCGAGATACGGAAAAACGGTTTTTCTGATCTTAATGCACTTGTAAGATTATAACTTAGCTGAATATTACCCGATTTTAAGTTTATTTTCTGATATCGAAAGAAAAGAAGCAGACCTTTTAAATGATATATCAGTCGTTTTTGTAGTCTTGAACTATCTGGGTGTATTTCTCAAGCAAACACATTTTTTTATCAAAATTTTTCAACATTTCAACAAAGCTTAGACGAATTAATGACATTAATTAATGAATTATAATAAGTTATGAATAAAATGAGGCATAGGGTTTAGATATCTGTTAGAAATTAATGGAGCTTTTAAGCTTTTTACTAAAGCAACTCATGAAAAAATCATAAAAAACACCAGTTTGTTTATTTATTATTTTGAAATTATATATATAAAAAAAAAGTTTAAAATTTTGTAATCGTATGATTTTTTTATGAGTTATTTTACTGAAAATTTAATAACTCCGTCAATTTCACAACTTAAAGTAATTCGTTGATTAACTCATGAAAAGTACAATTCATATTCTCTTCTTTTCGTATCTAAGTTATTATCTTATAAACGCATTAAGGTCCGAAAGTCCGGTTCTCGAGATTTTAGAGGTGTTTCGAAAATTTGAAAAACAAATCCATGTTAAAATCGATAGCGCCTATCAGAAAAATAGTACCACTGGCCAGGTATTTTTTTTGTCGCACCGTGTTATTCAATCTGTTAATTTACCAAATTTCGATTTCATTATAATAAAGAGATACATACATCGTATATCAACACAGTTATTAAAGTATGCATACTAATATGAATATTTATGGTTTCTTTAAAAAATTTTTTTTTTTTTTTTTAAATTTCATTTCACTCTTTAATTGAAATAATAACAAATAATTATTAACCCAATGTATATGTACCTTAGTAACTGTGTATGTATGTAAAAATTAAATAATTTGATTATGCTAGCAATTGTATAAAGAAATGAAGTGTTTTTTTTAATAAAAAATAACAAATTGAGGAGAATATTGAAATCTGAAATAATAGAATATGTACTACAATTTTAGAGACAGAAAAAAATATCGCTAATGCTAATGATAAAATATACATGTGTATTATAAAAAAGTGTTAACTTATTTATTTGGAAAATATTTAGCGTCAAGACCAAGGCACATTTAAGAAGGTGGTGTTGCCGGTTCGGCTGACTGTTTTATTTTTTTGTAATGCAGTGATTCTTCATTGTCAATAGTTTTATTTAGTTTACATCTAACCCTGATTTTGCATTTTTTACGGTATTGTTCTGAACGTAACTGAAATGTACAAACAGGCTCAGGTGTATTTATTATAAAAGCAAACGTTTTTTATTTTACACCTAATCCTGTACTTACGCCATTTTTTGCACTATATCGTTTATAATTTATCTATAGTGTAAAATAGGATTAGGTGTATCTTATTTAAAATATAATTTATATTAATATTTTAGATATTCAAAAATCACAAAAAAAACAACAAATATATGTTATTTTTGTTAAAAATTTAGTTGTTTTACAGGCAATATTGCCTTATTCAATGTGCCTTGGTCTAGACGTTGTATTCTATTCATAAAACATTATTTTCATATGTAAAAGGTTTGTAAATCAAATGCCTCTGTCATGAATAATTTTTCTGGGAAGTTGTTTTTCAATTTCTTGACATTTGAATAAATTACCGTGATTGCATGGTAATGGAAACTTCCATCATAATATTTTTGAACATAGTGAAGTGGGTTGTGTAGACAAGCTAGTTGGAAAGAAACAATGTTAAGAATTCTGAAAATTGTCAATGAAAATATTGTCGAAGTAAATATATTTAATTCATTGCATTTGCACTACTTATGCTAATACGTATTACGTGTTGTTGTTTAATGTAAAGTGGTGAATTAGTGATTTTTCGAAAAAGTGCAAGGATTCTACAAGAATGCGGAAACACTTCAACGTCATACGATAATATAAAACCATCCACATCATCTCGGTTGTGTTGATGATTTGGATCAAACCCGAAGTTCTGAACACAATATGTGAAGATAGTGTTTATTAGGTGTTTGTTAAACATAATCAGGTTTTTGCTATGATTGACGGTGAAGTTTGTAATGCTTTGATTGAAACTACTTCAGCACAAGTGTGATACATTTGTGGAGCAACACCAACACTAGAAAATCTGTGGCTAACAAAAAGTACCTTAGTTTTGGTTTGTCTACATTACACGCCTGGATTCGGTGTTTCGAATGTCTGCTCCACATTAGCTACCGCCTTGATATTAAAAAATGACAAATGAAGAGATATCTATGACAAAGTTAATGTGAAACGGCGTTTTTTAAGCACTCAAAAATGATTCAAAGAAGAAATTGAATTATTTGTGGACAAACCAAAACCAGGATTCGGAAACACTAATGTCGAAATACCGCTCGTAACTTTTTTAGGAATCCTGAACTAAGTGCTGAAAGGATAGGATTACACGTGACGTTAATAAAAGGTCATTGTATTTAAATCTGTATTCGCGGTATTATCGTACACAAGATCTTTGTACATGAGGCACAATCACCTTTTCTTCCAATTAGGCAACTTTCTGAGGAAGCTCAGGAAGCTCGCAATAAAGATTGCAGAAGATTTCTACAAAATAATACCCGAAATCAGTCACGTATTACTACGAATACAGATTTGCTTAACATGCTGCTTATTAATTCTCTGATATTCACCCCTATTCTGCATTTCGAAAAATAAGCAAATTTTAATAAAAAGTAGTGCATGCACTAAGAGGTTCAATAAGAAACCACAAAATTTTTGTTTTTCTTTATCTTTTTCATGCAAGTGGACAAACGTAAATTAATATTTTTATTAAATTTTTGTTACACTTCCTATATTTTCATTTCGTGCTTAATAAAAATAAATAATATAATATGTTTTATTTGGCTATAACAAAATTTTTTTACTTAAAATCAAGGATTAAAAAATCTACGTCACAACTTTAACAACTTAGAAAATTGTAGTTGCGATCGTAACGCAGAATAGATACAATCGAAGAAAACTGAACGGAATCGAAACTCAGAATACCAAATTTGCCAAACGGTGAAAATTTCGATTCGAATCGAAAATCAGAATAGGGGTGATTAACAGTATCTGGTAGATTCCTGGAAAGAGGATCTGCTTAATCCGTCCTGAGATCTTAGATTTAGTTTAAAGGTTAAGTTTTAAAGAAATATAGTTAATAGTTTAAGTGTTTTTCTAATGACGACTACATATTAGGCGATCCTTCGGGAGAAGAATTTAGTGCTGTTGAGTAGGTTAATTTTAAATTTTGTTGACGGGCAATTTTATTGTGTAAACAGTAGTAAAAAATATATTTTTTGGTAATTAATTGTGTTTATTTTTTGGTCATTGTAATGAACGTGTTAAAATTAAAATACGTCAGCAAATAATTTTGCCAAGCTAGCTTGTACTAGGCGACACACTGTGCGTCGTATTCATAAAAAATTATATTTATATATAAAAGGTTTGTAAATCAAATACCTCTTTCATGTCAATAATTGGGGTATTCCCAAAGTGTCATAAAGTCGTATGTCTTATAATAATAGTATAAAAATAAGACTATTATTAACAACTCTTTTTAATATGCTGGTGCTAATTTGCATTTATAAGTAAAACAGGCAGTGTGCGAATACAAATTGCGGATACAAAGAACGTCACAAAAATATTTAAAAAAAAGTAATTTTATTTAAAAAAAAAATAATTTTGTTATTTATTTTTAAAGTACGATAACACAAAAACATAGTATAGAAAGTTTTATTATTTTAAAACACTGTGTTTGAAAAATAACAATATTTTTAAATTATTTTAAAATTTTAGAACATTATGACAATACCATATGACACGATAGAACACTTTGTGAATACCCCAAATATTTCTGTGAACTTGTTATTCTTTTTCTTGACATTTGAGTGATAGTGTGGAAAGCAATATGCTACTATGTGATAATGCGGAAAGTAATATGCTACTATGGCACCTGCGATTTACAGTTTTTAACATAGCGTATGGATGCAGAGAACTACAATAGCGTCTCGAAAAAGACATTCCTACTTATTTGGGAATCTTGCAAAACCTATTTAGAAATCTAAAATGTTCCAATCCATACAATCCGAACCGTTAAATAGTGGATTCAGAACCAAAAATTTTACGCCCTTGTATGGCCACCTTATTTGCCTGGGCTAAATGTAATCATAAACGTATGGAGATGAGTGGCTAGGAAAGTGTACGAGTCCGGAAGACAATACAACACAAAAATGGAATTAATGACTCCTTCCATTACGTACTTGGCCTAACATTTCGTTGGATTATATTGAAAAACTATAGACTTCAATTTCTAATCGAATTTTCGAAAATATTTCAAACAAAAGTCTTCCACGCATTGCTAATTATTCTTAATACTGTTGAAAATATTGTATTTAAGAATTAAAATGCTATATAGTTGCTTAAACTACTAATTAAATTGAAATTATAGCTGATGGCGATATCCTGATATATACATTAATACATACAATACATTTTTAGTATAGTTTTTCTAAAAAAAAATAATTAAAATATTATCTTAAATGGTACAGCAGTCATTGTTGTTTTATTTTAAAGGGAATTGATAGCAGTCTATAATACATAAATACATAAATTTAAGGCCATATCTCAGTTAGTTCAGATAATATAATACTTAACATTATATAAGACTTCAACCTTAATTATAATTAACAGAAACAAAGACAAAAACAGGGGAAGCATTATTTTGGATTCTTTAATTAAATACCAAAATTAATTTCAAATATTTTTCTTAACAAACAAAATTATTCTTTAAATCTCCATATAAAATATTTATATGCTCAAATATCTTTTTCAATACATATACATATGTGTTTACCTATATATAATACTAAAGGATTTTGTTAGTTACCCTTATGTATCTTCATCAATTGTACACGTCTCAACCAGTTTTTTCGGACACACAAATAAATTTTGTGCCATTCAGCCAAAATGGCACTTTTGAGCTTCTTAAGTTTATCAAATTGCTTAGAAGAAGCATATATTTTGGCAGAAAGTATTCCCTATAGATCCTCGATGGAACTGAGGTCTATGCTTAAAGCAGGCCACTTTAGTAACTCAATTTTTTGGGAGTTAAAGAACGCCTTTGTTTTTTTCGCATTATTCTGCTGGATAATCTATTCATCGCAATACAAATCACCAGAAAAATCAAGCAGTACACTTTTTAACAAATTTATTTAGACTTCTGCATTCGATTCGCCTGGCACAAAGCATGTTTTGAACTTACCTTATGATGAAAATGCCACCTATACTATAAGTGATCCTCCAATATGAATGCTTATGACATGCTTCCTCCAACATTTGTGGCCCAGCTTATTTAAACTTTTTTTCGTCACTGAATATAACAGTTTCGAATTACTCTTCCAAAAACTTATACTTTTTTTGATATTGTTTTGGACTTGGCGAAGACACTATTATTTGATGCTCACGTTGTTTAATCACATTAAGACCAAGTTCTACTTTTATTTGTTTCAACTTCTACGGCTATTGGTTGCTAACTACTGTGTGCGCTGTTTTTATTTTTGCGATAATTATTTGGGTTTTTTTTTAGGAAATCTGTTATCGTATTTCGATGTATTTTTACAGAAACATAAATTTGGCCAGCTTTCATGCCGGATTGACTCATGCTCTTGATCAATCCACGATCTACATCTGTTAATTTAATTCCCCGCGGCATTTCCTTACTATTGAAAAAAATAAAATACATTTTTTTCACCTAATACCTTTGCTCATGCGAAATGCCTTCTTAGGAAACGTTTTCTGGGCTTAATGTGCTTACATATTGACTTGGCACCCGTCAGAAGACAAATAATTCATTTTGCACATATAAATACATATATTATATGGGATTTGCGGCTTACTTTATTAAAAATATCGGTACTACGAATGGGGTGAAAAAATAAAGTTAACGAGAATTTCTATACTAAAAACTACTACTGTATCGTAAGTAGAACATAGAGCACAGTGAAAAGAAATTTTGCACATATAATTATTTGACTGGGGGTACATATAGGCATGAAAAAAATTATTAGGGACACATTGCGGTTTTCCTTAAATGCTTATGAGAAAAATGTTCTACAACTGCGAAACTGTACAAAATATGTTTGTCAAATAACGGTTCTTTACGTCGTCGAAATCCAAGCAGCATAAGATCTTTTTAATAAATGTGTGAATATAAAAACAGAGTTAGAATTTTAAATCTTTTGATATGTGTCCCTATTAAATTTCACATGACGATATGTATATGATTTTTTATCTACTTTCTATTTACATACTTGTAGTACAATTTTTTAAATATTTTTTCCTTTATATCGCGTATTTTGGCTAATAAAATCGTAATTATTCAAAAAGTTGATTTTGAATTTTTTTCGTGGCATATGAAAGCAACAAATGGTGTTGACCCCGGATATGTGGATATGATATTCTCGCCTAAAGTTCGTACGAAACAGTGTAAATAAGATAAACTTCATTGCATTAAATTTTTTATTCCATACATCACCGATTGATGCATCATCTTTATTTAAAAAAAAAAAAAAAATTGTCAAAAACTGATTAGATTACAAATAAAATTTATAATAAAAAGTAAAAAAACACATTTTAGTTCATTTATAGTTTTAAAACACAATATGGACCAAAATGGTCCTTTACCTAAGACTGTGAAATTTTTTTTGCCTAACAGCAGGGTTAAATAAATACTCACTATAATTTTCAAATTGTTTCAAGCAATTATTGTAAAATTATAAATGAAAGTGCATCGCTAAATATGTATGTACGTACATATGTATGGACATTATAAATAAAAACGATTTTTTTATTACGTTCCTCTATAGGTAGTATATCCGAATGGAGATAACAATAGTGGTATATGATAGTGTTGCCCTTCTTCACACTTCACCACGATCTCAATAAACGGATAGAAGCATTCGACTCCCAACTTGCCATAATAATTATGAACAAAAAATTTCAATTTATAAATTCCACTTTTAAAATCATTTGCTTCTAAAAGTTGACTGGCACGACCATCCTTATCAGTTGCGGCCTGTTTCAATTCTTGCCATTGATCATTCTCCAATAGACGATATATCGTTAATGGAACTTCAGAAGCCGCTTTACCTAAGGATGTATCTAAAACGTGAGTTGAAAGAGTTCGGGTATCTCTAGACATCTCAGGTTGTAAATTCTATAACAAATGAAATTAAAAATAAAAAAAATAATGTAATCTAAGATAAATATTACATTTACATTTACCTCTCCTGTTTCTACACGTAACCGTATACGTTCCCAACCGCTACTCATTTTGAACTATTTGTATAATACAAAAGCGAAATTTAATTCATATTATCTTTCTCTAAAATTTTTATCTCATAGTACATGCTGATTGTACACTATTTACATGCTTATAATCTCTGTAGATAGAAGATGATTTTATAAAATATATACATACATATGTATGTATATATATACATATATAAACATAGTACATATGTACTTATTCAATGTATAGTGTACGATAAAAATATTCACCTAACTAAACTGCAAAAAACCTTAGTTTTTTTTAATACGCAGTAGCTTTGTTGATTTACATACATATTGTTGCATTTTAACCTTTTTTAAATCGTTTGTGTTCAGTTAAATTGCGTTAAAATAAAATAAACAACGCTTTATATTGCTCTTTTAAAGTTTTCAATTATTTCACTATAACTTCGGTTATACAACACTTTTATTTCCGCTTTAAATCAACTTTATTTATTGACAGCCAAAAGATTACTAAACTCACTTGTAGGTAAAGCACCCTCTTTATATACCTAATTGCATACAGTTTGGAAAGTTCCGGAAAGATCGACCATCTTCTATTTTCATATCCGTTAATTCAAATGTAACGTAAAGATGGTCTATTTGGCAGTACTGCCAAATTGACAGGGCGACAAAAAAATATACCAAAATCCCACATTACAGATTTAAAGCGCTGATGTGTTGTATTTTTATTTTCGTAACACCGCCTCACACTTAAAGTTGTTCGTCCCGAATAGGCTCATTATCTTTCTTCCCATAGCTCGCCAGTTGATCTAGATGTATCACTTTCATTTTTAATCGCGGGCTATTGTTCTTCTGTATTCTGTATACCACATCGTTTAACCTCTTGACTACCTTATAAGGTCCAGCCCAATTAGTTTGATGCAGTTAAGGACTGGCCTCGCCTCGAAAATCTTCATGAATTACGTAGCTTTTTGGCATTCTGCATATATTACAGACACTTCGTTCCTAATTTTGCGAGCGTGGCAGCAAGCTTACATGATCTCACCAAGAAATCTAAGGCCTATCATTGGGGAGAGTCACAAGAAAAGGCGTTCCAGACACTAAAAGACCTATTGTGTGCTACATACTGTACTACATACATACATACATATATATATATATATATATATATATATATATATATATATATATATATATATATATATATATATATATATATATTAATATATATATACTAAGCTATTAAGATTATAAAACAAAATTAAAATTCAGTAGTTGTAAGTAAAAATAAACTGAAAACACTTCAATTTGTAAAAAAAAGTTACACAAGCGAAACTCGGACGGCTACATAAATGTCTGAGAATATTACTTATTGTTATAAAATTAATATGTTGTGTGAAATCCCTTGTTTTTTATAACTATTTGGAGTCTCTTGGGAATAGATTGGACAAATTTTTAGCAGTAATCAGCTGGTATTTTTTCCCCTTCTTCTAATAAAACCCTTGTTAGCTCAGATTTACTGGAAACCGATTAATACTGAACTTTTTTATTGAAATACTCCCACAAATTTTCAATGAAATTTATATCGGGGCTCTGGGGTAGTGTGTCCATGACGTGTGGCACATTATATAGAAGACAAGATCTTACTTTGTGGGCTTTGTGTTTGTAGTCGTTATCTTGGTAAAACTACCAACCGTTATCCAGAGCAAGCTTATCCACACTTTTTGCCAAGTTTTGTTTTAAAATGTTTAAATAAACATTTTGATCCATGATAGTGTCAATAAAACGCAAAGATCTTGGACCTGATGCAGAAAATAAGCCACAGACAAGCACTGAACCATCCACATGTTTTACTGTCGGTTTCAAGTTATTCAAATGCAGTTTCTGATTTTATCCCATCCATACTATTGGTTTACCATTCGACGCAAATACTTTAAATTTGCTTACGTTGGTGAACACATAACGTTTCTCCAAAAAGAGAAACACTTATTTTTGTACTCTTTTACAAATTTAAGTCTTTTGGTTTAATTGCGCTTACTAATAAGAGGTCTGGCTTTTCAACAATTTAGACCAACTTTGTAAAGCAAGTTAGTAGAGGGTTGTTTTTTTTTATTCTTCTGACAAAAAAAAAAAGTTCTTCTGTCTCAAAAAATATTTTGTTGTGGGCATGTTTTGGTCTATTTTGCACCGTTTTATTGACTTTGAAACGTTTTATTATATCATGTACAGTTGAATGACTTCTGTCAACAATTTTTGAAATTTCGCGGACACTTTTTCCTTTTCTTGCATTCTTAATAATAAGCTCTTTTACTTCGATACTAGAGTTTTGCCTAAATATGTATGTAAATTATATCAGCGAAGTTGGCCGCATTGAAATTACAGAGTTGCAGTTATTAAACCATAAAAGTTACTGTCCGAGTTTGGCTTTTTGGATTTCATATGACGATATATATGTATTGCATGTAGTATTGCACTAATGTTGATACCAAGGTGGACAAAAACGTACAAGGAAAGGATTGATCCATTTCTCATTCCAGAATTGCAGGATCTGTTGTTTGGGTCGAAGAGAACTTCAAAAATTAATACATACATGCATTATTATTAAAAGTAATTTTAAGATTTAAGATAATGCGGCCGACCTTCACGGACTAATCCAATCGACGTTTCGTAGAATTTGCTTTAGAGTTCTTCGAACATAAGCCCGATTGGGAAAAATAAAATAAAAATGCTAGAATTGCCTCTCACAGAGAAATAAACTCTAATGGGACTCTTTAAATCGATAAGAAAATTTCCTATTTGTTTTCCTATTTATTGCTGCCATTAATGCAACTCACATAAAAATAAAGCAAGAAGCGCAAAACTACAACAATAAATGTATGTAAAGGGGTATTATTCCCAAGACGTTCAGATTATTTGTAATACAAATTCAAAGAAAATTTCAATACTTAATAGTAATATTTTCTTTTTTATAAGTGATTTGTGATGCAAAGCCCTTGATAAGGTTTCCTGAAAAGTTTTCTTTTTAGAATTTTTTATAAAATTTAATCATAAATTTAACAAAAATTTAATTGGTAAATAAATAAACATAATAGTGATGCACAAACAAAAGAAAAGAATACGAGTACTTGATTACTTATTACGTAGAAACATGCCATTAACGTTTTTGAATAAAAATTTATATTTTGGGCTTAAACCACAAACAACGTTTGATAACTAATATATACTTAAAACCAAAAATAATGATTGATTATGAATTAGACACTTACTTTCTAGGCCGTTAATATTATAAGATAATAATCTTAACATTTTAATTTCAGTTGTTTTATATATTTGTTGTTTATCGTTTTGTAATAAATTTATTTGCTGGTTGTTATTTTTCAGTTTTTTGGCTCTATTTTTCAAATACATTATAAAAATGTATTGTTGTTAGGACACCTCCATAAAGTTCTTTTAAAATTTCTTCAGCGTTCTGTTTATCGCAAACCAACTCATTTGCTTCGTTCCATACAAACCATATATCTTTTATTTTTAATTTTACATCTCTGACCTTGACCTTATGCAAAACGCTATCAGAAAGGATTTGTTTTCTTACAATCAAGGAAGGCTATTCTTTTCTTTAGCCTTCTTGGGTTTAAGTCTCTTTCGATGAATATGTTAGTTCCTGTAAGATTGTTTGATGTTTTAAGAATTTCCGCGATGGAAGCCACATTTTCAAACTCAGCAATCATCCTTTGCATGTTATAGTTTTAAAAAGTTTTATGAGCCCAAATAATATTGGGTTTTACTTTCAATTTCTCTACACAGACTTCATAGACAGCGTCCTTCACGAATTTACCGGAACTAATAGCTTTAAAGATAAGCTTTGCACTTTTAATTTGGTGCTCTAACCATCTAAAATTATTTGCATATTCGCGGCTCATTTTCTTTAATTTTCACTTTCCTCTTTTAGTTGCTTGTTTTCGGTGCATAGAGCTCCTATTTCTGCAGCTGCCACAATAATTTCGGCTTTTACTGTATCTAAATCAATTTTGTAACTTTTTTTTTGTATTCAATGTATTCAATGTATTCAATGTATTTTTCATTATATGGTAGGCATTAAATCATTGATATGTTTCCTATGGATTTTTGCCATTTTTTCTTGCGGTTAAGAATATTTTTTTGAATATTTTTTGTTTCAGAGTTTCCTGTTGCATATCTCTAGGAGGCGATTTAGTGACGACCTGATCTCCTAAGTGATTTAACCAAATGACAATTTCATTGGGCTTGTGTGCAGTATTGCCATTCTTGGTAGAATTCTACCAAAATTGGTAAAATATATTACATTTGGTAGGATGATAGGCTAAAAAGAATTTTGATAGAATTTTGCAAAAGTTTGAAAATTAAAAAAAAACTACTTTTATATTCAAATTGTTAGTTGTTAAATACAACTTAAACAGTAAGAAGAAGAAATTTGCTTCAATATTTTTTTATTTGTTCATATTACATTTAATTGGAAAAAAAAATAATAGTAAAAAATAACATAAAAAATTTCAATTTTAGTTTTTTGATAAATTTACAAAATGTACTAAAATTTACGATATAAATAATGGACATTAGAAAAAAATAACATTTTGTGTGACCTCATTTAGCCTTTTTAACATCTGCTAATCGGGACGTCATAGATTAGGCCAATTTTTTGTTGCTTCTGTGCTAGTTTTTCCTAACTCGTCCATTAAAGCCTTCTTCAGAGCTGAAACAACAGCGAGCGTTTTTTGGAGAATTTTTATCATTAATCCTTTAATGCATAAGACCGCCTTTTAACATCTTTGCATTTTCTCTCAAATGTAATGATCCACATGTAGGAAAGTACTTTTTATTTGTGCAATATGAAGGTTAAATTCAGAAAACTACTACTTGTAACAAGAATATGATAAAATCCATTATAATGGATGAACGACAGAAAATGCTGTTATTTAGGCAACGTAGAATTAAAAAACACATAAAATGTTTGAAAGACTGAAATGATAACTAAAGTGTGGACAATGAGGATGTGAACATTAGTTTGAAGCTCGCAGTATATCAACACATGTAAACATGTAAAGATGTTAGTAAAAAAATTTTATTCATCTCGAAAATATGTGTTCTGTTTTTAAAATTTATTAGGTTTTAATCCGTTTTGGTAGATTTTTGAAGAAATTTTGGTAGAAATGAAATTTTTTAGTGCGAACACTGCTTGTGTGATGTAAAATGTATATTTTAATGTAAAGTGGTGTATACTTTTAGGAGGTATATATACTATATTTTATATTTATCATTACAACAATGTTTCAGTTATTTGTACTAAATTGATCGCAGCCTTGGTATATAATGTGTTTGAAAACAGTGAATTACAGCATTTATTTACTTATTTTTTTTATTTAGTAAAATATTAATACTTCAAATATAAAATACACAGGCTTTTGTTTCTTTTGCTTTCGAAATCTCTAACTCAAGAATTGTGTAAACAACAAATCGGTTGCGACTCACTCATAAATGAACATTTAAAGAAACATTGTATTCAAATCGTAAACAGCTTGCCTTACATAAATCAAATTTAATTGCTTAGATTTGTACAAACAAATCCAGATGTTAAATTCGGTATATACATGGTTTCGCGGATGCTTCTCTATTAGCATACGGATGCTGTACATAATTCGAGCAGCAACTTCAGATTGTTTTCATTCAAATTTACTAATTGCAAAATCAAGGTAGGGCCTAGAGTACAACAATCGTTCCCAGATTAGCATTATGCGTGTCGGAAGTAGGATGGAATTAAATGTAAGTTTGAAACCTGCAATTATGATATATTCTTTTGGTCAGATTCGAAAATTGCTTAAAAGTGGCTAACAAATCATTTGTCGTCTCTAGTAATTTTTATTGCGAATAGCGTTTCTGAAATTCAAAATACTTCTTACAACATATCTTGGAGATATGTCATAACGAAACAAAACCCTGCAGATTGTATCCCGTGGTTGTCTTGCTAATGATATAATGTATATACAATGTGGTTCACTGTACCTGAATTTTTAAAACAAGGTGATGAATATTGCCCATAAAATATAAATATTGATACTGCCCTTCCCCCAGAAAAAATGCGAAAGACGTAATTTAAATCAACCATTGTCGTAAAATCTATAAGATCGAAAACTATTACCAACCAATCGTCGTATCTTCATATCTTTTTCACAAATCGAAACGAAATCTGTTTATATCTTTTAAAGAATTGCAGCTGGCATTCTGCCTGACATCCAATCAATAACATTTAAAGATGAAATTTATCTTCTTCGAAATGGACGAAGTCTAAAGGCAAGTTTCCAAAAATTATCGCCTTTTATACATGAGATTCAAAGTTACAAAACAACTTTACTTATTCTCAGAGTTGGTGGCAGGCTCGCAAATTCGCTGCTATCGTATGGCATAAAGTTTCCTGCACTCCTTCCAAAGAATCATCCTTTTACAATATTGTTAAGTTTTAACCTTTTTAAAAAGTTTGAGTTCTTTTTTAATTGTGTTAAAATAATATAAATACCACGTTGCTGTTGTTTTACAGTTTTTATTTTCTCACTTTTACTTTATACACTCTATCTTAATAAAGCAACTTATTTATCTTGCACTTAATATTCGCTTATACAATACTTTTATTTACGCCTAAACACGATTTTACTTTATTACTGCAAAACGATAACTAGATATATCTACGTAGGCAAAGCAGCCTCCTTATATATCTAACTGCCTAAAGTTTGTAAAGTTCCGGAAATGTCTCAAAAGCCCTCAAATCCTCTATTTTATGTCCGTTAATTTTAAACATGTAAGATTGTGTTACTCGAAGGTGGTCGAATTGGCAACGCCATCAAATACACAAATCAGTACGCATTACTAGGTTAACACATTACCAACTTTGATACACACCAATAGACCAAAATCCCACAATATAGTCCCAAAGCCACTGATGTGGTGTATTTTCTTCTGAGGCATTTTTATTTTCGTAACAATATCATACATCAAATATCTTCATCTGAAATCAAATATCTTTTGCGTCAACAAATTTGAATAATAAACGCTAAAGAAATCGTCAGAAAAGTGATCCTCAACTGTTTCCAATGTTTTAAGTACAAACACCGGCTCATGCAATAAATCAAGGGTGATTTTCCATCCCTGATCGCTTAAAGGCTCAACGTCCTTTGCTCATTTGTGGACCATTCTACATCTCATATAAAATTAGAGGGAAACCGCAGTACAAAACTTATGAGGCAATTTTTGTTTGTTTCGCCTCAAAGGCCATCCACATTTAAATAGTTCTTGACCTATCTACTAACAATTTCTATTATGTCTATAACGATTTATAGGTAAACGTGACATACCTTTGCAATTGTACTGTAACAACGCTACAAATCATGGACTTTGGGAATTGATTAAGGCTGATAGTATCGGATTCAGTCCAAAATCTTGTGGACTCTATGCACAGACGATGTCCGGCAGTTTTAAACAACCGCGACAAAGCTGTCTAGAAGAACAAAAGAAATGAAAATGTATTATTATATATTATTTTTTTTTTAATATATATCTTGAAAATTCATTAAAGTGTTCCTATTTTTTTTCACAGATGAATTCATATTTTAAGTGTAATTTAATTAAAATATTGAAATACAAGCAATAATTTTATAAAAATGCCCTGAAACTTGTTTCTGTACCTTATTAACTAAAAATAAGTGAAATTATTTATCATCAATTGTCTTATTTCACGTATTTTCTTATTAAATCTCAATGTGCCATGTAAGGGTCACTATTATTTTTCACATGACTGTATGTCAAAACTTTTTTTCTTGCTTTTCTTTAAATAAAGATATACAGTCAAGTAAAGTATTGAAATCAGCGTTGCCACACAAGAATTTGTCTTCCTACCAAAAATTTAAACAAATTCTACCAAAACCGTTCACAGCTTACCAAAAATTTAATAATACATTTTTTAAACAAAATTTAAATTTCTGTTTAGTTATAAATAAGTATGTAGTAATAATAATAACAAACTCCAGTTTTTAATAATAAACATAAAAATATACATAAAATAACAACAAACATAAAGGCGAAATTTCATTTAAAATAACAAAGGGCTGTACATATGTTTGTCTATTAGGGTGGGTTAAATTTTGTGGATGAAAAAAAAAAAAAAAAAACTGAAAAGTCATATAGCAAAAATAAAATCTAGCGAAATTCTGATAAACTTTTCAGAAGAAACCCTAGGTCTAAAATCAAATTCTATTCTGTGGAAATAGAATTTGACTTAAAAATTTTCTGTTTCCGTTATTCTTTAAACTGTATAGCTGTATTAAAAAACAATATCACATCATTCAAAAAACATAAAATGATAATAAAAGATTGTATTTTTCTTTCGAATTTGACATTTTATGTCATGAATGCAAACAAAATAAATTTCTAAATACAACATTTAGAATACAGTGTAAGAAAGGCTGCTAGAAATATATTTAAAACAAATAAAACAAATTAAATAGATGTGCTCTCTCTTACTGAAAGGAAGGCAAATCAGTTTTTTGAATGTTTCCATTCGCGGTAATCTGGTCCGACTTTCTATAGTCACTGCCATAACATAATCTCTATAACTCGTCGAGAAACAGTGGTAAGCAGTTGCATACATCGTTCAGTAACAGTGGTAGCATTATTGAAAGTTGTTGTTATTAATTAAATTCAAAGTTACTTTTTTTAATTATGTTATGTACTGTGTTTTTAAGAGGAAAAATATACCATGACTAAAAAAAGTGCTACAGAAGGAAAAACTACCCCTAATGTAAAATTTTGCAACAAACCAACCAAACACCAAACTGTTTTTAAAAAACGAAAAACTACTAAGTTTGGTCCAATCGAACCAATGCGGCAACGCTGTTTGAAATACACTCAGTTAGATTTGAATAAAATGAATGTCCTAAGCGGCCCGGAGACGTTCAAATAATTTCAGAAACAAATGCATTTGTATTAGTGTCGTGTGCTTTACGTTTAAAGGGAGACGTACAAATAAATTCGTCAATCTTCATTAGAATTTTAAATTCGTAGTGATTGTTTGCTAAAATGGCAGCTTTATAGTAGTTACGACATGGGCATTTGTAATGCAGGCAGGGACTATGTGATTTTAAAATATAGCGACATGAGAAGTTTCAGTACTACACTTATGTAATGTAGTGGTGGAGTATGTAAGTAGTTACAAACAATGGTCCTATGTAATGTAGACATGGACTATGTAGTTACAACATGGTCCTGTGTAATGCAGACATGTCACTTTAAAACAAGTTGAAACGATTGTACTTTTTTGGTACTATTTAACTTATAAAAATACTATAGTACTTCCCTAACAGATTTGATATTTCCACAAATATTTGCCTATTTTTAAATGTATTACATTCCTTTGTTTTAGTATTTTCCTTCTTAATACAATGGCAACTCGATTAATCTTTGCGACAAAAACGAATGATATTATTTTTATCTGATAGGCGCTATCGATTTCTGAAGAATCTGCTTTTGAAATATTCAAAACACCTCAAAATTTTGAGTTATTAAAAACAAACCGGTTATTCGTACCTTCATACACTTGTATGCTGAATATTAACCGATATGGAAAGAGGAGAAACAGAAATATAGCTGAACAGTTTGTCCGGTATTATGAAATACAATGTCGAGAATTTTTCATGAATGCCGAGTGCATCTAGATGACATAACAAGACATTCGACGATTATCCTTGCATGGGTTCATTTATATGATGACATTAAAGATAATTGCATATCGGATGAACTTGAGCAGGCAGGTACCACTTTGGATCCGAACGAGTCGAAAATATCGCAAATTGGCGAACAAACGATAGGGAAATGAACCTACCTGCTTGAGACCAAAAGGATCTGACTACAATTGGGTTACCAAAGAACGGGGCAGCTGTTGATGCTGCCTCGAACACATATGTGGAACATTATACGGCTATTACTAACCGCTTGGCTGTTAGCAAATATGCTAAAAAATAAAACATTCTTTGCTGAAATTGCAGTGATGAAGAACAGGAGCAGTCTAGGAAACACCTTCTTTGCCACTGATTAGGATTTGACAATTGAAGGCTTTCGCATCATCAAATATTTATACTGAAATGTAGTTTATCGGCAGAATATATTTTCAAAACCAACCCTGTGTTGGTAGTCGATAGAGTAGAACAAAAAAGTTCTATAAGGAGTATGATGCCCTTTGCACGATCAAAGTACTTTGCAACGTTGTAAATAGTCCGCCAAAAAAAATTTTTTTTTTTTGAAAACAGGGCGCAAAACATCGTGTAGCTTCGGCTGTGTGGCACGTAGCGCCGTTCTGTTGAAGCCAAATGTTGCTAATATCCACCTCTTCAATTTTTGTGAACAAAAATTCGTTCAACATGGCCCGATAACGATCGCCATTGACTGTAACGGCCACTCTTTGCTCATTTTCGAAGAAAAATGGCCAATTATGCTTCTGAACCAAAATCCGCAGCAAACAGTGACTCGTCTTGGGTGTATCGGCTTTTCAATGTATGCGTGCGAGTTTTCTGTGCCTCAAATGCGACAATTTTGCTTGTTTACATACCCGCCAAGATCAAAATAAGCTTCATCTGAAAAGATGATTTTTTTGGCAAAATCGGCATATTCTGTAAGTCGCAGGCCCATATTCGTTCAGCGGAGGGATAAAACTAATTATCTGTCAAATCAGACATGAGCTAAGTGTTACCATTCACGAAATAAGCACTAGTTGAAAAAACGTTAGATGGCTGACCCTATATTTGGTTACATGTTTTATTTAATATTTTCTTTTATTTTTTGTTTCGCATGGTGAAGCTTGTTATATAAAAAACAGAACGACTCGATAAAAGGAAACAAAATTTGTCAAAGCAAACTTTGAACTTGCAGAAGCGAAAGAAAGTTTAAAAAAATGAAAAAGAGTGTGTCGAAGTACTTTGCACGTGCAAAAGGCGTCTAATGACTTGGACTAATTACAAAACAAACCTCGTTTGCATAATGCACGGAGTAGTGATATAAAGTAGTTTTGGGAGCACAGTAATGTAATGCATAGTTGGGTTATATGGTCCTCACGTAGGACATAGCAATGTTAAAAGGAACATATCATTTCCATATATAAGTTACGTTTGTACTAGTCCTGCTCCCTTGTAGATTACACTTTTTATATATAGAGCCATCGCAATTTCAGCAGGGCTGTTAAGTGTTATGTTATGGCATTATGTTGTGTTCTAACAAATTCTCTTTTTTTTAACATGTACTCGTACATACGTATTTCTTAACAGCTCTCAAGGTCATCGATTAAAAAGTAGTTTTTAAAATTATTGCCCATCTAAAACAGCGGCATCTAGCTGTGACGTAATATTCTTATTTGAAACGAAAACAATAGCATAATATTAAACTGAAAATTATAACTATAGATGGCGCTAAACGAATTACTTTACAAAATTTGATAGTTAGAACAATTAACGGGTATCGACTGGGCAGAAGAAGTTTGCATACAGCAGTATTAAATTAATAAAATCTAAAAATATGCTTAAAGTAGATTCTGTAAAATTGCTAGTCAGTCTTATTTAAATTAAAAAAATAAAATAAACAACACCAACACTCGAATAGATCTTAAAAGTGGTTAAAGTGTTTTGGTCATTGTATAGCAGGAAAAGCTTAATAATTTCAGCAGTATGTTTGGTGTCATTGTATTGCTAAAACATGTACCCTTCAGACAAGTCCTGTTTTGAGATAATATCTACTAAGTTGGGTTTAAACACAATAAGGTACATTGTTTTATGCGTTCTTCAAACTTAATATTACATACACTATTGTTATCTCTACTATAGAGTTGATAGACGTACTGTTTTTAGAAGTACCTGTACCGATTTTCCTCAAATGTACTTTTTTATGCACAACATCTAAAAAAGTACTAAAATGTACTGATTTTTACCTTTTTTTTGAAAAACAACGCTATAACAGCAGATATGAATTTTGGAACATTTTCGCTTTATATCACAGAGTACCTCGTCATACGGCTACAAAATCAAGAATCCACCGTTTTGAAGAAGTAGTGTAAGGCAAATAACAATAATTCTTTTTACGGTATTTCGATTTACGGCCTCATATAGGCCGTTTTTGTAATGCAAAATATACTATTTTTCTTTTAATTGTACTACATTTTTTCCTGGGTGTACTGATTTTATAAATTTAAGATCTGCCTACCTTATCCCTGCACCTTCAAACCATCACTAGTGTGTGTCTATTCGAACTTGTGCGCATGAGTAAATTCGAACAGGTGTTAAAATCTGTTTCATACTCCGATATAATCGAAAATTGAAAATAACAATGTACAAGAATATGTAAATGTTGTAACGTTTTAACTTCCGTTAAAATAAAATAAGCTCCACGGGGTCACTCCACGTTCATAAAAATATTTTCGATTTATAAGAGGTTTATAAAACGTCATTTGTATGAAAATATGTTTTATGGATCTTTTATATATTAAAAATAATTTTTATGAATATGGGGGTTAAACTTTTATTATTACATAAGATCTGTAGACTAACATTAAAATCTTCGCCCAAGTTTTAAAAGGCATAACGTTAAACTAATCACGGACATCTATAATTTTTAAGATTTTTTGGCATAATGTTTTATCCTACTTCTTGAAGCTTGTATTTCTCTATATGTAATACAAGTTTTTTGTATTTTGGTGTAGAATTTTTGGTATCGACGAATCAATTATTTTTATTGCGAATCATATATATTATTTATTTTTCTTTAATTAAACTTTTCATTTTATTTTATTTTATTTTATTTATTTTTTATTTGCAACTTTAGTCGTAATGATTTGTTATCAGATCTCAGGAATAATTTTATAGACATCTGTAGTAACTCAGTACTTGGGCCTCAAGGTCGTAGAACATACGACTGGATAAGCGATAACTCTCTTGATCTTTAGTCAGTTGTCACTAGACTAAACAGTTTCCATCCACATAAAGCCCAACTTTATGTTTCTATTTTGGTCATTGCACATGTCACTGTGGAAATGGATCTCCGTAGGAAATCGAGGTTCTCAGCAGTCGAAGTGAAGTTCACAAATTTTACTAAAGAGTTAAAAGCAGTGCTGAAGATTTTGGTACATGCATTTCCTTCCACAGGGAAAGGGAAATCTGGCGATTGACCCTGAGAGCATGCTGAAGATCTGGTTAGACCACTTTTTCCACTAATGACAGCAGTGACGAAGATACCCCCGATCCAATTGAAGGTGACGTTGTTAAATGTACATCACTCATTGAGATCAGAACAACATCACGACTTAAAAATAACAAAGCTGTTCTTGAATCGTAGCGTTTGCAAATTGGTATAGTATATTTCCACTATATAGCAAAAAAATATTACAATTGCACTTGCTATACTTAAAAGCGTAGTTTCTATTTCCTAAAATAATTTATTTCACAATAAAAAATAAAAACAGAAAACAAGGGCCCAAAATATGTAGAACCAAAATGTTAAAATGTCCAACGTGAAAGACCTCAGGACCATAAGGCTTACCTAATTTTTTTTCAAGATATGGTCCAAGTACCATTTTACTCTTGCTAACAGTGCTCATCACGCCTACAAGAGTGGTCGATTCACCGAGACCGCACTAAATTCCTTGGTGGGCTGTGTTGAAAAGACTGTGGCGAAAAGGCTTTTCTCAGTGGCAGCCTTCGTTGACGTAGAAGGGGTTTTCAGTACACGGAACGGTAGTGACTATATAGTGATGTTTGTAGGGAAACTTTTGACCGACAGATTTATAACTGCCTTTATTGGGGTGCGATCTGGCTATTGTAGTGATTATTGGTCCGCACATCCTTTTCTTAAGATTTAATCAGGCCTCTAGACTTGTCACAAAATGGTGCTTGTGTTCTTGGCGTCAAACTTCACAAGACGGAAATAATGTTAGAAGAAACTTGCTTTTTGATTTGCCGAGTTTTGTCGGCGCTCAAATCTTCTCATCTACGGTAGTGAACTATCTGGGTGTTATTCTGGGCCCCAAACTCTCCTAGGGGGAAAACGTAATGGACAGGGTAAAGAAGGCGAACATAGCGGCTTACACTTGTAAGGGGACCGTTTGTAGAATTTGGCCTGCCATCACCCATTGATTCTATCGAACCGTGGTGGAACCTACTTTGCTAACTTTTTCGATAGAGATCTTAACTATGGACTTCTGGTCCATCAGAAAAAAGGTTCCTAGCAATGAGGTCATTACCGATGCCAAGTCTATTCTGACAACTAGACTCCAATCAAGGCTCTTACGAGTCATATAGACGCCTACCTTTGTCCATGAATGCCGAAGACTCATCACTAAAATTTCTAACCATTAAAAAGAAATTTTTATATGGGTTTAAGGACACATGGTTAACGTCGGGAATTGCGTTGCTGATGGACTGACTAAATCGGGTATAGAGCTCACAATTTTTGAAATGTAACCGAGTGTAGGTGTTCCAATTGCCTCGATTAAATTGGATATCCAGCGGTCGATGTATAGAGTGGTTCAACCTCGTTGGTAGCATAAGAGCATGCTAGATTCTGCATACAACTTTTGTATTTCACTTTTGTATTTACATGCTTTTGAGTTCGACTATACTATCTTCAGACATGAAGACAATAAAGTCTGTACACAAACGAATTTAGGAATATGCTTTTTTATTTTATTCGTTTAAAACGTTTTAAAGAGCAAAACGTGATAATATTGTATTACACACCATTCGATTGGTTAGCACCTGGCTGTGTTTTTATAGTTGTCCCGAAAGATTCACTATCAAATTGTAGGACACAATAAGCAGGTTATACGGTACTATGTTAAAGAGGATTTAGCAGCGTAAATCGACCAAACCAAGGATGATTTCTCTCCCCACTGCTGTTTAACATTGTTTTACTATATTGGCCCTTCGGATCCAGTGCTGACATACAAAATAGATTGAACCTAAGCAACTAATATTTTGCTAAATTAAATAATAAATGGCGATTTCAACATATCTCTCCAAACACGAAAATCAACATATTTAACTTGAGTGTATAGTGTAAGGATGTCATATTCGTTTAGGCATTTGGTAACCGCTGTTTACTACATATTCTGTGAATGTTTAGGCCAGAAATATTATCAAACCTTTTCTAATGCCATTATCAATACCTTTTCTTGTATCACTCCAAGTTTCTGTAATGAAATTAATTATGCGAAGGAAATACAGATAACGAAAGAAGCTATAGAAGAAAATTCACAAGCAAGCCAATGAATCGGAAAGCTGCTTTCCAATTGGTGACTTGGAGCCATATTAAAGCATTGGCGCTGATAACTAGAATATGTAATATACTTACATATATGTATGTATGTAAATAATAAAGAAAAAGACGCGTCGTATCCGCCCGCAAGCTGTCAAAATATGTTAAAGTCGTATGAAACAAAATGTTAAGAGCTTGCGAGTGAATGCGACACGTCTTCCCCTCATGCAATCTGCTTAATCCACAATGTATATTTGCTACAGAGAACATTCTGTGGGAAGTTACCAACCAAACTTTATAAAAATTAAATGGCCAATACATATAAGACACACCTTACTGTGGGCGGATGCAGCACGCCTTCCACTGATGCAATATACAACGCATAGTTTGATTACGGAGAACATTTATGTGGTGAGTTACGGCCAAACTTCACAAAAAAATTAAAAACTGGCCCTTACCCTACTGTTCACAGATAAGGGTATAACATGGAGTCTCTCAGGACAACTCGACGATTTGGATTTTGCAGATGATATTCGTTTATTCTCACACAAGATCTCCAACAAGCAATCGAAATTAGAAGACCAAAAAGACTTGGCCTTGAGACAAATATCAAGAAAGAATAACAAATGGCGATGCGAAAACTGCCGTTAACAAAAGGCTCAACAAAGGAAGGACGGCGTTCGAACGACTGCAGTCATTATTGAGAAGCTCATTGATAACCAGGCAAACCAAACTAAAAATATTCAGCGCATGTATAAAATCAATTCCGTTATACGGCAGTGAAACCTGGCTTGTGTCTAACATTATCACGTAAAGTTACAGATAATCTGGCCTAACACCATAAGTAACATAGAATTATGGAGTTTGACAAAGAGAGCCAGCCCATACTAAAGCAGATAAGGCAAAGGAAGTGGACGTGGACCGGCCATGCTTTAAGTAAAAATTCCCAAAGCATTACAAGGATATCACTTGAGTGGAATCCTCAAGGGTCAGGGAGCCGTAGTCGACTAAGAAACACCTGGCGACACACAATTATTATCATTATTATCATCATGTTGACCAGACACTACGAAGCATATAATCTATTATGCCCCTTCCGGTCTATAGTTTTTTCAGCAGATCTGTTGCCTTCCTTATGAACACCAGTAGATCTAAAACCATAATGGTGGATATGTCTACCTAAGCCTGTCAACAATCCCACATTCACACAATATGTGTTCCGCCGTTTCTGATGCCTGTAAGCACAGTCTACAAACATCCACATCTGAGACCGCCATCCTCATCAGATGCGCTCTTAGTCTATAGGGGCCTCTAAGAAACTCCGTAAGGAGTTTCAAGTCTGGCCTGACATACTTAAGAACCATAGAACGACGCCCAAGAGCTCTCCAGTGTTCCAAGCATCTGGCAATTTCCCAATCCTTGGTTAGATTGAGGATGGTAGTGGGTGGTGCCGCACAGCAAAATTCCGGACCAATATAGGTGGTCATAGAACCCTTTCTGGCCAATGCATCCGCCATTTCTTTACCATCTATTCTACAGCATCCAGGTATCCAAAACGACGGTATTTCCAAGCGAAAGTTTTTGCACTGCATCGTAGCAATATTTGACCAGTCTAGATGTCATACAATTCGAGCCAAGCGCCATTCAGACAGCTTGGAAACACTTGAACCCACTCTCCAGGTATCCAAGCACTTAGGCAAAACAATCTTACGTGGTAAAAGGCAAATACAACGGCCACAAGCTACATGTGTTCGCAAGATGAGTAAAATGCTGTGTAATCTAGACAAAATGGCAACTGTACTTTTGCATGAGGAAATAAATTTTGAGAAAAAATGTTCCATTTTATATAGAAAATTTCATAAAAATAAAAAAATATGTATATTCGTTGATAAGTGAAAAAAAAAAAATAAATAAAAATAAAAATTCTCTTAAAAATAACACATGACTTTTGCCATTTGTATGAAAATATAATAAATTATACGTACATAACCAGTGAATATGGAAATGATAAATATCATAGCAGGTATATTAAATTTTTGCTAATGTTTGTAACACAAAAGATTTTTCTTGAAGCAATTGTAATAACACATAACACATAAGAATAATGATTTTGCTCTTTATTGATAATTGTAAGGAAACAAGATGAATTGTTCATTCGTTGTATGTTATCAAAGAGTATTAAAGAGTGAAACTCAAGTTAGTTGTCCAACGAAGGAGTTAACTCTGATTATCATCTATAGATACAAGCTTTATATTAAAGAATCAAGTATAAAATTTTCTTTATTCCTAAATTGATATAACTTTTGCATTGTTTGTTATTAAAAACTTGATTGTGAGGTATTCCCTTTACTGCTTTATCTTTTATCTTGCACTTATTAGAATGTCTAATTTAAATGAACATATGAATATACTTTTTTATAGAGCGAGCACATAGATTAAGTATGTAGTTCAGCAATTAGTATTTGCTCAATAAAAGAGCAAAATATATGATTAAAAAAAAAAGAAAATGCAGTAGTAGTGAAAATAATAGACAAACAAGTGATAACATTTTATTACTTTATGTTTATATTTATCCATTAAATTAAAAATAAAAAGTTTATTTAACCAACTACTTGTTATGGCAAAATAAATTAACTTTATTATGCATATGTGTACATATTTAACATGATCCTTTGGCACACATACACATGCACACATAAATATGTTTGCTGATTGATAAGTGGTTTAGGGACAATATTTGATGACGCAGCACTGGTATTTTTTTTGAGACCAGCACTCAGGAATAACCCCTACTTATGCCGTGCATTGTGCTGGTACTAGGAAAATAGGTTGTGGGAAGGAGGATAGAGTGAGTAGTGTTTATGGACGTTCGATTTGAATTTGCTCATGTCGTAAGTGACAGGGAAGACATTCGCAGGAAGATTGTTCCACAAACGAACAGTTCGACCAAAGAACGAATTCTCCCTATAATGCGTTGTGCGATTCACTGGACAATCAACTACAAAGGGATGCGCTCTACGAGAAATACGAGTACTACGTAAGAATATATGATAACTAGGAATTAGTTTCCTAATTTCGTCAGAACACATTCCGTTATAGTACCGATAGAACAATGAAACACACACCACATTGCGACGATGCTCTAATGATTCGATAGAGTTGGCTACCCTACCGTTATTAATAAGAAACTTCGCCCTCTCCTGTACGTGGTCGAGAAGCTCCAAAATAGACTTTGATGCACCGGCCCATACCCATACACCGTCTTAAACAGCCGAGGCACTTGAATGCTTCTTTCGACACTCGAAATATGTGCTGGTTCCAACGAACGTCATATTTAATTCTCATGCCCAGAATATCAAGAGCATCTGATTCCTGAATATCTACATTACCCATAGATACAGATGACAACACACCACCACGTCTGTGTGTCAGAAAACAACATTGTGTCTTGCGCGCGTTAAAGTCGACCCTGTTTGCGCGACCCCTTTCAGAGATTTTCGCCAGGTCACTTGTAAGTGTGTCGTTCATATTCTGCCTTTTCGCCCCAATCTCCAAAAGACTCTGTCTACGATCAAAAGAATATAAATGACAAATGTTGCTGTCATCTGCAAAAGAGTAGATAGGATTAGAAGTGAGAAAATGAAAGTCGTTAAGAAATATTAGAAATAGAGTTGGAGAAAGAACAGAGCCTTGCGGTGCTTCTGAACTCGTCGGATGAGATCCCATCTATAACCACTCTTATAGTGCGATTTCTGAGAAAGCTTGATATGAATCGAGAGAAGTGACTACCGACACAAAAAACAATAAGTTTGGATTTGAGAGCCTCGTGCCAGACCCTCTCAAACGCCTTGGAAATATTCAGGGCCACAACTTTACTCTCACCAAATCCATGAATGGACCTATTCCACCTTTCAGAGATTAGCGCCAGCAGATCACCAGTAGAGCGACCCTTACGGAAACCGTGTTGACGATCGCTCAGCAAATTGTTGGACTCTAAATACTTCACAAGGTGATGATTAATCATACTCTCCACTGGTATTGGCGAAACCAATGATCTACTTTCGCCATCTTAAAGGCTCACGACAGGCCGTGACTTTAAAAAGGTAGGATTCCCTTCCTTATATTGTTGACTAATGTTTAAAAGTGATTTTTGTTGTGATGCATTTGACACTGTGGCTAAAAAGTGTTTTTATTCATCCAACTAATTTTCTTCGTATTCGTGGCAAAAATGCTAATAACGAAATTTAAAAGTGGTTTTAAATTGATTTTTTTCAATTTAAGTAATTTTCAAAATTACTACAAACTGTTTACGAACACTAGAGTAACCCTTCGCGCATTGCTGGGAGACTTTGTGTTGTATACGTATAAAATGTATTTCTCAGGACAACTTATTTTATATACCCGTAGTCATCAGGATAGCGCCCTCCCCCCCCCCCCCCCTTTACTGACGGTTAATTTTAAATATTATCTGAACCAATTGAGATACATCGTTAAAATTTATACGTTGACAATGACTGCTGTATCATGTAAGATAGTATTTTAATTAATGTTTTTAGAAAAATTATACTAAAAACGTATTGAAAACATTGATCGTCAGGATAGCGCCATCAGCTATAATTTCAATTTTATTAGTGTTTTAAGCAACTATATAGCATTTTAATTTTTAAATACTATATTTTAAACAGTATTAAGGATAATTAGTAATTAGTAAATTTATATTAGCCCTCTTAGTCTACTGAAATATTCGCCGTATGATTCGTTATTTTCCTGTTTGGCCATGTTGAATATTGCTCTTACGTAGCGTTTATTGATTGTTGGTATTAAATGCCTTTCAATTTCGTTAAATAATGACTTCGCTGTTGTTGTTGTTGACTCTGGCAATGGCATGTTTATTTATCCTTAAGCCTGTTCGTCCGAAATAGGCTCATTACCTCTACCCAAATAGTGCGCCAAGCGCTCTTCATTTTTGTCCTCAGGTCGTAGTGTTTTTGGACCGTATAGTCGACATCATTTAGCCTTTTTGTTACTCTACGGGGCCCCCTTCGGCTAGCAACGGGTGTAGCAGATACCCCATTCATTCGTTGTGGCATACATATTGGGACCAATTATAGTTCACACAAGCCTTCGATATTTGCTGCACGTCCATTTTCAAACTTCAACGTCTTACTTATCATTTTCATTCTCTTCAGCACCATCAATTTGTGCAGCTCATGTAGACGTTTCTGTTTTCCGGCATTTTTGGCTTCTTGTCCTTCTAAATCTTCATCTGCAATACTCTTTGCCAGAGCTACGTCTTTCCTTTGTTCCACTGTCCAGTTCTCGTTCGCATCTTTACGCATCTGCCAGCTCTTATTAATGGATAACTTGTTGACGGCCTTAACACTTGTCCTGCCAGATTTGAATTATCGGTCGAATTCACCTTTGCCTGAAATATCATCAAAAGTTCGATTGGAAAATGAATTGTAAAGTTTTTCAATATGATTCAACAAAATGGTGGACCAAGTGTGTATGACTCCTTCCATTAATTCCATCAAATAGGTTTTACCCGGTGTTCTTTGTGCAATACCCGATTTTCCAATCTCTCACCCTTTTTGACTGATATGGATAGATCACGAAACTTTAACCGTTACCGTATAATTCCATGTTTAGTATGAATGGAAGTAGCCACTCCCACTGAATCAATCTCGTCTATTTATAGACTGTTGATTTGTTTTCGTCAAGAAGTTGTTTAAACCAAATTTAGAAACTCTACTATTACCGTTCTCAAGATATACAAAAATTAATAGTTAATATGTATGGGAGATGCCACAATGCTTCTACAATTCCTACCTCGTTTTGACGGATAATTTGTATTAATTATCGAATCATTAAGACCGAATTCAGAAACTTCCACTTTAAATTTTTTCAGAATAATCAAAAATCAACCTGCCTGCTTATTCCATTTCGCCCATTTTTCAACCAAGTTCAGTAACTGCTATCCGGACCTTTCTCGAGATATATAAAAATCAGTATTTACATTGTATGGGAGTTACCATGCCTGCTTATTCCATTTCGCCCATTTTTCAACCAAGTTCAGTAACTGCTATCCGGACCGTTCACGAGATATATAAAAATCAGTATTTACTTTGTATGGGAGGTGCCACTCCCACTTTTCCAATTCCGCTCACAGAAACATGTACTACTACGCACGTTCGTACTGTGCCACACGAAGCTATTACCATTCTCAAGATGTTCAAGAATCACTATTTACTTTGTATGGGAGGTGCTACTCCCACTTATCAAATTCTGCCCACTTTTATACTGATGATTTGCATTGACAACAAAGTTATTTGGCCGAATTTAGAAACTTTAGCTATTACCGTTCTCTAGATATACAAAAATCATCATTTACATTGTATGGGAGGATGCCCGCTTATACAACTCCGTTCACTTTTCGACTTATGATTCGTATTGACCACAAAGTTATTTGGGCCAAGTTATGAAAATCTTACTGGCACCGTCCAGTTGGGCTAAACCATCAGTGAAACTACACCTTTCCAACGAATGTATTGGTTTGTAAATCGGTTAAGTGGTTCTCAAGTTATAAAATGACGAACATTGGACAACTTATTTTTATATATGTGTATATATTGTTTTTTAAAGTTTTTTTTTTAATTATTCCTTAAGCTGGGATCACACGATTGTCACTTGTGTGACCGCCCAATAAGTAATAATGCGGCAACAAAAATATCAAAAATGCGCCAATATTTATTGCGTTCCTATGCGACAAACGAAGTTGGCAATACGTACGAATAATTAAATTTTGAAATTCATTTTCGCATGATAAATTGGAATAATTTTGATATTTTACGTCAATAAAGCACAATATAAATTATGCCATATTGGTACATTTGCGACACTCATGTGATTCTAACTTTAGTATAAAAGCCCAATCGATTTATTTTCGACTAGATTTGTTCACCAGTTGTTAAACCGACTAAAATTTTGTAAATTCGTTTTAGAGAACACGAAAGCATGCGAATTCGTTTTAAAAAGAGAAATTTTACTCGAATTCAGTTTTCAGAACGGGGCCGATACGCCCAAAAAAGAAAAATATAAAAATGATGAGATATTTAAGATAAACAAAAAAGAATTTCAGTTGTTATGTATATTAAATGCTAATTTATATACATATTGCAGTTAGTGCTGTTTTAATCATTTTCTATATACAGTGCACTCGCGATAATATGAACTAATTAAAACCAGGCCAGTTCATTATTGCTCGATTGTTCATATTTATGAATGACATATAATTCTTCAATGAAAGTCCTAATCATTACATTTTGCTTTTACACTATCACACATCAAATGAAATAAAAAATCTTTGCAGTATGTTCAGAGCAAAAAAATATATATATTTTAGTCTTTATATATCAATGAAAAAAAGCAAAAAAGAAAAATTTTTGCTTAAAATTTAATCCAACATAAAGCCACTTTCATATTTACCATAAAGTATTACTTTATTTGCATATTTTCTTTTGATGGCAACAAATAGTTCAAGAGCAGGGATGGAAAAGTTAATATGACCGTCCTCTATGTTTAATAAATTTTTCATACTGTGCTCTGTTTTTAATAAATTAAAATAAATTTTAAGTGAAATTAATTTCAATTTCCCATTCCTGACATTCTTCCTGTGCTTTTGTAAAACTACAACTCTGATCAAATGAAAAATCTTATTGTTTACCCTGCGGTTACACGATCAAGTTTTTCTTGGATATTGTTTCACATATATTGCTTGTCAAAACAACAACAAATTGAGAAAACAACTACAAATTGTACATGTTATGATCAGCTGTTTTCTTGAAAGCAACTTGAAACACTCGATGGAAAGCAAATTTGATTATCAAGTTGGTATCAATTTTTAAAATTGTGAGTGTATTAGTAAAAAAGTGTGAGTGTATTAAAAATTGAAAGGCAAAACTTGATCGTGTAGCCCCCATGTTAGAAAAATTTCTAAAAATCATGAGACTGTCAAATTTCTATCCGTATTTTTTGACATTTCATTACATATTGTTTTCACACTATTATACCCTTTCATTTTATTTGAGTTTTTGACATGTAGTTATACTCAGTGAGATAGTGTAAAACCAGCTTAAGCAATAAAAGAAACGTTTCTGAGCGTACGAATTTTTAAACCGACGGTACACCTCAAGATGGATGAAAATATTGACATCTGGGGTCTGATTCTGGCATTCGTGATTGAAATGAAATTCGAATCGAAAAATATTTCGATATCGCACAATTTTCTAATGATGTTACTCGATACGAAACGAAGAGAATTAAAGCTTAAGTGTTGTAAAATGATTTAGAAAATTGGTTTTAGAACACTTTATAATTAATGTATTTAAAAAATTATGAAATTGATTGTAAGCAGGAAATAAATAAATAAAATCAAAAAATAAACAGGTGACGTAGTGTAGTAGTTAAAGTATTTGAACAGAAGACAAGCAACAAATTAACTGTTTTCAGAAGTTTGGAATATGTAAAGTATGGATAAAACTAAGTTTTCCTTTACCTATAAAAAACCAAAGATCTACTGTTTAATACGGCGGTGGATAAGTCATGGTATAGAGTGCATGTCGACATATGGTGTCGGTAGGTTAAGGTTCATAGCCGGAATATTGAATCCGCGTATGTACCTCTATATTTCAAAGAATGAATTATTTCCAAGCGCCGAAAAGCTGTATCAAAATAGTGGATAAAAATAACATAACATGAACCTCAAGCAATCTTCTATGTTGGTGAGGTTTCCATATAATGTCAAATGTAGTTAGAGTAGCTACTTCAATCTAGCAAACTTAAGTTTACTGAACACCTATGGGTATATAAAAGATACAAGCACAAGAAGCCATCATCTGTTCAGCACCTTAAGTCATTTTTAACGCAAGAATGGGAGAAAGTGTCACCAGAATTAACCAAAAAACTGGTTTACTCGATGCCCAGTAGACTAAATTAGGTTGTAAAGTTAAAAAGAGGTTGCATCAGTTATAAAAAATTTATAAAGCATTGTTCAATACAGTTGTTCGCAGACTTATGTAAGCAAAAGAATTGAAAGTATTTCACTTTTTTAAAAATTTTTTATATATTCTGTATTGTATTGTGAAAAAATTGCTTTATTTTTTTACAGTTTTTTTTTATTAAATATTAGAATAAAGAAATAAAATCATGGAGTGTTTTGATCATACATATATTAAAAAATGCAGTTTTGATCGTCGTTCGTAGAGTTTTGTAGCGTAGTGTAAGTGACGTGCTGTAGTAGTTACAGTGCTGGAATAGAAGACAAACAGCACAGGTTCAAGCATCACGAATGTTAAACCGATTTTTTTCTCATTTTTGCATTTTTTAAATTAATGTGATAGATATTTTGTTGTTTTAATTCGCAAAAGCGATCGAAAACTGGTAAAAGTTTTTAGACTTTCGCCAGGGACTTCTGAGCCTGTTTTATTCATACTTGCAAAAGACTTGCTCTTCATTCGGCACACCACCCATTTTTATTCTTGATCAGCGTATAACTAATAAAAAGTGTATATATATCGGGTCCGCCATCTAACGTTTTTTTTTTCAACTAGTGCTTATTTCGTGAATGGTAACACTTAGTTCATGTCTGATTTGACAGATAATTAGTTTTATCCTTCCGCTGCACGAATATGGTTGTGTATACGCTTGAACAACGCTGGGAAGCATTGCGGCAATACTTTGCCGATCGACTTACAGAAGATACCGATTTTTCCAAAAAAAGTCATCTTTTCAGATGAAGCTCACTTTGATTTTGGCGGGTATGAAAACAGAAAAACTCGCACGCATACATTGAAAAGCCGATACACTCAAGACGAGTCACTGTTTGCTGCGGATTTTGGTCCAGAGGCATAATTGGGCCATTTTTGTTAGAAAATGAGCAAGGAGTGGCCGTTGCAGTCAATGGCGATCGTTATCGAGCCATGTTGAATGAATTTTTATTCACAAAAATTGAAGAGGAGGATATTAGCAACATTTGGTTTTAACAGAACGGCGCTAAGTGCCACACAGCCGAAGCTACACTCGATGTTTTGCGCACTGTTTTTGCGCATTATCAGCTGCAGAGCTAATGTCGTTTGGCCACCTCGGAGCTGCGATTTGACACCGTTGGACTATTATTTGTGGGGTGCCGTCAAAGATAAGTGTTACGCCAACATGCCAGAGACAATTAAAGGACAATATTCGTGAAGCCATTGGTGAAATACAGCTGCATACAATCGATAATGTAGTTAAAAATTGGACCGATCGTGTAGGCTACTGCATGGCCAGCCGAGGCAGCCATTTGCATGAAATAATTTTCCATTATTAACCGGAAGGATTGTATTTTCAAATAAAAAAAGAAATTTAAAAAAATATTCAGTAGATTTTTTTATAGCATTTTCAAAAAAAAAAAAAAATTATTTGGCGGACCCTGTATAAAAGAGGACTACAAAATCCGTTGAATTTGATGTTCTCTGAAATTCGTCAACCGATTTTATTTGTAAGCCCTTAAACGAAAGGTGAAACCAATACCAAGGTTTTTATGTACATATATAGTGCTTTCTAGGTACATTGGTTGGCGAGTTTTTGACTTTAGAGTGAACCCCTTTGTACTGCATAAGTTTTACTTAAAAACGAAATTTGTTACAACATTTAAACTTTGTGTGAATTAGAAAATATTTTTAAAACTGTGTAAATAAAAATCATATGTAGAAACCTTTAATTTAGTGTGTGGCTTCACTATTATTCAAGTGGGCGGTGCCACGCTCATATAAAATTTTTATTTATATGTCTACATCTTTAAAACGGTAGTGGTGAGAGTTTCTAAATTTGGCCCAAATAACTTTGTGGTCAATACTAATCATCAGTCAAAAAGTGAGTGACACCTCCCATTCAAAGTAATACTGATTTCTGTATATCTAGAGAACGGTAGTAGTGAAAGTTTCTAAATTTGGTCCAAATAACTTTTTATCAAAATGTGGGCGGTATTGGATAAGTGGGAGTGGCATCTGCTATACAAAGTAAATATTGATTTTTCTATATCTTTGAAAGGGTTATAGTGGAAGGTTCTGAATTTGATTTAAATTACGTCGTGGTCAATACACATCATCAGTTGAAATATGGACAAAATTGAATAAGTAAATATTGAGTTTTGTACATCTAGAGAACGATTAGAATGGCACTTTCTGAACTTAGTCTAAATGACTTGGTACTCAATACAAAACATTAGTTTCAAAGCATTCCTTTAAATTTTTCTTATGAGGAATACATTTTATAGGTATTATTTAAAATATGAAAACTATTTTTTCTTTGCATGTCAGCTTGCGCCACAACTTCTGCTGGTGGACTTTAGGCTTTTAATTTAAGGATAACGTTCTCCAAGGTTTGTTAGTCCTTGCTTTTTTTTGTAAACTATTTGGCATTAAACTTTTTTGCTAAGTCTGTGTGCTTTGCCATAAAGTCTCTAACTTTACTTTGGACCAAAAATGGTTAAATATATTAAATTTTCCTAAATAAGTGTTCAACTGATTTTATTTAACTAATTTTCTTGTGAAAAAGGTGAACTTCTCACGCTTTTTTGCTTACGAGTAAAAATTTGCAAGCTTACGTTCGAATTGTTGTTCGATATCGAAAACCATCATTAGAAATTTCGATTCACTTTACTCGTGATCGCATAACAGAATTCCAAATAGGCAACAACTCGTTATTTCGAATAAGAATTCGATCGTATACGAATGCCAGAATTAGCCCCCTGGTGTCGTATTTGAGCGATACTATGATATTTTCGTCGATGAACAATCGTCACAATATCAATAGTGCGAGTAGTGGAGTAGTGTTCTGTCGCCCATGTCGTTCACACGTATTTTTGTCTAGTCCGTGCTTATTTCCCTAGTCTTAAATCAAAATACACATAAAATTTTACGAATTTATTTAAGTACAAAATAAATCACAAACAAAAAAAAAACAATAATTAAAAAACGGAAGATTTTAATCTCTTTAACAATAACAACTAAAAAACGGTGGATTTTAAATTTCTTTAACAATAACAACTAACATGGCATACAGTTTAAATTGCAAAAATGACAAATATAAATCAATATAACAAAAACAATAACTAAACTTGACAACAAAAGTTTAGATAACAATAACAACATGAACCAAGTAGAAAAGATAAAATAAGAAACAAAAAACAATATACGAGTACATACTTAAACATCTTCATAGTTTTAAAAAACAATAAAATAACAAAAACAGTCACTACACTTGACGAAAGGAGTATAAATTTTAAATGACAATAACAACATTAACCAGATAAATAAAAAAAAAAAAAAATTGCAAAGGAGCAACAAATGACAATAAAAATATTAATAGAAAACAAATGATGTCCAAAAAGGAAAATGAAATAAAATTTGACGGCACGGTGAACCTTCTGGAGTTAAGAAAATTGAAAAGTTTAAGTTTTTCGCGTTGTGTTTACGTTTAACCAGGCTTTGCGGTAGTGCTATTGCATTTTTATCCTTTCCTCTCTGCTCACTAGTTTAAACCTCGGTACGAATTGCTTGCGAATAATTGTTGTTGGACTATGGTGAACGGGGAAGGTATAAATAACACTGGCCGTTGAATAGTCAATTAGCAATAACCATTTTTTGTTGTCCGTATTGAGTAGTTGGGCGTCTGATTTCTAGTTATCTATTTTCGTGATAACGGGACGCTTTTGCATCGATTTCTGTAAAGTGCGTGAATTGAGGGCGAACTTTTTCTCTATATATGCTCACATTTGTCTCTATAGGCCGGATGTTTTAGCCTTATGTGAAACCCAAGTATCTTAAAATGTTGATCCACATGATTTTCATATCCCTGGATATCACCATCTGTCCCTTTTTTTTTTCATTGGGGTCTTGCTATATACATTCACAATAAAGTTGTGTACCAATGCCAACAACCTCTTGGCATGTATGATGCGGAATTTAACTGTCTTTGGGTTAAGTTCAGAAGCAGGGCATATCTTCTCCAGATCGAGTTTCCATACAGAAGTACAAGCGCGGGGAGAGATGCTATCATACTTCGCTTTGACTTTCTTTCCGAATCCTTCAATGTTCATTGTTCACAATTCAACTTGGCTACGTCATATGTTGACCTATTTGCCATGCATAATCACCGTGCGCTACTAGTAAATGATCGTACAATTATATCGTGTGCAATTGGGCACCAGAATAACACCATCGACATTTTCCTCACTCCACATCCTGAAGAGTATGAAATTGAAGTTCTTTCATCATTATAACATTTCTGCCTTTTTATTGTTCTCTGCCCTTCATGACGTCTCACCTACAGCTAAGAGACGCTCTGTTTATGTCTGCGAAAAAGCACGTTGGGCTAAGCTTGTTTCCTGATCTCTAATGTCGATGTCATGGCAGAGATGGTTGTCAGAATAATGAAGCTGGGAATGGATATATCTATTCCATCCAAACAGATTTCGATTAAACCAGGAAATAAATCTTGATTCAATCAGGCGTGCAGACTAGCAGTCAGGTATAGAGTGGAAGCGTTCAGAAATTAGCGCAACAATAAATGCGATTTCGCTACTCAAGCAGGCTCTTTACGATCAGCTGGGGGAAGCAAGAGCTTTTGGTCATTAATTAAAAGACTCATGAATGGCGCTAGTTCGATTCCAGTTCTTTCAAATAATGACCGAGCATTCACGAAACCGGTTGAGTAGGCAAACCTTTTGGCTGAATATTTGAGAGCCTTCAACCACTGCCCGCACTCGAAAGTGTATCAGTGACTATGCCTAGTATATACTTTCGAGCCCGTACCGTAAAAATGGTTCTTGTAAATCTCAACGGATGGCATACTAGCACTGGTCCCGAACAGTGCTCCTCGACGCTTGCGCGTCCATTAGCCAACATTTTCAGTGTATCATATCGCACAGGGATTTTTCCATCCTGCTGGAAGGTTGCTAATATAACGTCAATCCCTAAAAAGGGTGAGGCTACCAACCTTGAAAACTACCGCCCAATTGCAGTTTGTTACGCACTCTCTAAGGATATGGAGAGTATAATTAATCACCACCTTTTGAGATATTTGGAGTCTAACGATTTGATCGAACGTCAGTAACGAAGCGATCGTCAGTACGGTTTTCCAAAAAGCTGTTCTACTGGTAACCTGCTGGCGTTGCTCTCGGAGAAGTCGAACAGCTGCGTTCATGGTCTTGGCGAAAGTAAGGTTGTGGTTCTGGATATCTCAAAGGAGTTTGATAGAGTTTGGCACGAGGCTCACGTTTCGAAACTTAATGCTTTTGGTGTCGGTAGTCACTTCTCTCGATTTATATCCAGCTCAGAGATCGCTCCATAAGAGTGGTTATAGATGGGTTCTCATTCGACGAGTTCAAGATAAATTCAAGGGTACCGCAAGGTTCTGTTCTTTCTCCAACTTTATTCTTAATATTTCTTAACGACTTTCTCCCTCTAACTTGTAATCCTACTTACTCTTTTGCGAATGACAGCAACATTTGTCACTTATATTCTTTTTATCGTAGGCCGATCCTCTGGAAGATTGGGGCGAGAATGATGAGTATGGATGACACACTCACAAGTGACCTGTTGAAAATCTCTAAGTGGGGTCGTGCGTGTTGGTGTGGTGTCATCTGTAACTATGGGTAATGTAGATATCGTAGAGTCAGATGCTCTGAGTATGAGGATTCATTGTGATGTCCGTTGGAATGATCACATTTTCTGAGTGTTGAAAGAAGCATTCAAGTGCCTTGGTTTTTTAAGACGGTGCAAGAACTACCTCACTCCATCTGATCTCTTTAATATTTACAAGACCTATATCCGACCCAAAATGGAATACAACTCTCATTTATGAGCCCGTGCTTCAAAATCTATTTTGTAGCTTCTCGCCCGCGTACGGAAGAGGGCGAAGGTGCTTATTAATAACGGTAGTATAGCCAACTCTATCGATTCGTTAGAGTATATTCGCAATGTGGCGTGTGTTTCATTGTTCTATCGTGTGTTTCATTGTTTTATGTGCTCAGGCGAAATAAAGGATTTAATTCCTAATAATCACATATTTTCACGTAATACTCGTTCTTCCCGTAGAGCTCATTCCTTTGTAGTTGAAATCAAATTAAACGTACATAACCACTACTCCCTCCATCCTCCTTCCTATGACATATTTTCCTAGTACCAGCACAATGCACTTCATAAGTAGGGATCATCCCCTGATTGCTGGTCTTAAGTTTAAAAAAAGGATCAAGTCGAAATATCTATGAAATTGTTGTTGTTTCATTGATAAATCCTCCTGCCAATAACGCAAATAAAGGGATTTATGTATGACAACTTCATTGTAATGTCACCATACTTAAGAAAGCTGAAATTTAGCAACGTTGTCTATTATTAGTCGACTGCATGCTGAACAATACTGCATTTTCTTTTACACCTCCCCGTTAAAAAATAAATCACTTATGACTCTTGGTGATATTGTCAGTTAGGACTAAAAATTAGAATCTATAAACCACCAGTTTCGAAAGCTGGCGTGTATAGGATAGGATAGTACCACCTTATTTTTTTAAAAAGAACCATAAATCGCGAATACGGAAACAATAAGTGAAATTTTTTTCCAAACGAATAGCAGATGATTTATATGCATAGCATTAAAGGTATCAATGAACCACTCAAGTTGAAGTCCATCGAAGGGACGAATTTAAAAAATGCCTAATGAAAGTTCTTGACTCGACGTTTTACTTAACTCCTAGCTTAAGTGATGTGAAAATCAAACCCAAATTAATTGTATTGCTAGTTTTTGCATCTTTCTAGAGAAGCACACAATATTTAGTTAATTTTTTGGTTCCACAGGATCGAACCACTTTCAGTATTCCTTAAATCAGTTGTCCTTTACGATAAATTTTTGTAAAAACTCAATAAAATTAAAGCTAAAGTTAGTGACTACAGTTTACTAAACTCAAACGGGTGGAAAAAAGAATTAAAGCTCCTCCAAAAGGTACGCATACTACTCGCTAAGACTTATTTAGTTCCTGAATTGTTATATAAAGGGTGTTGCAACCAAAACGCACGATGTTAATCTATATATATAAAAATGAATGGTGGTTTGTTCGGATGCTTAAAACTTGAAAACGACTGCGATTTTATTCGTTATTGCTACGCGAAGGTTTAGTAAAGAAGAAAAGTCAAAAATATTCAATAGATGGCGATGTAGGTGGTTATCCCTTTATCTCTACTTTTGTTAAAGATATTTGAACAAGATATGGCACGTCGATTCAGTGTAAATATTATAAGTCTTGCAGCGAATATTAACAGGATTGGATAAGTGGGTACCTCTAATACAAAACATATATTTAAAAAGTTAAAGTTTCTGAATTTGGTAAAAATGAATTCGTATTTAATACAAATAAGACAATAAGTGGGCGCATAATAATCGGATATGTGGGCATGGTACATACCTATATTAATTTCTTTTATATCTTGAGAAGAAGTTTCTTAATTTTGTCTAAATTACTTGGTAGTCATTACGGATCATCAGTTTAAAAGTGGACGAAATAGTATAAATGGGAGTGGCATTTTTCACACGTAAAAAAGACGTTTCATTTTATTGAGATTTTAAATCAATAAATAATCACTCTGAGAAAGGATACAAACAATTGTTGTCCCTGAACAGCTGTCTATTTCTGTACATACATCGATTCCCGAGCAAAGCCGGTTGGTTAAAGCTAGTTGTAAATAAAACAAAGAGTTTTCAAAGAATTATCTTAATATTTTTTGTTATAATAGAACTACGACAATTATGTGTGAAACAAAATACCGTCTAAATGCTCGCCACGTTTGGTTCATACTTTCAATGATTCTAAAACATAATAGAGGTTCAATGTCGTTAATGTGCCGAATTATCTCATTCTTTTAACTCTTGAATTGTTCTTGGTTTATTGTCATACACTTTTTCTTTTAAATATTCCTAAAAAAAAAGTCCAACTGTGTCAAAAACATGATTCTGGCGGCCATTTACGGTAATTGCTTGGCCGACCTCAATTTCGAAGAAGTACGGCCCGATGACGCCGCCAGCCCATTACGAATTGGGCAAGGTGTGTTAACATTTCCTACGGACGCAGTTTGCCAAAATTTGCGCACAATTCTCCCGATTGTGGACACATTTGGTTGATAGTGCTGACCAAAAAATCACGAAGTGCACGAAATGCATTTTGATTTGAACACCCATTTTCGTAAAAGGCTTCAACAATCTTAACGCGCTGCTCAATTGTGCACCTCTCCATGGTTGAGTTTGTCAAACACTAAAACAAAGAAAAGTCAAATTAAGTGTGTGACTCATAATTAACATCGTGCATTATGGTTGGACTACCCTTCACCATACTTGTGAAATCCTTGCTTCGTGTGATCGTACTATCTTAAGACAACAAAATGCAGCTTATAACTCTATGATAAGAATGCATGTTTATGAATTAACAAAGTACTCGTACAACCATGTATCAACTCTTGGGAAGAAACTTTCTAGTATACGAGTATTGTTTGGCGCCCAGCTGAAAATAAAAATGTTAATATACATTATGGAGATCGAACGGTTATTATTCGCGCGGTTTTAACAGGTTTTTTGGTTTTGTCGAATACGTTTTTTTTAAAAGTTCATTTTCCGAATACCGAATAAACCGGTTATTTTAAGACGAATGACCGGTTAATTTTAATATGTATTATTTTTATACGTGTTTGTATTTTGTATTGCAAATATACGACGAGCATATTAATAATTTTTATAAATTTAATATATAGGATCCGCATAATAATTTTTTTTTTTTTTTTTTTGAAAACAAGTCGCAAAACATCGAGTGTAGCTTCGGCTATGTGGCACGTAGCGCCGTCCTGTTGAAACCAAATGTTGCTAATATTCTCCTCTTCAATTTTTGTGAACAAAAATTCGTTCAACATGGCCCGATAACGATCGCCTTTGACTGTAACGGCTACTTCTTGTTCATTTTTGAATTATGCCTCTGGACTAAAATCCGCACCAAACAGGGACTCGCATGAGTGTATCGGCTTTTCAATGTATGCGTGCGGGTTTTCTGTGCCCCAAATGCGACAATTTTGTTTGTTTACATACCCGCCAAGATCAAAATAAGCTTCATCTGAAAAGATGACTTTTTTTTTACAAAATCGGCATCTTCTGTAAGCCGATCGCAGACCCACTTAGCGAAGCGAAAAAACGTATACACAACCATATTTGTTCAGCGGAGTATAAAACTAATTATCTTTCAAATCAGACTTGAGCTAAGTGTTACCATTCACGAAATAATCACTAGTTGAAAAAAAAACGTTAGATGGCGGACCCGTTATAACATCTTATTTTTATATTGTATATGACAACCTTGAACGTCTCACAAATAACGTGGAAACCATGGTAGATCGAAAGAGATATGCGTACTCACTTTTTCTAATTTTCTGGATATAAATATTAATTTTGTAATATACGGCTCATTGAAAGGGAACTACAAACGCTGTCTTCGAACGGCAGATGTTATAGTTAGTAAAGTTTTTAAGCGTAGATACTCATAACAAGTCTCTAGCAATGTTGTGAGGTGATACCGCTGTTGAAAATAGTCAGATGATGTGGCTTGTTATTGAGCCAAGACTTTTTGGTTGGTAGGCGGGTGTCTTACCAAACATACCACAGTGGCACACACTATTAAATACGTAGTGCATGCATTTATGTTTCTACACATGTCCTATGAAGTGTGAAAATATTTGAAAATCGATGGATAGTATAAGTATAGATATATTGAATGTCCTTAAATACCAAGCTGAAAAGGCTCTTCGACACCAGGAATTATTAACCACCTTAAATATGTTTATGAGATTGACGTTATTGCGCAGCAATTGAAATTGATTCTATACTAAGTTGTCTCTAGGCGCTAGCAAGTAAAATTCTTACAAAATGTAAAAAATTAATCACTGGATAAAATTAGTTAGTTGCGTTGTCGGTGAAGAAATGTCCGTTAAGGCCATAAAAAAGCCGAACGTTTTACTAGCATACTTACTCGTACTTCCTAGAAACTACAACATGGGACGAAAATTTGTTAATTTTATTTGCTAATGCAACAAGAATTGAGAATTTTATTCTAATAACAGAACCGGTTAACCGGTTATTTGAGAAATTTATAACCGAAAATCGGTTTCTAAAAAATTTAAATTTTTCGAATTATTCGGAGACCGATTTTTGAGCAAAGTCGCGCTATATTTAGCGCGTTTCAACTACCAAGAAGTCGCATTTCTCTCTTAGCGCTTTTCTATTTGAAATTTTGTAAGAAATAGAAAGTTACTAAATTCAAGAAATAGAAAGTTACTATGGAATTAAAATGCTTTATGCTTAGAAAATTACTTTATTCCTGATAGTATTTGTACAAAAATCAATAAAAATAATTTTTTTGAAACGCGTCTCAAATCAAATCAAGGCTTATAAGTTATTTTAAGTAAAATAGAAAAAAATTTATATTTTTATGAAAAAAACTACGAATTTTAAATATTTAATTACAATACTGCACATTGTTGTTATTATTAGATCCTTTAAAGATCACAAGGGGATCATAGGGAAAAAACAAATTCTTTATATCTACGCCTATTTAAAGCCAATGATCTCCACGTCATTCTATAGGGAGCAGCTTCTTTTTCAATCTGTTTTCTCTAGGAATAGGCTTGCCTTCCAATTTTATTGCTTCCCTGCGAGGCCAATATTGTTATGTCGTAATTTGGTTTCCTAAGGGTATGCCCAATTCATATCCTTCTCACAATTTCCTTTATTACAGGAACAGGATGTGATCTTGTTTCTAGGCAGAATATTTTCAAAATGCACCGTAGGTTTCAGCGGCTTATAAATGCCTGAATGGAGTTGACATCAATCACAATCGCATTCCATATCTCGCAACCATTCAAAAATAGATTTCACACACGACTTAAAGCTGTTAATTGTGGAGAACACCTTATAGCAATCAGTCAAAAAAAAGATTCGAACGTTGTGAGAATCTGCCGAGATAGTAAAAAGACTGGACATCTGCTATATTTCTGTTTCAGTATTCAAATATCGTTGTATTGTTAGCGTTGATTCGTATAACTTTGGTTTTGAAGATGATTATCTGCAAACCCACTTCTTTCATTGTACAATATCTGTGAGCCAGAAGATAGATGCCTTCTGCGTAATCCAGGTTTTTCAACTTTGTGTTAAGTCCCCAGCTTATACCACATTGCAACATGCAATCGTGGACAACGATAAACAGCAGTGGAGAAACAAAACAGTTTTGCCTAACACCAGCTTTGATAGGTATTTTCTTTATGTTACACCCACCTGAACCCAAAAACCAAGAAAATGTTTTTAATGTGTTGTTTTGCTCTAAATCGTTTTTTTGTTTTTAAGCAATCGTTTAAATTATAAAATATCTTTAAAAATATAGAAATTTTAATAAAATATTTTTTTTTACTATTTCAGTATATTTTTCAGTGGTTAAATATTGTTAACGCTTTTCACATCGCGTTTTGATTTCAAATAGTAACGTAAATTACAATTTAGCGCCTTTTTTGTAGAAGGTCTGCGCGTTTTGATTATAAAAAGTTGGCAACATTGATCAAAACATTCACGTTATGCCAAGTATTTACAATGAGATAAAGTAGATAAAGAAAGTTTAACTGAAACCGTTCCCTACACATGCAATAGTTTGTATTGACTGCCAAGTTTATTATTTTATTAATTGCCATAACATGCCATGAAGGAATATGGGGACTTCTCTCAGTCAGTGAACTGCACCCGATTCTATTTTTAAACTCATTGAAAGGAACCTACAGTTTAACGCCGGCTCCGAACGGCAAATGCATTTAGAGAAGTTTTCAATAGTAGTGATACTCATAACCAGTTACTAGCTAATGTTTATGAGGTGATACCGCTGTCGAAAAACGTTTTTCTTTTTTTAAGATGGTCTGGCCTGTTATTGAACCGACGAACTTCTGGTTGGTAGGCGGGTGTCTTACCTTACATACCACAGCGGTACTGCCAAGTTATTTAACCCAAATTTAGAAACTTCAACTCCAACCATTCTCAAGATATACAGAAATCATTATTTAATTTGTATGGGAGGTAACATGCCCACTTATTCGATCCGCCCACCTTTTAACTAATGGTTTGTACTATCTAAGATGTCATTTTGAGCAAATTCTGAGCCTTCCATTCTAATCGTTCTCTAGATATACAAATATCAATATTTACTTTGTACGGGAGGTGCTACTCTTACATATCTAATTCGGCCCAATTTTTGACTGATGATTTGTATTGACCACAAAGATATTTGGGCCAAATCTGTAGGCTCTTACTATTATCGTTTTAAAGATAGACATATAAATGAAAATTTAATATGGGCCCACGACAGTTGAACAATAGCTTTCAAGCTTTGAAAGCTTTCTACAAACAGAAGGTTTTTAAATATATTTTCTAACTCACACAAAGTTGAAATGCTGTAACAAATTTCGTTTTCAAGTTAAACGTATGCAATACAAAGGGGTTCACTCTAACGTCAATAACTTTCGAACCAATGAACCTACAAAAACCGCATATACATACATAAAAACTTTGGTATTGATTTTACCTTTCATTTAAGAGCTTACAAAATAAAATCAGTTGACGCATTTCAGAGAACATCAATTACAACGGATTTTATGGTCCTCTTTTACATATATAGTAGGGAGATCGGACGGATATTATTCAACCGTTTTTTTGGTTTTGTCGAAATCTTCATTTTTCGAATACCGAATAAACCGGTTAATTTAAATGAGTATAATTTTTATATGTTTGTATATTTTTTATTGAAAATATGCTCATCGTTTAACTACTTGTATAAATTTAATTATTTTTATATATATGACAACCTTGAATGTCCCACAGAGAACGTGAAAACCAAGGTAGATCGTAAAAGATATGCCCTCTTAGTAACAATAACCTTTTCTCATCTTCTGTAAATAAATATAGATTTTTATATATGGAGAAACTAGACTCATTGAAAGCCGACAAGCCCAGAAACGCCGGTTCCGAACGGCAGGTACATCAGTTAGTGAAGCTTTTCACTGCGTAAATAGCAGTAACCAGTCGCTAGTAAAGTTGTGAGATGATATCGCTGTTGTAAATTATCAGATGGTGTAGCCTGGGATTGAACCGACGACTTCTTGCTTGGAAGGTGGGTTCTTACTTAACATACCACAGTAACACATACACTATTAAATACGTGGTGTATAAATTTACATGCTGCTCGAAATCTAAACAAATTTTCTTGTCGAGGCAATTAAGGACTCGTATATTACTAATAGATTTATTCAAAGTAAAACATTTAATTTTTATTTTCTTAGGCACCTAAATTATAACTATAATAACAAACCTTTAATTCCACTCTGTACCAAGTAATACAACAAAAACGAAATTAACTCCTTGAGTAGCTGTTCGAAACTTAAGCATTTTTCAGTACTTTGTCTAATAAACTTTGTTTTTTATGGCCTCCATACACCGTTTTGACATAGTTTCTATGAGATTTGTTAGAATTATTGTTAGTATTGATTGCCAATTTAATTTTAAGCTCTCCATCAGATTCTGCTTATTTTTAAAACGACGTGGTCCAATTCTGCGCTTCAAGAATTAGGAACAATTTTATTTAGATAAAAGAACCGGTTATTTGATTTACTAATAACCAAAAACCGGTTTTTTAAAAAGTGCTGCTACCGAATTAATTGAAAACCGGTTTTGAAAAAAGTCGAATAATCGATCTCCCTAATATACGAGTATAGACTATCTAAAACCCGGCGTGCTTCGCTACCCCCGACTATGAGGTTATTTAGACCAAATACTGAAACTTTAGCTTTAACCGTTCTCAAGATGTATATAAATCAATATGTATGTATGGGAGGTACCACGATCACTTGTCAATTCCGCGCACTTTTCTCCTAATGTTTTGTCTTGACTATAAATCTATTTGGGCCAAATTTACAAAATCTTTCTGTTACCATTTTGAAGATATCGACTAATAATTATACGCTTTGTATGTCCGTCCTTCCAGACATACAGATACATAACATAGACATACAGCATAAATTTCAAGAAAATCGGCTCAGCTTTATATAAGGCACAAATAAGCATACATACAGAAACATATTTATTATTATATATGTATACATTAACTCACACAAGGTTCAAATGCTGTAATAAATTGATTTTTCCAGTATAACTTATGCAATACAAAGGGGTTCACTCTAACGTCAAAAACTCGAAAACCAATGGACCCACAAAAACCGCATATACATATATAAAAACCTTGGTATGAATTGATTGCGCATTTCAGGGAACATCAATTACACCAATTAATAGTCCTCTTTTATATATATAACAATCTCAAACATTCACTTTCACAGAGTATTTAACTTTATTGTTCTGCATAAACTTAAGCGTGGATCATACGATTGCCGCAATGTATCAATAGGTAATAATGCGGCAACAAAAATATCAAAAATGCGTCAATATTTATTGTATTCTTGTTCGACAATCAACTTTTTCCTCAAAATAAAGTGGGATAATTATGATTGTTTACGATAATAAAGAGTAATTGAAATTGTGTTATAATTGTGCATATGCGACAATCGTGTGATTCTAGCTTTACACTTCAGTGTTTATTCGCCACTTCGATGCAGCATTTTGTTTAAAAAGTAAAATATTATTTTTAACTATTTTAGAACTACCATGCTAAAGTTAAGTTAATTTTGACTAAAAATAAAACAAATTTAGTTTATGGCCTGTTAAGATTAACAGGCATCATCTATTATGTGTATATATGTATGTATGTATGTATGTATGTATGTACTACATGTACTTAACACAATCGCTGCAGAAAGTGGTATGATGATAATAAATGTTTTAAAAATAAGCCTAGACACTAGACTAGACGATAGTACCACATTTTAAGTAAATAAACTAAACCTTATTCACATTCAGAATAGAAAATGGATTTAAATTAAAATGAAAATGGATTAAAAATGTTATCATTCTTTATACACGTGTGTAGCTTAGTTAAAAATAATGACTGTTAGTTAGTAAAGTGGTGTGACTGAATATTTAAAAAATAACATAGAAACTGACTGACTGAAAAGATTTAAAAGCAAAAAGCTTATCATGTTCAATACTCTATGCATTTATGGAGAAAAACAAAAAAAATTATCTTAAATTTGTGAAACGTGTTATAGGGAAAAACACGCTAAATTCGACAATAAATGTCGGAGACGATGAAACGCTGACAGACAGACGTGCTAATATTGTCATTATTAAGGGCTTATGAAATTTATATTTAAATTCGATATAAAAATAAGACAAATTACATATTTTTATCAAAATGCTTTCATTTTAAGATTAACAAACAGCATCTGTTATGTATGTATATACTGGGAAATAAAACATACATATGTATGTATGTATATGCATAGTATACAAACATATTTAATATGATATTTTATATTATTCGGGTGTAATCTAAGAACTATGGTTGTAAAATATATATGATTCTTGGATGGAAAGTAAAATGGTTTAAAACCTCAGACATTTAAAGAAAAAATCTCATTCGCTTTCAACAGACAATGAATTGAGAGTAGTTAGTAGTGGATAAAACTTAAAAATAAAAAAATTAAAAAATTAAAAAAAAAATTAAATACATATTAAAATTAATTTTAAATCAGACAACATGACAAAAAAGCTTACTGTAGTGGCTACCGTTGATGAGGCCTTGGAAAAGACTCGTATGTTTTAACTAAAATTAAAAAAAATTGTTATAACACTAAATCAATTGCAATTATTGCAGATTTTGGAAAATTCAATATACAACTCATCATATTCTCCGGTGCGGTATTGACCAATGTGATTTTGGAATCGGTTGGCGTAAGTTTTGCTCTTCCCGTACTCGCCTGTGATTTGGATATTTCGTATCAGGAGCAAGGCATCTTGTCTGCTGTTTGTTTTATGGGTATTATCGTTAGCTCACATTTGTGGGGATTCTTAGCTGATACGAGAGGTCGCAAAAATACTATGAAACCAACTTTGCTTTTAGCCTTTGTGGTTACCCTTGTATCAAGCTTCTCTTATAATTTCTTAATGATGACAATTTTAAGATTTTTAAATGGTATACTGTAAGTGAATGGAACTTAAGTAAATCGAAAAGTATTGGTTTGTATTTAAAATCGAATATTTTCTCATTTTAGAGTATCAGCTGGTTCTGCTACTATTTTTGCCTATTTGGGTGAATTTCATTCTCAAAAGAATCGTGACAGAGCCATACTTTGTGGCGGTTTAATAAGTGGTGTTGGCACAATACTATTTCCAATGATTGCATGGCTATTCATCAATCAAGAATGGGAATTTGAAATACCATTTTTGGGTATTGTTTACAAACCATGGCGTTTATACTTTATAATCTGCGGTCTTCCCGGCCTTATTTGTTACTTAGTTTTGTCATATTTACCCGAAAGTCCTAAATATTTGTTAAGTACAAACAGACCAGAAGAAGCTTTGGAAGTTTTAAAAACTATACATCGCAAAAACACTCAAGGCAATAAAAATCTTAAAGATGATTGTTTTACGGTAAATATTAAAAATTACTACATTGCTATTTATTTCCCTTTTTTTTATTAACTATTCTTTCAATATATTACAGATCACAACTTTAATAACCGATTCAGATACACCCATCAAAAAGAAAGATGTTAATGATCCAAAATCTGTTACATCTATACTACGCTTAATATGGGATCAAACAGCTCCATTGTTTATGGGAAAACATATTCGTAAAACTTTGTTGGCTGCCATTATACAATTTATTATATTCTTCTCAGCTCATGGTGTATATATGTGGTTTCCTTATATACTCAATAACACCATGTTGTATACACAAAATTATGATGAGCCTTTATGCCTCTGTGATATTTTAACATTCACGCAATCTTCGAATTTCACCATTGAAAATAGCGTACAAGATTTTCAGGTAAGAATAATTTGATAGTATTCATTTGTGATATGACAATCGTTTTCATTTTTTTTTAAATCGGACAAGTGCATTTTTTTTAGTTTGAGACATTTATAGGTTTGCATTTTGTTAAATCTTAAAATAGTGTTAATTCTTAATATAATCATTTTCAATATTCTGTGGTCCTACTTTTTTTCTAATATTTCTTAACGACTTTCTTCTTCTCACTTCTAATCCTATCTACTCTTTTGCGGATGACAGCAACATTTTTCACTCATATTCTCTTGATCGTAGACCGAGCCTTTTGGAGGTTGGGGCGAGAAGGATGAATATGAACGACATACTCACAAGTGACCTGGTGAAAATCTCTGAGTGGGGTTGTGCGAACAGGGTCTCTTTTAATGCACGCAAGACTTAATGTTGCTTTTTTAACACACACGTGGTGGTGTGTTGTTATCTGTGTCAATGAGTAATGTGTATATTGGGGAATCAAATGCTCTTGATGTTCTGGGATGAGAATTTACTGTGAAGTTCTTTGGAATGATCACATATTTCAAGTGCCTTGGTTTTTAAAAACGGTGCAAGAAATACTTCACTTCATCTGATCTCCTTAATATCTACAAGACCTATATCCGATCCAAAATGGAATACAACTCTCATGTATGGGCCGGTGCTCCAAAGTCTATTTTGGAGCTTCTCGACCGCGTACAGGAGAGGGTGAAGATGCTCATCAATAACGGTAGTGTAGCCAACTCTATCTTTTCATTGGAGCACCGTCGCAATGTGGCGAGTGTTTCATTGTTCTATCGGTGTTATAACTGAATGTATTCTAACGATATTAAGGAATTAATTCCTAAAAATCATATATTTTTTCGTATTACTCGTATTTCTCGTAGAGCGCATCCCTTTTTAGTTGATTGTCCAGTAAATTGTACAACGCATTATAGGAAGAATTCGTTCTTTGGTCGCACTGTTCGGTTGTGGAATAATCTTCAAGCGAAAGTATTTCCTGCCACTTACGACATGAGTAAATTTAAATCTAACGTCCATAAACACTACTCTCTCTGTCCTTCTTCCCATAACCTATTTTCCTAGTACCAGCACACTGCACTGCATGAGTAGAGGCCATCCCCTGGATGCCGGTCTTTTATAAAAAAAGGGTATACAAGTAGTAATTTTAGCGTATTTTTGTAATGCGAATGAACTCAACGGATTCATCTGACTTAGAAAAGAGTTCAAAGAGTCACAAAGAAGGCGTTAATCGATTCTTACCCTTTGTGCTTTCTCAAACGTGTTCAATCATACAGTGCTTAGTAATTCCAACCGTAGGATAATATAGGAGAGAGTGGCAGCCTCGCTAAATCAAGTCATACTTAAGAGCACATAGCAACCCGTGGTGATACCACATGAAGCGTAGCACGTGTCCGGACTAACCGTCCCTCATGATCAACCATAGTCTCCGAACAGAAGCACAATCCTGTGTATTAATTCGGAAACCAGCTCGACAGCCTAACGAACTTAACCTGATGACAAGGATCGATAGCTCCGATAAGCCATCGTAATGTCTACGCCGGGGCAGAGATGAACACTGGCAGATGAAGTAGACTACACTTTAATTCTCTTCAATCGATCCCCAACCTCGACAGAAGTCATTCGCACGTAAGGGCATCCTACAGCAGTCTATGTGGCGGAGAGGCAATCTGAGGTTAAGCATCTCCGAAAAAATTACACTGCCATCCCTGTTTCCAAGTTAAGAGCCATCGGTAGGCTCAGAGGCCCAATCATTCCTAAAGTTCAGTTGCACATGAGACATAGTTAATATTACCCAGGAACCGCCCCGAGAATTTAATATCCCAGCGTTACAGGGTGTTAGTCTCACCACTACAAATTTAGTCTGTTGCCTGATGAATATTCGAGATGGAAACCATCCAAACATAACATAAAGGGCATTGTATGGGTGGTAAGTAGTCTTGATCCTTTTCTAAGCAATAGTATACCAGAGCATTATGGATATTCTACAATTGATGATATTGGAACCATTTCAATTTCGCCTTTTTCAAATTATATTGTCTCAATACATTAATACATTTTAAATAATCGTTTGTATATTTCAAATCAAAATCTAGTAACAGTCGTACAGATTCTCAAAGGCCTCGACTGAATTTGCAGACGCCAATTTGTAGAAATATAAAAAAAGGATTTTGTAAACTAATCAAAAAATTCCATGTTCAAAAGCAAGTTGTATTATAAATATACATATACTAGCTAAAACCCGGCAAGCTTCGCTACCTCCATTCTAATTATCTTAAATGCTATCTTAGTTAAATTTTTTACCCTTTTCCCCATGTTGTCACCTTCCGCTCAAAATCCAATCATTTGTTCCTTCCAGAAAGACTCTGTAGGTTCTGCTTTTTAGCTGTATACAGTCTTCAAATAAGCACACATTCATTTTTATATAGTGTACGTATATAGATAGCTTTTATCCAGTATGATTTCTGTAATTCCTGCTTTTTGGCTGATATGTATAGATAACGAAGTATTAATAAATGTCGTTCTCCATATGCAATACAAAATCCAATATTTGACTGATAATGTGTATTGCTCACGAGGCTGTTTGAACCTAATTTAGAAACTTTTACTATTGCCGTTCTCAAGATATACTAAAAGTAATATTTAATTGATATGGGAAGTACTACGCCCACTTTTCCAATGCCGCCAATTTTTTGCCTGATGATTTGTATTGACTATGATATAAAGAAATCAGCTTTTAGTTTTATGAAGGTACCACACCCACCTGCCGATTCCACGCCCACCTGCCAAATCAATATTTAGTTTATATGGGAGCTACCACGCCCACTTGTCCAATTCCGCCCATTTTTTGCCTTATGATCTTTATTGACTATGAAGTCATGTAGACAAAGTTCAGAAGCTTTTGTTTTAACCGTTCTCAAGATATACAGAAATCAATATTTAGTTTGTATGGGAGGTACCAGGCTCACTTGTCGAGGCTCTTTTTTTGCATACATATGTATGTAAGCATACATTGGAAATATTTGTGTAAAAGTTTTTTTTTAATTTCTTGTATATTTTTCAGGACGATACTACTTGCACAACAAAATTGGAAATTTCAACTTATAAACACACTATCATAATGGAGTTGATATATTTTTCGCTTATTTTATGCATTATTTTCGCCAATAAAAAATTTAAACGTGCAACAATCTTATGTAAGTTATCTACTCCATTCTAATTATTTTTACTACATACATACGTACGTATGTATATATCGCACTTGTACTGTTAAAGTGAATCAACTCAAAATTGTTTCTTTATTATGAAATTTTATCACTAAAACGGGTAACAAGTGTATTTTTTGTCCTTTTTCTTTTTTGCGAAATAATAGAGAAAGTAAAGCTTTCTTGCAAAAAGCGAAAATAGACAAAAATAAAAATGTAAAAAATATTTCGTTTACATGCTTTATTTAAAAAAATATATTTCTTTTATTTGTACAGTTGTTATTCTGGCAGTCACCGGTGTTTCAGGCATTCTAAGCTTAATAGTCAATATACCTTTAATAGCAATTTATCTGGTTATTATTTTGCTATGTTGCGGAGTAGGAATTAATGTTATGAACGCAATGGTGGTTGATATTTATCCTACAAATTTAAGGTTTGTATAGATTAATTTCTTTAAATTTAAACATATTTTATCTCATAAGATGAAATTAAGGATTTTTTTATTACGTGGTCAAGCGCTTCTTATCTTTAAATTTAAATAACACAAAATGTGTGTGAGATATCATCGAAGTTTTTGTAATCGTTTGTAAGTTTTACGTCCGACACGCCTTCGCTGGGTAAGGCACATCTAAAATGTATATCAAATTCAACTATCATGGTATTTATCTACAGCATTAGTTTACAAAATTACCGATTTTGAAAACATATCGATAAAAAGACACTGGAGAGTGGCTGGCGGCTATAACGGTCCATTTCTCTTTAAGAACGATATTGGCCAAACCATCGCCGTCAACGGCAAGTGCTGTAGATAGGTGATTACTAACATATGTAACTCTTGCCACCCAGCGAAGCCGCGTCAGAGACTTGTACGATGTTATATTTAATACGTAATGGATTCAATAATAATCAAACGCATTTAACATTTGGATATGTAATATCTCACACGCGCTTAATAAAAGACTCTCTTTATAAGCTTTAGTTTGAGATCTTTTTCTATTTTTGTTTTAATGCCATAGAATTTTTGAGCAGAAAAACTTTACAGTTATATTTTCAATGTTAACTAACTGAATAAATACAAAGTAATTAAAGCTGATTCAGGCAAAGTTCCCGAAAAGAACTTAATAATTATTATTAACTATTATATAATTATTATATAATTATTATTATATATATATAAAGTGTGTTTAAAGTCTATAGACGGCTAAGCGGCTGAACCGATTTTCTTGAAATTTTCATATAGGCTACATTTTTTTTCGATAGGGTCAGGGAGAGAGGTACCCCCGATACAAACCAAATATTAACAATCCTATATCTAAAGATCCAAAGAACTATATAGGTCGGATATAACCAGGGGGAAAGGTATACCCCATACGAAGCAAATTTTGATAATTTTATATCTAACTATTACAGCGACAGTCTTTAAATTTTGTTCCAATCACTTTTCTATGAAATTATTTTACTGGAATAAATGTAGAGCAGTTATAATCAGGGAGAGAGGTTCTCCCCACATAAAGCAAATATTATTTTCGAATGCAATTACACTGATTGCGATAAAATTTTATCCCAACTCCTTCATAAAAAAAACAAAAAGAAAATATCTGGACGGGATAGAATTGGTTGGAAAATTAATTCCATAGAAAGCAAACATTAATTGTGTAATATCTTCAGAACTGTTACAGCGAGAGCCTTACGTATTGTCCCAATCACTTTCTTATGAAATTGATTTAGTTAAAAAAATTTAGGGCTGTTAAGTTCAGAGGGAGTGGTGGTCTCCATACCAAGCAATTATTAATAAAGGAATAACTGAAGAACTAAGATAGGGGTAGCGAAGCTCGCCGGGTTTTGCTAGTATGTAAATAAAAATGAATTGTGACGTTTAAAAGTTGAACACGACAGGACCAATTTTGATATTTTCTTCTGCGATTTTGATCGTAATTGCTACTCAAAGGTTTAGGAAAAAAGAAAATCGAAAAATCTCTGCTCCTGTTAACGATATTTGAATAAATTTGGTACGCCGATTGGCTGTAATCACACGAGAACAATTTTTAGTCGTACAATTTTTGTTCTTTTCAAATCAACAAGGGATGAATATTAGTTTGGCATGAAACGTATACGTATACACAGCTTTGTATGGATTAGTGTATTTGAATACATTTGATGTTTGGCTTTTAAAGTGTACACAAGTAAACGAATAATTGTAGAACAAACGCAAATATGGTGGAAATAAATAATGAAACACTGGCAATTATTTGATGTGGAATTTGAAGTGCGTTCAATTTGGAAGCTGCTGCACGACTGCTAGAGGAAGATTCAGAAAGCAGACTCAGATCTTGTTGGGTTAATTCATGGCGGGAATTTCGTGATTCTAATGGTACATCCTGTTTCTCCTAAAGGAATACAATTTGTATGACGATGCAAAAGCATATATTTCGTTCATACGAATGGACCAAGAGTGTTTTTCAAAAATATTTAATGGTCTGATACATCTAATCTTAGCTACAGGGGAAACATTGAAGAAAGTTTAGAAAATAGCAAATTATCTGCATCCCCCATCTTGTTTGTTCGTGTAAACTGTCTCAAATGCAATTAACAACTAAATGAACTCTGTTGAAAAAAAAGTTGTCATCCCCGATTTTTAAAAATGTGCATATATTAGTTTTGTGCTTTACGTCACCAAAAAGCCATTCCCTTCACCACTCTTGCCTATAAACTATCATATTATGACAGCATAACTGTTCTCGTGTGATTACAGCCATTCAGTGCACATATTCTAAGTTCTGCAGCAAATATGATCGGGATTGAATAAGTATCCTCCTATACAAAGTAAATAATGATTTTTGTATATCTTGAGAACGGTTAAAGTGGAAGTTTCTGAATTTGGTTTTAAAGTGGTTAGAATTGGATAATTGGGCGTGGCAGTTCCTATACATAGTAACTATTCATTTTTTTATACTATATCTTGAGAACAGTAACAATACGTTTCTATTAGAAACTTTCTAAATTTGGTTTAAATAACTTCTTGGTTATGACACATCATCATCATGTGTGGAGAATGGTAACAGTTAAAGAATCGTTATGCATCCACATCAGCCAAAGAGCTTGAGAGATTGGTTAAGCGAGTATTGCACAAGCAGACTGGGTAAAAGCTATTTATACATACATATACATATTGTTTTCTATGAGAAATGCGTTTTATAGGTACACAAAACAAGGGCTCACAGCAACGCGGAAAAGAGTACTCTAGTATAAGTGTATTTTGAATCCCTTATTCTTCTTTTAATTTAAAAATATTAATTTTCAAACCATTTCGTTCCTAATAAGTTATTTAACCTTTTGATTAAAGGCCAAGAATCTAGCTTTAACAAATTTTATAGAATATATACGGTTACTATAAATTTTAATTCGATAAATTGCCTTTAAAATAAATTCTTTGAATATTTAAGCTTAAATTAATTGTTACAATTAAGTTCTGTTTGCCTCGGAAAATTTACTCGATTTCAATTTCACTCGATTTCGTTTTACAGAACATACCAAATAAGCTGAACTTTAATTTAAAGCTAAAACTATAAATTAGTAAACTTGCCCGCCAAGTTAATTTGATACATAGATAGATAGAATAGGCATCAGATCAAAAAATATTTCTTATACAAGTATTTCGTATAAACATTTTCTAATATTATTTTCAATCCATATTGTATTTTTAGAGCCATGGCTGTTTGCATCTCTTTAATGCTGGGACGTATTGGTAGTGTAACAGGAAGTAATGTATTGGGTGCTTTAATAGAAACTCATTGTAAAGCTGCTCTTTATACCTCATCAAGTGCTTTAATATTGGCTGGTTGTTTAGGTTTTCTAATGCCTAAATCCGAAACAAATGACAATGAAAATATTAGTAAAAGTGAAGATATTTAATTTTATGTATTAAAAATATATACATATTTTATTTGTAAGTAAATTTAGAAACTAAGCTCATAAAGAATCATCAAAATGCAATGTTAATTTATTATTATCATTCTTTATTAGTATTAAAACTATTTTATATTCACATACATATACTATATATAAATATACATACAAATTGTTCCTAACAGAAAATACCTCTTTCGTTCTAAATACATTCATATTATTTTCACTTCAGATAAAGGGCAGTCAAATTTGAGGTTAGGAAATAAATTGGCTTCAAAACAAATTTTTTTTTATTCAGTTTTATTCAAACCAATATAAAATAAAAATAAGGGAATTTGTAATGGAATATGATGTCGTGCTAATGTCCACCTCTAGCACGTCGGCAGACGTCCGATTTTTCACAAAATTTTGAACCACATTTTGCAACAAAATCAGCATATAGGATGGGGATTGATGCAGCCTATAGAAGATGTGCGCTCACGGTCGGCTCTGCCTTCCACACAGTTACCGCGGACACGGCTTTGACCATTGCGGAACTGATATCACTGCAGTGAGTTGCGGATGTTGAAAGGAAGAAGCATGTTGCGAAAAGAACGGCGTCATCGAACACGGTCCAATTGTAGGACAGCGCTATAGAAAGATGGCAACATGATTGGAATACCTCCTTGAGGGAAATTTGGACTCTCAGGCTCATACCAAATGTGATTGATTGGTAGGAAGTTGACACGGGCAGGTAAATTTTTATCTGACTCAGTTGTTAAGTGGTCATGGATGCTTTAGGGCATACCTTTTGAAAAATGGGCACGATGACGATGATGTGTGCCCGAATTGTCCGAATGTTACCGAAACCCCAGGTTACATTTTCTTTGACTGCCCACGTTATGAGGATCAAAGGCGTTCCCTGGCAACGGCGATTCGATCCCGGATTGTGCCAGATTAGATTGTTGGAATGATGTGGACTTCAGCTAGGAATTGCGACGTGGTGTGTGAAAGAGAAAGCATCATAGGCTGAATGAACACTCCTCTGAAGTAACACTTGTTTGTGGTCCCGGGGAAAGAAATGGATGGAAGAATTACGGTCGCGAATTGTGCTTATTGTTTGATTCTCTAGCCGTAGCTCGTATAGCTAGAAGAAAACTATAATGTACTTAACAAACTTTTCGTGCATTTGCGTTCAGGTTCATCTTACGTTTTGAACGAACCCAATCGCACTTTACGTGCATAAATAGCTGTATGTATGTTATATGTAAAACAATAACAAAAGAAACACCTTGGACAAAAGATGCTCTTCCTTTTATTCGTCACTGAAATAGCGACGATTAAACATGATCCTTTATCACTGCTCCTGTTAAAGGTATTTGAATAAGATCTGGCACGTCGATCCAATACACATATTCTAAGTTGTGCAGCAAATATAAACGGGTTTGGATAAAAGCCTCTAATACAAAATAAATATTAATTTTTTTATATCTTGAGAACGGTTGAGAACGAAGTTTTTGAATTTGGTAAAAATGACTTTATAATTAATACAAATCAGCAGCTAGCATAATAATCGGATATGTGTGCATGGTACGTACCTACCATACAAATAAATATTGCATTTTTTTATTGTATAATTTGGTCTAAAATGGGAGGAATTGGATAAGTAAGCGTGGCATAATAATAAGTTGTTGTGTTTTATTGAGAAAGTATACAAATTGCTGTCAACTTCTGAACATACCTAGACTTCCGGGCAAAGCCGGATGGTTAAAGCTAGTTTTTAATAAAAAAAATCATCCAGCTGACCACGAATAACGCTAATTACCCATTCAATTCAATCCTCAGATAGCAATTGTCATGTTCTCACTACTCAAAAAGTACATTATAGCCACCAAAAAGTTGATTAAGTATTTCACAGATTTTCGTTAAGTTTTTGACAGTAGCTTAAGTAAGCAAAAGCATATTATAGTTGAGTCGTTTAGAAGTTTTGATACTGATACTTAGAATCCGTTATAAGTGTTGTACGCTATATTTATTCTTAATTTTTATTTTCAGATTCTAATTACATTCGGGTTAGTTAATATAGAACTTTACACGAAGGAACAACGTGTTCTTATTATTACAACATTTTTTTTAAATGGCAAAAGTTTGCAAGATGTAATTAGGAAATTTAGAACAAAATTCAGTAGAGATTATGTTTCAACAAATCGTGCCACCAAGCTGATGGTTGAGAAATTTGAAGAAACTGGATGCGTTCATGATAACAGAAATAGAATTTATCAACGCAGTGGTCGTCCAACCGAGAATATAGCAGCTGTGAGCAGAAGTGTTGAAGAAGATCCAAAAACATCCATTCGTTAACGTTCGCAGCAATTAAACATCAAACGATCCACATTATTCAACATTTTGCATTGTGATCTCCACTGAAAGGCTTATAAGATCCAGTTAACCTAAGAATTAAAACCAGCTGACCACCCATTACGTCGGCAACTCGTTTCTTGGTTCATCGAAAAACAAGAAGAAAATTAAAATTTTTTAACAAAATAATCATCACCGACGAAACCCATTTCCAGCTCAATGAGCTAACATTACATCTAGAAAAAGGTACGGTTTGGTGTGGTTTGTGGTCCGGAGGAATCATCGAACAACATTTTTTGAAAACGAAAATGGAAATGCAATTACGGTCAATGGAAATCGCTACAGGGAGATGATCCGAAGCGGAAGAATGATGATTTAGGCGTAGAGAATATGTGGTTTCAGCAGGTTGGTGCCACTTGTCACACAGCAAGAGAAACAATGGACCTGTTGAAAGAAAAGTTCGAAAAGTGCATTATTTCTCGAAGAAGAGGAGTAAATTGGCCACCAAGACACCTTTAGATTTTTTTGAGGGGTTTTTGAAATCGAAAGTGTACAGCAATAATTCCACAACAACTCAAGAACTTAAAACCATCATTATCGAGCAGATATCAACCAATGACAACAGTTTATTGAAAAACGTTCATTTTTAACCGAAACCTATTTGTATTAAACTGAAATAAAAATATTTTTAATATCTGCGAAAATTATTTTTTTCCTTTTTTTTGTTTAAATTAAAATGATATATTTTGGACACCCTTTACATCTTACCATATTTTATTATAATTCTTAAATAAATAAAAAATATTTAAGAGCAATTCACCCCAGTTTGTAAGGAAATCAGTTTTAGTTAACTTGTGTATTACTAAGCAATCAATTCGAAGTCTGAAGGTACGGTCACATTTGGAAAATATTTGACGAAAAAAACTTAACCACTATTTTGTAAAAATATTTGTTTTTTTATAACAAATTTTTCCAAATTAACTATGTATTAAAAAATCTAAACATTTTTTAATATTATTCTGGTATGTTCTGTAAACCGAAATCGAGGGAAATTGATTGTGACCATGTTATCATTGCAATGTTCGCATGACAACATTTTTTCTCATTTACTCTCTCATTCATAATTCCATTATGAGCTTAATTACATAAATTATCATAAAAATTTTTTAGAGAAAATTACCGAAATTATAAGTAACTAGAGCAACCATTCCCGCATTGCTGGAAGCATTTGTGTGCAATGTATTCCCCATAAGAAAAATTTAAAGGACCAAGTTCAAAAACTGCCATTTAATCGTTGTCTAATAGATCTACCAAAATCAATACTTTCCTTGCATGGAAGGTCTCACACCCACTTATTCAATTTTGCCCATATTTCAACTGATGATTGATGTATTACCTACGAATTTATTTAAATTAAATTCAGAACCTTGCACTATTGCCGTCCACGACGTTGTTTGCACCAATTTAAGAAACTTCTACTATTACTATTTATGGGGGATGCCGCTCCCACCTATCCAACTCCGCCCACTTTTTGACCGATGATTTGTTTTGACCACTAAATTGTTTGGCCCAATTTTAAAAATATTATCTAACTCACACAAAGTTTAAATGCTGTAACAAACTTCGTTTTCAAGTAAAACTTATGCAATACAAAGGGGTTCACTCCAACGTCAATAACTCTTGAACCAATGGACATATTAAAACCGCATATACATAAAAACCTTGGTATTGACTTACGGTTGGCGCATTTCAGAGAACATCAATTACAACGCATTTTATAGTCCTTTTATATATATATATCCTTTTATATATATATATATATATATATATATATATATATATATATATATATATATATATATATATATATATAGATAGATTATATATATAGATAGATAGATAGATTATATATCTGTTACCCTGTGCATTACTTCAAAATCAGTGAGGTCATATACGATTGGCGTACCTTTTAGCTCTTAATCAAAATGTTTTTATTACAGATTTAACATTGCAAATTTATTTAATTGATCTGCCTAAAGTATACTGTCAGGAACAAACAAGACAATGGCCGCTCGCTTCATTGATTCCATTTACACGCAGCTTAAAAGTGCCGTGCGAACGTGATAATACAAATAAGTAATACAACTGGAGAGCGAAGTAATCCGAAGTCTTGTATGAACATAGCATTATTGCAAAGTAATCCGAACTCGCGTGTGAACGCATCATAACTTTTAAATTCATATTATGCTACGTTCGCACGATACCGTTTTTTCGTCATTCGCTCTCTCATTAATGATAGAACCTCTGATTATGAGCTTAATTACATATTTTTTCATACAAAATTTTAAAAGAGAATCACGCAAATTGTAAATAATTCCATTTCTATTACCCTGTGCATTACTTCATTCTCAATGTCATCTCTAATTTTTACAAAATTTAAATCATTTGAGATTAATTTTAATTAAAATGTTTTTTATTGACCTTCCTAAAGTATGCTGCCAAGCACGATAAATGAAAGAATAAAAAGTAAAACAAAACAATAGCCGGTCAATGAATTGATTTCATAAGCCAACAGCTAAAAAGGTGCCGTGCGAACGGGAGAATCTAAACAAGTACTACAAAGAATGAAGTAATCCGAAGTCTCGTTTGAATATAGCATTAAGTGCTACGAGTATTATATTTCTAAATAAAACCATAGTCAATACAAGAACCGTAGTTGTGTTCTATGATTTAAAAGTATAACAATTAAGGTAAATATATTGAATGTGTTTAATCGATAACTTACTTTTATTACAAAATTGTATACCAATATCGCATATATTTATATCGTATACGATATCAATAAAATGGTTTATGTCTTCGATCATCCGGATGAAAACACTGAATAATAAATTTAACATAAGATCGCGCTATCATCAGCAGACGTTGCTAACTTCAATAGAAATAATTTATTAAACACAATGCTGGCAAGCAAAATGAATGTAGCAAGCAAACAAAACATAGAGTATATCGTAATACGATATCAATAAAAAGGTTTTTCGCTTGGATTAAATCTTAATAATCATCATTATATTACATTTTCGGTTTTAATACAAATATTTTTATTTATTATTTGATGCATATAAAATAAAAATATGTTTTCATGTGTTTATATGTTTATATATATGTCCATGATCCAATTATAAGGTCGTCCAAACTGTACAACAATAAAACAACACAAAAAATAACAGGAATTTTGTTGCTATGTTTTCTTCCTTAATTGTCAAGAACAGCTTTCACAAATGTTCTTCATCAGAGTAAAAACGATAAAGCATACTAAAAATGTAAACAAAAACACACAAATATAAACAAAACATCGAAAAATGTTAACAAATTTTGACAACTGCGGAAAATATTTATATTCAATCATATGGGTAATTTGGACGACCTTATAAATGGGCCTTGACCTACCTGAATACAACAATGGAGAATTTTGTTGAAACAATTTTGAAAAAAGAATTAATTTCTCCTTTCTTTACTGTTTTTAGAAATAATATCGAAATAAAAATTGTTTATTTTCTAAAAAAAATTAGGCATACATAGGTAAGAGTGTACCATACGTTAGCCTTGACATTTAAAGAAGATTTCACAGATTTTCGTAATAGAAGCTAATTTTATTAAAATAAAAATATTATTCAGACTTATTTAGCCAGCTTCTATTGTAGCAACAACTAAAAAGTTTTATGCATATACATACATATGTATGTATGTATGTATATACATATGTATGTATGTATGTATATACATATGTATATACACAACTACAGTAACCCTTCCCGCGTTGCTGGAAGCATAGCTGCCAGATTTGACGATTTATTGTCATTTTGACGATTTTTTAACAAAATTTTGACAAAATGACGATTGACGTTTTTTGTCTCCAAAATTACGATTACGAATACAAATGGAAAATTTGCAGCTCTAAAATTATTAATAACTCCTTGTAGTTGAGGCAACTAGCTTACTTTTTATTATTTACGATTGCGTTCAATGTTAACATAGATAAAGAAATATGCGCATGAGTTTTTTAAGCTAAAAACTGTGTTTTTGGTATGATTTATTCAATTACTGTGACTTCATACCAAAAATTTCAACTACACAAAAAAGTAACGACTGTTTATATATAAAAAAAAATAGTAAAAAGAATTGAAGCAGTTAAAAAATAAAAAAATAGCTTTAAAGCTTTTATAAAGCTAAAATTAAAATATATGGAGAAGTCACTTCATTGCAAACAGGCCTTGCAAGTCTTGCAGACGTAGCAAACCTAGCATATCTCCAACATTTTGCTACGTCACAACAACAAATTGCATGAAAGTGGCATTTTCTAAACTTTTGTTTATTTGTTGCACAAAAAAGCAAAAAGTTTGCTGTACTAAACAGCCATGTTTTTTATTTTGTTCATATACCCAAAACACTTAAACCTGTTTTTACACGGTAGACAAATTCCAAACGATAGCGTGTAAAGACTGGACTGGGTGCAAAATAAACAATATATTGAAATTTTTTTTACAAAATTTTCCAAAAATATTTATTATTTATCTGTTTTAATACTTTTAATTTGCTAAAGGTTCCATAAAAAAAACTCACTCTTTGTTGTTGAAATTCAGAGCATATGTAGTATATTGCAAATTTACAACAAAGTGTGATTTTCGCTATAAAAAAATAAAAATAAATAAAATTAAAGTAATTTTGTCGTTTAGTATTATTAAGGTACTATTAGATACACTTGTTTTGAATATAATATAATATTGAGTTAATACAATGTTTTGACATTACTATCTAATAAAATTCTAAAAGTGAAGTTAATCGATTTGGCAAATAAGGTATCCATTCTTAAACAGCTATAAGAACGCATTAAAAATGTCTTATTTTTATATGTATGTATGTATTTTGCTCGTTTTTTATATGATTTCTCTATTTTTTTTTCGATTTTCTGAAACTGAAATGACGATATTTTTAAGAATTATCGGAAAATTGACGATTTTCTGCAAATTTCATCTGGCAGCCCTGGCTGGGAGTCTTTGTGTTGTATACTTACCTATAAAATATATTTCTCATAAGAAAATTTTAAAGGAATGCACACATTTTATATAGGAAAAGCACACTATTACAACTTATTTTTATTATTTGTAGAAAGATAACGAAGCTTTAACTGTTACCGTTCTCCGCACATGCAAAATTCCACATTTAGTATGAATATGAGTTACTACGTCTACTTATCCAATCTCGTCCAGTTATTGATTGATTGATGATATGTCCTGTCCAATAAGTTATTTAGACTAAGTTTAAAAACTCAAAAAATTTAAAAATTAATAAAGGGTCCGCCAAATAAAATTTTTTTTTTAAATGCTATAAAAAAAACTACTGAATATTTTCTCAAATTTCTTTTTTTATTTGAAAGTACAATCCTTCCGGTTAATAATGGAAAATAATTTTATTGAAATGGCTGCCTCGGCTGGCCATGCAGTAGCCTACACGATCGGTCCAATTCTTAAGCACATAATCGATTGTGTGCAGCTGTATTTCACCAATGGCTTCACGAATATTTTCCTTTAAAGCGTCAATTGTCTCTGGCTTCTCTTTGACGGCACCCCACAAATAATAGTCCAACGGTGTTAAATCGCAGCTCCGAGGTGGCCAAACGACAACAGCTCTCCGGCTGATAATGCGATCTTCAAAAACAGAGCACAAATCATCGAGTGTAACTTCGGTTGTGTGGCACGAAGCGCTGTCCTGTTGAAACCAAATGTTGCTAATATCCTCTTCTTCAATTTTTGTGAACAAAAATTCGTTCAACATGGCCCGATAACGATCGCTATTGACTGTAACGGCCACTCCTTGCTCATTTTCGAAGAAAAATGGCAAAATTATGCCTGTGGACCAAAATCCGCACCAAACAGTGACTCGTCTTGGATGTATCGGCTTTTCAATTTATGCGTGCGGGTTTCCTGTGCTCCAAATGTAACAATTTTGCTTGTTTACATACCCGCCAAGATCAAAATGAGCTTCATCAGAAAAGATGATTTTTTTGGCAAAATCGAAGGCCCAGATTCCCAGCGTTTTTCAAGCGTATACACAACCATATTTGTTCAGCTGAAGGATAAAACTAATTATCTGTCAAAATAGACACGAGCTAAGTGTTACCATTCACGAAATAAGCACGAGTTGAAAAAAAACGTTAGATGGCTGACCCTATAGATACTATGTTTGGGAGACGCTTAGCCAACTTAGCCAATTTCTCCCACTTTAAAACTTAAACCAAACCAGAAAATCCTTCTTTTATCGTTCTCTCAAGATACACAAAAATCAATATTTAATATGGGAGGTAGCATGTCCACTTGTCGAATTTCGCTTATTGACTGTCAAGTCATTTAGACCGGATTCAAAAAGTTCTTTTACCGTTGTCGAGATGTACAAAAATCAATATTTACCTTGTATGGGTAGTGAAAGTAGACCTTTCAAACGCATATATTGGTTTGTAAATCGGTTAAGTGGTTCTCGATAGCAGATTTCGAAATACCAATTGAAATACCAAAATATTAAAACATTTAAATAAATCTTGTTTTATTTATTTTTTAGAAATCTTCATACATATGTATAGCGGAATAGTCGGAATTAAAACGTAAGTGACCGATAAAAAAATTAATACGATTTTTGGACCACGCTAAATGAAAGTTATATTTATATTCGATATAATAATAACGCAAATACGCTTTATTACCCCCCATTTCTCTTTAGAGATAATTATCACACAGCATCTGTTGTGTATTTAGGAATTATATGTACTCATATTGATATATTAAGATAATTAAACTTTATTTGAATGTAGTCTGAAAACAATGGACGCGAGCTAGCTGATAAAATTAAACATTTAAATAATTACACTAGAATTGTTAGTATAAAGGTTTGAAATGATCACACATTTGAAAAAAAGACGATCATTCCATTTAGAAGAATGGATTAAATAGAAGTGATTGTTAGTTAACATTTAAAAATTTTGTATATTCGGACTTAGTTAAGTTATTCTTTTTCTCGGGAGCAAAATGGTAAAACAGACAACAACTGTTGCCACTATCGATGAGGCTCTAGAAAGGACTCGTATGTTATGCACAACAAAAGGAAAATATTTTAAAAGTGTTAATATCTAAAAGGTTTAAATTTCAGATTTTGGAAAATTTAACATACAAATCATCATCTTCTCCGGTCTGGTGTTAAACAATGTGATTTTGGAATCTGTTGGTGTAAGTTTTGCTCTTCCCGTTGTTGCCTGCGACTTGAATTTGTCGTATCAGGAGCAGGGTGTATTGGGAGCTGTTTGTTTTTTAGGCATCATCTTTAGCTCACATTTATGGGGATTTTTAGCTGATACGAAAGGCCGTAAAAATATAATGAGGCCGACATTGTTATTGGCCTTTTTGGTGACATTTATATCAAGTTTTTCCTATAATTTCATAATGATGGCCATTTTGAGATTTGTCAATGGAATATTGTAAGTACGAAAAGTATTCCAGATATATGATATATATTAGATTTCAAAATATGGGTAATTATCAATTGATATGCACTACGCGATAAAATAATGTATACATTTTTAATGAATAAGATCAAAATTCCAAAATTCATTTTAAATACAGGGTATCCGCCGGGAAGGTATACTACTTTGTTTGTTTATAATTCTTGATTTTATGAAAGAGAATAGATCTTATATTGATAAATGTTTTATTTAATGTCGGCACTTATGTATGGAATACAATATCAGGTAAATGCCCGCCTCTGTTAGCCTCACAAATGCGAGTCTTTTTGAGCACATTTCTCATTACATTCTCACACATTTCAGGCGGTATTTCATTAATTTAATTATTTCATTAATTTAATTGCTCCAGCGTTTCTGGTTTGTTTGCATAAACCTTGCTTTTCAGATATCCCCACAAAAAGAAGTCCGAAACAGTCAAATCAGGCTACCGTGGAGGCCAATCAACATCACCATTCTTTGAAATAATTTGTTGTGGAAAGAGGTCATGCAGTAATTCCATTGTAATCATAGCTGTATGCGATGTGGCACCATCTTGTTGAAACCACATGTTAGTCAAGCCCAAAGCATGCAGTTGTGGCGTTCAAAAGTTTTCAATAATATCACGATATCCCTCCACATTGACAGTTACCGTTACGCCGTTTTCAAATTCAAAGAAGTAAGGTCCAATGATTCCTCCTGACCAAATTGCACACCAGACTGTCACTTTTAATGTATACAAAGGTGACTGATGAATAATTTGAGAGTTTGCCATTGCCCAGAACCGACTCTTCTGTTTATTCACATAACAATTCAAATGAAAATGTGCCTCGTCACTCATTATGATTTTTTGATAACATGTTTTAAAGATTAAAAGACGTTGGTTTACTGAATATTTTTCCATAATAAATTTGCCACGTCTCTACTTCACGACAGCCAAATATGAACTGTCAAGAGTAATGTTTACCAAAATGGCAGCAAAACAAAATATTACACCTTCTCGGCGGACACGCTGTATAAAATAGTAATGTATCTGAAAAATAAAAATCAATTTTGATATGACTGCTTTTACAACGCGGCAATTTATGGACAGGCAATTTGTAAATTCTACTGCTTCTTTATCTTTCTTTGACATGCTACAATGAAATCAGAAAATAATGTGACAGTCGTGTACACTTCGATTCGTTTCGGTATACTATTGACCTACTTGTCTAATGTTTCCGAAGGTATCCTTGTTTATTTACCCTGTATCCTTGTTGTTAATAAGCTTATAGCTTTAGTTTTACTATTTACAGATATTTTAATGTCACAAACTGGTATTTGATCAATAGAGTTCAAATTTGATCATCCCAACAAACTTTATCATATTTGGGTATTTTTTTTTTTAATTACCTTACAATGCATAAAGGGTATTCAGGATTATTGTCCTGTTCGAACAGAACTGATCCTAACTTCATTATTTCGGCAGATTTCTTAAAATTTTTCTTTAGCATTTTTTCGTACACATTAGCTGCGATATTGCCACCGATTTTTACTAAATTATTGACTCTTCTTTTAAAATGGCGAATCTAAACTCGAATGACATCTAAACTACGATTTACAGTATACAGAACGAAATTAAGTCTGCCGTGCTAACAACTTAGAAAATCATCGGAAAAAGCAAATTGCATTTAATTTATTGGTTTGTTAATATCATAAATTAATTTTTCCGATAAGTTTCTAAGCTATAACCATATGAAAACTCAAATAAAAACTAAAGTTCATTATTTTTATAAAAAACTAGATAAAACCCGGCGTTGCTTGCTACACCTATCTCAATTATAATCCTAAATGTTATTTTAGTTACGTTTTTAGCTTTTTTCCACCCTTTGTCCTCTTCCGGTTCAAATCCAAACATTTGAGATAGCCTATATCCCTTTCAGAAAGACACACGCGGCACCGCCGAGTAGGAATTTTTAAAATTTATAAAGCCTATAATTCCTTCTTGACATACAGAGAGATACTGTTAGAACACATACATACATACAAACACACATACATTGTTATATCGGATGATTTTTTAATAACTTTCGGATTTTATTAAAAAAAAAAAACAAATAAATGTTGACCGCTGTTACGCCACCAATGGTTCATACGCTGGGTTCAATTTTGGCATACTCTCTCCAAAATATCGGCCTATATCTCACGAATAACAGTTGCGGGCTTCAAAAAGTACGGTCCAATGAAGCCACCGACCCATAATCCACACCAAACAGTGCATTTTTTCCGATGCATTGGCATTTCTTGCAATGCTTATAGCTGCTCTTCACACCAAATACGTCAATTTTGCTTGTTGATGATGCATGAATTTTGATAATAAAATTTTATAATCTGCAAACGTTCGTTTGTAAATTATACTAGCTCCTTCTTTGGTAATTTGGTCTTTTTTGTGGGCTGACCTCAAGTCCGTTTTCAGTTTTTTTCCATCGGGCTCAATGTTTTTTTTTTATGGGAAAAAAATTTTACGTATAATTTGAGCAATTTTTTTGTGATAAAAAAATCATAAAAAATTTTTCAGAATGAATTTTTTTATAACATTTTGGAAATAAAAAAAAATTACAATTAAGTTATGAATAACTCCGAAACTTTAAAAATACAAAATATGTTATTATATGATTTCTAGGAAATTTTATTCCTAAACATTTACTGGTACTTTCATTAAAATTGGTCAAGTCAAGTTTTCAAATTATAATAAAATATATTGACATAACTACTATATTTTGGGCGAAAAATTTGCCACGCCCATAAAAAAATTTTAGTACGGTGGAAAAAAAACTGAAAACGGATTTGAATACAAATCATTAAAATCATTATATTTCATATAATTTTATTTAGTCTCGAAAATTTTTGTATTTTGTAGACCAGTGCAATTAATTATTTAAGTCACTTAATTAATAAATAATAAAAGAACAAATATTTCTACAAAACAGTGATCACGTTTTTTCTTTTTTAAATTTGATATGTTAAAAAAATGCTTATAGTGGTTAGGGCTCGTATTATATGCCTTTTTTTGCTTTTCTATTTTCGTTTTAATAATACATCTTTTTTTAGAATTTCAGCTGGATCGGCTACAATTTTTGCATATTTAGGCGAATTTCATTGCCAAAAAAATCGTAATAAAGCAATATTATGTGGAGCATTAATGAGTGCATTTAGCGCAATATTTTTCCCGATGCTTGCATGGCTTTTCATCAATCAAGAATGGCAATTGGAAATTGCATTCTTATCGATTATATATAAGCCTTGGCGTTTATATTTCCTTATGTGCGGCGTATCTGGACTTGGCTGTTTCTTAATTTTAGGTTACTTACCCGAAAGCCCTAAATACTTGTTGGGAATGAATAGACCAGAAGAAGCTTTAGAAGTTTTAAAAAACATGCATCGTAAAAATACTCAAGGCAATAAAACTCTTAAAGATGATTGTTTTATCGTGAGTATTTCTTGTTATTGTATTTATTCTATCCGTATATCTAATGAGTAAAAAATCATATTTCTAACAGATAACTACACTAATACCAGATGCTGATACACCTATTCAAAAGAAAGATGATGATAGTCCGAAATCTGTTGCATCTATTGTTCGATTAATTTGGAATCAAACAGCTCCACTATTCATGAGACTACACATTCGTAAAACTTGTCTGGCTGCCATTATACAATTCATTATATTTTTTTCTGCCCATGGTGTCTATATGTGGTTTCCATATATTCTTAATAATGCCATGTTGTATACTCAAACACAAGAAGAACCTTTATGTTTATGTGATATTTTAAGATTTACACAATCCTCAAATTTTTCAAATCAGAACACATTAGACGACATTTACCAGGTAAGATATTAAGTTCAAATTTTCTTAGACATTAAATATTTGATTTACGAGTACGTACATAAGTGGCAGTAATTACTTATTAAATAAACCTGAGCCTTATTTTCATGTTTTGTTACTCATGTCCGAAGTGTAAACTTTCTAAATTTAACCCACACACTAATTGACTCTGTGGCTAGTCGTTAGCTATTGCGAAAGACAAACGCACTGAAAGTTGTTTTGTGGTTGGCAATAGCACTTTGCTCTTTTTTCTAATTTTTTATTAAAATTATTATTTGACTTTATACGTGTTTACCATCTGATTTGATATTTTACGAAATTCTCATCAAATATTATATACATATTGTCAAAAATGACTGCCAATAGCTTCATGTCAAAAGTTGTTTATGTTTTCGTTTATTTGTTGTTTACATTCATGTTGTGAAAAGAAAAACAAAATAATAATAAGGGTATTCAGGGATATTCTTACAACAAACACAAGGAAAAAATTTTCCATCAAGTGTAAAAAGATCAAAGATACCAAGTGTAAAAAGATCAAAGTAAAAAGTAGGAATTTTCCACTACAAATGTCAGACAAAAAAATATATATAATTTTTACTAAAAAGTACGAAAAATAATTACAAGTCTTTTCACACCACCTCAGATTGTGTAACTATAATTTTATGATATTTCTAACATTGCATGCATTTTTAAAATGAAAATAAAAAATTAATGGGTCGATTATTCAGTTGCATTGCCGAACGGCAACTAGAAATTTGTAGTTGCCTATATGGCAATTGAAATTGATAGATTTTTAGTTGCTAGTTGCCATACGTAATGCAATTTTTGGCAACTGGCAACGCAATTGAAGTTCGTTTGCCATCCATAATCGCCTCATAAATTTTTTAAAAATTAGATTATGAAAAAAAAAATTATGTACATATTTAAAAAAGGATACATTGTAAAAACAAAATAGAGTTGAGAACGAAAAAATGGGCGGACACTGAAAATTATAAGATAATAAGTAATAAAAAATTTTTTCAGGAACATATGAGGGCGGATTGATATTGAAGCTATCTAAGTAGGAAAAAACATTTTTTTTTTTCAAAAACCATTTCTCAACATAGTCTCCTTTTAGCTCAATACACTTAGTAAGGCGATTTTCCAACTTTTTTATACCATCTGAATAATACAATTTTGGGATCTCCTCAAAATACGCATTAGTTTCGGTAATCACTTCTTCGTTTGATATGAATCTTTTTCCTGCGAGCCATTTTTTCAAGTTTGGAAACAGGAAAAAGTCACTAGGGGCTAAATCTGGACTATAAGGTGGATGATCAACCAATGCAAAGTGGATTTCTCGGAGTTTTAGTATCGCATCTAATGCTGTGTGAACCGGTGCGTTGTCTTGAAGAAAGACACTTTTTCTTGTTTAAATGTGGTCGTTTTTCCTTGATTACATCAACCAATTGATCCAATACTGCACGATAATATTCTCCTGTGATTGTGGATCCCTTTTCAAGATAATCGATGAGCAATATTCCGAGTGCATCCCAAAATACAGTGGCCATAACCTTGCTAGTGGCCATAACGCTGTCTTCGCCTTCTTCGGAGCACTTCCACCAGCTTCCACCCATTGCTTCGATTGATTTTTGGTTTCAGGTGTGTAGTGGTCGACCCACGTTTCATCAACAGTTATTAATCTACGCCAAAAATCACCAGGATTATGCTTTATCATGTCCAAACACCGCTGTGAAGTGATCTGTCGAACTCGTTTTTGTTCAACACTGAGCAAACGCGGCACCCATCTTGCCGATAGCTTTTTTATATGCAAATGTTCATGCAAAATCTTGAACACACGTTCATATGATATGTTTACCATTTCAGCAATCTCACGGATTTTGACCCGCCGATCATTCATAACGATATCGAGGATTTTCTTGATATTTTCTTCAGTAACCACCTCTTTTGGCCTTCCTGTTGATAATATTGTTGCAGTGCTTGTTCGGCCCCGTTTAAATTCAGCAATCCAATCTGACGGAGCAGATTCGCCGTAATGTTTATCAAGTTTGTCTCTTTCGCTGTTTTGCCTTTCAAATAATAGTGTTTAATCACTACACGAAATTCACTTTTTCCCATTTTCCAAGAAACACAAAAGTTGCTTACTTCAAACGACTACAACAAATAAACTAATGGATGAATTTGGCTAAAATTTTAACAGCTGACGTTTGACAGATCGTAATTTCTAAAAAAGAAAAAGCTTTTGTGTTTGTGCTGCCATCTAGCGCTAGGTAGCTTCAATGTCGATCCGCCCTCGTATTTTTTCAGTAAAAATATTCAAAAAAGAACCAAAAAAAAAACTTCACATTCAAAACAGTTAAGTGTAATTTTACACTTTTCCAGAAACCAGAAAAAAATTAAATTAAAGAGTGCCTTTAATATTATTTGTAAAAAAAAATATATATTTTTTTACTATTTTCTTCCAAACACATATTTTGTGTTAAAGTTCTTACAGTTGTTTCAACATGTTGCTTTTGTGCTTCATAAAATCTATGTGATAGTTGTTGCATTGTTGAATATTATTGTGCTCAACTTTTCAAAACTGTAAAACATATTTTATAAATTTTCATTTATTACATTTTTTTTCTTTTCCAAAATTATTAAAGAAATTTGAATTTAAACAAAATGCCAAAAAATACAATCATGTTTTTCTATTTTTGCTTTACACTACAACTGTAATTTGACAGGTAAAAGTTCAAAATAACTATTGTTTTTCTTATGGTAGATGTGGGGCTACCTTATAGTTATTCTACCATGATTGGAGTTATAAGATTGTTACTGCAAAGTATTGGTATATGGTATTTACAGTATTCATGATATTTAGTATACTATGAGGCCTATTATTTTAAATCAATGACAAAATAGCTTAATGAAGTTCCTTTTCGTCGGTGTTATACGACTTCTTATTAGAACTCTATTTGAACTATAAAAGTCTTTGATTTATTTTTATTTTATGTACGCAGACTTTTTATAATTTATTACTGTTTTAAGGTTGCTAATAACTGTCAAACTATGCAAGTGCAAAAAGAAAACACCTATAATAATTTGTAGAAGTTTATCTGTAAATTAAAACCAATTTCAAAAAATCCTTGCTTCTTAGCATCACAATTAGGCCTTAAAGTATACTAAATAGTTTGTACGCTGATTTATGCAGCCTAGTTTATGTGTACATAGCTATAGTAGCTATAAATTGATTATTTGCCGCTAAATTTGACATCTCTGGTTTTGTTGCTAGTACAAGACGTCAGTAGCGCTAATCGCATAGCATTGTGGACCAAACAGTCTGTGTTTACCGTGATTTCACAAACGTTTGCTAAAAATGTTGAGAAATGTTTGCCCCTAATCCATTAATAATTTTTTGTGGTTTAAATTAAATAATAGCCCTTATCGTGACAAAAAAGTTTCACGTTATCCCTTTTCAGCAAATTCTGATCGGGAATTTGACATCGTTTTTGCTTTTGTGTACTATTTTGTAGACTTTTGTACTCCTTTTTGTTCATGCGAAAAAATTCATGATTTTTTTCTAAATATACTGTTACAATATTACCTTTTTAAAAACGTGTATATATGAGTTCGTAGATTGTAGTTAAATCAAATAAATCTTGTGTTTAGTTTTTAATTAAAATCCTTTATTCAACACAGTTTTGTGCACCACTGCTTGTAACCTTTTTACAAGCAATGACAATTTTCTATTCTTAATTACTCCGTCTGTTTACAACTTTGTAAACAACAACAATTACTCGACAGATCCTTCTACCTAAAGATCTTCCGACCCGATCGTAGTTATAAGTTAGGTTCGATCACAACCATTTCAACCAGAGTTTACCCACACTTATCTTCACACCAATAACACGTTCGCTGAGTTTACTTTACTTAAAACTGTTTGTTGTCCGCACCGGTGTGATTTTTATATCAGAGTAAACAACACTTCGAAAGCTCTCGAGCCTCTCGATATTTCAGGTAGATTCCATTTCTTTCTTTTAATTTATTTTTAGTTCTTTTGTAGCCATGCAAATGTGAACGTCTACTTCTTTCAGCTCTTAGTGTTTGTTTTTGCTTGTTATTGTCTGTTACTTGTTTTCTTTGCTGCTTAATTATTGTTGTTGCCGTGTTATTTTTGTTTACTTTATTTCTACTGTGTGTTGTTGTAGATTTGGTTATTTGTAAACAGCGCGTATAGTTGTTCTAGCAAGTTTTGTTTATTTATTTTAGCTATGTAATAAACCCAGAGGTGCCCAATCTTATTTTCGTAACGATACCTATCTCACACCAACCTAAAATTTACAAACACAGCTTAAAATTGATCAAAATCGCTTTTTTTGCATAAATCAAGGTGAGTTCTAAAACATAATTTGCAAAGCAACCGTACATTGTCATATTTTAAGTTTTAAATACGCAAACAAAAGCAAACCGTGTAGTATAAATTTTGTCAATACTTTTTTTTACAAATCAAAAAATATTGGTATTTGCTTTGCATCGATACAGTGGTAATACTGTACTTTGATGTTTTGGAATTCACCCTCAATTCACAAACCAAATCCCTAACAACCACAAAAATTTCTTTTGCATTATGTTACTTATGTCGCTTAAAGACAATCAACTAAAGGCTCAGTTAGACGTGACTCATTGTAACGCCATAGTTACACATAACAAACCAACCTTATGGGCAACACTATGATCGATTAGTTATGACATACCCTAATTTCATAACCAATCAATTTAATTTTACAATGCACGTTGGGGCAGTTTGAAAAATTTTTTAGAAAAAAGTCAAAAAAATAAGAATTGAGGAAAAAATTGTATGGGCTTTAATAGCTTACATTTTTCTTAGTTGAACTGCATTTAAATTTTTCAAATTAAAAAAGAAATATATTTTTATAAAATTTAGTTTTTATTCCACCAACTTTGAATGGTTACAAAATATGAATGCTGTAAATTTAAATGTTTTTTTTAACGTTTAGACACATATACATGTCGTTATACTTACGCTAGTAGCTTACTAAAATGGCACTAACGACTTATTGTTTATAATATAAAGCAATCATATAAAAATATGATTTGATTTCGAGATTTCATTTAAATTAATTTAATTAATATATGTTTTCTTATAAATTAAGGAAAATAATAAAATATGCATCACCAAATTGGAAATATCAACATACAAACATACAATTACATTGGAATTTATTTACGTATTCTTGCTGATATGCGTGATTTTAGCAACTAAAAAGTTCAATCGTACTTCCATTTTATGTAAGTTTCTTTTTTATTCTATTGTCAGCTAATTTTTTTATAATATTTATTTTATTTCTTGTGCATTATAGTTACCATACTAGCTACCTGTGGACTTTTTGGCATATTGAGCTTATTAATCGACAAACCTCTGGTTGCGATTTATTTACTTGTCATAACTTTGTGTTGTGGTTTAGGAACAAGTGTCATGAATACAATTGTAGTTGATATTTATCCTACAAATTTAAGGTTTGTATGCGCAAATTACATTTAGTAATTAAGCATAAAGCACGAAAGGCTTAGATTTCTGCTTTTTTTTGTTGTTGAATTAGTGTCATTAGGATTTAGAGAATAAATAATATTTTCCATGAAATTATAGTGCAGAATAGTATATTTGTATACATCTATGATTCTCAACCTTTTTTAGTTGCGGTACACTTTTAACGATTTCAAAATTTGGAGGCACACAAAAAAAAATTAATTTAAAAATTATTTACTTACCTATAACATACTGCGTAAAATATTAAAATGCTAATCTCAGTTTTAATGTTGGTTAATGCTGGAAATCTGAATTCACACAAATAAGATGTGAAAATTGTAATATGTTTAAATAAAATATGCGCATCTAATGTTAATGTAGAATGAATTGATTGTTCTGAATGTTTTAAAATATCTGGATTATTGGAGAGTAAAATGAGTTCTTCTTCATTCAAAGTTAACTCAAATGCAGAAGTATCAGTTATGATATCTAATTTTATCTTTATATCTAATTTTGCGAAATAATGAATAATTCTCCCCTTTAATGTTGTCAAATGGTGAATTATTTTAATAGTTTTATAAAAGTCTTTTGGAACAGACTCAAACTTTTCTAAATTGCCTTTCAGAACTTTATTCCTTCATAAAGTTATTTGTTTTTGGAATCCCATCAGCTAATCAGTTGAGTTTAAGATATTTTCATTGTATACTTAAATTTATGTTATTAAAAATAACAAAAACGTCTGATAAGTAAGCCAGTTTAGTATACCACATTTTATATTCCAACATATGAATAAAATCATAATTTTTATCTAGTGAAACATTTCAATTTCGTCTTTTAATTGCTGCACACGATATAAAACTTTTCCTCTGGACAGCCACCTTACTTCCGTATGCAGTAACTTGGCATGATTTACTGAAGAAGCGACTGTTTAATGGCCTTGATTTCATATAATTAATCATTTTAACACATTGTTCCAGAACTATTTTCGAATCTGATAGCGAATATTTAGTCACAAGTGCATCTCGATGCAAAAAACAATGGGTAACTAATATATCCCCATTCAGTTCTTTAACATCTGCTACAAATCCTTTTAGATGTCCAGTCATAGCTGGAGCACCATCTGTACAAATGCCAATACATGTCTTCCGTGAAACTTTAATTTCGTCTAAAAACGAACTAATTACATCAAAAATATGTTTGCCAGTTGTGAAATCAGCTAACTCCCGACAGCATAAAAATTGATTAATCATATTTTCGTGAATAAATCTAACGAATGCAATTAGTTTCACTTTTCCTGTAATCTCTTTTGTTTTTTCGATTTGAAAAAGAATAAAAATAAAAATCGTTATGTACAAGCTTAGAATTCGTTTTGTTCTCTCGCGTAACTCTTTTAACCCGGAAGCTCTAGTTTGTTTTTTTATGTGAACACAATATTTTCACTGTAAAAGTACATACATACATATATACGTATATATACTTATACTCTAAAATGCTTGTGTGCCACTGTGGTACGGTAGGTAAAACACCCGCCTACCAAACCGAGATCCTCGGTACAACCAAAGGCCAGACCATCTGACTATTTTGTACATTACTAGGGACTGATTATGAGTATGAACAACTTCTGAATGCATTTGCCGTTCGGAGCTGGCGGTAAACTAAATGTCCCTTTCAATGAGCCTAAAAATAGAATCCAGTGCAGTTTATTAATTGAGAGATATTCCCCTAGTTTCACTTGGGATGTCGCGGGAATTATGTATGTATTTATACTATAAAATCCAGTCGAATACTTTGACTGCTTTCATCCAAGAAACAATTCAAAGGATATTTAAGGCTTTAGAACTAAATAATTTATATTTAACACGGTACTGTCAACTGGCTTAATTTTGAGAATTACATATATTTTAAAATATAATTAAGAGCTTTCAAAAGTGTTCTCATAATTTGTGAAATGTAAAACTAATAAAGACGAATAATATTGAACACTTTAAAAGAAGTTATTTTATATAAAATTTTCACAAAAGTTTATATTGCAATAACAAAATAATAATTTTTTAATATGTCGGTGTTGCAAGTAATTGTAATTAACTGTATACACTGCATACACATGTTTTAAACTAAGTAATAATATAATTATACTAATTTAGTGTATAAAAGATAATAAATGTACTAATATATTTGCATTTTTAGAGCAATGGCTGTATGTATTTCCCTAATGCTCGGGCGCATTGGTAGCGTAACGGGAAGCAATGTAATGGGTGCTTTGATAGAAACCCAGTGTGAAGCAGCTTTATATAGTTCATCTGGTGCATTGATAATCGCCGGTCTTTTAGGATTCTTAATGCCTAAAACTCAAGTCAATGCGAAAATAAATAACAATGATAACGCTTAATCAGAATTGGAAAAATATTTTATTGGTATATTTCTATTATATTTAAATGTGAGATAAGTCTTAAAATAAAAAGAAAAATATTAACCCAATAAAACGAGTTTAATTTTGAAGTTGACCACAATCATTAATGATAATATTCTTGCTCGTTTTTCCAGATTGACTACCCATAGCTTCGATTTTTTTCACAATATCCATTCCTTCAATAACTTTGCCAAATACTACATGGCGATTGTCCAACCACGATGTTTTTACTGTAGTAATAAAAAATTGAGAACCATTTGTGTTAGGTCCAGCATTAGCCATTGATAAGGTGCCCGGTTCGGTGTGTTTTAAAATGAAATTTTCATCATCAAATTTATTTCCATAAATCGATTTTCCGCCTGTGCCATTGTGTGCAGTAAAATCACCACCTTGACACATAAAGTTAGGTATAACACGATGGAATGAGGATCCTTTAAATCCGAAACCTTTTTCTCCAGTACACAGAGCTCTAAAATTTTCTGAAGTCTTCGGTACCACATCCACACGTAACTGTAAATAATATTTAAAATAAAACTCTGAAATTTTTAATTTCTAACAAATTATTAACAGTTTTATTTTAAACACTACGCAATGAATTTATTTCTATTTGAAACATTTAATTTCGTATTAAGTAAAGCTAATGGAAATCCAGAATTAAGTTAACAATAGTACAACAACAGTTTAAAAGAATATTTAAAAAGAAGAAATTCAATTATTTCAATTCTCCACAGTCTGCAATAACAATTTTTTTCATTGGCCGACCTTCTGCGCAGCCGTAAGATTCCATTTCTTTAACAACATCCATGCCTTGAATAACTTGCCCGAATACGACATGTTGTCCATCTAACCATGGTGTCTTAGCAGTACAAATGAAAAACTGTGAACCATTAGTATTAGGGCCTGCATTGGCCATAGAGAGAATACCCGGACCTGTATGTTTAAGTTTAAAGTTTTCATCCTTGAAAGTAGTGCCGTAAATTGATTTGCCCCCTGTACCATCGTTCTTAGTGAAATCTCCACCTTGACACATAAAATTCGGTATAACACGATGAAATGAGCAGCCCTTAAAGCCATAACCCTTTTTTCCTGTACACAATACTCGAAAGTTTTCAGCTGTTTTTGGGACCACATCATTGCGTAACTGAAAAAAACATTATGTACTACATTGTTTTTTTAACATACATACATACATATTATACATATGTAAAAAATAATGTGTAGCAACTAATAAAAAGGGGATTTTACGAATCGAATGATATTTAAGCTGTAATGAGCAAGCATATACATTTGTAGATACATATCCAAAGCTAAAGCAAGTAAGGTGAAAAAAATTACTTTTAACATTATATTGGAGAATCTATCCTAAGTATTTACGCCCCTTTTATCAATACTATACCAAGTATTTTCATATTTTAAAAATTATTTACTGCAATTAAATTTAAATTTAACAAAATGTTTCCATCTTTTAACATCCGCTTACAAATAATTGCCTAAAAATATGTTTTATTTTAAAGATTATCTAAAAGTAGACTTGTAGTGCACGTTTAAGCTTAACATTTGCTAAAAAAAAACATATGCAAAAACCCTACATTAGCTAATGATTGCTTTATTAATTTTACCACGATTTTTTTTGCATCAGCGATACAAAAAGAACGACTGCTACACATACGAGTAGTCGAACCAAAAAAAAAAATTATTTTTATTAATTTAATATAAAATCTATTTTTAAATAAATCTGTTACAGTTTTCATTACCTTTTTATATTTTATTTTATTTAATTTAAAAATTCTCCAAATCGTAAAAAATTAAGACAACTAATTTTATTGGAGGAATAATTAATACCCGAATAACGAGCTTTGTGTAGTTGTTTTGATTTTATATTCATCACTAAAGGAAAAATGTTTCTATTGTGCTTAAATGAAAAAATTTATTAGAAAAAAAATAAGTTTTAAAAGAAAAAGGTTCGAAAATTGGGCCGATTGATAAAGTGGGTGTATAAATTTATATACATGTTTTGAAGTTAAACAGAAAAGTTCCAATAAAAACTTAAATACTTAACCAAATAAAACAAAACTTCACATATTTATTCATTTTTCTTTCAAAAAACAAAAAATAAAGTGTGATATTCAAATACTGGAGTGGGAAAAAGAAATAATATACAAGAAGTTTTGCACTTTTCGCGTAAATAAAGAGGAACTTATATTTTTAACACTATTCTTAAAATTCCTTTTTAATAGATTTATAGTGTACATGCATATATTCAATTTTTATAAAATAAAATGAAATATATGTATATACATACATATCTATAGAAGGCAAAACATAAAAGTTGTAAGCCCGATTGGCAATAGAAAATTATGATAATTAAGTGTATTTATATAAATTTTTAAGTATTTATCTTTCGTCGAAAACAATTTGAATTAAAATCAAGTGAATTCATTTATAACAAATTTTCTTATTTTCAGAGAAACCTCCAAGTATTTAAGTAGCGTATCGTAGCTATATTCAAGGCCATTTAGTACAACATTGATAACGTCGTTAGAGCTTAGAATAGATTTGCCAAAGCATTTTAGACGAGAAACCTTGTAAAAAGGGCAAACCCCCATGAAATGTATAGTATTTTCAGCTGCGTCTAGATTGCAGAGTGTGCACAATCTAACTGACGAATGTCTAAAAGGTCTAGAATACAGGTCAAGTACCCACCACGTGCCTTGATTATCATGCTTGTAGCACGAGACGAATATTTAGAAAATAGCGGGGGAGATGTATTGTAATCCAGTTTAGGGTAGAGATCATGAAACTGCGAGGCGCTTGCATCAGATATAAAATTGTTTTTTCTTTTTCAATTACCAGTTGCACTATATGTTTCCAATGTTAACATAAAGAACCAGCGTAATCAGGGTTAACGTTAATTATCTTACACAGCTTAGACCATTCATCCGACCAATACGTGTTACTAGCAATTATTTTATCAGCTATTATATGGGGCAATCTATACATTGGCAAACCTAGAATTCTATTTATGTATTTAAAATGTAGTCTCAGAGTATTTGAAAATAGAGTACTTAGACCGGTTTCCAAATAGACCATGTAGGTGGGAGTATTTTTAGGAAGACGTACAATTTTCTTGATAAAGAATCTGAAAAGCATCTCCACTTCATCATACTTTAAAACTCCCCAAATATGGGCTCCATAGAATAATATGGGTCTAGAAGAAGCAATAAAATTTTTAGTTTGTTGGTGTTTGAAACCCTAGGGTTGTTGATATATTTAGACCAGGTGGAGTTAATTGCGATTGTCGCAGTAGCTACTCTGTTTTTTAGGTGCTTTTAAACGATAAATTGTAAGTAAGTTCAAGTCCCAGGTATTTATAACTGTTAACAATTTCTATGCTATCATTTCCAAAGTTCCATTTAAGGTTGTACGATATTCTAGTGCCATTACGAAAGACCATAATTTTAGATTTATCAAGGTTAACTTTTAGATATGTGCGATATTCTAATGCCATTATGAAACGCCATAATTTTAGATTTATCAAGGTTAACTTTTATAATCCACATTTGACAGTAATTGAAGAGTGCATCAATCCTGAAGTTGAGCAGGAGAATCAGATAGAAGTACAATGTCATCAGCAAACAAGATTACTTTAATATGAATGTGATCAACCAAAACAGCACCAGTAAGGACATCATTTAAATCATTTAAATACAGTGCAAATAAAATTGGACTTAATATACAGCCTTGTTTCAAACCAAGATCAACATTAAACGGTTCAGAGTATGTGTTCGAATAAAATATTTTACTTTTAGTGTTTTCGTATGATAACTGCAAGATACGAATAATTTTTGAAGATAAGCCCATACAGGATAATTTATAAAAAAGAGAGTTACGTGGAATCAAATCAAACGCAGAAAAGAAATCAACAAAAATTGCAAACGTATTTTTGCCATACAACTTGTTTAAGTGAACCATATTAACGAGATTAAAAATATTATCTATTGTGGAGTAGTTTCTGCGAAAACTAGCCTGATATTTATTTAAAATATTAAGCTTCTCAACCCAATTTGTTAAGCGATTTAAAATAATTTTATTAAATATTTTATAAATTTGGCCTCTTCCAACAGCGGAATCATTGCTGATATTTTAAAGCTTGAAAGTATAACTTCTTAAATAAATATATGATTAAAAACAGCCAGTAACTCATACACAAAGCAAGCAGACGCATTCTTATAAAATTCATAGCTAATACCATCAAGACCAGGAGACTTATTATTCTTCAGTGATCTTAATACCAAATTTAATTTATAATACTCAATTGGAGAGTCCAGAAAAGCATCAGTATTATAAGACATTGACCAAGGTAAGGAGTTTCCATCATCTGAAATTTGTAATTTAAAAAGGAAATGATCAACAAAGTCATCTGCTGTTAAGTTTCCCCTTGCACTTCGATTGCACGATTTCATCTGTTTAGCCCAACTTCCACCAATCCCTGCTGCTACTAACGGAGTTTAGTAAATTTAGATGCTCTTCGTAGTATTCTAACTTCCTTTTTCGTATGACGTCAAGATACTTAGCTTTAGCACTATTGTAGACATCTTTATTTGCAAATGTGTGGCTTTTTCTAAACTTGTTAAGGGCTTTTAACATACACATACGCGAACGCTCACATTCCCAATTATACCAGTTTTGCTTCGGTTGAAAACAATATTTATTTCCTACTCTTACGTACGCTTGTCTAATTTTGTTTTTTATAAACAAATCATCTATAAACAAAATTCCCCTAGCCTTACTTTCAGATTTCTGTTTAGGTTCCTTAAGTCCCTTCCCATTTTCCACAGATTAAATCTTGTGCTCTGTTCACCACTAGTATAGTCTTTTGTATAAAAATTCCTTTACCTATCAAGCAACTTCTTGCAGCTAACACTTAATTGCCTGCGTACTATTTTCCAATGTAAAAAGAAAAGTATCAGAGAGTAGTGAACAGACAGCCAAAACATAGATATTAACTTGCAAGATGTTAGCACATAATTTCAAAAAATCATCTTTGGCAACCAGACCTACTCGTTCCATCAACAAATTCGAGGCGTATTTTGAGTTTATTAATCTCCTTTTTTAATTGTTGATTTTCCTCTCTGAGGTCTTCAATTTTAGCCTTTAATGTTAAAAGGTCATCTTTTCTAGCAACATCAAGTTTTTGATCCAAAACATTAGACAATTTTAGCCACGAAAAAACGTCTGAAGTAGATTGCTGTGACATTGTTTGTTGGGTTATTTGTTTTTTGGTGTTATTGACTAACAGCTGTTCTGCCGATGACAAATGACGTCGGTGTAGAAACCAAAATTTTAGTTCCTCAAAATCTTTGAAATTTGAAAAAAATACAAAAACATGCGCTACACCCATTCTTCTCCAACGGCTATAAGCTACTGGATAAATGTTGTCTCACACACGTTTTTTTTTTTTTGTAATTATGGTTGCCGTTTGCAATAATGTAAACAAAGCGTATGAATTTTTTTTGAGACAAGATTTTTTAGCATCGTTAATTTATTACAATTTCGTAAGTTTTTATAGAAAATTAAACGAAAGCAACTTTCTTGGAATTATAAAAGCAATATAAAGGCTGTATAATATTTAAATTGAAAGACTATGTAGTAAAGGTTAGCGATACAGTTGATAAATTCACGAAGAGAATAAACAGCCGAAGAACTTTGTAATCTGAACAATATGAACAAGCATCGCTGAACTAAATGAAGGACATTCTCTGAATTAAAAAAACAGACATCGATCGCTGAACGAACTGATAAATTATCAGAAAAAGGACACGAATATTCGTTGCATACATTTATAATTAAACTTTTATAATAATATTGCAAATATCAATTACTCCCAATTCTGTTTTTACACCGTTTTGTAATAATACGGTCTAGAAAAAAATGTATTATTGAAAACAGTATTTTTTTAATGCTTCGCTTTGAGATCATAAGCAAATTTTTATTTTAAGTGAATAGGAAATTGACAATGATAAAAAAAATGACATTGAAAGAACATGTTAACAGAACTTAGACTAACCCAGTGACTATAAAGAAATTGGTAATTTCAATACGCAATTTCTGAGATGTGAGTTAAATAGTCGATGTTCTAAAAATGAATATGCATAACACAAAGAACTCTGAAGACGACTTCCATAGCTGGGCGAAAACATGTTCAATTCGGCTGGTGTTGTTGTTGCAGATTCCTTCACGGTTGTCAATTCTCTTGTATAAATCATTGGAAAAAAAATAATTTGCTATTCACTTTGAATAGAATTTTACTTATGATCTCAAGGCGAAGCATTTAAAAATAATGTTTTCAATTGTAAAATTTTAAGATCAATTAGGACTCGAACTCGGAGAGCCTCCAGTCGAACAAAAATTTTATTCCTAAAAAAAACTCAGAATCTTTTTTACACGATTTTATTTGATTCAGCACGGTTTGAAAAAGCTGTTTGATTAAAATTTGCAAAATTATGGTTAATAAATAAAAAAATATATAATTATAAATATAATTATTATTTAATTATAAATATAAATAATAATATATATATATATATATATATATATATATACATAATACATACATATATATATATATATATATATTATTTATTAACCGTAATTTTGTACTCACCTTGGCGGCTTTTTAAATTTCTGCTTAAAATTTGTTGTTAGTTTGTAATTTGCTTAAGAACTGGGTATGTAATCTTTTGTTAATTTTTTTGTTCGAGCTTTCAGTGTCTGGACTACGACAATTTTATATTGTTATTGCTTTGAGATTTGAATCGCCATTTGTTTTTATAAAATAAACCATGTGGACATAACAACTTAATTTGGTTTCTTTAAAAACTCCCATTATTTTTTATAAATCAATCATTTAAAACAAAGTACAAATTTATAAAAGTTTGAATGATATGGAACATATCCCATCCCTTCTTTTCTATGTACTTTATACCTTTTTTACACGGTTTTTTCTGGAAATTATCTACCGCATAAAAACAGAATTAGATGTATAATTAATAATCGTTTGACAGCACATGCTGCCGATAACAAGTGTTAATGAAGAACTTAAGATCGCTTCCGAATTAATCTTCAGATAACAACGTGGCCAGAAAATTGTACTTTGAAGTTCCAATAATGTGCTTAGGATACGCGGCTTAACGATTAGTTAAAAAATATAACTGCTACTTCAAGTCTTTTATTGCCCTTAGAATACTAATACATGGAAAGGATATAATTGGTGCAACAATACTCCATTTGAGTATGCAGAATCACGTAATCAAGATTAGAGGAATTATAGTTTTTCCGAAAATGAAAAGAGCTTCAACAAATACTGATCGCATAGTATGGTTGATACACTGTAAAAACGGTTTTTTGCTTTGTAAATACTTTGTATATTTTTTACATTAAAAACCACTTTTCCCATAAAACAAACCTTTTTATATGTATATGCGTGTATGAATGCATTGACGATTTGAAATTCACATTTTGCTTGTATTATGTATTCGCCGTTGCTGTTTACAACTTTCTCCCACCTCTCGAAGCTCTTAAGAGTGCAGCTTTGGCGACTTGTGGAGCATTGAGCCAGGCGTTGTTAGGAGTATGATTTTTTACCTTGTAGATGGAGTCTTCTCAGCCAGCCACTTTTACGCGTAGCTGGACTACATAGAACTTGTGGTTGATTGCAGCATTTCTTACAAGCATTCCCCAGCGCACCATGTCTTCTTTAGATGAAAGTTAGGCTCAGCATTGGCGTATTTCCTAGTCACCCATTTCTAGAAGCAATTTGGGAGACGATTTCCTTTGTTGTTTTTGTTAAGCTCGTGAAGCACACGGATCCCCAATTTTTCGGAAAACCGATTGAATGAAGAAAATAGAAAATCTGTTATTTTTCAGCCAATTAACAAGCTGTTTGGCGAATGTCCTTCATGAATCGTTTTCGATCGGCTTAGTCTTTTAGTGTGTTTTTGAAACACTTGTTTTGCTGTCTTCCGGACAACACTCAAATTTCAGCTGACAATATAAGTTAAATAAAAAAAAAACTTTTTTGGAAAGGATAAAAACAGAATGTTTTATTTTGGAAAAATAAAATTATTATTTTTTTTTTTAAGAAATATGTTATTACATTAAGCAATTAATTTATTTTAATTTGTAACTTTTATGAATTAAAGTATATTTAAGATGTTCTGTTCGAAAGATAGAAAAGTGAAAAAAGAAAAAATAAATTTTATCATTATGATGTTATTTCATAAAATTTTATTTTAAATGCTTTATCATTTATTTGTTTGTTGTTTACTGTTGCGATTACTCTTAAAATTACAATTAATAAAATAGTTTTTGTTGTTGTCGATTCAATGGTGACAGACAATTCGCTTACAGAGCACCACAGTCAGCGATAACAATCTTCTTGCTTGTCTTGCCGGATTGGGTTCCGTAATCTTCGATTTGTTTTACAACATTCATGCCTTCAACCACCTGACCGAAAACAACATGTTTGTTGTCTAACCAAGCGGTTTTTACGGTACAGATGAAAAATTGTGAGCCGTTGGTGTTGGGTCCAGCATTAGCCATGGACAAGATACCGGGACCGGTGTGCTTCAAGGTGAAGTTTTCATCAGCAAACTTGTTTCCATAGATGGATTTACCGCCAGTGCCGTTGTGGTTTGTGAAATCACCACCTTGACACATGAAGTTGGGAATGACACGATGGAAAGAGGAGCCTTTGTAACCGAAACCCTTTTCACCAGTACAGAGAGCACGGAAATTCTCAGCGGTCTTTGGAACAACATCGCTACGGAGCTGCAGAAACAAAAAATATACATATATTGGGCACAAGTGATTATTTTGATGCATTTTCATTTAATTTTTATTTGTTTCTTTCTTTCTTGATTATATTATTTTTAATATTTTTATAAAAGAACTCTTATTGTACTTTTTCAGGTTTTTTTTGCTTATATTATATCTTATTTTAAATTTTAATTAAACTTTAATTGCGCATTCATACTTCAAAAACATTTTTTACATAGCACTCATCAAACCAACACTTATTACTTAAACATTAAAACAAAAATTGTATAAAAATTAATTTAAATTAATTTACAATATTTATGTATGTGCATAAAAGTATATAAAAGTAATGAAAGCAAGAAATTATTTGATAAAAACAAAATTAAGGAATATGTGTAATTTATATAAGTATAATGTACTATGTGGGTTAGTTGAATTTTACGATTTAATATCTTTCAGTAGTACAAGTTTCGGGCGGTAATTGATCACAGTTGGCAATAATAATTTTCTTTGATGTCTTTCCTGACTGACTGCCCATATCTTCCATTTTTGAAACCACGTCCATGCCTTTAATTACTTCTCCAAATACCACATGGCGATCATCTAACCATTCTGTTTTAACAGTACATATAAAAAACTGTGATCCATTCGTATTTTCTCCTGAATTAGCCATAGAAAGTATACCAGGGCCAGTATGTTTTAATACAAAGTTTTCATCATGGAATGCATTGCCATAAATTGATTTACCCCCAGTGCCATTGTGGTTTGTGAAATCACCACCTTGACACATAAATTCTGGAATAATTCGATGAAAACAAGAGCCTTTGTAACCAAAACCTCTTTCACCTGTACACAGAGCCCGAAAATTCTCTGCAGTTCTTGGTACAACATCTGTACGTAACTATAATAGTAATTTAATATTTAAACGAAACAAAAAAATTAACTTTTGACTTTTATATATTATATTTGTATATATAAAAAATCTCTTTATACTTGTAGTATTAAACTAGAAGTCAAATACACATATGCATACATACATATGTACATATTAATTTTAACCAAAATTTTATATTTAATAATTAGCATTAAATATTATTTTTACTTTGATATTTGTCTAAACACATATAAAGAACGAACATAAATTATCTTTATCAGTTTTAAAATAACTATTACACCACATAGCTTGAAAATAGTAATTATCAACAATAAATTTAACTGAACTACATATTTTGTCTCACTTCCAAAACCACATTATTATGCTGATTATTCAAAAACCTGTTTTTTCTATAAAATTATGTTCTTCTAACTTTTATTCAACAACTGGCTAATAAGAAAACTTTGAAATGAATCATTTTTGAATTATAACAATAGAAATTTAATTCTCAAACATGACATCAGTATGAATGAAAAAAGAAGTTAATAATACAATACGTGTATCACAAATACATAAAAGTATTATTAGCATTTTTGCAATAAAATGAGTATATAAATCTTGATTTTTCACGTTTTTATATTTTATAAAGTTTGATTTTAGACAATGCAAGTCCTATTGATAAAATTACTAGTGTTTCTTCTATGAACTTTCTTAGATCTTCTCCGAAACCAAGGCTTATGTTTACATGCTTCTTTCTTATGTATGGTGGGTGTTTTTGAGTAGAAGGACGAGTAAATCATAGGGCGTATGCGTTTCTTTTCACTTGCTACTCTCGCGATAAAAATAATAATCTTATCACTTAAAAAATACTGCCGAATTCGGATAATCACGGATATTAAAAAAACACACACTCGCATCTTTCACTTTACTCTACTATACAGAAAGACCTTTCAGGTAAAACAGATTTTGTTTATAAAGGCACGAAATTATGCTATACAAAATTAACGCTGACTAACTTTTTCAAGTTTAATAGAAAATACCTACATAGTTCTTTCTTTAATTTTTCGCAAAAAGATTATAAAGAACAAAACTTTCGCTTATACTTCGGGAGAAACTCGTTTAACCGAATTGCAATTGGAATAATTTTCTGTCTTCACTTAGCCGAATTTGATTGTACAAAGGAATAATTTATAATACGAAGGGTACGACCACAGAGGACTTTGCTACTGGACCAACTTTATTTTAAATACTTTTAGCCTTGTCATAAAAACACATGTGAAATTTCAGCTGATTTGGTTAATTTATTCTATTTTGCACAGTTTAAAAGCAAAAGCAATTTATGAATTTAAACATGGTTAATTATATGCTGTCGAAGAGTAAAAGTGCGTAAAAAGCTGATTTGTTAAGCAACTCAATTGAAATAGTTAATATTTTGCATTAAAAATTACACATGAACAAACTTTGTGCAAGATGGGTGGGCGCGGCATCACCTTTTTTTACAATGAAATGACCGAAAACGTTTTGGAATGCGAATGACAAAATTGAACAAAATAAAGTACGAATTGAATGAACATCTACCGTTTTTAAGTACAACTCAAATTTAACTTAGTTTATTTTTATTTTTCTTTAAGTGTATTCATTGCTTTATATTTTCATCCTTGATGGAAATACATATGTATAAGGTGAAATCTAGTGAGTTACGGTATTTAAATATTGTTTTTAGTCTATTATTTTTAACCGTATTAAAGCGAAAAAACCATATATTTGTATATATGTATACAATTGGATTTGTTATCAGGTAATATTTTGTAAATAAAGAGATTTATTTTCGATTTTATAATAATAAACAATATTTAATTTGGTTTTTATTCTCCTTTTGGGAAAAGTTGTTTTATTGAGATATACGCCAAACAACCGTACACACCAGATTTAACTTTTATCTATTTCCAAAGTATTTTATCTGGAAAGTGGTTTTCATCGAATGATAGTGATTGCAGCCGTGAATGATTCTTTCGGAATCGTTTTTAATAAAAGTCTAGAGCTATTTGAAAAACATTGGGGCAAGTGTATTGAAGTATTGAGAAATTATATTGAAAAGTAAAACCTATTTCAAGTCAAGCATATGCCTTTCATTGCTAACACAGAAACTGTTCTCTAGTTTGTTTACTGGTTGTGCCAATAAAAACACGTGTTGAAGGATAAAAAGATAAAGAGCAGACTGTAAAACTATTAAAAACAATGTTTAACCCATATTTCAATTGTAATCAATCGATTATCCCATACCATTAGGAAAATACACAATTATACCAATTTTTTAATACTTGTATCGTATGTGACTTTCGTGTAAACAAATGAAAGTAAAATTAAATATTTATCTGTATACGAAAATGTAGACAAAAAAAGTGCAAAATTGCTTTATAAAGTATATGTTATTTCAATTGATATATTATTCTTTCAATGTCATACCCACCCCTTTTACAAATTCCTATTTTAATGTGTATAACAGGGTGTGCGACTAATCAAATATTACAAGGAACATTTTGACGTATACCAATAATTATAGTAAAACGATACATTTTTTAAGTCAGTAGTATAATAGTATATTGGTGAGGTAAAAGGTTTGTAATTGTAATTTTGACTTTTAGTTTTTTATAATTATAGTGCAACATGGAGGGGGTGAATAATGTACGTACATATAAAGTACATGGGCATTTTGACCGATATGTAGCATAACGCCAGATCAAGTTTCGCTAAGTGACTTCTACGCTTACTTCGTTTAATTTAAAAATCAAACTAATGTTAATTTTTGATAAATCAAATTTCTTTCTAAAATTAATTATGTCAAAAAAATCATATCCTGAAAGTTTCGTAAATCTATCTCAACGGGATCATAATGATTAATGGGTCTTAATGGGTAAAAACTTTGTGTTTTATATATCATATATTTAAAATATATACGTTTTTTAAAACAAAAATTATATGAATTATTTTTTCCACTATAGGTATGTTGCAATTATTAGAAGGTTCACTTCCAGAGTAGAGAATGGAAATTATATTACACACAGGAGTTTAAAAGCCCCTCAAAACTATATCTGTGAATAGTCCAAATAGAGACCGCGGACTAGCGGTACATTACGTTCACAACCCATACATATACATACATAGGGGCTGTAGACTGAGTTAATCTGTTAGCAAGAGCTAAACACCCATACCCCTTAATTTGCAAGATTCGAACTTGTCTTCTGTTTATATATCATTAGTTTAATAAAAAAAAAAAAAAACCAGTTAGTCTACGGTCACATTTTTCAAATATTTGACGAAAAAAATGTGACCTCTATTTTATAGAAACATGTTCTTTTTAATGTATTTTTTTTTTTTAATTAAATAATTTCAAAATCTAAATATTTTTCGGTACCTACTATTATTTACTTTTAAAGACATATACATATAATTTTTGTAAGAAACGCTGACAAAAGAAAAGGTTTCCATAAAATGTCTCTATAAAAAATAGCTGTTTTTTTCGTCAACTACACAGGCTTACAAAAGTAAACATACGTTTTGTTAATTTCAGTTTTCTTTATAATGTGAACATATAAAAAAGCGTTTGGATATGCCCACAAATACCATAATACACATACATAATGTACAAACATTTAAGGAACGTGTAATAACTACTTTGATCAAAAAGTTTCCGGAAACACCCCCGTGCGGTGGTCCCATCGTTAAGTTGGTGCATCTGGTAGCTTGACATTAGCATTTTTTATATTCGGTTTTCGGTATGTCCATCAGTACTTCCAGCAATTTTCCATTATTCCTTCTCGGCTGCTGAAACGCGTTCCCCGTAATGGTTTTTTAAATCGATTGAACAGAAAGAAGTCACAGGGAGCCAAATCAGGTAAATTCAGTGAATAATAATGGCACTATGTGAGAACGCGTTATCATAGTGTAAAACCCACGAGTTTTCTGCCCACAATTTTGGGCAGAATTCGGCGAAGTGCTTCACGCAATCGACTCATAACGCCCAAATAATACTTTTGTTACTCTCTTGCCTTCTGGCAAAAATTCATGATGCACTACACAGTTGTAATCAATAAAAAGCCTTCTTTTTTGACTGAAAACGACGTTTTTGTCTCGGCTCATTTGTTGAACGTCATTCACTTGCCTTATGTTTGGATTGCGTGTCGTATTCATAAACCCACGTCCTCGTCTCCAGTAATGATCCTTTTGATGAATATGGGATCGGATTCAGCCTCGCAAATCATGTCTTTTGCGACCTCAACACGATCAAAATTGTAAAAAATCGCAAACACACATAGAGATAGATGTACTCTTGGCTACGTAGTTTTTGCAAAATCAAGCTATGACGCTAAGATTTAGCGGGAAGAAAAACTCAAATCATAACAATGGGGCCACCGCACGGGGGTTATTCCAGAAACTTTTTGATCAAGGTAGTATGCGCCAACGAACGTAAGCTTATGGTTTTTGGTGGTGATTGCCGGTCAAAAGTTTGACGAAAATCTGATACGGCTTTACAACCAGGGAATATTAACTTAACCGAGAACGTAGATAAGACTATGTATGTAGAGATTTTAAAGGATAGCTATTTGTCAAGTTATGGAATTTTAGACATAGGTGAATATTCTGTATTGCTTTAAGATACCAGCAAACAAACAATATTAAAAATAAATTGGAACATGCCTCACAATCTCCCGATCTAAATGTTATAGATCATTATATATCACATCATATCACGTCAGTTTCAGTTCTGAAGAAAGTATTAATGGACAACAAAATTGGCTTATCCATGCCGCCCCGATTAACAGATATTATAAAAACTAAAGTAGGTCTCACAATATATATATTTTGTTTTTTAATATCTATAATTTAGGTCGTATGCAAGGCACATTGAACAAGGTAGTGTTGCCTGTACAACTAACTTTTTAACAAAAACAACATAAATTTGTAACTTTTTTGTGAAATTTGAATGTCAAAAAAAAAAAAAAAAAAAAATGAACATAGCACTAGATAAATTCTAAACGATATCGTTTACCTACGTTCCGAACAATACCGTGCAAAATATATGTAAAATCAGAAGTAGGAGTAAACTAAATAAAACTTGACAATGAAGAATCACTGCATGACATTAAAAAAAAAGACACCACCTTCTTAAATGTGCTTTAAACGTGTACGTGTACGCACTTATGAAAATTTACAAAAAAAAAAAAAAAGGAAAAAAAAAGAAAAAAAAAAAAGAAACTGAAATTTATGTTATTTTCTTTCTTATTTATAAAGTGTAAATACCTATTTTATATTTTTTTTTCTCATTTATAAAGTGTAAGTGCTTTTTTTCTATATAGATGTAATATGAACAAATAAAAAATATTGAAGCATTTTTTATTACTTTTATATACAAAAAAAAAAAAAAAAAAAAATATTTAACTTTTGTAAGACTGTGTGTTTGCCAAATATGACCGTAGCTTTACAAGGCTTTTTTATTCTGGGTTTACAGAGAAAACACAGAAACTATTGAACATTTTTTTGTCTTTATTTTCGTTATTTGTTTCTATGAAATTCTATAAAAGCTATTATAAATTATGTGTATAGATAAATCAAATATGTAAGATAAAAGAAAACATATTTGTAAATTTAAAAATTTATAAATTATTCTTGATCAAGAATCGTATAATTGTCTAATATGATGATTTAGCTTTAAGGTGACGGTATCTACACACAAAAAAAAAAAAAATGGAAATGTTCATAATTTTACCAGAGATTAATTTTTCGTAAAAGGAAGTTATAGTTTAATAAAGTAATCAATAAGAGTTTTAGTTCTGTATCCCATAATAAATGCAGCTAAAGAAAAACTGCCACTAAAAAATATTTAATATGTATATTTACAACTCATGCGCTTAAGCTCAAGGTCACAACTGGTCATTTGCATTTGAGCAAAAAAGAATTCCAATGTGCATGTTTTTTTTTTTTTTTGCAAATTTTACAATTTGTAAAATAGTGAAACTATTTAAAGAAATAATGCACACGTTTTGTCAAAATAAAATTTAGCATTTTAAGAAAAAAAAAAAAAAAAAAAACGAAAAAAAAACCAACACAACATTTATTGTGATAAAAAATTGTAAATAAAAATAGAATGGAAAATTCCAAAATGACTTAACACGCCAACAGCGCAGTAGCAGATATCCATAAGAATAAGAGAACAAAAAGTAAAACTAAAACTAAACCGTCATTTATATGCTAACAAAGGAAAATTAAAAAAAAAACACGCGGGAAGGGTTAATAACAACGAACAATGTGATTAGTGGCAATAGAATTAATTTATCAACATACCACACATATACAACCGATAAGAAAAAATATATATATAGAAAACGAGGAGCGTATAGCGTCAACAATAAACACACCGGCCGGCTAACATCATAATCGTTCACTTTAGATATGTATGGGGATAAGAATCGATAAAATTATCAAGTTTCCTACTTATCGTTGAAAATGGAGATGCCATTTTTGTAATTTATAGGTATCCGCATACGCTAAAATTATTTGGTAATTCACACCAACACATGCGCCTACTGGCTACATTTTTTACACACACATACACACGTGCATGTGAAACAGCGTCGTAATACACCGTCATCGAAAACTTGTAATTTGTCTTTTCTCGATCCAACCTAACCTCAATCTTTTACTTTGAAAAAGACAATTAAAAAATACGAACACATACATTTAAATAGGAAAAAAAAAACTGCTCTAATAGACGAATTTTAATTAATTACATATGCAATAAAATTTTTACACACACACACGCACACATTCTCTTCAAACTTTTGTTTTAAGAAATCTTGGACAATTTCCTACAAAATTAGTTTAATTCTAAACGCAAAATATTTTAATGGCTACAAGATAATTACCATAGTTTACATACACATATATTTATGCATTTCCTCTTACCTCCATGACAATGCGACCCAAAGGTTGACCGTCAGCGGTCATATCAAAAAAGACACGAGGTAAACCCATTTTTTCTTTGCTGGCAAAATTACGTACACTGAGAAATCCAAATTGCAACTGATTCGTTTTAATTCCAGTTGTCAATGGCGAAGCTTGAAAATTTGTAGTTCTGGCTAAAATGGCGATTGGCTGCGACGCGCCAACTGTCATTTGACGACAGCATCGTGCCAGTGTTGCCCCTAAGAAAGACATTATTGTATTTACCTGTGTTTTTAGCACTCGCTTACAATATTACAATGACTTTTTTAAAACACCCTCGACTATAAATCGTGTCTTCCACACAATTCACGTGTCACTAATGGTAAAAGAAGAGCGCTACTGATTTTGTTGAAATTGCGTAAGATTTCCAAAGATGCCAGACTCTTTTTTTTACAAAATATTTACACCTTCAATTAATATAAAATTTTCCTCAATTTTTTTATATGATTCAATAAAAAAACGTCCATTACTAGAGAAATAAATTAAATTTAATTTCAAGTTAATAGGTATATGTATTTAATACAATGTTGCAACTTTTTTCCATCAAATCTTATGTTGCCTTAAAAATATTTTATCTGGTAACACAATATATTGAACAATTGAAATATGCCTAAAGTCTGGTAGCTTATGAATTAAAATGAAAATAAACAACAAATGCTGATTCTTCAGGCATATTTTTTTCCCTTTTTCAAATCGCAAAAGTACCATTTAGAAGTTCTGTACGGTGTAGCAACGGCCTTTGTAATTCAAGAAAAGTCGGAAAATTCAATAGATGAACAAGTTTTTGATTGCAATAATAAAAATTATTGTTAAATTTTGATAAAAGAGTTCAATTTATTTACTAAAATAAAAACAAAAACAATTTTTTATTTTCATAACGGATTTATGTACAGGTAAATACAAATGACTATTTGAAAATAAGTTTTTTTCGATTCAAAAAAAAGGAAAAATGTAACCTTCAACGAAGAAAAAGAAGCAGAAAAAATCTAAATAAAAAAGGAAGTATCAAAATAAAAGGATAAAAGAAAAATAAGGAAAAAACTAAAGAGATTGAGCAAGAAATTTACGTTGTACGTGTCATAGCTCTTGTGTTAACAATTGTTTGTGGTTTTATTTTTATTTGTAAGTAAATAGTTGATTTTTTTATCTATTTTTAAATTAGCAGTTGATTTAATTTAAATTTTTATTGTAATGTAATGAAATCTGTTTATATTTTTCAATTTACATGCATTTATTGTAATACAGAGGTACAGAAGAAGAAAACAATAACAACGATTCGTGTTATATACACACTTAAAGAAATATTCTGACATTAAATAAATATTTATTTGCACACAATGCCATCTTGTGGTGGTCCAGTGTACCAACCGACGACAGTCTCTTATGAGCCTCGTCCAGGTACCGGAAATGGTTCTGGTGGTGGTCTTGGATTTTTAGGACCAGCCTCCTCAATTGGAGTTGATTCTCCATTGCGTATATTTCGTAAACCTAAACTCCAACTAGCTGTGCTTTTGTTTGCTTTAATATCTTTAGCTGCTGGCATTGCAATGTTAGCCAGTGGAACAGCTGACTGGATCCAAGAGCAAGAGTTTGTTAGACAACAGCAACAACAGGCACCCGTACAACAGAACACTGACGATGAAGTTAGTGAAACTCAGACAGAGGCTGTTAATCCGTGTGTTAATATACCCTTGGGTATATTGTTGGGTGGCATTTTTATGTTCTTTCTTGGCATACTTGGTATGGGTAAGTTGATATGTTAAATAAGAAAACTATCTATAACACGGATTGAAAAAAATAATAATAATAGAAACGTGACAAAATCCTTTTTCTTTTGATTTGTGGTTCTAAATTGTAATAATTATAAAAATTAATTCAAATTATTATAAAAAGAATAGCTTGAAATGAAGGATTTTGTTACATACAATATCGTTCGGTTTTATAGTGTTTTTTTTTTTTTTTTGCAGGACTATATATAAAAGTTGCCGATTGGCGACGCAATTGTGTTTGTCCTTGCCCTTGTACAATATTCGATAAAAAACAGTCATTGGCCCGTCAATTGCAATGCCAAAATGTTGACGGTGGTTGTGGACAAGGTATTATGGCCTTAAATCCATCTACAGATCCTCTCGTTTCGCACACACAATATGCTCCGGTATCAGAGTTGCCTTCGTTGCGTGCTGACGAGGAAGAACGTCGTAACTTAATGCCCGATAACAAAGATTGGTAAGTTATGAGATGATAAAGACACGTTCTGATTATATGTGATTTATTTAAAAAAATACTGACTGGGATAGATGTTTTTGTTAAAGGCGTATTTAATATGGTGGTGTGCCATTACTGTTTTTTTAACAAAAACAATTTTTTTTTTTTCACAAAAATATATTTGAAAAATTAATTTAAAAAAATTAATGTCATTAATATACTTAATCACAAGATGTTGAATGAAACAAAATGGTTAGGAACGCTTCGTACAGATGTTGGAAAATGTTGAAATTTAGCCCTGTACAATTATTATGGGAAAATGTCAACATCTTTGTAAATTGATGGTAGATGTTGATAAGCTTAAAAAGCCTATTAGGTGACAAATTAACAAAACTTTTGTCAATAACAAAATACTGCATTAAATAAAAATGCAATCAGCCGAATCCAAGATTGATAGATTACGCCATGTGCATGACTTCGATTTGGATGACGTAGTTTTTCCACTCCCAGGCTGTCAAGTTTATTTTATGTGTAAAAATTACTATTGAAAAAAATTTGTGTGTTTGTGAATGTTGGCAACCCTACAATTAAAAATTATGCAAATATAACAGTGGGAAATTATTCAGTAAGATTTTTTTTTTTAATTTATTTACTGTGCATTCATTCAATAAAAATAATGAAATAATATTTGCAGAAACATTACAAAAATTTGGTTTATAATGTATTTATGAGTGGGGTGACAAGCTAAGTCTTAAATTTCTTAAAATATCAATAAACTAAAGAAAAAATTAAGCAAAATAAAAATAAAACAAAGAAATAAATTGGTAGAAAGAAAAATAAATTGACCCACTGTTATGTGTAAATTGAGAATTAAAAATGTTTACCTAATGGGAACAAACTTTGCATGATGTAACAGTTCCAACACGCACAGAAAGTTCAAATTTTGTTTTCTTGTTAGCGTAATCTTTATTTTATCATTCTTTGCAGCACCGACAACCCCGTCTTATTAAATATGCCTTGATTTTGATAGTGAGTTTCCAAAAGAAATATGTAGGTTTTTTTTTTTTTTTTTTTTTTTTTTTTGTTCAAAATTTAAATCAATTATTCACTCTTATTTTGGAGTTGCCTATACAGTTACGTACAAAACAATAGCCATTTATATTTTCATATGTTTCTTTATATTTTTGGCAAATTGTGTGTTAGATCTAACAATTTGCTGACAATGATCGGACTATGAAAAGTTGCTATCACAATGTGGATGGCAGTTCACACGGTTGCAAGACATTTGTCAGAAAATCTGGCAATCTATTGAACATAAACATATAGCCAAAATAATAAGTACATCGGTTTCTTTCCCATTTCTAATTTAATAAAAAATATATATTTATTTTAATTAAAATATTTTGTTAAATTTAGTTAGTTTATATAATGTTTAACATAAAACACAACCACTTACGTAGTTACAGAATATTTACAGAAATTTCAATTTTTATGAAATTAAAAAAATACTAGTGGACAAAATAATAAATGTGTTAATCATTAAATTGAAGGTTATAGTTTAGTATTCAGGTATATAGAGAAAAATGATCGTTTTGAAAATTAAAATCAATATTGAAAACGTTTTAGATGTGATGAATTAAAACTGATTTCATATTCCATTTTTGTTCCATGCGGTATAATTTCTCCATAAAGTACAAACATATGTATACATATTTATTTACTACAAACAAATTGAATATTGTTTTAAAATTTTTTAATTTTTAAAAACCAACTGTTTTTACTTTATTTCCAAATAAGTTTTTAAAAAATTATTTAATCATTGATGCTTTTTCTTTTCTTTCCGATGACCGGTATGCTCGCGTGTAAAACTTTACGGGCTTGTGGACACGTTTAACAAGCTTTAATGCATCAATACAGTTTAGTTTCTTAGACATTTCGAAAATTTGTTTATACTATTTGAACCTTTCCTTTGCTGTGTCTACATTACTTTCCCTACATACAGTAGCTCCACCCCAAACTCGGACACTATGCATACATACATTTAACCATTTTTTAAAAAATTAATTAGTTTCTTATTTGTGTTTATCTTCCACGTACAAAAGGAAAAACCAACTCAGAAATTTAATAATTATACGTAAAATTGAAGTTGAAAACGCTTTGAAAGTCAAAATGACTTGCACAAGGCAAACTCGGACAGTAACTGTGTAATTTCAATGCGGCCAACTTCACTTATATATAATAAACAGAGAATAAACAGAGCTAAAACCAAGAAGATGGCTAGACAGGTGGGACAAACTAGTATCAAACTAGTATCAAAGTAAGAAAAAAGGAAAAAGTGTTCGCGAAATTTCAAAAATTTTTGGCAGAAGTCATTCAAGAGTGCACGACATAATAAAACGTTTCAAAGTCAATAAAACGGTGCAAAATAGACCAAAACATGCCCACATCAAAATATTTTCTGAGGCAGAACGTTTTTTTTTTTTTTTTTTTTTTTTTTTTTTTTTTTTTGTCAGAAAAAAAACAAATCCTTCCCAAGTGCTATTGCTGAAAAAGTGGCTTTGGAAAAAGTGGCCTTTGCTTGATTTTTGTTTTATATATAATAAGAAATAAATAGTTAAGGAAAGCTTTTTGTTTGATTTTTGTTTTATATATAATAAAAAATCAAATAAAAAGCTTTTCTTAACTATTTATTTCTTATTAGTTTGATTTTTATCAACAAAATCAGTTTATTATAGTGTCCGAGTTTGTCTTGGCCACTGTACATTCCAGTAGTCATTTATATTTTACGACGATTGTGTAAAATGTTTGTACAAAGTTTATCTAGACGTGCCTGGATTTTCATCTATAATTTCTAGATCACCTTTCTTTCTTTGGCCACTTACATTAGTCATAGGTATTTGTTGATCTTGCTTTTACGTCTTCGGACGATGGCGAAGTACAAGTGGCTTTGATGTCCAGCAGTTTTCGCGGTATAGCGTTCTGCAAGTGAATACAGACAACATACATATCTGTCCTACCACCTTCTCTTTTTTTGTATATAGATTGGATTGAACGGGCTACCCACCAGTTGCCACAACTTTTTCTCTGTTAGTGGCAACTATCTTTCTGATCGCAGTTTTCCAACAAGTTCATATCTTAAGGTAGCAAAATGTTTATATATGTATGTTTTTTTCAATTCATATTTTTGTTTCATAATGCATTGGAAGACAACTCATATTATTTAAATCCAAATCCCTTGCAATCACAATAGTATCCTTTCTACTGAAGCCTTTAGCCAAATTGGTATCTTCCTAGGACGATAAAAAGACTCACTTTTTTCTACCCCCTATACAAAGTTATATTTTAAAATATGTATTAAAAAAAAAAAAAAACATCTACTTAAGAAAACTCTTAGAAATATTAATTGAAAAAATCTTAAAAATTATGTTTTAAGTAGCAATTTCAAACATATAATTATTTTTGATCACATCGCAAAACGGCCGAATTTTACTTGAAACAAAAGGAAATATGAAATCGATAAGGCAAACAATAAAGAATCACATCACATCTTTTATAGTTTTCCAATCGTTTTCATGTCTTAATTGTTTTTCATCACATACCTGATGAAGTATATATTTTTGTTAAATTTTTAATCGTTTGATTAAAATCCAGTATATCCTGCATTATTTATAATAATTGCACACTGCTAATTAGTGTACCACAAGTATCTAAAGGAACTGCATACTACGTTGTTTGATTGAAATTCAAAAGTTGATCTTTATTTCAAATTTCACCAAAGGTGTTCAAATGTCTAGAAGTTTACAGGGAATCAATCTTTGACATAGCAGGATGTGTGTTTTAGGTCGTAGTCCTGCTAAAAACTCATTTAAGCAGAATGTTTTCTTCAGCGTACAGCAACATTTTGTCCTTCAATATGCTTTTCTACTCAGAACATGTCATAAAATCGATAGTATAATAAATAACACTACACCTTGCTTTATATGGAGTTTTTTGTGAAACGGGTGTATAGTTTTTTACTCAGAAGTCGACACACGTTATGTTCGTTATCATTTAAAAACAAATTTATTTTTGTTTCGCCGCTCAACAAGATGTTATGCCCCTTCTTTTATCCTGCTGATTTGAACCAACTCAAATGATTTTTTTTTGAAAAAGAGTAGTCTTTGTTTCAAAGCAGAGGCTGGATATTCGGCCCTGTAAATTAGCACGCTACAGTTTACGCAAGAAGATTCGAGCACACAGCTTTTCTATGCCCTTTTGTAGAAAGGCAGGAAAAATTCTATCCTTGGCCGGAGACTTAAAAGGTTGAAAAGTGATTATTGCCCATCTAATTCTCCACCCGGTGCAAATATGTTCCACAATCGGTTTACTTTTAAAACATAGTACATATAACGTATGTTATATACCATAAATACTTTATTTACCAGAAAACGCATTTTTCAACAAAAAACAAAGTTGTTTAGTATCGCTTATTCTAATAATAATAAACCATCAATAATTATAATAAAGTAATATTTAATTTTTTAACAGCGCCAGTAGTGCTGAAGAATCTGATCGCATGCTTGAACCAGATCCAAGAATTGTATTACGTCCTGTGGGTCGCGTGGAAGAAGCCTAAATGCTACAATTATCGAAATGAATTCAAAAACAGCGAATTAAAAGGTTTATTGAGAAACAGTGTAATAAACAATCAACACCAACTATAACAAAAGCAAAAGAGAAGAAAAATAACAATTCGTTTATTTTAAGTATTCACATTGACATTTCAATTTACATAGTTTTATAGTTTATTACTCGTTTTTATTTTAATAGTAGCATCATATGTCTCAAATAACACATTTGTATCTCATTTTCGAATTTATATGCAAACAACAATAAATAAAACAAATTTAATTCATATTTAATATGGAAAAAATAATAAAGATTTATTGCAAATAAAACTTAGATTTAAAAGTTTTAAATATATTAACAGTACAACTAATATACTGGCTTGGTATATTTGATTAATATAATTCCTTTCTTTTTTTTCTAAAAACGTTTATAACTAATCTCATATCGTTTAAGTATAATAAACATAAATTTGCAATTGAAATGTAATGTACAAATAAATTAAAAAAAGCAAATTTTAACACTTTTCTAGGCTTTGGTACTTAAATACTGGTATAAACCATCTAACATTTTTATTATTTTCTTTTAAATAATTTAAAATATATGCTTTTGTTTTTTCTCTAATTTAATAGTCATTTTCATGATTTTTAAAAGTAATTACATATACTTATTTAGCTGTACTATATTAAAGGCCGAATATAGAAAGATTTTATTTTAGTAGAAGGGTAATTAATTAATAGATTAATTAATTATTGAAAATGTAGTTTATAAATCAACTTTTTTTAATTTTATTAAAACTTTATAAATAAATTATAAAACACGTACCAATTAAAATGCAGTTTGTTAATAAAGCACCACGTCCATTGCAAGCGAGAAACAAAATTTTCAAAAACAAAATATACAAAAAAAATTAATTACTTAATTAAAAAAATGTCTTTTTAATATACAATACACATTTTTGTGTTATTAAGTAAGTAATGTACTTATAAACGAATAACAAACGAGTAGTCTATATTGGTTATATACACTCTTCGACAACACTAACAGAGAAGATTGAAGAAGTCATATTGAACTTGTCATTTCACCACTAGCTATGTATCTCTATAAAAAAAGAATGTTTTGTGTAAGCATATTATCATATTAAATCAAAATGCCATAAGTTACAAAAAATTCAAATCGACTTTTTGATTGATTACGATGCACCCTTTCGAAATACATGCTCTCACAAATTTCTATATTTCAGCAATTAAAAACAACGTATTTATCAATAAAATCACAAAACAAAAATGTAACTTGCGCCTTTTTTGTTTTTCTTCCGATTTTAAGAATATAACACTATGCGAAAAAAAAGAACGAAGTTAAAATACCTGGCAAGTTATACCATTCTTTAATAGCCCCTATCAGATACAACAAAAATTTGTTCTTAAAATTTTCAAAATGCCTTCAAAATCTTGAGTTATGGGTAAAAAACCGGATATTCTTATCGTATCTTAATGCACTTATTAGCTTATCAAATCTATTCTGCATTTAGATTCGAATCGTAATTTTCTATGTTTAGCAAATTTCGGATCCTGCGTTTCGATTGAAATTTTTCTAAGTTGTTGTTAAAGTTGTGGCGAAGATTCTTTAGACTGTTTTGTGAGCATAATAGAGAAATAATGACTCCCGAAATTGATTCACACTATTGTAGAAAGGGAACTAAATGGTTTATCTGGAAACGAAATTTCGAGATTTTATTCAGACGAATGTAATTTATCCCATTTTTTACAGGTCCTCAAAGAACTTAATATATTTTTATTTAAAGTAAAAAAATATGAGTGCGTTTCATACAGAGCCAACCACCCGTCGTCGTACGAAGACTATGAACAATGCAGAGAACTAATAGAGAATATGATAGAAGATAAGCGCAATGATATAAAAAGTGTCGAGTCTTTGTTATGTCCTGTGTTTTGTATAGATGTGCAAGCTTTTAAATTAGTGTCCCAGCTAAACCTCAGGGCCTCCTGTTATAAAACTGCTGTTACATAGCTTTATCATTTACAATACTGTAACACATGATTCACACAATTATGTATGGTACGAAATAGATGGAAAACTCGTGGCTTCAGGTTTTACAACATGCAACATTTGGAAAATTTACTTGCTTGTTCACCAGATATTTCTCCCTAATGAGGCGGAAAGTTTCCATTTTCTCTTAACTTTATACAATAAGAACTTAAAGTATACTCCCTTTTTGTGTATTAGTCAGTTTGATTGCCTAGGGTCGTGATCATGTACGGCCCTCCCAATTTGTGGGACAACCGCTTTGCTTTATTAGCGGATGCCCGCCGTGTGAAAAAGAAACGGAATTATCAAAACCTTCTACAAATATATCGCATACTTCCCCCAATTCAAAAACCAGATCCGAAGTATGTAATGATGTCCGCTACTTCTAGTAATAAAAACCTCCAACAATATTCATGCTACGCGGTACACAGATCACTTAAAATTTTCTCTTCTGATATACTTTCTGTATCCGAATTAAGAGACCAAAACTAGTGCAAATAAATTTATTTTCACTTAAAACATTTCCAACTTAAAACCTTTTCAGCATTAAATGTGAATACCACACAAATTTAAATTTTTCCAAAGGAATATTTAGAAATCTCTATATTTAGAAATCTCTTGTACGGATTGCCAAATGCTTGGTCGCACTCAAAAATGATGCAAAAATATGCCGAAATGTGAAACATTCTTTGATAAGTTTTGAAACATGTTTCGCGTCATTATCATGTTGGAAACCCCAAACTAGACGCATATTTTCTTCTGCATAGGGCCATATTACGTTATCCAACAGATCTTTATATAAAAATCAATTCATTTTTCAGTTACTTGATGAGTTGGTCCAACTCCAGCGTATGAAAATCAGCATCACAATCATTGAGCTTCGACCATGTTTTACTATGCCTTTACAATATTGAGCTTTAAGGTGTTAATTTTTGGATCTTCTTACCGTGAAATTCCTTATGTTAGATCCTGTAATATTAAATTTAGATTCATCTCAAAACAATATGTATCGCCACTTGACAGTACACCAACCAATATGAGCCTTTGCCAAAGGTAAAGGGCCCTGCACAAAGGACTTCTTTGACGGTGTCAAAGCAACTGGAATTGGATCAAACTACAAAAGTTGCTTTAGAGTAGAGTAGAATGGAGTTCAATAAAAGACTGGAAGAACGGATCAATTTAATTAAAGTAATGTTGCATTATGCACAAGGAAATATGTATCTGGTTTGGGTTTCCAACACTGTAATGACCCGAAACATGCTTTAAAATGGTTGGATAATTCAAAAGTAAGAGTTCTAGGGTAGAAAGCTCAGTTGCTTAACCTTAACCCTATTTAAAGTCTACAGAACATCATAGATCGCAAGAAAAAAAGGATCCCAAGAAGAGCAGACACACCATTTGTAATCGTGTCCAGAAGGTATTGCACACCATTTCTAAAACTCAAATTGAGGTATTTATTGATGCAATACACACAGATGTACCGCCATCATAAAGGTTATGCTATGGCTACTAATTTTATTTTGAAGTTCTTTGGAATCCTTATTATCGGTGTCATATTGATTCAATCGAGTCCGTGTAAAGGCTTTTTTTATTATTCTGCTTACGTGGCTCAGAGTGGGATTATGTTAGCGGATTTCCGTAAAAGGGCAGTTTGGTGTATTTGTTTTGCTTGCAACCTTATTGTGGTTAATACTGATTCTGGGTTTTTACTTCTAAACCTGAATATAAGTGTCCCTGTTCGATTTTCTCGTCATTAAAACTTCCTACATTAGAGCGTATGAGGGCAGTTTTGGGTATCTGTTATGCTTGCAACCTTATTGCGGTTGATATTAATTCTGTGTGTAATTTTCGGTTTGGCAACATGGCGTTTTTTTGCCTATTTTTAAATTAGTTTGGGATTTTGTTGGCTTTTTTTAATAAAAAAAAATACTAAAAATTATAATTATTATTTTGGTATTTGTAAGTTATTTAAGAAATTCGTGAACATAAAGTATTTTAATGTAACGATTATAAATGGCAGCCGAACTTCATTTGTGCTCTCAGCTACGAGAAATTTGCAATTGCAATGGAACTGAAACTAATAGATTTATAGGTCCTAGTTTACTTATATAATACAATTTTCGGCAACTGGCAACAAAATGGTTCCATAAATTGTACGAAAAAAAACTTTAAACTTGAAACATTTTTTTCAAGGATATGACGTATACCAACAAGGTCTACTTCCTTTCTTCCCAAATTCACTGAAAAGCTAAAAATGGGATAGTATTCAGCTAATTTATTAGCCTATAAGTGTATGAAGATACGAAAAACCGGTTTTTAAACCGTAAACATTATTTTTTGTAGTTTTCTAGTTTTCAGTAAACTATAAACTATGATAACATTATAAGTGCGGTTTTTTTCGACCCGCATATAAGCATTTCGGACAAATTTTACCTTTTATCCGCTTAAATAAGCAGTTTATATGCTTAATTGCTCAGCACTTATAAAAATGCTGCTAAATTGGAATATCATTTTAGCTTGACGTTATCTTTGAATATTTTAGAAATAATAAAAACGCATTTGTAAAAATATAATTTTAAATATAAACCTAATTTTAAAAATATTTCATATAAAAACCTGGCATAGCATTGTGAACATTCGACTAACATCGCATTTTCATATGCAGCTTTTATTTGATTGCGCGTTCAACTTGATCTCTTCTGTACTCTCTGTCGCCAGTGTTTTCTTCTAGTGAGCATTCACATTTTTGCAGTAAGTATTATGTTTTTTTAGTTATAAACCTCGTGTTAACGACTCGACTAATGGTTAGTGTTTATGTAACTTTCAATCTTAAATTTTGTTATATTTTTAATGAATATGATTTTTTTTGGAGAAAGAAAATCAAGTTTATAAAAGATTTAATTGTTGATTTTAAGCAAATAAAAGCAAGATTTGTGTTTTCTGTCCCAAAAATCATTTCTGTTACAAAAATCAGGTTGGGCACCCCTGCGTTTATTACATCGCTAAAATAAATAATCAAAAGCTGCAAGAACAACTATGCGTGTTGCTTAAAAATAACCAAATCGGCAACAACAACCATTAGCAGAAATAAAGTAAATAAAAATAGAGCGGCAACAACAAACACTAACAGCTCAAAAAACAAGTAACAGACAATAACAAGCAACAACAAATGCTAAGAACTGAAAGAAGTAGATGTTTGCATTCGCATTGCTACATAAAAACTAAATAGAAAGTAAAAGAAAGAAATGGAATCTACCTGAAATATCGAGAGGTTCGAGAGCTTTCGATGTGTTGTTTAATCAGCCATATAAAAAGCACATTGATGCGAACAAAAAAAGAACAGCTTATTTGGAGTAAACTTAGCGAGCACAGTTTATGTGAAGAGAGTTTGTTAGTTTGAACTCTGTGCGCAGAGTTTAAAAGGAGTAAACTCACATCGTGGAGTAAAAAACCAATTTAGTTGGAGCTAACTCAATAAGGAGAGTTAAGTGGTTGAAAAGGTTATGATCGAACCTAAGTTATAACTACGGTCGGGTTGGAAGATCTTTAAGTAGAAAGATCTGTCGAGAAATTGTTGTTGTTTACAAAGTTGTAAACAGACGGAGTAATTAAGAATAGAAAACTGTTATTGCTTGTAAAAAGGTTACAAGCAGTGATGCACAAAACCGTGCAAATAAAGAATTTTATTTAAAAATTAACCACAAGACTACAATCTATGAACTCATAAATACATGTTTTTAAAAAGATAAAAACGTAACAATATATATATTTTTATATTACTTACTTATAATTTTGTTTATTTTCTTTAATATGAATGAAACTTAAAATGAACTGAATTTATATGGATTTCAATATTAATTTTTTTCGTTAATTTTTGTTAATTAACAAAGTTAATTTCAATTTTCCTACAATATGTTCCTAATAAATTAAAATTAATTAATTAAAAAATAAATTTAAAGAAATTATTTATTCTTAAATAAAAAAGGTTAATATTAATTTATATTCAAAACAAAGTTAAAAAGATACTTTTAACAATACAATTGGCAATTTGTACATAGGCACGGTTAAAATCAGTTGTAAGTGTATGTTACTCGTTTCGACTAATGGTTAGTGTATAAAAAAAGGTTACGGTTCTAGGGTTCAAGTAATTATAGAACAGTTGCCAAAGACTGAGATCGATATGTGTTGATAAGTATGGTGAAAGATTACTTGAAATTACAAGAAATTATGCTGCTAATTCGAAACGCGTATTTATAGACAAAAACGACTTCGAGAACTGTAATAATCACGACTGGAGTAAAGTAACTACATCACAGGGCATTGATAAGAGTGGTGGTAGTGATAGTTTTCGTAAAGGAGGTAAATCACGTAGCAGTGATACTTGAAGTGCTTGGATTGCAATGAAAACCGGTACAAGAGGCGGTTTTAAATTAAAGACTATACCCACTTAAAATTGAAATTAGAATACATAAATATTTATAGTTGTCTAGTTTTTAAATTGTTTTTAAAGTTTGTGCAACCTGAATAATGTTATGTTATTTAGTCTTAAAGTTTTCCGTTAAGATAACAATAAAAATAATTTAATTATCATTTCATAAGTTGCAAGAAAATAATTTCATTTCCATTACAAATAAAAATATACAAATTATTTTCCAAACATAATGACCCATATACATAGTCCCACATTAAAGTCGACTCTTGCTAAATTAAGTCTTTAACTTAAAACTTTTTACTACATTTTTTATATTCATAGTTGAAAATAAAATATATTTTAAGTTGAACCGGCTTAATGTTTATATAGAATTTATTTTTTATTTTTTAAACCTACAATAACGAACAGGGGTTTTTTGACCCATTTGTATAGCTAATTACCTATATTTTTTTATCAATGATTTTTCTGAATTGGTAATTTGTGGTTTTTATTTAAATTGCATCAAATTTAAATAAAAGAATTATTATTCTATAGTGTTCCAAACGTAAGTAAAACTGCCTAAAAAACGGATAAGGCAATATTTTCTTCATCAGTTACATCTCTGAATTTTTTTTCGTGATCAATATCATCAAATTGATAATAAATGGTCATATCATATAGTTCAGATATTTTACCAAAATATCCTTGTCTTTGGCATTGCGTTATTTTATATTTATTATTGTTATGTTCCAGAACATCCAGAACAGTGGGACTGATTTTACACAGCAGCCATATATGTTAATCTTAGTCGATTTCAAGATAGCATTCAGTCCACATAGGTCATAAAATACCAAAATATTGACTGATTTTGGACATGCAAAACATTATATCATCGCCACAGCTACCAGTCCTTGTTAGAATGCTGCCAAAGTAGAATCAATAAGTAAACATTTTTAACTTGATATTACACAATCTAAATTTAGTGTTGTTAGGGGTATTGCAGCGAATTGTCTTACATATTTGAATAGTGGGCCTTAGTCCCGCCGTCTGTGCAACTTCACTCTTCAGAGATTTAAGTTCAGCAAACATGTAAAGATGGCTGAGTGCTAAAAGGCAAATATCATCGCCGTAGTCCCAAGTGTTGGTTATGTTCCCATCTTATGATTCTGCTAACGGTTGCAAACGTTAACATTGAAAGCTATATTCTATAAAAGCTCCGATAATATGCACCCCTGTTGATGTGTGGAGAGCAGAGCTAATGATATTTCTATAATAGAAAAGAATTAGATATGAACGTAACCAACAAAAATCATTTAGGACAAAAGGTTTAAACACTTCTTTTATATATTTTAGCCTTCCTACCATCGGAATGGCTTTCAATTATCAAGAATAGCAAAATCTTTTCTCATCGAAATATTTTTACAAATTTTTCATTTCAATTTTTTTTGTTTAATTATTTAATAACAGGTTCAGCTGGTTTTATATTTAGAGTCGACTCTAACACCAAAAGTATACTTAAAGTTGTCTATGAATAAGTTAGAGTCGACTTTTCTAAAAGTATATAGAAGATGTTAAATTTAATAAGATTTGAGAATTTAACAAAAAAACAGAGTTAAAAAATTCGCGACTAATTTTTATTAAGTTTTTTTTTTTTTACCGTAAGGTAGAGTCATTTTATATTAAGGTAATGATATATATTTTATTTTATTTATTATTTTTTATTCTTTATTGCAATGTAAAAAACTTAATGGTACTTTATATTTTGTACATACCATTATGTACAATGGTATTATGCATATTAATATAGAGGGATCGTTGTCAGGTTTATCAACATCCAAAGATGGTGACCATAGAACACCGATTGCCATTGGTTCCTTACGACCCCTTACTCCAACCAAAAAGCTTATTAAACTAGATGGCTGTTAATGCCATAGCATTACTTTAGCTAAGTACGAGTTAGCATTGGCTGGCTCTAAGAAATCGAGACTTTGTTTATTTGACGAATCAATCTGCTTGGGCATTATATGAAATTGGCATGAATGTGTTAATGAAAGTGAATTATCAAGTCCGATGGAAAGTTAATAATTGTATATTGTTGGTGGAAATCTTGATCATTAGCAAATTTACTGCAATTAGAATAAAAATTATATCAATTAGTAGCTTTATAGTTAATACAATTTGCTATCTGGTTATTTTACATGCTTTCTGGTTATATATATTAGCATATATATTAGCAAATTTACTGCAATTAGAATAAAAATTATATCAATTAGTAGCTTTATAGTTAATACAATTTACTATCTGGTTATTTTACATGCTTTCTGGTTATATGTTTACAATAACTTAATTAAGTAATCAGACTTTTATAATATACTGTAATAACTAGTAGTTATTATACATCAATTTCCTTCTACAAGTTTGGCCTTGTGGGAAGAAAATTTTCGTTATGTTTGCAGAGGAGCAAACATAACGTCGGGTATCGCTTGGGAGAAAAGGAGCTAAGGAAAACGAATGAATGTGAGTAGATTTGAGTAAATTACCTTGTATATTGCAGCCAATGTGTAAATGAAAAGGTGAGTAATTTTCAAACAACGTTATAAAATTTATTCTGGCTTAAGGGGTTAATGAAATGGATTTAAATTCAAGTTATTTGAGGAAGAATACAGAATATGGAATGTATTTAGGTTAAGGTAAGTATAATTCATAAAGGGTGAGTATCACTAATTAGAGGTAAGTAAGATTTCAATCACTAAGGCAAGTATAATAATAATTATAATTAAAATTCAAAAACGTATTAGTATCTAAATTAATGCCCTGAGGCGAGGTGGAGTAGGTCTGAGCCTTTCGGCATGCCAAACGCTACTCATCTGTTTCTTCGAAGTTCAAATGGAAAGAAGCTTCATAGTTCAAAATAAGTATAAAATTACGCTTCTTTTCCAATGCTATAATGGAAACCAATGTTATTATAATAAAGAGCGCCAAATAGCGAATAATGTTAGTACAAATAAAAGAAATGACAGGTATATAATAATTCCAAGAGTAGATAATTAATTGTCCAAACTACTTTGGACATATACAAATCGCTTTCAGCCAAAAATTAAAAACAACTCGTATTTTATTTAAGGAACAGTATATTACATTATTCACTACCAAAAATAGTTGCCCAATCATTTTATTAAGTGAAAATTTGCAGTATGGTATGATAAAATCACAAATTATTAATCAGACATGTGGCAATTAACACCTTTTACCGTACCTTAATGTGGGAATCACTCAAATTTTCACTGACTGCAGAACATTTTAATATAATGAAAGAAAATAAAAAAAATCGACAGTAGTAGCGAACGTGTCTAAATATCTAGACAAGTTAAGATATTGATAATCAAAAATTATGATATTGGTTATGCTGTTAATAGAAGTCACTCCAATGTTCATGATATCATTAAGCCTTTTAAGCCGACAAAATCAGTAGAAATTACTTCGTCTAATTTAAAAAAACCTGAAAGTTAACAAATAAGCGAAAATGTTCAAAAGAGTTGCAAGTGTTAATTAGATAGAGTCTAAAAATTTAAGTACTGGAGCACTGTGTTACGAAAGCAAATTTAACGTTTTACGTTTAGATGGAGAGCCGTATGTTTGCAGAAATCGGAATAAAAAACTGAGATCATTCAATCTTTTTCCTACAATCAAACACGATACCGGAAGTGTAATGATTAGTAATTTTTAATGATGCAATAATGCAGCAATATAAGTAACATATGTATATAATTATTTTAAAAGATAATTTGCAGTCAGAGTTTATCAACATTTTGAAAAATTTGTAAGTTCACCAAAAAAAAAAAAATCGCACTTAAAGAAGAATGGGAACGAATTGATCGTTTTTATTGCAAAAGCCTTATAGAATATGTTTTAAAGCCATTAGAGGCTATTCGCCAGAAAAATTAATATTAAATTAAAAAGAAAATGCAATCCCGTACAAAATTTTGAAAACTTCGATTAATAATTTGACATTTGCTTTTTTCTCTTTATTATGAATTTGTTGCTTTTAATAAAAAAAATTGTTTTCGGTAGGATATGCTTATCATTTAGTTCGTTAAATTGAGCCACTGTTATGTCTGGCTTGGAACGAAAAGGGCCAATAACAATATTTCGCCATTTTGAGTTGATCTGTGCATTAGGAATTTTTGCTTTTTGTCCTTTATTTTGCTGAAACAGTCAAAGTCAGTAAATCGGTGACTGTTGTACGGAATACACGCATAGAACTGTGTCTCAAACTTTTGTTTTACAACGAGCGCCTGTTCATATATTTTTGTTGTGTTTCTAAGTATTGCTTTTGTCTTCTATGGCAAGATCTTCTAAGCGCAAAAGTGGTAATTATTGAACCCCTTTACAAGCCCTGGATGATTTTGATGATGCATATTCAGTGGACTCAAATGAGACGACGGAAGATGTGGTTAAGAACATAAAGGAGCATATACCTCCAATAAAAGTTTTAGGTCAAAGTGGTGTTTTTATTCACAAAATGTTGACAGGTAAAGGTATTGTTAATTATCGACTAAAAAGAATTTCAATTGCAACAAAAATATTTTGTGACACGATGACCTCATATGCTACTGTTAAAACCGTATTAAGTGAAAATAAGTGCCAATATTTCACATGATTTAGAAACTGATCGCGTGTTTAAAGTCATTTTGTTTGGCCTTGAATCCAAAACGGAGGAAGAAGTAAAAGAGGAATTAATTTCTCGTCAAACGCATTGACAAAACAATGAAAACTTTACTGATACAATTTACGTTGTCTCTTTTGTAAATGGTTCTCTTAAATTGAATGAAGTAAGGAAAGATCATAGATGTATTTTTCGTACAATTGTTAGATGAGAGTACCAAAGTAAAAATAAAAACAAAATTGTACAATGCCATAACTGCCAGATGTTCGGCCATGGCGAGAAAGGTTGCTCTGTAAGAACTAAATGTTTATACTGTGCTGGAAAGCACAGGTTGTAAAGCTAACATTGCAAAATGCGCCAATTGTAATTGAAATCATAAAGCCTTCGATCCCTCTTGCCCAAACAGGGAGATGTACCTGGAAATAAGAAATAAGTATTCAAAGAGAAAATCAAATAATATTAAATTACGAAGATCAAACAATAATGTGATCTCATATAATTCCACTAATTTTCCTCTCTTAACCAAACAAAGAGACGCTCAACAACAACATATTCATCTGGCAGGTAATACGTAGTATAATCAAAGAGAACTCCAACAACCATACGGTAATCTAAAGGCAAATGTTTGACATAATCTTCCAGATAACGAAAATTCTAAGAGTAATGTTTTATTCACGATTGAAGAGATAACTCAGCTATCGATCGAATTACTAAATAAATTAATAGATTGTACTGTACATCTAAAGAGGAACAGTTTAAAGTATTAACAGAACTTACAATTAAGTATTTATACTGAAATGTTAAATAATGAATACGCAAATGAAAGTAAAGTTTTACAAGAAGTATTCGCAGCAAGATATTGATATTTGTTTAATTACTGAAACCTGGCTGGATAGTAACTCAAAATTATCGCATCCAATGTTTAATTGTTTGCGCATCGATAGTCCAATCGGGCGAGGTGGTTGTGTGGCAATTATTATTAAAAAGGTGATACGTTTTGAGCAACTACAGTCCGTCAGGACTAATATTATTGAAAATATAGGATCTTCTTAGATCAACTTAATTTGAAAATATTTTGTGTTTATTTTCCAAGTGGCCGGAATACATTTGACATTTTACAAGTTTACAGACGTGATATGAGAAAGTTGTTAAACATTCAGGGTTACTTTATATTATATGGTGATTTGAACAGTAAGCATCGCGATTGGGGTTGCTTTAGTGCAAATTCTTATGGTAATTTACTAAGCGACTTAACCTATTATTTTCCATTTACTATAATGTTTCCAAATAGCACTACACGGATACCATCTTCTGCGCGGTCCCACCCTTCAACTTTGGATCTCGTACTTACGAATATTCCGGAGTATCTAACTCAATCAGTGGATTTCAATGCACTCTCATCTGATCACTTACCTGTTAAATTTAATTTAAATGCCTCTGTTAAATAAATATAAATTATTTCTTTTATTGATGAAACTAATATTATTCCCAGAGAACAGTTTGGTTTTCGCCCCTTTCATAATACAACACAGCAAATCAAAAGAATTTCAAATTTCGTGAAAAATTGCCTTATAAACAGAAAGTCTACTGCCTTGGTACTTTTGGATGTTGAAAAAGCTTTTGATTCGGTGTGGCATAAGGGCCTTGTATATAAATTAATTTCATATGGTTTTCCTTATTATCTGTTTTCAATAACTCTTTATACTCTGAATACTTCCATATTGATGCTGGTGTTCCTCAAGGCTATGTTGTGCGGATGTTCCCGTAATGCATGTATGTAACTATGCTTTTTATGCCGATGATACTCCAATTTACTGCTCTAATGAATCACCGCAACTTATTCTTGATAATATACAGCAAGCTCTTAACAGCCTTTGTCGATACTTTGTTAAATGGAAAATCAAAATAAATGCTGAAAAATCGCAAGCTATCTTCTTCACAAGAAAAAGAAGTTCTGGTATGGATATTCCCTCGTCTAACAATGTTAAATATTTGGGAGTTTTTCTAGACCGACGTTTAACTTTTAATGAACATACTAGTCATGTAATCAGAAAATTTCATATTGCCATTAAAATGTAATATCCTCTCATCAATAGAAAGTTAAATCTTAACTCTGATAATAAGATAACCACTGTCAGGCTATTGCTCTATACGCATGTCCAGTTTGGGGAACATGCGCAGCAACACATTTTAAGAAAATCCAATTCAGCCAGAATAAACTTCTTAAAATGAATGAAAATCATGAATTTACCTTGGCACTATTCTACAAGAAGACTTCATCGTCTTTGTAATGTAGAATACATAAATATTCGAATTCAGACTATAACAAACAAATATCAAACTTCATGCAGTCTTTCAAACTATGACTACATTGCGGATCTATATTAGGCCCTAACAAATACTAATTTTCATATAAATTTTATTTTGTTTTTTTTTCACGGTTTTAAAATCGCTTCTGTTGTGTTTATTCCCCATGTGCATTGTTTCTTGTATGTCCTATACATTCCTTTTTGATAATTTATTGAAAGTCTTATTGCATAACCATTTTCCTTCTCCGATGTAATTTATTACAAATCATTTGCGTATTCATAAACTGATAATTATTATTATAGATGTAAGGTATCTTTAACCATCTCTCTTTAGATTTATTTATACATGTTTTTATAAAAATTATTTTATTTAAATTAAAAAAATAAAAAAAAAACAGTCAAAGTCTAATTTTTCTAATCAATGTCACTATAAACTCATCTATAGAAGTAAAGCTAAAAACTTCGTGCAATATAGTGTGAAATAGGTGTTTTTAAATGATCGACATGAGTAAGAGGAAAGAGTTTTAGAACGTTGTGATAAGCCAGAAAATAGATCATGTGTAAATTTATACTCCCTCAACCACGATTTCCCTAAACGAAGTGGGCTTAAAATGAGAAAAAGGCCTTTTTTTCAATGATCGTACAGTTTTTGGACTTGAACATTTTCGTTTAATTTATTGATATAATTTGTTTCCGCTAATTTTTTTCTTTTAGAACTGAGTATAACGCATGTGTAATTTTACGAAATGTCTTCCCTAAGTGGTGGTAACTTAAGTGTGAATATGCGCTTTTTAAAATGATAGTTTACATTCAAGCCTAAAACAAACAAAATAGTGGCCGAAGGGTGTAAAATCGCGCATGATTTACGTCAAAGTCTAAGAGAAAAAATGATTATAAAAATAAAGCAAAAATTTTGAAGTCCAAATACATGATTATTAAAATCATACTTTAAAGCTCCGTCAGGGCTTTCCGTTATAGCTCTGACTTCCACCTGGATGTTGGTCTCTGGGATCTCAATAAATATTATTGAGTCAGTAAGTTGTCCTAAGGCTTAAGTCCATAGTGAGCAACATTAAGATACATTGTTAGTTCTTTCCTCCATGCGGTGTTTCTATCTTAATTTTAGATCAAAAATTATACCCAAGAAACGGGGTTCGATTTAGTAAGTGTTTTTCTTTTTCCCTATGAAGTGACATATTTCTATCTTTGTCGGAATAACGTTTAGACTCCTCGGTCCAAGGCCTACCTACAGTGTGCATTTAAATATTTGTCGTTTAAAAATATCAAAATTTTTGACAAGCTATTTCAAATTCTTTCTCTTTTGCTGACCCAGAGCCGTGACCCCGTATGGTGTATGGAATTTAGAAATACCTAATAGGGGCTGACTTCTATGGTTAGTATTTATACTATCCTAAGCTACATAGTGGGGTTTAGTATCATTGCCTACTAATATTTGCTTACCTTTTTATTTTGCTTCTGCCACCAGTTTGGTCAATTCCGACGTAGGAGGGGGTATTGGATAGCATCAATAATGGCAACCCAGTAGGCTATCCCCATGCGATTTGTTGATACTTTTCACTACCTCCTCGCAAGCAGTCTGTGACCCTAGACATTTTTTTACAGCTGGTATCCGTGCCACTGCCTTTATCTCTTTGGAAGGTCCTTCCGTAACGGCCTCTTCAATTGGCACCTTACCGATTCTGAAGCGAACAGTGTTTGAAGCAAAGAAAGCCCTACCCTTATTTTTGACAAGGCTGGCCATAGAGATTTGATCTATGCCGATCACAAGAAGCGTTCCCTCAGAGAGCTCCTTTCTGTGAAAGACCATAAATTTCTCTACAGCTAGATTAGTATTTTGACTGCCAAGAATTTCGAGTATTCGCTCATTCGTAAATTTGCTACCCCATCCTTTTATATAGAGTGTGGTCTTTGTGAGTTTCACAGGCTCCCTCATTTTCATTAGTTTTAACTTCGCGCCATTCCATGGCGGAGGAATGCTTTCGACCAGAGCCTGTAGTGTTCTAGCACATTGCTGTGTAGCCAGCTTCATGACCATCACACCATTTTTGAACTCACTTTTCACAATTTCAATAGGTTGTTGGCCCTTTGTTACAATAGCATGATCAACGATTTTATTGTTGATTAGATCTTCAATCATGCTTTGCCGGCCAACTGGAAATCTGCCAGTACGATTACCGGCGTCATATATTTCATAGCAAAGATCGAAGCGGCGTTTCTTTCTGGCCATTTCGGCGTTAGACGGCGGCACCTTATCTTTGTCAACATCTATCATTTTTTTCCATATTGATTGGAGGTTCTTTGCAGGCGCCCGGACCAACAAATTACTATTGGCCGGTGTACCTATCTTTTCAGAGTCTACCCTACTCGTAGAATTCTGTCGAGACATTTGCCAAAAAATTTCAGGTTTACTGGTAGGCGAAGAGCTTTTTTTATTCTTGAACGCCCTCTCGGTATCCTGCTCTTCCAGAGATCTGATCCTGTTTGCGCCATCCACAGAGGTTGAAGGAAAATCATATTTATACTTTGGAGATTCCCGTGGTTGTTCTAATACGTTTTGTAGCCGCATTTTTTTCAGCTTTTTTCTTTGTGACCGCGACAACCCTTTTGCGGCGATATTACTGTTATAGAATGCAGAGTTGCAACCCTCACCTCTCAGTAGATCTTTTCCCTCATTTGGCGCATTGTTAACTACAGATGTAAAAGTACCTTTGGAATCCTGCTTATTCGGAGTTCTGATCCACTTTCCGTCATCCACCGAACTCGAAGGAAGGTTGGATTTTTCCTTTGGGTAGGCCCGAAGTTGATCCAATATATTTAGTTGCCGCATTTTCTTCAGTTTTTTTCTTTGTGCACCCGACAGCCGTTTTTTCTTGGGTTTTGAATAATTTCCGACGCTTTCGCTCACCCCGTTCACCATTTTATATGACTCGTCTTTGTTTTGATTAACTAGTATGGATACAGAATCGGAGCTCTTTCCCGTTGGCAAAGACGTAGGCTGCATAAAGCCGCCTCTGGGTAAATTCTTTTCCTTCTCCTTCACCTCATCTTTTTTGCAAATTTCATTTTTCTGTAAATTTGTGGCATTGTGTACTACTAAAGACAAGGAACTCTCCATTGTAGTTGTTTGCTCACGACAGTTAGATACCGGCGGCATATGGCTCGTTCTAATTAAAACAAAAAAAAAAAAAAAAAAATATATGGCAAAATCAAATTTATTAACTAATATAAACAACACAATTATGAATAGCATATCCCTAAAAACTTTTTGCCTATTCCCTGATCCTGATCAAAATGTGATGACAAATTTTGGGAATAAATTTCTTTAACAATTACAGTTTTTATAAAAAATTAGCAACCTCACTCTTTCCCATCTGTTTGTCAATATCTTTAACTGAAATGCAAAGGAGTCTAACAACCAAAACTCTCAAAATAGAATTTTTTTATTGATAAAGGTACAAATGTTTATCCTTCTATCTGCAAAAATAACGACCTTGTTAGAGCAGTCAAAAAGGCGTAACAACATATTAGGCCGTATCAAAAACAAATAGTAAGTAGTTTTGAAGTCTCACGCTAAAATATTCACCCATATCATGAATAACAAGTGAAATTTCTATTCACATGAAATTTTTATTCCCCTCTCAGTGAAAATTGCTATCGTGAATCTCCTATGAATTTTCTTTCCCTTTTCACAAGTTATCATTTTACGTTAAATGTGGACAAGAAAAAACTGAAGAAAATTATTTGAATTTAATAAAATAAATAATAAAATGTTTACAAAAACCAAACACAAAAAAATGTGAAAGAATCAAGTACATTTTTTTTAGTTCCAAGTAAGCCACGTTTTTGCAACTCCCGAGTTATGTTATCACTTCTAGTCCTAAACTAATTTAAAAAAATTAATGTTGCAATAAAAAAAAAAAAAAAATGAAAAATGAAAATTTGTTGAGAAATGGGGAAAAATTTCAATGGAAAAAACTATTTTCGATAAGGGGAATATTCTCAGGACTATCATTTCCCATTGAATAAACAGAAAAGGTGAAAACAATTCATGTGTAATATTATTCATGATAGAAATTATATGAATTTAGAAAATATTTCGAGTGAAAAAATATTCACGATAGGGGGTAACCTGAGGATTTCATTGGCGCAACACCAATATTACTTCCACCATATCGTCTACAGTAACTCACAAGCGCAACAGGTTATGTTAAAATCCTCCAAACATGTGTGCTACTTTCGCCCGAAGAGATTAAGCCACTTCAATGGGTGTCCACTGATTTCTGCAGCAGACTTAATTCATACTAGGCTCGTATCCATGATACAGTTCAAAAGGTCTGCCAAGCATGCGAAACAGTTCCACACGATACGCTACATCTACTCAACTGCCCGGCTAATCCCAACCTGTTTATGCCGGACTCACTTTGGACACAACCTATTAGGGCGGCATTCCTCCCAGAACTAGACCTAGGAGCCGCGCCGGACTGAATTATTGAATCTGCTACAACAACCTTTAAGCATATGACTAACCATAAAAGAGACTGCAGATAACACTTTGACATAAACAACTAAATTTACTTCATCAAACATTAAAATGAAAAAACCACAACAACCGTTAAGCAATTTAGCAACACCCATAAAACATCACCAGCACAAACAGAAACATCAAACCCCAAGGAAACAATACTAAACAAAAACTCCATTAAAATAACGGATGATAAAAAGTAGAAAAACAACAATAACACCAAAGCAGCAGATGGAAACAAAGTATAAAAAATAATAACCTCAACAGACAAAGAACACAACAACAAACAAATCAATAAACATCAATTACACAATTCCGTTACAAATAATTTGACTTCGTTTATCTCTCACTTAACTCAATCACTGATCAATAATAGCAAATATTTCATTCAAACCATCGACGGGGCTTGTACGACGTAAACTTAAATTGACTCGGGACATGGCAACACGCAACGAGAATTTAATACCTCAAACATTAAGGCAGGAAATACGGTTAAGACAAATCAATCAGCAACCCCAACAGTCTTTACAAATAATTGAGGATCAACCAAATACACAAGCATTTAATTAAATATCAAACACAATGGTATCTGATAATAATGAATCAACATCGCATTGGGAAGAGATACAATAACGACAATCAGAACAACTTTTAACGAAGCGAGAATTATATTCATGGAAACGTGAGCACAATATAGACCTTTTCTCCCAAAACATAAATCAAGTAGGAAAATGTAACAAATAACGCACTGCGACAAAAAAAATACATGGCAAGTGATACTATTTTTCTGATAAGAGCTGCCGAGCAGCACAAGGATCTGTTTTTGAAATTTTCGAAACACCTCCAATATATCGAGTTACGGGTAAAAAAACGGTTTTTCGGTCCTTCATGCACTTATAATAACTTAGCTGAATAATACCCGATTTTAAGTTTCTTTTCGGATTTCGAATGAAGAGATACAGGCCTACAAAGGCCTACTACTTTAAAGGTTTAAAAATCCGTTGGAAATTGTTAGAGTTATTAAGCTTTTTTGTAATGCATCTCATGAAAATATCATAATGATATATCTCACATCACTACATGCCCAGATGATTAATATATTTAATGATCTTATAAACAACCCTTGGCGAATTTCACCGCAAATGCGCATGGGCATTACCTATCGAAAACCTGGTCAATAACCCGACAACCGTCTCCCAGTTCAGCCCAATAACATGCCTAAACACAGGATATAAAATATTCACCTCCTACATTGATTTGATCATCAGCAACTACTGTGAAAAGAACAATATACTGACCATAGAACAAAGGGGTGTCGACAAGGTACAAAGAGCTACAAGAACCAACTGGTGATCGATAGCGTAGCGACCAAACAGGCCATACGTAGTAAAAGAAACTTATATACAGCATTAATCGGCGTGGTATATATCGGGGTGATTCCCTTATCCTTCAATGTTCTGTATAGCGCTAAATCCGCTCTCCTTACTCCTAAATCAGAGCCAATATAGCTATAAGTTTTGCCTGGATGCCGATAGAATATAACATTGTTTCTACATGGGCTATCTGAAACTCTACGCGAGCACAAAAACGCTCCGCGATAGTCTTCTGAGAATAGTAGAAATATTCTCTAGTAATATAAAAATGATATTTTGGATAGACAAGTGCAGAATGCAGAATATCACTAGAGGAAAATACACAGTGGCTGGAAATTTTACAACCACACAACATGAATACATAACACCCCTTCTGATGTGCCAGCACTATAAGTATCTGGGTATATTATAGCACATCTCTATCGACCACAAAAACAGAAAGAGGGCAACACTAAAGAGTTCATAAATAGATTAAATAGAATAAAAGCAAATTAAATGGCCAAAATCTTGTGAAGGCAGCAAACACCTACACCATACCATTGCTCACATACACATTTGGCATTATCGAAAAGTCGGAGACAGATCTAAATAATAGGGATATGATAATCAGAACAACACTGACAAAGAATAATCATGACCATCCAAAGGCATTTGTAGAGAGAATAAATAATATACCAAGAAAATTTGGAGGAAGAATAATAAATCTAAATTTAATTCATGATCGTCGAATAGAGGAACTGGCTAAATACTTCAGAACAAGAGCAACAATATCGCACCTATATAGAGATGTAATAAATGAATATGAATATGATAATATTACTCCACGTAATCTTAAGAATAACACTAGCAATCCACCAACAATAGAAAATCTAATTGACAACTGGAAGTTAAAGCCACTACATGGAAAGTATACAAACATGATGTGGGCACTGTATCTATGAACAACTGGTTTATATACCAGCAATATCTTTGAAGAGACTGAAGGATTTTTAATAGCTATCAAGGATGGAGTAGTACATACTAAAAACTAGAGAAAATATATAAGCCGCGACCAAATGGTCAAAATTGAGTTGTAGATGTTGCAGTAGCTAGGAGACAATCAAAGTCACTATAAGCAAAGATACGATAATGTTAGAAAAATAATACATATAAACGTAATAAAACAACATCATATTAATTAACGAACAACATTCTACTATAAATACCTACCCCAAGCCAATAATCGAGGATAACCGCTGCACAATCTATTGGGATAGGTCAGTTTTAGTCAACAATCCCACTAATACGACAGTATCCAATAGACTGGATATGGTAATCATAAACAAGCAAATGAAAATAGTCCAGATAATAGATTTCGCAATACCCTATGACTTAATATTCATGAAACAATAGCCACAAAGAGCAAATACATATAATTCTCAATATATTAAGAGAACAGAACTTAGTTCGCGTGAAAATACTGCCCATTATAATAAGCTCCTTGGGAAAAACACCCAAGGAAACCGCAAGAGCAATAAGAAGGTAAAACCTTAATTTTAATAAACTTACGGATATGCAAAGATTGCAACTATCATGAGGGAAACAATACAATAGCAGTTATAGAACAACAGAGCGTAACCTTTGGTTTCAAACCCAGTACGTGAATTCCAGTATATGCTAAGAAGATTTAATTCATAATAATGATAATAAAAATGTAATTAAATTTGTTTCTGCAATTAATTAACTAAAAATAAGAACAATTATTTATAAACAATCCTCTTGTTTTACGTACTTTTACCAATCTCAATGTGGTACATTAGAGCCCCTATTATTTTCGACATATTATATATTAATTCCCATAACATTCCATGAAGGAACATGGGGACTTCTGTCAGTCAGCGAGCTGCACCCAATTCTATTTTTAAACTCATTAAAAGGGAAGTTTTCAATAGTAGTTATACTCATAACCAGTTACTAGCTAATGTTATGAGGTGATACCGCTGTCTAAAAACTTTTTTCTTTTTTTTAATATGGTCTGGTGGCCTGGTATTGAACCGACGAACTTCTAGTTGGTAGGCGAGTGTCTTATCTACCATACCACAGCGTCATATTATTTTCGACATGACTGTATATAATTTTCAAGTTCATGATTGTTATGTAGCACACAGTATATTTGGGCTATAAACTTTGCAATTAAATAAAATTTACTACTTACTGCCACAACAAAGAATCTGGCACTTGGACCCTATAGCGTCTTGTATAGAGCATACCACATTCTGCAACTTGCAATTCTTTATTTCTTGCACTTTCTCTTTCTTTATCATCATTTCCATGTTCTTCATTAACTGCAGAACTACTGCGACTGTCTACCAATGCCAACCGGTCGCGACTGTTTTCATGATCCTTACACTTTCTTTTATGTTCGTAATCGTCCTAAGAAGAACCATTTCCGTAATTAACGTATAATTATTATGCTAAAAATATTACTTGCCTCATCTCTTTCACGTGATCGACGCATACGTTCACATATTCCTCTACGTGGATCAAGTTCATGGATACTCCGTATAGGAGAATTGCTTCCCATTTGACTGCGATAATCATTTAGTGGCACTACTGAGCTATAACTTTCTTTGCTTGATCCCATTAATGATTGTAGTTGTTGGTGTTGTTTTAACAACTCAACGCTAGTTGCATCCCATTTAAACTGTCCATTATTAGTCACTGATGCTTGATACATAACACGATCTCCCAATACAGGTACATCTCCCTTACAGACATTACGATAGAAAAACACTTCGTCGTCGATAAGACCACAGTTGTTGCCAATTTTAGTCACCGTTCCTATTCCTCCACGACCAGAATATACTTTAGCATTTCCACCATGTTGCATACCTCCATTGCTAAACGCCACCATATTATTTTGTTGGGCATTTCGCATTAACATTTGAGTATCCTGAAGAAAATCACTGGATTGTACGCGACCTTGCATTACATTTCTCTGCCATGGAATATTCGATCGACCACTAAACGACATTATTAAAAGTTATTGAAAGATTTTCCGCTTGTACATATATATAAATTTGATATCCATGTAACACTAGTGCGTCCCGAACGGGAAACTTTCTTTGTATATTTACATAAATTTCATCGCCAGTGCTGCCAGATTGATAATTTTATATTTTTGATGATTTTTTACCAAAATATGATTTGATGATTTTTTTGTCTCATGATGATTTTTTAGAATTTACAAAATATAATATTTCTAAAAAAAATATGAAATAAAAAATAAACAGATAATTTAAAAAATTAAAAACTTTTGTGGGAACTTGTGGTTTAATGTTTTTCTTTACTATCTTTATCTATTCGGTAAAACAACTTTGGTAATTTTAACGCTACTTTTGTCTACGTGTTTTTATCTTTAAAACCGTGGTAGCGGTTACACGATCAACTTGAAATCGGGTTGAAAACAATTTCTTTGTTAAATATGTGTTTGCTAAGAAAACAACTACAAATTGTATATGACAATTATGATCAGCTATTTTCTTGAAAGCAACCTGAAACACCCGATGGAAAACAAATTTGATTATCAACTTGGTTTCAATTTTTGAAATTGTGAGTGTTTAGTAAATAAGTGTGAATGTACTAAAAGTTGATCGCGTAGCCCCCATGTTAGGGAAGCTATACCAAATATTGAATTTCTACCAGTGTTGCCAGAGTCCAAATACAATTTTACATAAACAATGCCTAAAAATTATCCAAAATTTTATAAATTACACAAAATACATTTTTTGTTTGTTTGTAACGATTTTTATGAGTTTTTGTTAATTTTCATTCGATAAAAATTGTTTCCAGTAGTTATTACAGTTTTCAAATTAGAACTAAGAACTTTTACCCAATAACTTGTATAAATTGTATAAATTGTCATCAAGTCCTCTTTAAAATCAAAAAAGGTATGTTGGTTCCAGTTTTTAATCATCAATTTCTATGATAGGAAACATTTTTTAAAACGAATTGATGACTTTACTTGACAATATCGTGCGTACTTTGATTGAATAATTTCTAAAATTGTATACAATTCATCATCAAAATTTAACCTTTATCGGATTTGACCAACCACTTCAATATTCATTTGGCCCTAATCAAGAGCAAGAGAACAAGAATGAATATATTTTTAACCTAATAAACCTATACATGTGTACATTTTATTCATTTTAAATTTTAAATTAAAACTCTTGTTGAAACAAAATTACACGAAAATGTTACGGTTCACAAATAGTTTAAAAAAAAAAAATTTCTCCCATTTTTGTGTAATTGCACAGAAATCGGTAACACTGATTTCTACCGTATTTTTCATAATAAAAAACGGTAATGCCTACTTTAACTTACATCACATTTTAAAGTTATGAAAATTTTTTTTAGCCATTTGGATCTTAGAAATTGGAATATACAGGGAAAATTTGCAAAAATAAATGCTTATAAGTGATTGCCTGCTATTTACTTTTTTAAGATTATGTCATGTAAATATTGATCAAGGCTATGCCGTATGTGGTCTATGTTTTATCGGCCAAATTGTTGAATACTTTTTGCAGCACTCTGGCCGGTTTCTCACCGAGCACCTGTAATGTTATCTTTCAGGCCTCGAATTGCACCAATACACGAGATAACTCACGTACATATGTCCAAAGAAGTATTCTAGTGGATGTAACGAATACACCCGACAATCTTGCTTTCACTCAGGAAACGGAAACAACACTTTGTTCCGGCCGTGCTCAGACCGGGGCCTGGACGTTTTTCCAAAGTAAAGCAAATAAAGAATTCGTTAATAAAAATTATCAAAGATAGCTATTAATCTAACATTCGATCGGTCTACTCTTTTTCCTATTCTTATTAAAATGCTTAGAATTCCATTATTTATTAACAGTATTATTTAATTTATTGTACAGATCGTATATACGAGTAGACTTTTTTCATAGTTTTTTAAATTGGGTTTCTTAAATAAGGCTGACGTTATATATGTACGCGGTTTGATTGCGATATTTAGATTTTGCAATATTGCGACATTTTGAAAAAAAAAAAACTTTATACCTTGTATATTTCGACATTACGGAATAAAAATCACAAAATAAGTAAAATTACGTTAAAATAAGCTTATAATAAACGAAGAAGAGTGGACCGATAGAAGTGTGTGTGTGTATGCAGTGTGCATTGGCAGTGCTCGAACTTCAACATTGTCAGAGAATGCATTGTTAGAACATAACAGTTCTATTTCAATTATTGTCGCATACATGTCATAATTCTTTCTTATTGTTGACCAGAAATTTAATCGTTTTAATTTATAATAAAGATTTAAATAAAAAGAAATCGTAATACAAAACAATTTAAAATATCTTTTAATAAAAAACTGAGATAAAGTCTCTTTTCTATCTCACATTAAAAGTCGGGCAAAAAATGTTTTGTACAATAAAAACGTTAAACATACCGTTATTTTTTAATGTTATGCATTTGTTCCAAAAATTATTGTTCATTGTTACATTCAGTGAATGATATAATAGTATTTTGCAAAATGATGCGTAAGATTAAGCAGTCCACCTTAGAGGAACGAAAAATAGTAATTCAACAGCATTTAGAAGGAAAATCTGAGCGAGAGATATCAAAATTAATAAAAAAAGCAAATCTACAGTACACGATATTATCTCTAGATACAATAAAAATGGATTAATTGCAAATAAACAAGGTGGAGGCCGGCCAAAGAAGCTTTCTTCCAAAGATGAGAGCATGGTTTTAAGAGAAGTGAAAAAAATCCCTATATTTCTGCTCCCAAATTGACTGCAATGGTCAAAGAAGCTTCTGTGACGGATGTAAATCCTGAAACAATAAGAAGACTTCTTCGAAAAAATGATGTTCATGGCCAAGTTGCGCGAAGCAAAAAAATAAGCAAAAAAAAAATGACCGTCTTGTTTTTGCTCGTCAGTATATGGCTAAGGATTTTCATTTTTGGAGCACGGTAAGAAATATTAAAAATATAAATATATAATATAAATATTAAATATATAATATATATATAGAAATATTAAATATATAATATAAATTTTATGGTTTTAATTACAAATATTTAGGTATTGTTTACTGACGAAAGTAAATTTAATTTGTTTGGGTGTGATGGAAGAGGTAAAGTCTGGCGCAAACCAAACAAAGAGTTGGAAGGCAAAAATCTTAAAAAAAACAATTAAACACGGAGGTGGATCGGTGTTGGTGTGGGGTTGCATGGCGGCTTCAGGAGTGGGAAATTTGCATTTTATTGACGGAGTTATGAATATACAGGTCTACTGATCCAAAGCATTTGGCATATGATGTTAGGAATTGGTTGCTGTATAACTGTCCTAAGGTTATCAAAACCCCTGCACAAAGTCCCGATCTCAATATTATTGAACATTTGTGGGACGAATTAAGTCGTAGGATGCAGAACAGGCAGTGTTCATCAATTTAAAGCTTGAAAATTGCTCTGCAGGAAGAGTGGAATAACATAAGCTCTGATGCAAAAAACTAGTAGAATCAATGCCGAGTCGGTTACAAGCTGTTGAAAATCAAAAGGGTGGCACAACAAAGTACTAACTTGTCATTGTTGATTTTTAGTGCGGTGCCTGACTTTAAATATGAGACTGAAAAGTGGCCTTATTTAAATTTAGCCTTAGTATTAATTTTATAAAATAATTTGAAGTAAATTGTTTTTGTTGTTCTTATTTCTTAGAGTTTTTGTAATAAAATAAAAAAAATGGATGAATTTTCTTTTACCCAAACATTAATATTGTTGCTAGAAGTTTAACTCATGTGCCTGCCCGACTTTAAATATGAGTGACTGTATGTGAAATACTCTGTTGTATAATTATTCTTGGATCCAGGCCATCTTTCCCTGTGAAGAAATCAGTGGATCGTTATAAGATTTGGGGTGACGGAGAGGAATTTTGAAAAACTTTTATTTGTTCCTGTACTTACGTCCCCCTCTGTGGCGGATGTTTGTTGTGCAGCAGTTTAAGACTATTAAATTTCACTGTAGAATACCCTGGCTACAGACTGGCCGTGGTTACGTACCTCCTACTGTCAATTTGTCTGTATCACAGCGTATACTGAGGTGAGTATACGAAAACTCAAAAAAAGAAAAACACATGGTGAAATTAAATAAGGTGAAGATGGCTGTACAACAACTAAATTTTGTGCAAAAATATATTTTTTTTACTTTGTATTGTAGATGTCAAAAAATTTTAATTAAAAAAAAAAAAAAAAAAAAAAAACGTTAACAAAAGTTGCATAAAGATAGTATTTATAAATTAGAAATATTTTATTTTTTAGAAAATTTTAATTTTCAAATATTTAGTTTTTTGGACGTTTTTCAACCATGAACATTAAATATTTAGACATAAGTACAGTAGGACTTCCCTGTAGTGAACTTCTATACAATGAAGTTCTCTCTATTATGAACTCATTTCAAGTACACATCTTTTTCGTGCTAATGTTAATGTATTTTAGTCTCCTTATAATAAAATTCCATAAAGTGAATTTTTTCTTACAGTGAAAAATTTTACGGATGTAAATTTCATTATCATTCATTTTTATCTTCATACAATGAATTATTTTAAACAATTTTCTGGTACATATACTAACAACTCTGTTTGCCGGGAATGAAATAAAACATAATTAGGGAATTTCGAAAATAAGAAGAAAAATAATGACAAAAGGAACGTAAATACTAGCAAAAAAATTTCATTTAGTAAAAATCTGCCCATGTCTGGACCATTAATAAAGCAAAAAGCCAGAGTTCGCTGCTTTATTAGGGCACGAAAACTTTGTAGCTAATGCAGGGTGGTTAGACAAATTTAAAAAACAGCATGGTATTGTTGCGAAAAACTAACATGTGGTGAAAGTGCTGATGCCAACCGAGGCTGGTACAAAAATATGATCAAAATGACATTTTTAATGCGGATGAAACTGATTTATTTTTAAATGTTTATCTACTAAAATACTATCGTTCAAAAATAAGAAATGCGTTAGTGGAAAACAGAGCAAGGAGAGAATAATAGTTTTAGTAGCAAGCAATATGAAAGATAAACTTGAAAATATTGAGCTTGCTTTTTTTCCTCCCAACATGACCTCGTTACTTCGACCAAAGGACCAAGGAGGAGAATAAATCCGTTATTTTATCTGCTTCAAGCCATTCGAAATTTAAACACGGTGTGGAACGCCACAAAATCAAAAACAATTGCGAATTGTTTCAGAAGGGCTGGATTTTTGAAAGATGGCATGCAGACTCATACTACCAATTGGGATGAAGGAAGACTTTATTCCGTAATCTGATTTGGCTGCTCTACAGACTTCATTTAGGGAAGTAACGAATATTGACGCAACCTTTGAAGATTGTCTTAATGTTGACATTGATGTGCAGACCATGGGTAATTCGTCCGATGAAGACATTCTTCTAGGCAGTGCTCTGGAAAATCGTCAAGTTTCGGTTATTCAAGGTATTTTTTTAAAATTAATTTTATGTTATACATATGTATACACACATTTTAATCTTAAAGCCAAATTGTGATGTAAATTACTTCTTATAGAATCAGATGACAATGAAGAACAATTGACAGATGTCACTAAGACGTTGAAAGGCGTTTCTTTATCAATTGACGTAATTCGAACCTGTTTTTAAGTCTCTAAATATATTTGAAGCTTTTGTTATGAAGGAAAAAATCTAACGGTGTAATCCAAATTAAAATACTTGATTATCTTAAATAAAAGTAAAAAAAAAAATAATTTCTTTATAATAAAGTTTCTATATAATGAAGTAATTTTCTGGTCCCATGCAGATTCACTGTAGGGAAGTTCGACTGTATTTAAAAATATATTATTTTTAATGCGTTTTGATGCATGTTTTTTTGCAATAAGATATAGTTTAACGATATCTTTGGGTCGTTTTTTAGTAAGTCTCTGCTGTGCAAGAAAATGCTTTGACAGCATGTGAAGAAAAATAAAGCTATCAGCCGCACAAACAACTTCACCCTATATAATTTCACCATAAAAAAACATACGTACAATGCGATTGCCAGATTTTCTGACAACTGTCTTGCAACCGTGTGGGCTGACATTATACATTGTAGTAGGAAAATCCAGTCTGGTCGTTGTTAGCAAACTGCCAGGGTCTGAACAGAGCTAGGTGAAATAAATCTGTTTTAAATTTAACAACTTTGGTAATACGTTTGATTTTCTTAACTCAGTTTATGTGTGTATTTAAACTTTGGCCTTTGACTGTACATATCAATTTAAAAACAGTGTAATTCTTTTTTAAAAGGAATATGTAAATTTTAAAGTTTCTTAGTTGTTATTTCTAAGACTGTTCTTAATGAAAAGCATCCATAACAGTCATGTTTGGTCTTTGGAGATATACCTAATAAATCTTTATTTTCAACAGATAAACACAACAACTCTATGTTTTACTATTTGTATTTTTTTTATTTGAATACATTTGTATTATTAAATTATAAAGTTGTTTTTATATAAACAAATGGTTGCTTTGATCAACTTTAATATTATGTTCTTTACTTTTTAACGTTGGCGTTGTCGGTTTTTTTGATTACTTTACCAACAGTTTTCGAGTCCGCTACTTTTTTTGCTTTACTGTCCTCTTTCTGAGAAACGTTTGAGGCTACCTCTTTAGACGACTTTTCTTTATTATCTTTAACGGCCACTTTTACTTTTTCATCTTTTGTACCAGGTTTTGTAGGTTTTTCCTTTTCTTTATCATCCTTAGGTTTCTCTTTTTCTTTATCATCTTTAGGTTTCTCCTTTTCTTTGACATCTTTAGGTTTCTCCTTTTCTTTATCATCCTTAGGCTTCTCTTTTTCTTTATCATCTTTAGGTTTCTCCTTTTCTTTACCATCCTTAGATTTCTCCTTTTCTTTATCATCCTTAGGTTTCTCTTTTTCTTTATTATCCTTAGCTTTCTCTTTTTCTTTGTCCTCTTTGGGTTTTTCCTTTTCTTTTTCCTCCTTGGTATCTTTTTCTTTGTCGTGTTTAATTTTTTCTTTCTCTTTTTCGTCTTTTACCTTTTCCTTTTCCTTGTCGTCTTTAGCCTTCTCTTTTTCTTTATCATTTTTCTTATCTTTATCATCCTTGTCTTCCTTTGATTTTGATTTTTCTTTTTCGGAATCCTTTTCTTTTTCATCTTTTCCCTTGTCGCGGGAGCTAACGTAATAAATAAATTTTACTTTAAAATTCGAACTTTTTATAGGTATTTTTAATTTACCTTTCTGCTTTAGAATCCTTATTTTTATCCTCCTCACGTGTAAAGTATGGCGATACTCGGGTATAAATATAAGACAAAGTGGTATTTATATCTCTGTATTTACGCTATAATTATAAAAAATATATCATCATATGCAATAAAAAAAAACCTAGTTAGACATTAATATTTGTAGCTTGGAACTGAAAGGGCCAATGTCAATATTATTTTTGCCGTTTGAAATTAGTCGCTGCGTTAGTTTCTTTTTCTTTCTTACTTTCTTTTATTTTGTTAAAAGAGCCAATGTTTAATTTAGACCATAACAGTTTTATAAGGGTTTTGCCATTAGAATTCCCTCAAAAGTAAATATTTTGACATCGACCCTTTTAGCTCCAAGCCACACAAATATTACGTATAAAGTAAATTAATAATGCCAATTTTTCGTTTATCTTTTATCTCCGATAACATAATTGAGATTCGATAGCAATCCTAAATTTAGCAATCAATATACATGTAAAATAAAAATAAAAAAGATACAAATTACTCACGTTTAATGAATAAAGGTCTTGATTTGTATCGGTTAACTTTCGAGTTAAAGTATTATTTTTTGATGTTAAATTATTAATTTTACTCTTTTGCAATTTATGTTCCTTTTGCAAATCAGAAAGTTGCTTAAGTAGATCATTGTGGAGTTTTTCAAGGTCAGAATAATTTTTTTCTGTTCGTTTAATTTGGTTAATTAATTTACCAACATGGACAACAGTGCCATTATAATTTATAAGACCTACAAAAATAATTATATAAAATAAATTATAAATTATATAAATAAATGTTTATTAGTTTACCCTCTTCACTTTCTTCATTATCAACTGTTGACAATTGATTGTAGACATTGTTATTACCAAATACAAATTCGTATTTATTATTGCCAGCAGCTATACGCTGTAGTTCTTCAGTAGGTAAATCGTCGGCATCTTCAAGGCTTGGAATAGATTCTGCAGATTCCTCTTTATCAGTTAGTTTACTGTTAATTTAAAAGTGATTTTTAATAATCCAACTAACATGCAACTATAATGTCGACTTACCGATAGTATATAGCTTGACGTGATGCTAATTTACCCAGAACTTTCTTAATTTGAGAACGAGACAGATTTAAGCCTATGACCATGAATAAATCTTCTAAGTCCTTTTCAAAAATATATCCGCAATGGGTAGTATCAAAATAAACGAATGACAGCAGAAGTTGTGGTTTAACGACAACCATTTTCTTTTCGGTTGCTGATGATTCATTATCTTTGCCATTGGCATTAGAGGTGGATGTACTATGTTTCCTTTTTCTCGATTCGCTTTTAAGTGATTGTGTATCATCGTTATGTTGCTCCTTATTAGGTTTCTCTGAACTGTTGCTAGTTTCATTGTTGGATTTTGTTTCTTTTTTAGACGATTTATCTTTTGCATCTTCCTTTTCCTTAACCTCTTTTTTTATTTCCTTATCCTTTGCGTCCTTTTTAACATCATCGGATGAATCGGTTTTCTCCTTTTTGATATCGTCTTCAGCTTTAACCTCTGCGCTTTCGTTAGAGTTAGTGGATTCTTTATACAGATAAATTTCTTTATAAATGTTAAAAGCAAAGTCGCGCATTAGCATTTCATTGAAAAGCTCAGCAAACAATGAAACCTACAATAAAAAAAGTTTAATAGGTTTTTATACTTTAAACCACATTCAGTCATACCTCGAAGAATCTTTCCTTTGTGTCATCCGGGCGATAATCAAGTAATACAGACAAAGACATAATAGCACAATCAAATTTTCCGTCCTTGGCAAGTCTATTTGGATGAACTATAATTTGAGGGGTTCCTGGTAAAGTATAACGGCGTATAACCTGACTCTTTTCCCTTTCATCCATTTCTTTGGAAGGATTTTCCTATAGAAAGTTTACGTTCAGATAATTAGTTAAGAAAACTACACTATGTTATCATTTACTACCTCAGGGTTTTTACTCGAATCATATTCATCTAGAATAACAATGTCGCTCATTTCAAAATCCATGACATCAGCCCAATCTTCTTGCTCTTCTTTAATTTTTTTCCCTTTATTGCTGCTCTTTTTTCCATCGTTTGACTTCGCTTTAGATTTTTCATCATCATTTGCTTTAACATCTGCTCCCTTCTTTGCTTCGTCTGAATCAATTTTTTCTTCATCAGTTTTGCCTTTTGTAGCAGAATCATTTGATTTTTTTACTTGTTCCGATTTTTGTGGCGCCATTAGCTTTTGATGTTTATTTTTACCTTTATTTCTTACTTCTTCAGCTTTTTCAGTATTTAAAGCTTTGGCTAAACGTGCCATTACAACATTGCGAACACCTTTAAAATAATATATTTCATTGAAATGTACACTAGATGCCCAATAAAAGGTGTACATACCTTTGTCGGGCAAATTACGAGCCAAAAGTTCATCCCGAATATCCTGAACTTTCATTGTCTTTAAATCCAATAGGGAATAGTGCGTAGGTTCCGGTGTTGGTTCATCCTGTAATATACATCCATTAAGTAATATTAATAATTAATTTCTGTTTTTCAATCCCATTTTAAACATAAATCTAACATATTTCACTCATTTTCCACATTTTTTGTGGTTCAAATACTGCCCCGCAAGAAACTATTTAAATTATAGAGAAAAAATTATGCTTTAAGAAGCAAGAATGCAGAATGGCAGATTCAACAATATAATTATACTGTTGAATAAGAATACCGAAATGAACACATTCCTACATAAATAATAATTCGGGCAGTATATATGAAGAATTATTAAAAAAAAAAAACTATTAACAATTTAATAACATAATTGAACAAAACAGACAATTATACAGATCATCTGTTTCAATTGTTAGAAATATAGGCGACGAGAAAAAAAACATTGTTTTTTTTCTTATGTCCATTCACCAGGTAAATGCGACTGGGAAGGACTGTGAAAAAGATAATACTAGTTTTAGACTAATTAATCATCACTTATTGTCTAGAAAATAAAAAAATAACAAAACTTAATCTATTTTGATTTTTTATGCCTTTTCGTTAACAATATCATCACCAATTTGGTCAGTTACATTTTCATCTTCCGCTTCAGCATGGGTTTCGTCCTCCTCGTGTTCTTGTTCTTCAACTTCTTCTTCTTCTTCTTCTTCTTCAGCACCGTCAGCATCCTCGTGTTGTTCGGTATCAATACCAGCAGCTTCACTGGAAGCTAAAGCAGAAGAGTCATCCATTTTCTCGTCTTCTGGTTGCTCTTCTACTGCTTCTTCTTCTTCTTCTTCATCTTCTAAGTTTTGTGCACTCTGATCATTAACGCAGTTTTTTTCAGCGTCATCTTCTCCCTCGTTGGCCAACGTTGAATCTGCCATTTCGACATCATTAGTCTTATCGTTGTCATCGGTTGAGTTTGCTGCAGCAGCAGCAGCGACTAACGCAGCTCTGCGCGCAATAACATCTTCGGCTGCTTTTTTGTAAACTTGCGTAAGCGATTGCCATTCTTCCATGCTAGGAATACATGAGTGCACATCAGGCAAGTAAAAAACAACGGTTTCTACGCGTGGTGGTCCATCTTTTTCCATATTTTTATACTCAGTACGATGATAATACAGTTCCACAAAACGATACCTAATTGAGTAAAGCGGAATTATCAAGTTGAAGGAAAACAACGTTGTAACATCATCGAAGTTTTGTACAATTCATATATCAGTATTAAGAAAACAATATTGCATGCGCCCAGGTTGTCACCAATATTTTTCAGTACATATGCATGTTATTCATCAAGTGGTTTCAAAACGTCAACAACAGCAAAAATCAACACCATCCCATCCCATCCATCCATCAATCCAAAAGATTCCAATAGTTTAGGGTTAAGCAGTAATCAGTCCGAACGATCGATGTAAGCCACGAAGATCATGTATTAAATGGTGATGAGTTTTGTATTCGTATTGTTTAATTTATTATTATTTTTTGAGATTGGTACAACAAATTGGTCGCGTAAATAAACATGGAAAAGAAAGAAAAAAATCATAAGGAATGTGGCACAAAACTATGCATTATGCTGGTTAGAAAAATTAAACAACATTACAAATTACAAATATTAATTTAGAGAAATCAAATTTTGAATAAAAATCAAATAAATTTATTATCTACACTGACGAGCAAAACTGAAAATGTTCAACATGTTTCTATTTACATTACCATATTTAAATTGATGAATACGATAAATTTTTTTTTTTTTTTGAAACTTTCATTAATAATTCTTAATTATAATCAACAAAAAGTTTTATATTCAATATAATACCATTTTTTGTGTATAGTCTTTTATACGTCTTGGGTTACTTTATATTAAGTTCTTTTTGAAATAACTTGAAAAACTTTCCTATTCCATTTAGCAAGGCTTTATAGTTTTTCCATATTGGTAAAAGCTTGATTGCCCTAATCCTCATCCCTAATAAATGAAATTTGTTTTTTAACGGTGTAGTCACGCTGTACACGCTGTTTGATCATCTTAAATTTCTTTTTACACAAGAAAACACACAACCTTTGTCGTGTGCTTGTAAAAAATGTCTTTCAGTAAAGGCACTATGAACTACGAAATCTTCATTTAACCATTAACTCTAACAAGCGGTCACAAATGTTACAGAGCTATTCTTTACAAGTTTGTTTACAATAAGCTCACATAAAAAACACCTATAAACTGAATGCATATAGCCAGGTAGAATCTATATACATATAGTAGTGGTCAAAATCTTTGCAACCGGTCTTCGGACACAAATTCTAACCCCAGACCACAACATTGTTTTCGATTGTTGTGGAGTTCAACTCACATATGCTTCGTGTATTGTTGTTACACGAAGTCTTTGACAAATTGTTGACTTTGGAGTACAATACTTTAGTGACATTTCTTTGTGTGAAATTCCGCTACGATAATTATATTATATAATTAACATTTAATGCAGAATTGTTGCAAATGGCCGCATTTGTCGAAAAATTTAATTATTTCTTGAAAAGTTAAATAACTAATGTGAATTTTAGTAAATTACAAATGGCAGAAACTCGCATTATGAAAATGAAATGTAATAAAGTCATTCCTAAAGGTTTGTAAGTAATAAGTTTTTCATTATAGAGTAAGAGAAGAGAGAGTTGCAAATGTTTTGAACAGCAATAGTTAGACTCTCTTTTTCAAAGATTATTTTGTACCGCATATGTATATGAGCTGCATGTTTTGCGAGTGGCATAAGTCACTTTTTGAAAATAATTAAGTTAATAATAACATTGATACAATTTAACCATATACAAACATATATTAATTTTAATTAATTATAATTTGAAATCGAATGTTAAGAGCTACTAAGATTATGTTTGAGAGAAGTTTTGCTAAATAAAGGTAAAACAAATATGTTTATTTTGCAAATGGTGTAAGTTGCTGCAATTATTGTATGAAATTAATCACATTTCTTAATAGAAACGAAGGCGAGAAAAAATTGTTTTGGATTATTTGTTAATAAACTTATTTTAGTTATTGAATTAGGAGTATTTCAAAACGAATTATTATTTTTGAGAATATTTGCTGTAATACTCAAAAACAACCACAGAAAAAAATTAAATAGAAATAATTGAAGAAGCAAAATCTATGAACACATCAGAAATAAATATTATAAATTATTATTGTATTTATTCAACAATTTTAGCAAATCACTGTCTTTTGAAAACATCACTTTAACAGATTGCATTTAACTAGATTAATATATAAGTTAATAATATTTTTATGGCATTATTGTAAAGAATTTGATGATTTTTTGAAGACATCTTATAACAAAATTTAAGTAAATATTCTAGAAAATAAACATCAATATTTTGAAACATATTAAAATATAAACACTTATATGTACGTACATCTTGATTTATGTCACCTTCAAAACAAATGGCTCATATAACGATAGAAATTCAAATTCCTCGCTTTGTAAAAATTTTGCAAAAACTGTATGAATAATGTCAAAAGTTTATATATTGATTTTTTTGGTTTTTCCCCTTTATTACTATATTGAATACTACATTTCTTGATTGATGCAACCAAAGAATATTTGTGAAAAGTTTCATAAAGTTTTCTTAATTATTTACTATTTAATGGCAATTCAATTGAATATGTTTAACATACACTCATTTTTGCTCGTCATTGTATATCTCTCTATACACAAGTATTTGTGTATATTTTTTATGGTTTTTGAAATAAAGTGCACTAAGCATATAATTTAGCTGGAATTAGAAGTGGTGTTTTATGTTTGTTAAAAACGAATGGGAATATATTGTATAACATTCAGTTAAAACTCATAAAAAACAGTTATTTCAAGAAGAATTATTCTTTAATTTAAAGAACATTTCATCACGAAACTCTATATTTCTTAAACAGATATAGATATAAATAAGTATTTTGTTTTCATTGTAATATGAAAAACTTATATGTACTTTTTACATACCATTGTGTACAATTAGATAAATCAATACCAGTAAGGGCTTTGCATGTTCGCATAGCCGTACGTATTAATACAGACGGATCCTTATCGGGGTTCTCACCATCTAAGGATGGTGACCATGGGCCACCAATTGCCATTGGTTCGTTACGACCTCTTACTCCAACCAAAAAGTTTATTAAGCGCGATGGATGCGTAGCTTGATGATCAATGTCATCATCGTCATTTTCAAAACATTTCTTATAGATTTCAGCGATGGGCGGTAATGCCATAAGCATTACTTTAGCTGAATACAAGTAATTAGCATCGGCTGGTTCTAATAAATCGAGACTTTGTTCAATCGGTGAATCAACTTGCTTGTGCATTATATGAAACCGGCATGGACGTCTTAAAGAAAATGGATTATCGGGAGTAAATGCATCCGACCATTTAATATTTGCATGGAAAAAGTCTGACGGAATGTAAAGATTTGTATATCTATGGCGTATGTCTTGAACGCTAGCAAATTTACTGCAAATAAAAGATAAAGTATATGATTATAACTAATACAATATATATATATATATATATATATATATATATATATATATATATATATATATATATATATATATATATATATATTATGATATGCAATAATCTTATAGGCGATGCTTTAGTTATAACCGATGCTGTATATATAAATTTGTTGCATACCATATTTTTTATGAAAATGATTTTTTATTAGTTTCTTTTGAGTTATATTTTCTTTTTTTATTTACTTAGTATTGACAAACAATAATTTTTTTAAAGCTACCGTTATAAAAAAATATATTTTATTCAAAAAAGAATGAAAGAACATAAAATAAAAATGACAAAACTAAAGCACCCCGTCATGTGAACAAGAGGAAAAATTGTTTAAGTTAATATTTTGTTGCAAATGCTTTATTCTGAATAACACTAGCACATCTTCTAGGCGTGGAGGATATCAAATTATCAATAACATCAGACGAAATTTCTTTTCCAGGCTATTTTCACAGCTTGGAATAAATCTTCTTTATTACGGCAATTTTCTCGATTTTTTTTCGTATTTACAATTTCCCATAAGTTCTCAATAGGATTGAGATCGGGAGATTCAGCAGGCCACTCGAAAACTTCGATCATATTGTTCAGTAACCACTCCTTGCAAACTTTGTAGGTCGTTATCATGTTGAAATTCAATTTTAGTGGCATTTCTTCGTCTGCATATGGCAGCATTACATTTTTTAGTATATCACGGTACATGAATCGATACATTATTCATTCAATCTTATGAATCGTTTTAATTCCTTGGCCAGAGAAGCAACCACAGACCATTACACTGCCTCCACCGTGTTTAAGAGTTGCTTTACAATACTTGGGATTTAGCCTCTCACCTTTTGGTCTTCGTACCCGCCTTAATCCGTCTGAACTTTTTAAATTAAACTTGGAAAACAGAACTGTTCCATTTTTGGACAGTCCAATCGAGTCTAGCCTTTGTGTTTTTTCCTGATATCTGAGGCTTTTTTGCTGGTTGTTGGCTGAATAATCCGGCTTCTACATCTCTTCTAAGAATCGTTCTATCGCAAACACGTAAACCTAAACTTTTTTTATTTGACTAGCAGATGTTGTAGATCTTTTTTTTATTGCTCTTGTGCTCAAGGAATCTTCATGTCGCCTTGTTTTATGCGGACGTCCTCCAGAATGTACCGGCGATATGCGCCCTGACTGCGAAAACTTAGAAATAAGCCTGGAAATTACTGATCGGTTGATGGACTATTTCATGGCGTGATAGGCCAATCCAATCGTCAATAACTTTAATTTTAAGCTGACTTGAGTACTTGTTTCTTGCCATTATTATTTTTTAGAATTCACTATGTAATAATTCAATAATTATGCACAACTTCTTGATTTAATTTCTTCATCTGATATAAAAATTGTGTAGACATTGTACCATTAATATTGATTTTAAGTAATCAGTAGCGTAGTCAAATTTTAGACACTCTATATAAGGGGGTGCTTTTGTTATGTTCCTTTCATTTTATGCTTTTTTATGATTTATAAATTTTAAACATTTTAAATAAAATGGTTGGTTATTAAATTTATGTTATTTGAACAATAACCATATAAGATAATAAATATAATAGGCAACTAGAACAAAAAACTGCATTTTCTTATTGAACATATAGATATAAAAATATCATATAAGGAGGTGCTTTAGTTATGACCGATAGTGTATATTGACCTATGTTATATACAATAAAATTTTTATTTATACTATTAATCTTAAATGGATTTTGTCAACGGTTTCAATACTTTTTTTTTTTAAATTAGCGATTTTTACAATTGTTTACAATTTCTCTACTATGCTTTGAACTTGTTTTAATCATAAAGGAATAAGCTATGTAATTGATTTACAAAGATAAGTTTTTTATTTTCATTTGGCCTAAATTTATATTTAAACAGCTCTGATATTTGTTTACAATAACTTTTACAAAATGACGCACCTATCATATCCTGGCATGAATCGTTTTGAATTTATGAACTAAAGTTATTAGAATTTTTAGTTTAAAAAGTTTAGAAGTATTTGGACCAGTGAATGTATATACAGTAAAACCTTGATATCCGGATATCGCATCGGACCTTTTGATATGTGCTTTAAAGACATTTTTAATACAAGAACAATATTCTAAATTAGTATTCGGCAATCCGGATAAATTAATAAATCGGATCAGGGTCTACAATCAATTATCCGGATTATCAAAGTTTTACTGTACTTGAAAAATAAAAAATTAAACGTTGTTTTAATTGACAATATTTAGTTTGTAAATTGAGTAGATAATTGTAAAATAAAAAAATAAATAAATAAAAAGCAAAAATTAAGTTTAACCAATCAACGTTTCAATAAGTTTTCTTCCTCTTTGTTATATAATGGGAAGTAAAGTAGGTAAGTACTTTTATATTTACATTTGTAGTTGACCTCTTAAAATATCTAATACACATGAAATTTAATGTTTTAACAATCAGACATTGGGAAAGTTTTTGAAATTATTTTAAACTTGTTTTTCTTTTTCCCTAGATCAATTTGTTGCAAAAAAGATTCAATATAAGGACACTGTTACACGTTCATATATTTGTGATATTTGAATCGCAATCCATTTTATTAGATTGATAGATTGTGATCGTATGCTACATGTTCAATATTAACCGCATCAGTATTTAATACCTTCGTGCTGTGCGGATCGGTTGCTTGTTGAAAAATGCTAAGAGAAACCAAAAAAAAGAAGCATGCTCAGCTATTTTGCTTGCTTTTTGACTGAAGAAAAACGTAAAAATAAAGAAACACGCTTTTCGGTTAGTACAAGAATTAGAAAAGCAGGAAACGGCACATATTTATGTATTATCAGCACTGGAGCCAGAACTTTTTGAGTCTGATTTTTTTTAATTTCTTCTAAAATTCGACCTAAATTAGTTAATTTTTTTCATACATAGTTGACTAGGCTTGATTTAAAAGAATATAACAATTTTTCTTGACTAGATGTTCTTTTTATTCAGCCGAAATATGTGCTGGACGAGTCCCATAATTCTCTCAGTGCTTCCAAAAGCTTCTCTATTAATATTTTTAAGTAAAATTAGTTTATTAATTTCACTTAACAACATTTTCAGTTGTGAACAAGCAATTAAGTCAATAAAGTGCTTGACAGTCTTTTTGTTGTATTTTGGATTGTTTACGGGACATCGTACATATGGTCTGCCGTCGTTTCCGAAGGCATTAAACTCGTCGCCCCAAACTGTAAGCTTCCAAAAATATGGATCCTTATTGAGATGGGCTTCGCAAACCGGAAATATTCACTGATTTTAATTTAAATAACTTAATTATTTGTCCACTTATCTTTCGATGTGCACAAACAAATGACTGATTAATAAAAAAGTTCACATTGAAATGCTGATTCTTTATATTTTTAGAAATCTATAAAAATATAAAAATTGCAAATTATACACAAAAAACGAATCGTTATTTTTACCGTCAGAAAAAATATATCATTATTAATTATTAATAGCTTGCCTAATGCTAATGCAATTTCTTTTTCTTAGCCAGGGAAGGAAATGTAATGGTGAAGGCACATAGCACTTGTTAACACTTTGATACTCTGTAAAAGCGGCAAATTACACAACACACTTTAGAGATTGAAATTGAATCAGCTATAGCTTGTCAGGAATTAGGAAAAAATATGGTTTGTCAGGATTTTTTAAGGCTCTTTTTTTTAAGTTTTCCTTACACAAAGTTTTGTAAAAATCTATTAAAACATTTTAGTGAATTAATAACGTAAATGACATTGGTATATACCCATTACTTTACTAGGGTAGAACTTTTGAGAGAAAAAAATGATACAATTCCGTTTTTGCATTAAGAGAGTTCTGCAGATATCGAAACAAATGATAATCTGAAAGTGCAAGGTTCGAGATATATGGTGAAAGCATCAAAGCTTCCCAACCAACCTCTCTTAGCTTCTGCCGGGTTATCAAAGATGTGTGTGGTTTGTCGTTGTCATGATGAGACATAACATTTTTTGTTAATTAATTCTTGAATTGACAGTAGAGATCAGAATTAATTGTTTGACAAGGTTGTAGAAGCTCGTAATGAACAGTCCCCTTACAATTCCACCAAACACACAGCATTACCTTTCATGGTGTCAATCTTAGCTTTGCCATCGTATGATGCGAAACTTGACCTTGCTGCGTCCATGATCTCTTTAGCATATTATTGTCGTAAGTGATACACTTTTTATTGCCCATAATCATTCATATTCATATTATTATTTAATGGAAAATGCAAAATGCGTCTACATATGAAATAAGGAATTTGCCATTTAAATGTCTAAACTTAAAAATGCAATAAAGCATACAAGGTATGAATTATTGCCAAATTAATTTTGTTGTTGTGAAGTACAATTGTTCCGGTTAGAAATGAAATATTATTTCATTTATATCGGACCAATTTTCAAGAACTTTTTCGAGTGTATGGGGTCGTATCTCGGCAATGGCATCACGAATGTTGTCTAAGGTTTGTCGGCATAACACTTGTCTTTAACGGCGCCCAACAGAAAATATGGTAGTCCAACGATGTCAAATCGCAGCTTCTTGGCGACCAACTGACATAACCATTTCGGCTAATTAAACGGCCATCAAACGTTTGACGCAATAATTGGATAGTGGCATGAGATGTGTGGCATTGAGATGTTGTCATTGTTTTGGAAATAAATTTCGAATAAATCCCAACGTTTACTAAATTTTGTGACTGAATAGAATGGCATAAGTATTGCCAGATTCGTAACAACCGCTGGTTCAAATTTGAAGTGATAGATGGCCCGCCCGATAAAAAAGAGTCAGCTTGATGAAATTTTTTTCAATACGTGTGAAGTTTGTATAAAAGATTATGGAACAACCTTTCTGTAATGCTGTGATTTTAGTAGTGTTTTTACCTTTTAGTAAAATTCAAAACAATGTAATAAATTATTTTAAAATACAACAGTCGTCGATTATTTTTCGTAGCGATTGGACGTTTTTTATCTTTACGTAGTAACGGTTACTCGGACATTCCTTTTGTCCTATTGTTTGTGACCTTCTTTAACCTTTGAATTTTTTGTACATTTGGAAATGAAATTAATATTATAAAACAAATTTTTTATTGAGTGGAACTATTATAAATTCAAAATGCCACCAGGGCCACCTAATAAATACCAATCTAATAAATTCGCCGTATTGGGTGACTTTATTGATCAAGATTTTCAGAATGGCTTCCCTATTCTTCCACATACTAAACGTAACCTATCAAACGATCCTAAATACTATGAATTCATCCGAAGAAAATAAATTGATGAAATTAAGTCTTTTTGTAATTTACTAAGGCTTACGCAATTTCTACTCTTATTGATTCCATTAGGCAACTGAGAGGTTCGTAACCAATCCAATGCGAAATTTCTTAAACAAAGACACTTTTGAACGTTTGTCAAATAACTGTTAAGCTACATGATTCCCTAAATTACGTTATGAGTGTAATTTACGCCCCTTGTCTTACTGATGTATCAGAGGAGGAGATTGTTAAGGAACTTCACACGCAAGGTGTAGTATTCGTTTATAAGTACACAAGCAGATTGGTAAATGACAGCTGTATCAATAGTGACAGTAACCCAAATACCTTTAAGCCGATATTTTCTGGTTATATATTTTTGACTTTCAACCTATACAACCTACCCAAAGTTATTAACGCGACAAATTGTCAGATAATCACTTATTGGAGCTTCGTTCAATTATCCTAAACTCCCTTCTGAGTAGTTTGATTCACGACTTAATATCAAAGAATGAATATTATCTTCCAAGTTCTACAGTAGACATCAACTAAGACAGTAATTTGAAATAACGTATAATAAATGGTACTCTTTCTATCTATTGCAAATACAGTATACAATATGATATGGAATTTTTAATGCGGATATTTTCACGATATTTCAAGAAACTTCAAGAAACCCACTGTTAACATAATTTTACACCTATTCCCCCTAGAGGATACACAGCTTACTTCCAGAATCTTGACTCTAATATAATTTTAAAACAAGAAATATGCATACCTATCAATAACAATGTCCCTTCCGCCATCTTTACCATTTTCTAGATAGGGTCTTTCTGATATATTTAAGTCTGCTTCCGGCCTAAAACTTGTTGTAGGCGACTTTTATTCATGGAACATTCTATGGGGCTCACCTATTACAAATCAAAGTGGACATATACTGGATGATGCCATACTATCGTCTGATCTATTTCTATTAATTGGTGGTCACCCTACACACCTTTCTACACATGGCACCTCGACCAACGTTGATGTTTCTTTTGCTCGTCCTCATTACTTGGCTTAGCCTCATGGAATATTTTGAACGAAATATTCGTTAGTGATCACTTTCCTATTATTATGAAATTGTCATTTACAAGTCCAATGAGGTACATTTTTTTTTTATTTTTATTTTTTTTTAATCTTGCAGATTGGCCGATATTTGCCAATTCTGTTAATGACATGTTGCGTATAAAACCATATTCTAGAAATATAAACAAAGAAGCCTCTATTATAATAAAAGCAATAAAATCTGCTGCTAATTTATCAATTCCTCAATGCTCTAGAAAGATGAAAGAGAATGTACATTGATGGATATATGATCCTAGAGAATCGTCACAAATGGAAAGTTTACCTTAAAATCTTTATATATCTTTATAAAGATTTAAGATTTATATATATATATATATATATATATATATATATATATATATATATATATATATAAATCTTAAATCTTTATATATATATATATCTTCACAAATGGAAAGTTGACCTTAAAATCTTTATTATCAACTAGAGAACCTAGAGAATCTTCACAAATGGAAAGTTCAACTTTATATATATATATATATATATATATATATATATATATATATATATATAGATTTTAAGGTCAACTTTCCATAATATAAATATATATATATATATATATATATATATATATATATATATATATATACGAGGGCGGATTGACATTGAAGCTACCTAGCGCTAGATGGCAGCACAGACACAAAAACTTTCTTTCTTAGAAATTACGATCTGTCAAACGTCAGCTGTTAAAATTTTAGCCAAATTCATCGATTAGTTTATTTGTTGTAGTCGTTTGAAGTAAGAAACTTTTGTGTTTTTTGGAAAATGGAAAAAAGTGAATTTCGTGTAGTGATTAAACACTATTATTTGAAAGTCAAAACGGCTAAAGAGACAGGAGAAAAGCTTGATAAACATTACGGCGAATCTGCTCCGTCAGAGTATATGATAAAATATTGGATTGCTGAATTTAAACGGGGCCGAACAAGCACTGCAACAATACCATCAACAGGAAGGCCAAAAGAGGTGGTTACTGAAGAAAATATCAAGAAAATCCTCGATATCGTTATGAATGATCGCCGGGTCAAAATACGTGAGATTGCTGAAAGGGTAAACATATCATATAAACGTGTGTTCAACATTTTGCATGAACATTTGCATATGAAAAAGCTATCGGCAAGATGGGTGCCGCGTTTGCTCAGTGTTGAACAAAGACGAGTTCGACAGATCACTTCACAGCGGTGTTTGAACATGATAAAGCATAATCCTGCTGATTTTCGGCGTATATTAATAACTGTTGATGAAACGTGGGTCCACGACTACACACCTGAAACCAAAAATCAATCGAAGCAATGGGTGGAAGCTGGTGGAAGTGCTCCGAAGAAGACGAAGAAAGCGAAATCGGCTGGCAAGGTTATGGCCACTGTATTTTGGGATGCACACGGAATATTGCTCATCGATTATCTTGAAGTGATCCACAATCACAGGAGAGTATTATCGTGCGTTATTGGATCAATCGGTTGATGCAATCAAGGAAAAACGACCACATTTAAACAAGAAAAAAGTTCTCTTTCTTCAAGACAATGCACCGGTTCACACAGCATAAGATACGATGCTAAAACTACGAGAAATCCACTTCGAATTGGTTGATCATCCACCTTATAGTCCAGATTTAGCCCCTAGTGAATTTTTCCTGTCCCCAAACTTAAAAAAATGGCTCGCAGGAAAAAGATTCATCTCAAACGAAGAAGTGATTACCGAAACTAATGCTTATTTTGAGGAGTTCCCAAAATCGTATTATTCAGATGGTATAAAAAAGTTGGAAAATCGTCTAAGTGTATTGAGCTAAAAGGAGACCATGTTGAGAAATGAATGGTTTTTGAAATATATATATATATATATATATATATATATATATATATATATATATATATATATATATATATATATATATATATATATAAATTCTTTTTTATATATATATTTAAAATACATATATGTTTAAATAAACAACATAAATTCCTTGTATGTTGATATTAGTAGTATATATATAAATTAAATAATTATTTCGTTAAAGTTATAATCTAACACTTCTCAAACGAAGAAGTGATTACCCAAACTAATGCTTATTTTGAGGAGTTCCCAAAATCGTATTATTCAGATGGTATAAAAAAGTTGGAAAATCGTCTAAGTGTATTGAGCTAAAAGGAGACCATGTTGAGAAATGAATGGTTTTTGAAATATATATATATATATATATATATATATATATATATATATATATATATATATATATATATATATATATATATATATATATATATAAATTCTTTTTTATATATATATTTAAAATACATATATGTTTAAATAAACAACATAAATTCCTTGTATGTTGATATTAGTAGTATATATATAAATTAAATAATTATTTCGTTAAAGTTATAATCTAACCTTTTTGTACACAATTTATCAAATTTTCACAATTTTATTAATTTTATGTTATTGGCGAGAGCTGATGGCCTTGTAGCTAATGCATCCTAAATCCTTTTTTGGATTTATAATTTTATTATAAGCTAATGAATAATAATAATATTGTGAAATAAAACATCAATTAACGTATATTCTTATTATTATCATTCCAATATTATAATTTGATGTATTTTTCATTAATGTTTCTATTAAAAAACTAACTTATTGTTTTAGTAAATTTATTTTATTAACTTTATAAATGAATCAAATAAATCGTCTTTGTTTTTATTATGTATATGATATTTTTGGGGCATAATATTTGCATTAAATTGGGTAATATTGGCTACTTACTGCGATAATAAAGAAACTGGTATTTGAACCATATAGCGTTTTATAGCGCGTGCACGGCGTCCCTTAGGTCCAGCAATTTGTAATTCTTTTTCTCTAGCACGTTCCCTTTCTCGATCAGCACCTTCACGGTCCTTTTTTCTGGATTCGACGCGATCGCGTTCTATTTCATTTCTACTACCATGTCCACGTCCTTCATTAACTACAGCACCGCCCCGACTGTTTACAGACGTCAACCGGTCACGACTACGACCGTGATCTTCACGCCTTCTTTTACGCTCATGTTCATTCTAAAGTATAACCATTTTTTAAATGAACAGATAACTATAGAATTAAACATAGTGCTTACCTCATCTCTGTCACGGGACCGATGCATGCGTTCACGTTCTCTGTCACGTCGATCACGTTCATTTCTACCCCGTATCGGCGAACGTTTTGGAGAATTATGCCTCATTTGTCCACGATATTCATTTGGTGGCGCTACTGAGCTATAACTTCCTTTGCTCGATCCCATTAACGATTGTGGTTGTTGTTGCAATAACTGAACGCGAGTGGCATTCCATTTAAATTGTCCATTACTGGAGAAAGTTGCTTCAAACATAACACGATCTCCCAATATCGGTTCCTGTCCCTTACAGACATTGCGATAGAAAAACACTTCATCGTTTATAAGGCCGCAATCATTGCTGATTTTAGTCACCGTTCCAATAGAGTTACAATGGGACTGTCCTCCACCACCTTGTTGAAACGCAACTGGATTTAAACCACTTCTTGGCTGGGGATATGAAACAGAATTTCCTCCGCCTCCAGCACCACCGCCAGAAAACATACTCCCGTTTCCACCACCTTGCATGCCACCATGACTAAACGCCGCCATGTTACTTTGTTGGGGATTTTGCATAAACATTTGCGTACCCTGATGATAACCGCCAGATTGTAAATGACCTTGCATCACATTTCTCTGCCATGGAGCATTCGATTGACCACCAAACGACATTCTTAATAATTATTGAAAAATTTTCAAGATAATTTTCTTTCTGATATAATTTTTAATCACAAGAAGCTGCAAAAGTAAAATTGCCGACCACTATTAACACCGACAAGTACAAGCCATGAGATGTAGAGTTGCTAATTTGAGTACTGGTGAAAAATATACTACTTTTTCATACGAGTGTGACTGTTCAATATGACTTCCATTTCTTTGCAAATCTGATGTAGAGCAAAATTTCGAAAACGAATCAGTATGTACATATCCGTTTTTCGACTAAACATACATACATACATATGTACATACGCCTTTTGATTTGTGTATTCTTGTTTGATTTTTCTTTTTATCAAAAAATGAATTAAAATATAAAAAAAATATTATTATTTAAAGTAATTGTCAAAGCACATTGCACAAGGTAGTGTTTCCCGTACATCATCTATTTTTTTACAGGAACAACAGGCAATATTTTTTATATTCGGTTTTCGGTATATCCATCAGTGCTTCTGTGGTTTTTCCATTATTTCCTCTAGGCTGTTTAAACGCGTTCCCCGTAATATTTTTTTAACTCGATTGAACAGAAAGAAGTCACAAATTAGGCGAATTCGGTGCCTGTTAGATGATATTTCTTGCATTTTTCATTAACAAATTTCGAATCATGATGGCACTGTGTGACGGTGCGTTATCATGATGCAAAATCCACGGTTTTCTGTCCACAATTCTGGTCTCTTTCAGCGATTTGCTTCACGCAAACGTCTCGTAACGCCTAAACAATACTCTTTGTTTACTGTCTGGCCTTCTGGCAAAAATTCTTGGTGCACTGCATCGTTGTAATCCAGTAAGCATTGCCTTCTTTTTTGACTGAAAATGGTTTCGTCTCATGTGGTGAACGCCATTCACTTGTCTGATGTCTGGATTGCGTGTCGTACTCATAAGCCCGCGTTTCGTCTCCAGTAATAATCGTTTTGATGAATGTGAGATCGGATTCAGCCTCGCAAATCATACCTTTTGCCACCACAACACGAACAAAATATTAAAAAATCGCCAACACACATAGAGATAGATGTAGATAGAGATGGCTTCGTAGCTTTTGCAAATGTCAAGCTATGACGCTAAGATTTAGCGGGAATAACAACCAAATCGCAACAATGGACCCGCCACACGGGGGTAATTCCAGAAACTTTTTAATCAAGGTAGTATTTTTTGCAATAAAGTATAGTTTAATGATATCCTAGGATGGTTCTATTTAGTAAGTCTCTGCTGTACAAGAAACAATTTTGACAGTCCATGATATATCGGTAATTATATAATGAACATGCTTGAACGTCAACTAATATTTTTACATTTGAAAACGCTTGAAATCGATTATATTACGATTAAAATAAAAAAGGAAACGAATTTCTTAATTTCGTTTATTTACACTCTTTACTATCTCAACACTTTTACTGTGCACTAACAACTATAATTACTGTCTCTTTAGCCACAACAACGTTATTCTTGCTTTTGTAATGGAGGGAGGTGTGGGAGGTAGAATGCCCACTTATCAAATCCCGATTATATTTCCTGCAGAACTTAGAATATGTTGGGATTTCACGACTTTCTTTTTACCTAAGCCTTCGAGTAGTAATTACGAACAAAATCGCAAAAGGAAATATCCAATTTGGTCCAGTCGTTTTAAAATTTTAAGGATCCGAACAAATCACAATTCATTTTATATACTTAAATTAGCTCTACCCATCCGGTAGTAGTGGTCAGCTATTTACGGACAAAAATTGTTTGTATAACATATAGTCTAAGAGTGGTTATTTATTGACTTAAAGTCGTAATATAAAACAACGCCTTCTTACTATTGTTTGTACAAGATTTCAAATCTAACTGACGAGATTTCGTTTAGGATTAAATGCTTTATTAGAAAAATATGTTCGTTGACGTACTGATTGAGCCAAAAATGAATGGCGGTTGTATTTAAAAATCATCACACTTCATTAGATCAGCGATGTATTTTTTTGTAATCAAATAAAATAAACAAAGAAAAGAGCAATTTTTTTCCCTCGCACTATTGGTCTGCTTTGAAATAGCTGCTTTCATTTTACGTTGTTTTGGTTCTTTACGTATCGTGTAAACGTAAAAAAATCTGTCGTAAGATCTTTATTCCAATTTTTAAAATACGGATGGAATTTTATAATATTTTCTCTCTGGTTTTACGTACGTAAAGTATTACGTGTAAACTACCCTTTAGCACGACTTTATTTTTTGGGTATTAAATTATGACCGACTTAACTAAGGAGATTGCCACGGCTTTTATATATCAATACCAATAGTTTCGAATGTTCCAGTGCATTTTATAAACTAAAATTCAGTTGCTATTAATACAAATGTAAAGATTTAGTACATATCAGAAAAATAGTTGTGTTGTCAGTACTGTCCAAATAGACACAACCTTGACATATTTGACAGGGTGATCTGATTGATAATTAATCCATTGTACTCAAACAGTGGATCACAGTCAAAGTGAGCCAGGCTATATATTTTTTACAAAACTGTTGCTGTTTAATAGAAAGCATATCTAATTGGCAAAAGTGTTAAGTATTTTAATTAATTAACTTCAAAGCTTAAAAAACAGAACAATTATTTCAGATAATTATGTTCTTAATATACAAACACAACAAAAACTCAAAAAAGCATGAAGAGCATCACAGCGAAAGTGAGCCACTAACAGTAAATATATATTATACTTAATATTAATATTTTATTGTGCCACCTTTTGGTGAAATAAATAATATGGTTTGGCGTTGAGCACGAGTGGCTAAGGTTGTCATTTAAGTTTTTAGTGAAACAAATTTGAATTGGTTCACATATTTGATGCAATCACAAAACCATACAACAAGCATTGTAATGAAGGGGTTATTATACAACGTTCCCAAACAGCTTTATTCCCCTTTCCAGTTCTAGTACAATCCCTGACTTAAATATTTTTGATAACTAATAACTAATGGGCCTATCTATGTTGACCAAAATATCGGAAAACATGCCATTAAATCACAAAAATACCTTTTCAATACTCTGCAGTCAAAATGGGGTGCAGATACTTCCTTGTATACGTAAAATTTACTTGTAAGCTGTTATTTTTTAGCAATATTAATTATTAAATTAAAAATAAGATATCGCACTTGATCGACAAGAGGGTATTAACTCAATTTTTAAAATTTTCAGTAGAGGTGGAAAACTGTTACATTTTAAGAGAATTTGAAAATCCGAATACATCATAGCAAGAAAAAAATAATACCTTTCTATAAAAATATGCGATACATTTATAATTCCACTTTTGTATTAACTCAAAATAATAACTTTTGGTGATATAAAGGTAGGTCACTACACTATCACGAAAATGGTCTTAAATGTGGTCTTCGAGATGAAAGAGTAATCGGAATCCGTTGAAATTTTTACAGTAGATAGATATCTTGCAAAAAGTGAAATATTAAAAATTTTGAATTAATACCCTCTTGTTGATCAAGTGCAATATGTACTGTGAATTATTTGAATTTAATGATTTACTGCAATAAAAATAAAATTTATTGAAAAACGTGGAATTTTTTTTATTTATTTCTTCTGATGATTTTAGTGAACTATTTTGACATTTTTGACGAATTTACCTTCAATATTTGACTATTTTATGCTTTATTTATCTGTCAGCACTCAAACGTTTTAAAAAGGTTTAATCATACCAGTATGTCTATTTTTTTATTAAAAAAATAAGAAAATTTTTCAGCAGTGAACATTTTTTAGACACTATATTTAAATAATATTTTTTAAAGTAATTAAAGTACAACAAAAAATTGTCAAAAATGGTACTATCTTTTTTTTTTCTGGACATACGGCTGCCTTTCCTTAACAGAAAAAAAGAACTGTTGCTATCTTGTAGCGAAAACCGGAATGATTTTACTTTCTGTTTTTAAAGTACTAAAGATGTGTTCAAAATGTAAAAAGAACTTAAAAGAAGAGGTATATAGTATACATAACTATTATAATTTTAATGCTACGGAAGTACAGGGGTGATAAGTAAAATTAAAAAACACCTATTAAAAAACTGAAAATAGGTTTGTGGTTATTTCTTTCTCCATTTTCAGAAGAATTATGTCTGAAAAATAATCTATGGGCTATTTTTTAAACAAACCTTTCTTCATAAGAGTTGGCTGTAGGGTACAGTGATGTGAAAATTGATACTTTTTAACTTAAAAAAATACAAAAATGCATGAATTTGAAATACCTGTGAAGTGATACAATTCTTTTATTAAGCGCTATCGATTACATGAAAAATCTGTTTTTGAAAAAGTTTTAGTTATGGGTAAAAAAAGCCGGATTTCGTACCTTCATATAAGCTAATAACTTTTTTCTCTGTTACACCTCTAGGGTTCATATTGGCTTTCTACAAAGCAATTTGATCTTTTCAAGCTAAGTAGATGATTAATCCACTGTAGCTTCCTCCATATGATTTTGAGTAGTGGTGAAGATCCTTGCTAATTGGTGATGATTCTTACTTTAGTATTGTAATTTTTTCCCAGTAGGTGGCGCGGTTTACTGATCATTCGTCTGATATTTGTCATCATCGCCGGAGGTATGTGGGAAGGTCAGGGGGACTTACCTCTTTATTTTTTAGATGGAGTTGTCCGAAGGGAAGTTGAAGCCTCTTTATTAACAATTGACCCCACAATTAAATTTTTAAAATTTTTTCTTCCTCTTGTCCTCTGCTAGCGCTAGAACTTGGGCTAAAAATATTAACCGATTTTAAATTTCTTATATGGGAAGAGAAGCAAAAGAAATAGAGCTACACGGTTTATCGGTATTGCTGGATATTAATAGAGATATCTACGTATTTACATTACAATTTTAGAGAAATGCCGAGAATTTTCCATTATTGCCGGGTGTACCTAGATCAGGGGTGCTCACAAAGATCGAAATACTGAAAGTGATGAATACACTGAAGTTAAAATGCTTTAAAGAAATAGGTAATCATACAAAGTATAAACATACATAAATTTATGTAGCTTATTATTAACACTTCTCAGTGTATCAAGCAAAATTTTAGCTCTCTTCGAAATCTTTTAAAATCCCTTTTTCATTGACGGCTAACAAGCTACTGAATAAAATTTGTGTCTCTCACACATGTTTTTGTTGTAATTAGGGTTGCCGTTTGGAATAATAGAAAAAAAGCGTATGCATTTTTTTATACACAATTTTTAGCATTGTTAATTTATTACATCGCTGAACTAGATGACATAGCGTGATATTCTACGGTTACCCTAACAAGGCTTTATTAATTAAAGGTAACTATATGGCAGAAGAACTTGAACTGGCAGGTACTACTTTGGAACCTAAATAAATTGATTGGAAACATCGGTACTTTTCTTGAGCAGAATAGGCTGCTGATTTTAAAACAAAACCACATGCGTGTTTGTTAGCAGACATGCTCAGAATACTCGTATGTCTTAAGTAATTCATATTAATGAAACTCTTTTAAAGTGTCATAATAATAATTCCCACAACATTTCATGAAGAAACACGCGTACGTATTTCAGGCAATGATCTGTACTTGATTCTATTTTTACTCATTGAAAGGACCTACAACTTAACGTGGGACCCGAAGGGCAAATGCATTTGAGAAATTTTCAATGGTAGTGAGTAGTAGACCGCTGTAGACCATTTTTTTCAGATGGTTTGGCGAGTACCTTACCTATTATACCACAGCAGCATACTTAAAGATTCATAACGCAAATATATTTTTGTCATACTCATCTGCGAAAAAGACAGCAGTGCCGGTTTAATGAAAGATGGCTGAAGTATCAGTAGAGGTTAAATATCAAGATTTGATGAACTAAGCTTCGAGATGCCTTGTTCAATCTTTGTCAGGCGGACAATCTGAAATTCTTCCAAATAAACTCATAAACATGAGTTTATAAGTAAATGTGGTTATTATGGATTGACCGTACAAAGTGTAGAGTTGGGTACTTTAGCTCTCTTAATGAGCCTGCGCCCATAAAGCGCGAGTAACAGAGGATGTGTTCCACAGCCTCCGGCTACCCTGTATAGCCGCAAGCTCGGCAGAAGATAGGGGATCCTGATTTCCAAATCCCAGTCCTCACCCTCAGAGCGCAGTGCCCAGTCACACAGCCTATCAGAATTCTAAGACATTCCCTCTTCAAATTGAGGACCCATTCTGTTCCAGTCAGGTCGTGGCCTGGAGACCCTAAAGTCTCCTTTGCTCATCCATGACTCCTCCACTCTACGACGGACTCAGTCCTAAAGAAACCAAGCGGCGGTTTCACAGGCGCATCTACCTGTTCTACACACCCAGCCGCTCCCGCTCTTGCCAGTTCATCTGCAATCTCGTTTCCTCTTACGTCAGCGTGTCCCGGAACCCAGCACAGCTTAATACTGAACACATCCAGGAGCGACGCAAGGGTACTCCTGCACAATGCAACCAGCCTTGAGATGGCGACCAGTCAGCGCCTTAATAGCCGCCTGACTGTCCAAGTAAAAGACCACACCATCCCCCACAGCAGCCAAGTCGCGAAAACGCTCAGCGGCTCTGAGGACAGCGAAGATTTCGGCCTGAAAAAGGCTGCACTCATCCGGGAGTGTATAGGACAGTTTAATGTCACTGTCCGCAAGATAGACCCCTATCAATATCCTGTCAAGACTCTATCCGGAAATCCTACCACAGGGCACATGCTAAAGTCGCATTCCCCGACCCTATAGTTCGTAGAACCAGCACAGGTCACCAAATGCGCACCTCAGTCAAGTCCCCCCAAAATGGCAGAGTGTCCATAGCCCAGAGCCTTGGCTAGACCTCTGTCAAAAATCCTCAAGAAGCTCCTAGTAGCTCTTCTCTTCACTGCAACCTCAAGGGTGGTCAAGCCCAGAATAAGGCCCAGCGCTGTCTGAGGAGTACTTCTAAAGGCACCCGATATGCCCATAGCGACACACCTATGCACCTTATTTAGAAGCCTCTTCCGACTGGCATTTTTCAAAGCTCTCCACCATACGATGCAGCCATAGGTGAGGACAGGTATGACTATAGAGTCATAGGTTCACTTCACTATGACCGGGCGAAGACCCCATCTCTTACGAATGGCACTTCTTACCGCATAGTAAGCATTGAAGCCCTTATTCATCCGGCATTTTCCCTCCAATTAAGTTCCCTATCAAAGAAAACTCCTAAGAAGAGTGTCCATAATATGGATATGAAAACACGAGTGATTGTAATACATCTTGGGTTTCCTTACGTACGATAAGGTGACTTCTCAAAGTACTAGTCTCATTGTTGAAATTGTAAAAAGGTTTGCTATTATGTGTGTATTTTAAACTGTACAGAAAAGGTGAATGGCTCAAGGAGTATGTATCAAAAACTATCCAATTTTAATATGAGTATTTTCGAAAACTGTTTGTAATGATAAGTATCACACGAATGATCAGACGCTATCACTGGCGAAAAATGGCAATGCTAAGTAAGAATTACTACCATTACTTACCACATGGTGGCGAGCTAAAGTAGACTACACTAACCATCCACTTGCCTTGTAATAATCAACTAATTGATGAAACTGAAGCAAGCCATTGAATGGATGTTTTGTGGAAAGCCATGTGCTCCAAAAAAGTGTAAGAGAGGAGGATATTGATATATATTTTTTCCAGATATTCTTTTTTCTTGCCAAATAAATTCATTTTTTAATTTTCTTATTTAATTTCTATTTGTGTCGGCATGTGATATCAAAGTTTCAGTTCAATAAAATTTCCTGAAAGTTTTGTTTTGTATTTATTTTAAGACACCAATTTAAACGTTAATATAAAATAAATTTTGAAATAATTTTATTATATTTTTTTATACATATATCATACCATTTATTTTAAATGGAACGTGAAATTCTTCCAAACGTACCAAAATATGGTCCTCGTGCTGTACGAACAAGTGAGTGAAGGAGAATTTCTTGTAAAAGTTTTCTGTATAAAACTCATTCTATACCTTCTTCTTATATTTTTAGGTGAAACTATATTTGGATTTTCTGAGAAAATATTGGTTTGCTTGTCGTATATAATATTATTGCTAACATTTCCGATAACGATATTTTTTTGCTTGAAAGTTGTAATGGTTTATCAGCGTATCGTCATATTTCGTTTGGGTCGTCTAAGGTGAATATGAGAAAAAGATCCGCAAATCTTAAAAATTATGTTGTATACATATATATGAGTATATATTGCAACAGTGTCACAACTCAAAAAACGTGATTTTTTAGTTAAGTATTCTAAAATATGCGGAACATTCTGATGTATATTGTGTGAAAATTTCTTTGCGATTCGTATAAAATGATGAGCATAGGAGCAAAGTGTTTATTCCCATTTCAATGTTAAGTAATGGGAAATTGAAACTCAAAACAGCACTCCTGAAGAATTGTGTTTTTTGAATTATGACACTGTTGCAATAAATGTGCGATATAAATATATGTTTAACCTTTGTAAATGCTTTAGAAAAGGAGGACCTCGTGGACCTGGTCTAGTGTTTCTATTACCCTGCATTGATGAATATGTTGTGGTAGATTTGCGTACACAATCTTTTGATGTGCATCCCCAGGAAATTTTAACCCGAGATTCCGTTACCATACAAGTTGATGCCGTCGTCTATTATAGTATTCGTAACCCTCTAGATGCAGTTATACAAATATCTAATGTGCGTGATTCTACAAAACTTTTGGCTCAGACAACCTTGCGTAACGTAGTGGGCACAACTAATCTAATGGAATTACTAACAGCCAAAGGGACATTGTCCAAAAAAGTTGAATCAATTCTAGATGAAGCCACAGATCCTTGGGGTGTTAAAGTGGAACGCGTTGAAATGTAGAAATTTAATAACAAATTCATTTGAAATTAATAAATTTAAGTTTTTTGTTTGTTTTATGTTCAGTAAGGACGTACGTTTGCCAGTAACAATGCAAAGAGCTATGGCAGCTGAAGCCGAAGCTATACGAGAGGCAAAGGCTAAAATTGTTGCGGCTGAGGGTGAATTAAATGCTTCTAGAGCCTTAAAAGAAGCCTCAGATGTTATGTCGACCAATCCCATCACATTACAGGTATATTCTTATTATTTAATACGAGACGTAATAATATTTCTGAAATTTGTTTCATTAGCTGCGTTATTTACAAACGTTAGCAACTATATCAGGTGAAAAGAATTCGACCATCGTATTTCCTTTTCCCATTGAGCTTATGTCTATTGGTGCACCGTTAACAGGACAATAATCGTTTACAAAATAAGTAATATAATCGATATGTTAAGTGGGCAAATATATATAAAATAAAAAGAGAGCAAACGAATTCTTAATCCATAAATAATTATCGGTTTTTTTAATGTAATTTTTTGATATCTATGCTGAATGTTATTTGCATGTTCCTTCGCGGACGTGAATGCTATGGTAAAGTAAATTTTAAAGTCAATTATTTTGATTTTAATTTTATATATAACTATTTGATACCCGGTGTGCTTCGCTACTCTCATCTTAATTATTATCTTAAATGCTATTTTAGATAAATTTTTTACTCCTTTTTCCCATATTGTATTCCCTTCCGGTCAAAATCTAATCATTTTTTTCCAGAAAGACACTGTAGTTTCTGCTTTTTAGCAGTATACATTCTTCAAGCAAACACATTCTTTTTATGTAGTTTACGCTGTGATCCATTGTGCTTTGTGCAATACCTTTTTTTTGGCTGATGTGGATAAATAATGAAGCTTTAATAGTTATCGTTATTCACATATACAAAATCCAAGATTTAGTATAAATGGAAGGTGCTAGGCCTACTTAGCCAATCTCGTCCAGTTATTGACTCATGGTCTGTATTGTTTGTTCACAACGTTGTTTGAGCCTAATTTTGAAACTTCTACTATTGCCGTTCTTAAGATATAGAAAAATTAATATTTACTTTATATAGGAGGTACCACACCCACTTGTCCAATTCTGTCAATTGTTTGCCTGATGAGTTGTATTGACTATAGTCATTCAGACCGAATACAGAAGCTTTTGCTTTAACAGTTCACATGATATACAGAAGCTAACATTTAGTTTGTATGGGAGGTACTACGCCAACTTGTCCAATTCGGCCTACTGTTTTACTGATGATTTGAATGGAGTATTTAATTATTCATACCGAATACTGAAACTTAAGCTTTAACCGTTCTCAAGATATAATAAAATCTATATTTAGTTTATATGGGAGGTACCACGCCCCCTTGTCCGATTCTCCCCACTTTTTGTCTGTTGATTTTCGTTGACTACGAAGTCATTTAGACCAATTTCAGAAGCTTGTAAGGGAGGTACCACATCCACTTGTCTAATCCCGCCCATTTTTAACTGTTGATTTGTATTGGCCGTGAATCTATTAAAAAATAAGCGAATCTTGCTATTACTATCTTGAAGATATAGACAAATAAATATACTCTTTGTATAAGTGTGATACCACTCAGTTGGAATTTTTGAAATTGTTATGGCCTATAGTTTCTTTCAAACATACAGAGAGATATTGTAAAAATTTCAAGAAAATCGGTTCAGCCGTCTATAGACTTCAAACACACACACACACACACACACATATATATATATATATATATATATATATATATATATATATATATATATATATATATATATACATACTAAGATCGAACGGTTATTATTCGACCGGTATGGTAGGTAAGACACCCGCCTACCAACCAGAAGGTCGTCGGTTTAATACTAGGCCAGACCATCTTAAAAAAAGAAAAAAGTTTTTTGTCAGCGGTATCACCTCATAACATTAGCTATGTAGTAACTGGTTATGAGTATCACTACTATTGAAAACTTCTCGAAATGCATTTGCCGTTCGGAACCAGCGTTAACCTGTAGGTCCCTTTCAATGAGTTTAAAAATAGAATCGGGTGCAGATCATTGACTGAGAGAAGTCCTCATGTTCCTTCATGGAATGTTACGGGAATTAATATATGCTCATCGTTTACGTATTTTTCTAAATTCAATATATAACGTCTTATTTTTATATTGTATATTACAACCTTGAACGTTTCATATATAACGTGAAAACCATGGTAGATCGAAAGAGATATGCACACTTGAGCAACAATAACTTTTTATAATTTTCTGTAAATATTCTCGTATATTAATTTTGTAATATGCGGAGAATGATGATCAACTAGGCTCATTGCAATGGACTTACAAACGCCGACTTCGAACGGCAGATGTTATAGTTCGTAAAGTTTTTTAAGCGTAGATACTCATAACCAGTCTCTAGCAATGAACGAAGCTTTAATTGTAGCCGTCCTCCACATATTCAAAATTCAATATTTAGTATTGTTACGTTTTTACCTTTTTAAGAACGTGTTTTTATGAGTTCGTAGATAGTAGTAGTAGTAGTAGTAGTTAAAATAAAATAAATGTTGTTTGGTTTTAATAAAAAAAATCTTTTATTCAACACAGTTTTGTGTACCACTGCTTGTAATCTTTTTAGAAGCAATAACAATTTTTATTTTTAATTACTCTGTCTGTTTACAACTTTGTAAATAACAACAATTACTCGACAGATCTCTCTTCCTAAAGATCTTAGCTATAACTTAGGTTCGATCACAACCTTTTCAACCAGAGGTTATCCACACTTAACTCTACTGAGTTAGCTCCAACTAAACTGGTTTTCTACTTCACGATTTACTTCACGTTTACTCCTTATAAATTATCTTCACACAAACTGCACTAGCTGAGTTTACTTTACTTAAACTGCACTCGCTGAGTTTACGACACATAAACTGATTGCTGTTCGCATCGGCTGAGTAAACAACACATCGAAAGCTCTCGAACCTCTCGATATTTCAGGTAGATTCCATTTCTTTCTCTAATTTAATCTTTTTAGTTCTTTTGTAGCCATGCGTATGTAGACATCTACCTCTTTCAGATCTTAGTATTTGTTGTTACTTGTTTATTGTCTGTTACTTGTTTTCATTGCTGCTTAATTATTGTTGTTGCCGTGTTATTTTTATTTACTTTGTCTCTGCTAATAGTTGTTGTTGTTGTCGATTTGGTTATTTGAAACAGCATATATAGTTGTTCTTGTAGCTGTTGTTTATTTATTTTAGCGATGTAATAAACGCTGTCAAGCCCAACCTTATGTTCGTAAAAGTGTATTGTTCACTACGTTGTTTGAAACTAATTTAGAAACTACAATTTCCGTTCTCATTATATATGCAAAAATAAATACTTAATTGTATGCGATTCTGATGATTTGTATTGAATATGGAGCTATTTGGACCAAATCTAAAACCTTACTGTTATAATTATTTTTTGGAGATATAGACAACCGTGGCACCGCCCTTTGGCAGTTTTTGAAATTTATATAACTTATTATTCCTTCCAAACATACGGAGAGATGCTGTAAAAATTTCAAAAAATCGGTTCAGCCGTTTAGCTGTTTATAAGGCCCAAACAAACAAACATACTATGAGAGTCAACAAGTGAACACCCACTTTTCTAGTATTTAGTTTATATTTCAGTCTTTTAAAATACGATGAACTTAAGCATTTTATTTTTTTTAAGACCGTATTTACAGCTTTACAAAACCAAATCCGCCAAGAATATTAAAATTGGTTAATATTTAGCTTAGTTATTAACTAATAAGTGCTTCAAGGTACAAAGAACCGGTTTTTTACCCGTAACTTAGAACTGTGGAGGCGTTTGTTTTCAGTATAATATGGCAATATTTTGATTTTTTTAACCTTTAAGTCTACCAAACGAGTAAGGTGTGCTTCAAAATGATAAGGTCACCTTAATATTTGCTCAATTCATTCAAACTATAAAATGTTACGTATGGTCACCTTATTAAAAAAATTCTACTTTCAAATAAGTGAATAATAAGCCGGTTTTGCTTTTAGAGATGTACCATTATATTATGTTTATTTAAATTTAAGTAAATAAGTGCAAAATTCGAAATGATAAGGTCAGTGATTAATAAGCAATCTAATCAAATCAGCAGGTATCACAATTGTTATTTTTTTATTTTTGTATGACCAAAAAGAAAGAGTATACATACACACATACATATTTGTACGTGTTTCTTTTCTTTCTAAGTATGTGCGAATTTACTTCTACGAATTTTATAGTATCCCTGTCCGATAATGAGTAGTTACATAGCTACAAAAATAACCAACTTTAAGTGAGCTTTTATTTACTAACTTTAAGCTGCGAGTATCTACTACTCAATGCAAAATTTAGATTAACCAAAGTATACACATATTCTGTACAGTAACTTTTTTGTTTTTGGTTGGTTATTTGTTCTTTATTCGGGTTTCCCTATTTTGTTTACCACTTTTCGTTTGAAAGATTATCGGAAAAGTGATTGATTAACAGAAAAGTTCATCCGAGGAGCCGTCGGAATAGAATAAAGTTGGGCATATACGGGTATATATGTACATACATTTTATATATTTTTTACTTATATATACTCGTACACTAGCTAAAACTCGGCGTACTTCACTGCCCCCATTTAAATTATTATCCTAAACGTTATTTTAGTTACATTTATAAGTCAAATAGAGAGCATTTATCTGGGTTGTAGATACCCATTAAATTGCCATTAAGTCTGGCTATTGATAAAATAATTATGCAACACGTTCATCACGTGTCAAATCCGATAAATTCGCAGCATTTCGTTATATTTGGATTGTCTTAAATGTTAATTTACGTCCAAGTTACGATCCCGGAAGTGTAGACTATAGATGAGCAATTATATGGATGTCTGTATACTGGTAAACCAACAGAAAGCGAACGTCAGATAAATATAGAAGAAAGAACGGTTTTATATTTTTTTAGTTTCTAAAGAAATTCTGGAAGAAATATTATAACCGATAATTATTTTTTTTATATTGCTCTTGTGTGTGAACCATAGAAAAAAAAAAAAATAATTTGGTGCGTGGAATCTAACGCTCATTGAACAGTTCGAAAAAACAAATGCATATTTCAGTCCAATTATTTTTTAAAAATTTCGAATTTAGCAAAAAAGTCGACTTCATATTCGTATGTACTAAAAAAAACCTTATTAATGACGTCTAACATACATTTTATGCCGTCTGTAGAAAACACTGATGTCTAAATCAGAAATTATAAGCTATTATTATAAAACTATAGAGATATCGACAAAATGCAGAAGTTATTTGGCGAATATACTTAGAAACGGGATCCGATGTTCTTATTTTCAGTAGTAGCATTGGGGTCATACATTACTTAGATATGGGCTTTTCCAGGAAAAATGTAAATTCATGTCAGATTTTTTGTTTTGCTTACGCAAAGCCTTTGACTTGATTGTTCTAATTTTGTTTTACTGAATATGGTGCTACTGAATTACTGTATTCAGTAAAAAATGAGAATAATCGAGACAAAGGTTTAGAAGATATAAGTAAAAAAATATGTCCTGAAGTACGTATATATAACCATGTATGAAACACAAAGCAGAATTCACTTTCCCAGACCGTCGTAGACAATTTTTAACCAATCTTAGCTCGCAATTGTCTATTGAAAACAAAAGCAGCGTGCGAAAACTTATAAGCTGATGACTAAAACTTGAACTAGAAATCCAATGGAGTTCTGAAACGAGTTTAAAACCAGATACGTCCAAAATTTATATTAATTCTCTCATACTTATTTGAAATTCATGAAATTCATTGTAAATTTTATTTTTGTTACCCATTTCCAATATAATATATGAAAAAACAGAGAAATAATACGTGACACTAGAATATTTCCATAAAGGTACCCGGGTACTTTGTGGGACAGTTAAGGGTGTTGGAAGAAAGTCGATATGATACGTCATATGAATGTATTAATTAGTCTTAAAGCTGTGAAAATTAATAAAATATTAAAAGTTAGGAGCTCTCAAGAAGTTTCAAGTACGACGTTTATCAACTTCTACATAAAATCCAGTCTTAAAATGGAATAGGGTACATTATCGGTCACATAAGGGTTAATTCCTGAATTAAAATTTGTTTGAGTATGATAACAATAATAATAATAGAAGAAATATTTCAATAAAGTATTTCATTAAAGTAGTATAATACCTGAGATCATGTGCCTATACGACCGTTATTTAATTTTTTCTATAGATTTCTTCAAATTTTTCTGAAAGTTTTTACCAAACACATTAGCTGGAATATTTCAATCGATTTTTACTTTTATATACATATATATTTTTTTAAATTATATAATTTTAAAATCTATATATTTTTTACTATTATTTGCTTTTTAATCATTTTTTAAGAAACACTGATATAAAGTTAAATGTTTCCATAAAAAATTTCTAAATGGTGGTTAAGTTTTTCCATCAAATATTTGACAAATGTAAATGCACCCTAAGCTGTTCACTAAAGTTGAGGGTGTCAGAGATGGTGTACTCTTTTACATAGACAGTCAGGCGGCTATTAGCGCTGATTCACGTGTGCAGTGTAAAACTTTGCTGCGTTCCGGGGCACATTGGCGTGCGGGTAAATGAGATTGCAGATGAAGTGGCAAGAGCGGCGCTGTCAAGGGCATAGAAGTGGCGGATCCGTCTGAGACAGATCACCGCTTGGTTTCTTTGGGAGTTTGATAAATAGCTGGGCTCGTCGTAGAATGGAGGAGTCATGGAGGAGTAGAGGAGTCTGACCGTACAGTCTAGGTTGCTTTGGCCGAGACTTGACCGCTCTAGAACGGAATGGCACCCAATTTTCTGCCGAGTTTGCTGCAATACGCAGGCTCAGCTTGCTGGGCCGAAGCTTTTTTGATGACCTGGGTGATATTGCGTTGGCTTAGGCTGGCTCTTTAGGACGTCTGTTTTCTTGCATACTCTTTCTTAATCCTTCTTTTTTTTCTTTTCCTCCCTCTGTCCTTTCTTTCTCTCTTCTTTCCTTTCTTTTCCCTGTTCCTATTGCCTTTTCAGGGAATGGGTCACCACAATGGGTCTCTGTGGTCTCTAGGTGGGGTACTTCGGTACCGCCTTTCGTACCTACCTACCTAACAAATTTAAGGAAATAAGTAAAAAAAGTATTTGACAAATGTCACCGTTGCTTTATAAACTCAACAGAAAATTAAAATTAATATAGTTCTCTTGAACTAAATTTTGTAAAATGACTCGTGCTTATCAAGTTCGTGCGCTTTATAAACCACAACTGTTCTGTTTTTTTTTCTATTTAAGTGAACTTTGGTCGAACAATAAAATATAAATAAATTTGTTTGCATTTGGTTCATAAATAATGCAAAATTAGAAAAAATCCCTACATTTTCGCAAATATGTAGAATCTGTCCGATTTTCCCTATTATTTTATTTTAGGAGGAAAAAAACCTACATTTAGAGATTTTGCCCTACTTCTGGCAACACTGAGTGATTGATTCGTCCAATTTAAGTTGATAAAAAGAACATTATTCTTTCAGAGAAAGTGCGATTATTATAGATACAGTGAGTGTCACTTAAAACCGTACGGGTAAATTTTTAAAATAATTTGAAATTAAACAGACGAGACAAATTTTTTATATAAAAAATTAAAAAATACATCAATAATTAAAACAAAACACAGGTATTTCACTTCACTTAAAATCGTACACTTATATAAGCTTAAAATTAAAGCATAGAAAGTAAAACAAGTATTAATGGGAAATAATTTTAATATTTTGTTCGGTATTCTTTGCTATTTTTTAGAGCCTTCTTGGCATGAACTCAAGTTATTTTCTTCCATTCTTCTTGATGTGCTTCCCGTAGAACCCGTATGTTAGGGTTATTTTTTTGTCTGGTATTTTCCAGAGATGTTCAACAGCGTTCACGCGACGGCGTTTGTTTTACCTTTAGACCGTTATATAGCATCTAGGGCCGACCGACATGGGGAAATTCCTTTAAATCTTTATTAACGTATGACCTAAATGTTTTCGAAGTACACATTTTTCAATTTCTTTAAATTGTGATTTTCAACTGCCAGATAAATAAATTTATACATATTGCCTTCAACAAATACTAAGTTATCCACTCCATCAGCTGATACACAACCCCAAACTATTTGTCATATTTCAGCATGTTTCACAGTTAATTGTAAGTTGGCATTATCCATTACTTTATAGAGTTTTATACACGCCATTTGTTTGCTATAAGATCAAAATATATTAAATTTCGACCTTTCAATGAATATTTATTATTATTTATTTTATTAGATCGTTTCAGAGTTTGGTTGACTATTTGAGATCGTCATTGATAAATAATAGTTTTCTAAGTCTATTTTGGTCACTAATATACGGTTCCTTTCCATTAATTTGGCTATAATAACTGTGAATATGGAATAATTTTTGAATCGTAGACGCGCTTACTTCCTTTTCCAAATATATTTTCAACTAATTGTGGGGCTAAAAGCTGGGACTTTGCTTTATTTTACTGATTATCTAGCGCTTATCGTTACGACTATGATTAATTATTTACGATATTTGGGATAAAAATGTTCCTTTTTTATAATGAAAACTTAACAATTGCCTCTTAACGTCCTTCGGAATGCAAATAAGTTTAAAAGAAACTTTAGATAACTAATCTGTTAACGGTAAATTACACTGAAAAGTTCCTTTTATTTGATTAATTGGTATTTAAAATTTGTGAAAACACCCATGATTTCTTCTGTACGATTTTAAATGATGCATTGATACTGTACGTTATGACAGTTTTACATATTTTTTTCAATAATTAGGTGGGATAAATTACAATTGCACCTTATTTGGTGATAAAAAATAGCGTACACAAAAATAGCAATTTAAATAATAACCAAAACAATAATGGCCTAAAATAAATGAATACTTTTTCAAAACCATAGTGTACGATTTTAAGTGGTATACACTGTATAAGTTAAGATTAATAACAGAGATAAAACAGTTTTCCAATTGAAATAGAACATAGCAATTAAATATCAATATTGCGTTTATTTGAGCTGGAGATTTATAAAATACGCTAAATTTATGTTTGAAAAACTGTTTAAAAAATGTATTTTTTTATTATTTTCTAAAGGCAACTTTAGACACATACATATATTTACAGTGAGTTTTTATTATTATATTTTTTTATAAATAAAAAAAAATATAAATCATAACCACAAAATATTACTGGAAAGAAAATCCCAAAATATTTTCTTCAAAAAAAATTTACGATTTTACATTATGGACTCTTCTTTCCGTCTTTTTTGTGTACTCTTTTTATAATTGGAATCCGATAATCGCTTTAGTAGATTCACCGCAACCGAATTAAATGAAAAAAGCTTTAATTATCGGAATAATAATTAAAATTGTATGGGGAGTATATATGTATGTATGTATGTATGTACGTGAATGTAGTTCGACTCTAGTAACATGTGTTGAAACTTTATCTTATATATAAGAAAGTAAAAATATGTACTAATGTTGAAGCCTACCATAAATAGGCCATGATAAAGAATTAAACAGTTTAGTCTGTTCTGTGAAGTCGATTTATAAACTTTAGAAAATATTCTGTAAATAATTGTTTTTATAATGAAAGATTGGAAAAATAATGAAGAAATTAAAATTTTTCAAGAATATTTAAGAATTCCTAGTGTTCATCCTGATATTGACTACGGTAAGTTTTAAATTTTATTTGTGTGTTTTTGTTTTTCATTTTTTAATTAGATTTGTATAATTCTTCTTATCATCTGTTTTGTTGCATTATATTTTTGTTATTGCTTATATGTATGTACAGTGTTGGACAAAAGACAATAGACTAAACAGATATTTTTATCGAGCCTTATGACATTTGTACTTTATTTCAAAATATGTACAGTTAGTGTCATTAATATTCGGTTTTATTAAAGAGATATGTTTAACTGATTCGTCTTAAGCTAAATGTATATCTTTTTCAACATTTTTTTCTTTTCATTAATAGTTTATTTAGACACTTGAAAGTTCACATTTGTATTTAGAAAAAAAGAATAAAAATATAACAAAAAAAAAAAAAAAAAAAAAACTACATTAATTCAGGTGGCATAAAATATTGCGCGTCAATAATATTCGGTTTTCTTTGAAAAGTAACAAATAATACATTAGAAAAATGGTTTTATATAAAATTCAGTATTTTGTTGGATAACCCTTTTGTTTTATAACTTAACTTAGACGGTTTAACATGTTTTTTACTATTTTAGCTGTATAAGCTGCAGGAATACGATCCCATTCTTCTTGAAACCGCAATTTTAAGACTTCAATGGATGTTATTTTGTAGTTGCGGTTTCGCCGGTTCAGCTCATCCCATAAATTCTCAATCGGATTGAGGTCTGGGGATTGTGCAGGTGGATGGAGAACTTTAGGGCAGTTATAGAGCAACCATTCTTGAATTAAACGCGACTTGTGCTTTTGATCGTTATCTTGGTAGAATATAAAAGAATCTAAAACGCCCAGCTTATTTGCACTTTCTTTCAAATTTTGACGGAGGATATTCAAATATGATTCCTTATTCATAATTCCACTGATAAAAACTAATTTTCCCGTCCCTTTAGCTCCCATACAACCCCACACCATAACATGTCCATTTCCATGTTTTACGGTTGGTTTTAAATTTTGTGGTTGTAGCTCCTCATTTGGCTTCCGCCACACCATTACACGCCCATCGGATCCAAATACGTTATACTTGCTCTCGTCCACAAATATAACGTCATCCCACCAAGTTTCAGGCTTCTAATGTACTCCCTGCCAAAACTCAAACGAGCTTTTCGGTTGCGTAAATTAACCAATGGCTTACGACGTGCTACCCGGCCATGAAAACCTTTTTCCTTATGGTTTTTCGTATAGTAGATGCAGATATTTTCTTTTTAAACTCATTGAGCACCTCTGTGACTAATTTGGGAGCACTTAAGCGTGGGTTAGATTTTATTTTTCGCACAATTGAACTTTCTTCCCGCTTGATCAATTTTTTTGGCTGACCTGTCTGCTTTATGAAGTGTATTCTTCCTTCACTTTTGTGCCTTCTGACAATGTCCCCAACTGTATTTGATTTCATATTCAGAATTTCAGCAATCTCTGTGTACTTTTTACCTTTTTCATAATGGAAAATAACAAGTTTTCGCTGTTCTAAAGGAGTGTTTTTTCCTTTGCGCGCCATTTGTATAATTTGCAGTGAAGTAGAATTTTGAACAGACAAGAAAGGAGGTGTTATGCACTTTTATTAAAACGTATCTCTATATTGCTGGAAAAGTAGCTGAATAACATGTTTTTTTGCAAATAGCATATAAATAGGGGAAAAACCGAAAATTAATGGCGCTTAGTAAACAGGGTTAACAAACTTTGATCGATTTATCACGGTTGCAGGGTTATCATAGAGCCATTTTTCCATATATTTGAATACTCATACTGACAACATTTATTTAAGTTTTTGCTATTCTTCTGATTATCTATCCATTTCGCTAATGCCAAGGTGTTATTATCGATAAACTTAAAAACCGAATATTAATAACACTAACTGTATATGCTTTATTGTTAAAAATTAAATAATAATGTAACATTTTAATTAAAGTTTAAGCATGTTTATAAAAACAAAAACAAAATGTGTAAAAAATTCACGCGACAAAACATATTGGACTAAACGTTAGAATCATTTTTTTTTTTTGAATATTACTTGTTTTTAAGGACTGCAGCACATATTTTTGGCATGGAAACGATAAGATTATCTTATTGTCGTTTTTTCTATATCAAGCCAAGCAGCCTTCGGAGCATCAAATAATTTTTTTATCTCCTCCTACACCTTTTCTATTGATTCTTTTGTTCGCTATTTCCCAAAAGATCTCTACTGGATTGAGGTCTGGGGATTACACTAGACACTTTAAAACACGAATTCCTTCACTCTTAGACAAATCGTTTACATACCTTGCGGTATTTTTTGGATTAATGCCTTGTTGAAATTGTCAAAAAAGTGACATACCACCTTGATCAAAAAGTTCCCGGAATAACACCCGTGTGGCGGTCCCATCGTTCCGATTTGAGTTTTTTTTGTTAAGTTGGTACATCTGTTGTTGATATTCTCGCCAAATCTTAGCGTCATAGCTTGACATTTGCAAAAGCAAATGTGTTGGCGATTTTTTACAATTTTAAAAATGGTTTTCAATTAGCAACAACGAATTTGTATTAAATTTTGTATAAAAAATGGATTTTCATGCACCATGAACGTTGGAAATGTTTGAAAAGTGTTTCGGCAACGTTTCTCTAACGAAAACGGTCATTTACCAGTAGCGCGAGCGGTTCAAAAGTGGTCATGAGTCAATCGAAGATGACTAACGCATCGACATCGAAAACCGCCGAAAACATTGATAAAGTAAAAGAAATTTTGGTCAATCGCCGCAAATTACCCATCAGAGAGATAGCGGAGGTCTTGGACATTGACTATGAATCCGTCCAAGACATTTTGGTTAATGCTTTAGGTTTCCGTTGTGTAGTAGGAAAGTAGGTGTCAAAAGACCTCAATTTCATGCAAAAAAAGAGACCGTATTGAGGTCGCAAAAAATATGATTTGCGAAGCTGAATACGATCCCACATTCAACAAATGAATCATTACTGGACACGAAACGTGGGTTTATGAGTACGGCCCCCAATCCAGATATTAGGCAAGTGAATGGCGTTTACAAAATGAGCCGAGACCAAAGAAAAAACGTTGTTTTTAGTCAAAAAAGATGGATATGCTCATGGTTTTCATGGATTACAACGGTGTAGTGATCATGAATTTTTGGCAGAAGGCCAGACAGTAAGAAAAGAGTATTATTTGGGCGTTATGAGACGTTTGCGTGAAGCAATTCGCCGAAAAAGACCAGAATTGTGGGCAGAAAACTCGTGGATTTTGTACCATGATAACGTACCGCCGCACAGTTCCATCATTAGTCGAATTTTTTTGAAATGCAACAAATACCATCCAACAGCCACCGAATTCACCTGATTTGGATCCCTGTGACTTATTTCCGTTCAATCGAGTTAAAAAACCATTATGGGCAACGCGTTTCAGCAGCCGAGAAGAAATAATGGAAAAATCGCAGGAAGCACTGATGGACACACCGAAAACCAAATATAAAAAGTGCTTTGAGGATTGGATCAAACACTGGCATAAGTGTGTTACAGTCTATTGGGATTACTTTGAAGGGGGCAATATAGACTTAGATGAATAAACTCGTATTTTTAATTTTCTGAATAAATTCCGGGAACTTTTTAATCAGGGTGGTATTCCACTTTGCATGAGAAAGCATCATACTTTTTAGGATCCCTTGGTACATGAATCTATCTACATTTCCATCGATTTTATGTAAGGGCCCTAAGCCATTTCCGGAAAAGCAACCCCAGACCATCACATTGCCATCTTCGTGGCAATACTTAGGATCCAATCGTCTATTTTTAATTCTGCGTACTCTCATCATAGCATCAGAATTTTTGAAGTTATATTTTTATTCATCCGAAAATAAATATATAACTTCACTGCGGTGAACATTATCAACTTTTCCTGAGGTTATAAACTTTTTTATAATAAGGCTGATAGTGGATTTTGGTGGGGAATACTTTTCGCAAATGTTTTTTTGTGATAGACCGTCTTTAAAATCTTTAGTTATAACTTTTTACTCTGAACATTGTATTTGTTCCCAGCCATTTTAGATCTGTCACTCAAAATGAGGAAAGTGTAGTAAGGGTTTGCTCTCTATTTCTCAGGCACCCACCTTCGTCTTAAGAATATAATTAAATGAACAGGAAATTAATAATTTAACTTCACATGCTTCAATGTTAATTTGTTGTACTATTATTCTATCTTTAGAATAATAACGGGACATTTACAGCTTTACTATGTTTGCACTGTAAAAAGTCCAATATGTTTTGTCGCATGTTTTTTATACAATTTGAACACTTTAATTAAAGAAGGTAGAAATGTAATACAAATTTTATTTTTTCGAAATAGTTTTGTTTGTTTACCATATATTTTGGAAATTTAAAAATGAAATGCGCAAAGTACTGAAATTTTATTTCAGCCCAGTATGTTTTATCCGGCACTGTATGTACTTATATATATAAAAGAAGAGAATATATAATAGCATTGTGTTGATATACATGCATACATACATACATACATACATATCTATTTCCTATCTTGATACTTTAATATCAGTCGTAATGTTGTGTTTAATCTTGACAATATTTTTTTAAAAACGTTAGTTAACTATAATACGATATTGTCAGATTGTTCAAATACATATTGTTGCTCTCAAGTAGAAAGGCCCTAGGGAAATGTATTTTCGCAAATAATGGGTCTCATTATTGATTCCGTTCCGCGATTGCGGAATGTTTTTTTTTATACGAAAGCTGCGCTATCCTTCTGTTGTTGCGGAATCATCTCTACCATTGTGGTATTTCCTTATTATTGATTCCGCAGAATAGATATTTTTCTTCATATTGCTTACGTGAAAAATTATAATGTAAAGCAGACGGAAAGAACAAAAATTAAAGAAAGAATGTAATGACGCAATTTATTTTTAAGGCGAAAGTATATCTTTTGCAGAAAATTCTTTTTGACGACTACTTCCTGAACGTGCAGACTCGAGCTCAGCTATAATAATTTTATCTGCTGGCTTATTTACACGAAATTTTTTTAAAAGCTGTAAAATTGTACATACAAATTTTACACCTTAAACGTCTATTTAAATTTCTTTATTTCAACTTTCTATAAATTATCTGTAACACATCTTAAGATTTATAGCGCAAAAATTTCTTTCTACCTAAGTGTCTAAACAATCAATAGTAGTTACGATCCTTAAAAAAGGCTACTGTGTGCATGTTTTTGCATAAATTTCGCTATTAAAGCAACCTTTTTATGTTAACAATTTTTTATAAACTTTTTGAAATTTTTTTATTACCAATTCTTGACATCGCATATATACCGCAGGAATGAATGACTTAAATTAGCATATCGATCGATGTTTCTTTCCGTTGAATTTTCCGTTCCGTGCGGAACCAATAATAAGGCCAATATCAATTTTGCTTTTTTAATACAAGCTGAGCCAAAAATGGGTCTAGTCAAAAAGATACGATTTGTTTTATATCTGTATTTGATGCTAATATTTAAATTTTTACAAGCTCTGTAAATCTTTCCAATAATAATTAAACCAGTCCGATATAGTTGGTATTAATTACATATTATAGAACAATTTTTATTTGGAATGGTGGCTATGCACTATTCAGAGTTTAGTAGTACTTCTACCTCAAATACAACACCTTTTGTTAAATTTAGCTCATCCTACAATAATTATAATATACAGTGAGCAAAAAAACCATTTGTACAGTAAGAGTTCTGGTTTTTAAATTCAGATATCTTTGTAACCGTTAAAGCTATTAAACTAAAGCTAAAAGCAATTTATAGATAAATTAGTCAGCTTTCTATAATTTTTTTTATTTCGTTTAATAAATTAATTTTGATATCCAAAATAATCCTAACTCAAAATGACTCTAGTTTTCATATGAAAAAAGAAAAACTATTGCACACTTGCTTTTTCCCTCAAAGTTCTATTTTTAAATATCTACCATATTAGACCAAATTTAGTACTTATTTTTGTCAATAGCAGCTTTAACTCTTTTTATCGTAGAATGCAATAGATTTTTGGTGATATTGAGTTGTTTATTTGCCCATATATCCAGGAGGACAGTTCTGAGTTTATTTTTACTTCTAATCTACAAATTCTGTATAAGATTAAGGTCAGAGCTCTGTAAAGGATTTGATAGAACTTTTTTACATTACATTGAGTCACTTTTTTAAAGGGTCCGCCATCTGACGTTTTTTTCAACTAGTGCTTATTTCGTGAATGGTAACACTTAGTTCATGTCTGATTTGAGAGATAATTAGTTTTATCCTTCCGCTGAACGAATATGGTTGTGTATACGCTTGAAAAACGCTGGGAAATATTGCGATATTACTTTGAAAATCATGGTAATGTTGCAGAATCAAAAATCATCTTTTCAGATGAAGCTCATTTTGATCTTTGCGGGTCTGGAAACAAGCAAAATTGTCGCATTTGTGGCACAGAAAACCCGCACGCATACATTGAAAAGCCGATACACCCAAGACGAGTCACTGTTTGGTGCGGATTTTGGTCCAGAGGCATAATTGGGCCATTTTTCTTTGAAAATGAGGAAGGAGTGGCGGTTACAGTCAATGGCGATCGTTATCGGGCCATGTTGAACGAATTTTTGTTCACAAAAATTGAAGAGGAGGATATTAGCAACAGGACGACGCTACGTGCCACACAGTCGAAGCTACACTCGATGTTTTGCACCCTGTTTTTGAAGGATGCGGCTGATAATCCGCAGAGCTGATGTCGTTTGGCCATCTCGGAGCTGCGATTTGACACCGTTGGACTATTATTTGTGTCGTCAAAGATAAGCCAGATACAATTGACGCTTTAAAGGACAATATTCGTGAAGCCATTGGTGAAATACAGCTGCACACAATCGATAATGTGTTTACAAATTACACCGATCGTGTAGGCTACTGCATGGCCAGCCGATGCAGCCATTTGAATGAAATTATTTTCCAATATTAACCGGAAATAAATAAAAAAAAATTTTGAGAAAATATTCAGTAGTTTTTTTTTTCATAGCATTAAAAAAAAATTATTTGGCGGACTCTATACTATTACGGAAAAATGTTTCGGGTTATTGTCCTGAAACAAGCCATAATCCTCACTCAAATTTGGCTTTGAGGTGTATTGAGCAAGACCATCCTTTAGTATTTGTAAATATCCCATTTTCATTATAAAAATAACATTTCCGACCCCGTTGAATCACGATATATACTATGACATGTCAGCACACCATAATATGTCAGCAGCTATTCTTTACACTTGGTAATTTCGCCGAAGCCGTTGGCGATTGCCTGCATCGCTGTATTTTTATGCGATTGACTACATTAACGTCGGGATATAACTCACAGTTTGTTGGTTGTATGTTTTAGTTCTCCACACTGGCTCCATGTTTCAAATTAAGACATGGACTTGAAAGCCATTTCTCTAAATTGGTTCTTATTGCCCTTTAGCGCTTCTCTGGCTTTAACTGCCAGTTCATTCGCTGTCCTGGCATCCATAAATTGTTCAAATTGTTCAACAAAAAAACACCATAAAATTGTACCTAAAAATTTATTTTTATAATAAAAAATTAACATGATTTTTCTTTTAGGAGCTGTCAGCTAGAATTGTTGTAATAAAAGAAAACTACTAAAAACAAAGTGAAGTTAGTTGCAGTCAACTTTTTAACAAAAACAACATATATATGTTGCTTTTTTGTGAACTTTGAATGTCAAAAAAATTAATATAAATTATATTTTAAATAAAATACACCTAATCCTCTTCTTACACTCTAGATAAATTCCAAACGATATCGTGCCAAAAATGTCGTAAATACAGGATTAGGTTAAAATAAAAGAACGTTTGACATTTTTAATAAAATACACTTGAGCCTGTTTGTACATTTTACTGATGTTCAAAACAATCATGCAAAATCAGGATTAGATGTGAACTAAAAAATGTTATTGACAATGAAGAATCACTGCATTACATAAAAAAACAGTCAGCAGGAACAGCAACTCCGCCTTCTTAAATGTGCCTTGGCTGCAGTTGTTTGTAAATAAACAGACAAATTTAAAAACTAAATCACAAAGAAATGATGACAAATATGATTTGCCACTGTAGATCAATTAACCGATAAACTGGGGAAATTCCATAAAAAATGTGAGAAAATTCGTAAATTGTACCAAATGCGTAATTGGTGTACCATTGTACTTTTGAATCTGAAATTTCACCAAAAAAAGTACTGTTGTACCCTGTTATATACTGCATCACTATCATTCTTTTACTCTCATTATAATCATGCTAAGTTCTCTTCGTTAATTGGTTGTGGATTATAACACAAATACTCAATAATATTTAGTTCAGGACTTTGGGGAGTTCAAGAACTTTGGGAAGTTGTTCAATAGCCAATTTTCGCTATCAGTGATATACATATGCTTTGCTTCATTGGCCTAATAAAATTTGAAATTATCAATAGTACCCAATTTAAAGATAAATACTCGTAGCTTCATCCATTGTACTTTCTATAAAATGAAGATTTCCAACTCCTACAGTGGTCATTTAAGCTCATTCCATCACTGGACAAGCCTCCATGTTAAACCGTTTGCTTAGTGTTTTTAGGGCAAAATTTTCCATTACGGTTACGCCATACATTTCGCCGTCTACCCGAGCCTAAAAAATTCAATTAACTTCAAATTCAAACTACAAAATTATTAAATTGTAATACTACAAAGTACCAAATATAAGGCTTCCAAAAAGGATGTGCAAGCAAATAATAATTTGTATTTTATAAGTGGATATAAGAGTCTGCCCGAATTTCAATGTGAGCTCAAATTTGAGTTTCTCACTTTGGTTTGTTTTATAAAATTTTATGTTACAGGTAGAAATTTCTTTTTTGTTTGTGTTTATTGCTTAATTAGTGTTTTATTAAATGTAATTAAAAAAAATTGGCAAAGTTTACTTTTGTTCCTTTAACGTTCATCTAAAGTTTTTGTAATGAGTTGCCCGACTTTCAATATGAGCGACTGTATGAAAAAAGCATAACAATCTTGTTTTCCCACAATTTGTATTAAAATTTCATATAATACTGGCAATTGTATTCTATTATGACGTACATGCGCAGTAGAAAATTATTTTGAAAACCTGTCGGCGTCATCTTGGTTATTGCTTCATGTGGCAATTAGTCTAGAAGTAACGTAGAGGTGACGTGTCAGCTGATACGATAACTAAATGAAGAATTCATACAAATAATTAGTTGTTCTGTAACGAACGTAACGTGGACATTTTTACTTCACACACAACATCAGCTGACATAAAATTGTAAACAAAGAACTTGCGTTGTCTCAAAAGTATAAACAAATAATTCGCGCTTTAATGAAATAAATGAAGAAACATTTAAAAGTCTGTGTTTTAAAATATAATTATTAAATAATAATAAACATAAACAAAATGGATGACGAAAAATTAATATTGTTGGTGCAAGAGCATGAATTAATTTATAATTTATTTTTCTTTTGTTGAAAACAGCTGACACGTTTTTACTTCACCAACTAACCGCACTTGACGTTACTTCTAAAGTCTAGAATCTAGACCAGGCCTGTCCTAATTCAGTGACAACTAAAAGCAAGATCGTAAGAAGTTTTTTAAATTATTTTTCTGTGCCTAAAAAAATATGCGTATATTTTCTGCACATGTGCTTTTGTCGGTGTCTCATTGACGACTAAAGCAAGAGCGTAAAAATACGTTATGAATTAAACGTGAACAATTGTTCTCGGAAATGAACACCATGGTTCTAGACTAATTGGGCCTTTACCGTGCTTGTTTTGTTGAGAATCAAAACTAAAGAGCTTTTGTTTTTACTAAAGAGAAAAGCACTAAATACTGTCTACTGCATAGTAGTGTCGGCCGGCTTTCAAATAGTTTTGTGCAGCCCTCTAGTGTTTGTTGCCTTTTTACAATTCAATACTCTTCTCTATTTTAACCCATAGCCCATATTACCCTTTAGCTATCTCTGAAAATATTAACAGTTTTCGTTTCTTCGATATAAAAACCCAGACTCGTTTTATTTACGAGTTTAGAGCCTGAAATCGCCTGCTAGTTAAGGCTGTCCTATACGTTATTTGTCTGTCTATTAATTGTGCGCATAAAATATGCTAGACCGTTTGTAATGTCGTGACTTATCTATTGCTCTTTTGCAAAGTGCTATAAACAGAAAAGACCTGATAAAGCTTTTCTGTTTATAGCACTTTGGGCTTACACCCAAGTATTTAAGCACATCTCTTTTCTCATTTTCAGTTTACAGATCACAGAAGATTTTATAAATAAAAATTCATTTTTTATAACAACAAATATTTTTTTTATATTCTTTTGTAGAACCTTGTATTAAGTTTCTGATTAAACAAGCAGAATCTTTACAACTACCCTATAAGGTACATTACGTTGCGGGAAATGTAAAAAAACCCGTGTTTATTGCATCCTGGATAGGAACTAATCCAGAAGAACCATCGATTTTAGTAAATTCCCATATGGATGTTGTACCAGTTTTTGAAAAGAATTGGTCACGTTCCCCCTTTGCTGCAGAAATCGATGATGAAGGAAGAATATATGCCAGAGGTGCACAGGATTGTAAATGTATTGGTATGCAATACCTTGCGGCCATAAGACTATTAAAAAACTCAAAAACTCAATTCAAACGCACCCTACACGTCCTGTTTGTACCGGATGAAGAGATTAGTGGTGAATTTGGCATGCAAGAATTCATAAAATCTACTGAGTTTCGTGATCTTAATGTTGGCTTTGCTTTGGACGAAGGTACAGCAACAGACGATGAAAAATTTGTGGCATATTATGCAGAAAGAAGTATATGGCGTAAGTTGATGAAAATAATTATATTACTAGTATATATGTATCTACAAAATGAACCGGTTTTTACTGTCAAAAATTAAGGTTCGTGAATTGAATTATTTTCAACAAAAGTTCTCATCTAGGAAAGGTCTTTAAAAGTAACAAATTCTACAGACAATTAGAAATTGCCTGGGAATTATCTTCAAAAGACTTATTCTAATGCAATAGTCGTAACACAACAATAATCCATCTCCGTTGGTTCCCTATGTTTCGATTTATGTAAAATGTTTTGATGAGGATTCTACTGGCAGCAGTGATAATCAGCCTTATTGCGGCTGTCGTATTCCGACGTCTTTATCGAATGCCTCGATTATGGATCGCTACCGAACTTTAGTTGCTTTGTCAGTTACCAAAATGGTATTACATATGCAACTGGCAAAAAATAGTTGTTAACTTTGGCTGCCAAATACGGTTTTTATTAGCAACCGCAAATTGCAAAAATATGATTAAATTGCAGATTTTAAAAAATTGCTCAGGAACAACGAAGATTTAACAACAAATAAAGGGTGGTCCAATCAAAACGCAAGATGTTAATTGTAAATAAAACAAAAAGTTTTCAGAGAATTATCTCAATATATATATTTTATTATGATAGAAGGATCTATTACAATTATGTGTGAAAGAAAATATTGGCCAAATGCTCGCCACGGCTTCGGTGGCATACATCTATCCGTCGGTTCATATTTGAATGACTCTAAAATATAATTGAGGTTCAACGTCGTTAATGCGCCGAATTATCTCAGCCTTTAGCTTTTGAAATGTTCTTAGCTTATTGACGTACATTTTTTCTTTTAAATATCCTCAAAGAAAGAAGCCCAACAACGGCAAATCGCATAATAGTGGCGGTCAACTAACATTACCACGACATGAGATAACACGGCCATTGAATTTCTAGCGTAATGGAGCCATTGTTTCGATGGCTGTGTGGCAAGTGATATCATCCTGTCGGAATCACATATCTTTCAGGTCCATATCCTCAATTTTTGGCTGCATGAAGTTCGTTATCAGCTCGCGATAGCGAAAATCATTCGCGGTAACTGCTTGACCGACCTCATTTTCGAAGAAGTGGTGCCCGATGTCAATTTTTGTGGATGCATTGGCTTGACAACAATCACTCGTGGGTTCTCATTTGCCCAAATGCGGCAATACAGAGTTGAAAGTGTGCCTCTTTGCTGAAAATGATTTTCTTTGTAAAGTCACCATTCACTTCTGTCTGTTCAAATAATTATTCGGCGTATTGACGACTCTTGAAATTCGCATCAGTGATGTTCGTAAGATGTTCAATTGTTGGGCATGTCGATGAATCACAGCTGACGGCTCTTCTGCCACACTATCGAAAACAATAGCAATTTTTTTCTCAGAACGAACTGGGCGAGCATGCACAGGTGTTTCCAAATTTTCTACAGACCCGGTTTGCTGAAATTTGCACACAATTCTCCCGATTGTGGACACATTTGGTCCATTATGCAGACCAAAAAAAATCACGAAGTGCACAAAATGCATTTCGATTTTAAAATCAATTTTCGTAATAGACCTCAACAATTGAAAATAAACGCAACAACAAAACAGGGAAAAAAACAAAAAACAAACAATAATGCTAGGAACACAATTGTGGCGAACGACGAATTTCGCTCAGCTCGACGAATTTGTCAGCTACAATACAATTCGCTCTGTAATTTCGTCGTATGTGAATAAAGTTGCTTACTTTTTGTGCAAAGAAATAAAAAAAAAAAAAAAATATGAATCAAAAAGTTGTAAATCTTGTAAAAATTACTACAATTTCTTTTTCTACGCCCCAATAGTGTTTCTAGCATAACAAACAACAACAAAGCAACAAGAACTGGAAGAAATTGTTGTTTACATTCATATGGCTTCATAACTAAAAGAAAGTAAAGAAATGGAATCTGCCTGAAATATCAAAGGGTTGGATTACTCAGCCATATAAAAAGCACATCGATGCGGACAAGAATCAGTTTATGTGTTGTTAGCTGAGCGAACAGAGTTTATTGGTTTGAACTCGGTGTTAAGATAATTTATAAGGAGTAAACCCATGAACTAAAGACCAGTATAGTTGAAGCAAACTCAATAAAGAGAGTTAAGTGTGGAGAATCTCTGGTTGAAAAGGTTGTGATCGAACATAAGCTTTAACAACGATCGCGTTGGAAGATCTTTAGGTAGAAATATCTGTCGAGTAATTGTCTTTTTTTACAAAGTTACAGAAAGAGTAATTAAGTGCAGTAATTGTTATTGCTCGTGAAAAGGTTACGAGCAGTCAAACATGAGAGAATTTTTAATTGAAAACCAAACACGAGATTTATTTTATTTTAACTGCAATCTACGGACTCATATATATTTTGTGCGTATTAAGATGTAGCTGGATCTCCATATCGTGCCCAGTTGGCAGAAGGTCTGTTCAGCCTTCTTTATTCTGCTCAGGAGATCCTAGTCAGAATCACCTTGTCTGGTAATTATACGGTCGAGGTAGCAGAATGACTCAATTTCGTTAAGGTTTTTATGTTGATAGTGTAAGCTGCCTAAGCTTTATCCAGCTTGATTTGCATGTCTGAGTGATTATGTGTCAGTTAACAGATATCATTTGCATAACATAGATTCTCTAATCGTCCATTCAGACCCCAGACAATACTCGTCGCTTTGAAGTTTCATAATATCGTCAATAGCCAAATTAAATAATATACGCGATAGAGAGCATCTTTGTCTTACCTCGATTTTAATGCCAGTAGTAGAGTAGTGAAATACAAACAAAAAAATAAAACAAGTTCATTGCATTAAGTAAGTAACACGCTTATGCGAGTCAGCATAATTTATTTCGTAGATATTTTAGGTAATAACCCAACAAATGTTTTTATGGTTAATATACATATTTCTCCGTTCGGGGGTACACACCTATTAGTTTCGAATAGTGTTTTACTCAGGTATCGAACTGATCGGTTTTCGATGTAATCAGGTATCCATTTTCGTTTTTCAGTGGTTTTCCAATATATAAGCAGTTGTTGCAGTTTCTTCGCAACTCTATAAAGGTCTCGATTTTTATGCGTCTCTGCTGCTGACTGCACTGCTTTAGTAAGCTCCTCCGTCCAACGCCTCTTATTCCTTTTTGTACTGCGTTACACTTCTTTATCTGCGTGCCTATACGATTCCCTGAATATTATTATTTCCAAGTGTTCTTTCCTTAAGCTTAATTGCGTCAATTATCTTAAAGTTTTGATAATCAGTAAAGATAATAAAGTGAAAACCAACATTTGAAAGAGGTTTTTTGTAATCATTTTCCTTAAGATTATTTTGTTACCATACCTTTTTTTTACTAAATAATTAGATTTAATTGTTGTAGTAATTTTAAGTAAAATAATTTTTCTCTCGTAATGTTTTCCCATTTCCCACAATTGCAATCATGAATAATTTTCCCTTTTCTGATTATTCAGTGGGGAATGATAGCCCTGTAAGAATTCCCCTGATCGTGAATAGATTTGTTCGCTTTTCCCATTGAGTTGTTCACATCAGTTTTGATAGGGATTTCTTTTATTGGATAATTAAAGTTTTATTAACTTATTTTAGGACTAGAAGTGTTAATAAAGTGCTAAACAATATAATTCACTATAAAATGCAGAGTAAAAGATTTATTTCCTGTAGTTTAAGAGAGAGCCGTGTTGGTTGATTTTAAAATTCGCTCACGAAAAAAAATATCGACAACAACGGCATCGACGCCCTCCTCCAAGCCATCATATATATTATTAAATCCGTTAAATATTGCTCTTCATCGGTTGCACTTAATTCTTTTTGTTGACTTTTAATTTTATTTGATAGAAGTTGATAGATGTGTATAAATCAGGACAAATATACACTTTTAGTTTTATTTTTTAAATTGTTACTGTTTGGTCAGTTTCTTTCCGCCCATCTTGTTTTGTTTCTTCTCTTCCAGCTTTTGTTTGTGCAATTCTTTGCATGGTAATTGCTTTGCAGGAGTCTGTTTTACAGCCTGGCCCACGATGTCGAACGATATCGTTCGGCAATGGCTTCTTTGTTTCTTCTCTTCCAGCTTTTGTTTGAGCAATTCTTTGCACGGTAATTGCTTTGCAGGAGTTTGTTTTACAGCCTGGCCCACGATGTCGAACGATATCGTTTCGAGCGACACACAGATGATTTGCGGTACACTAATACTTTCTGGTCGGAAGAAAATAAATGCGAACGATAAAGGAAGCATTTCAATACAAAATTGCGGCTCACTATATCGTTTTTCTTATGATATAAGAAAATAGAAGGTAGTGCCACTCAAAATTGTTTGACAAAAAACGAGATTCTTGAAGTTTGTTTCATATGTAAACATTTAAAAAAGAATTACCACCTGCAGAAAAATTACCAATATTCCTAGAAATTTTTACGAATTTTTGTGTAATTTAATCAAGTTTTTAAATTTAGAATTTTATTTAATTATAATGTATGTATGTTTTTAAACCCAGGCTATTTCAGAATAAATACTAAAATATATGTATTGAAATAGGAAATTTGAATGTTTTATTGAAGATTTGTTTCATGTTGTTGTTTTTTTTTTCATTTGTTCTTTGTATGCACATTAAAAATTTCGTTTTGCCTTATATTACGGTTTAAGAATAGAATTCGAAAAAAAAAAAAATCAAATTTATGTGAAAAATGTGAGCAGTTCGCCTTTTTTGTCTAAAGGTAAATATGTCAGAAAAAATGAGACAGTGGCACTACCTTCTATTTTCTTTATCATGGTTTTTCTTATGTTTGTATGAACAGAAATGTCAGATATACTAACTTGTTTTTTATTGTCGTTTGCATTTTGAAATGCACATTAGAGCGCTCTTTGTACTTGGCTTCATTGTTAGATGAAGAAACCATAGGTCTAAAATCAAATCCTATTCTGCACAAATCGACTTGAAAGATTTTCTGTTCCAATTATTCGATAAACTGTAAAGTTGTATTAAAAAACACTATCACATCATTCAAAAACTACAAAATGATAATAAAATATTGTATTTTTCTTTCGAATTTAAGATTTTATATCATTAATGCAAACAAAATAGGTTGCTGAATACAACATTTAGAATAAAATCTAAGAAAGACTGCTAGAAATGTATTTAAAATAAATGAAACAAATAATATAGAAGTGCTCTTACTGAAAGAAAGTTAAATCAGTTTTTTAAATCATTTTTAATCTCCAATCGCGGTAATCTGCCAAAACATAATTGTATTTTTTTCAATTATGTTATGCACTGTGTTGCTACGGGAGGAAAAACTACAAAAATTAAAAAAATAAATAACAACAAACCAACCAAACTGTTTTTAAAAAACGTGTCCAAAGTAGTTTGGACAATTAATTATCTACTCTTGGAATTATTATTTCTGGAATTATTATTTCTTTTATTTGTACTAACATTATTCGCTATTTGGCGCTCTTTATTATAACAACATTGGTTTCCATTATAGCATTGGAAAAGAAGCGTAATTTTATACTTATTTTGAACTATGAAGCTTCTTTCCATTTGAACTTCAAAGAAAAAGATGAGTAGCGTTTGGCATGCCGAAAGGCTCAGACCTACTCCACCTCGCCTCAGGGCATTAATTTAGATACTAATACATTTTTGAATTTTAATTATAATTATTATTAACTTGCCTTAGTGATTGAAATTTTACTTACCTCTAATTAATGATACTCACCCTTTATGAATTATACTTACCTTAACCTAAATACATTCTATATTCTGTATTCTTCTTCAAATAACTTGAATTTCAATCCATTTCATTAACCCCTTAAGCCAGAATAAATTTTATAACGTTGTTTGAAAATTACTCACCTTTTCATTTACACATTGACTGCAATATATAAGGTAATTTACTCAAATCTATTCACATTCATTCGCCTTCCTTAGCTTGTTTCCTCCCAAGCGATACCCGACAAATAACGACAAATTTCTTCCCACAAGGCCAAATTTTTAGAAGGAAATTGATATATAATAACTACTAGTTATTACAAAACGAAAGACTATCAAGTTTGGTCCAATCGGACCAAAGCGTCAATACTGATTTGTTTATTCATTTATTTACAGTATGAAAAATCAATATTCATACGCATTTTCAAAATCAATTTTTTAATAAAATTAAATAAATAAATAAAAATAATATTTAATACGATTTAAGAAAACAAGAGGCGTTGTTTCTTAAAACAAATAAAAGAGCATATTTTAATTATATATACTATTTTTTAATAACGAAATTTAAATCAATAATATTTAAAGTTTGTACGAATACGGATTTTTGATACTGTACTTTAGTTTGTTCAAATTTTGTACCATCAAGTTCCAGTGGTACCACAGTTATATTTTTCATAGTAAAATTTTTGATTGCTTTTTTTGCATTTAAGCGCTTTGAATTGTATATTGGCGATTAATGTGGATATGGAATTACTATACGGCAATCTAGTTATATAATTGAATTACGTTTAAAACATAAAGCCAAGCGAACGATAAATCGTAAGATAGTGGGGCGCTGTTTCGAGAGAAAGTGAGTGATTGCCTTTCGTTCCAATAAATTTTCTTTCGTCATCGTGGGCAAGGCTGTTAATTTTAATTTCATTTTATTCAATCTTTCCGTTTAATTGTGATAATTTTTGTATAAGCATTTTACTTTTCAATAAAAATTCACACATTTTCTTCTTCATTTATTTTTGTTAACATTCAACGTAAAATGATAGTTTGTAGAAAGGGAACAAAAATTTTATGGGAGATCCATGATATGTAGCAATTTTCCCTTCGAGGGGAATGAAAATTTCATGGGAATATAAATTTCCCATGTTATTCCTGATAGGGGTGGATAACATTGCACCTTAAGTATGTAAGTATGTAGCTTATAAGATTAATAAATAAAAATTATTTTATAATTATTTACTAATGTTTATAATTTTGCAATATATTTTCTTACTAATAATAATGAATTTTTGTTTTTTTAATGTTTTTAAAGAAATTAATTTTAAATTCAGTGGACCAGCAGGTCATGGGTCGTTTATGCTGGAAAATACGGTGGGTGAGAGATTATCGCTTTTCTTAAATAAAGTTATTGCTTATCGCTCCGTTGAAGCTGAACGTTTAAGAAATAATCCAAACTTGCACATTGGTGATGTAACCACTATCAATTTGACTATGATCAAGGGTGGTGTACAACCAAATGTTGTCCCATCCGAATTGGAGGCATGTTTTGATATGCGTATTGCAGTTGATGTCGATTTAAAACACTTTGAAAAACTTATACAACAATGGTGTACTGAAGTAGGTGGCAATATTGAATGGGAGTGGATATATAGATGCGATACAGAGCCACCTACTAAAGTAGACAAAACAAATCCTTACTGGTGTGCCTTTAAAGAGGCTTTTGAACAAATGTACGTTGAACATAATTAAAATTATGTTTGAAATCTTATATTTATTTAATATTTTGTTTTTCTTTGTTTTACATATGAAAGGAATCTTACAATAGAAGCTCATGTTTATATGGGTGGTACAGATATTCAAATGTTAAGGGGACTTGGTATACCATCACTTGGATTTTCTCCCATGAATAATACAACAAAATTAATGCATGATCATGATGAATATCTAAAGGCTGATACATATTTACGTGGCATTGAAATCTATAAAAATATATTCAAAGCTCTATTAAATTTGTAAATTTTTTTTGTGCTCTTACTTACTTTTTTCATTAGTAAATTAAAAAAACAAAAACTGTTTTTAAACGGATACATTAACATTTCCTGGTTTAGTTTGAGGTTTATCATTTTCTTGATTACTCGATAAACCCTGCGAATCTTTAGAGTTTTGATCTGAAAGAGAAAAACCATATGTAAGTATAGGTATGTAAGTGAAAGCAAAATAATAAAAATTTAAAAAACAAATACATGTTTTCTTGATTTTCTAAAATGGGAAAAGGACTGTGACAAATATTCATAGTTTAGCAGAACATGCAAATGACTTTGTTATTAAATTCTTCAAATTAGAAGAGTAGCCTAAGTCGACCTACATTTCGAGACAGATATATATGATAAAAAAACAAGGTACTAAGAAGGGAACATCAAATACGATTATAGTTTTTTCAATAGAAGTGTATTCAGTAAGATTTTATCCAAGATTGTAAATATGATAAATCGTGGTCATTTGGAAGAATAGCTTTAGTCGACTTAAGCTACTCTTCAATATCGACACAGATTTAGTTTAAAATTTATGATGAATTTATGAAAACTAGTGTACATAGCGCCTGATACAATCAGCCGCATTCAAGCTTCTAATATTTAATTATTTTTATTTACAATTTTTCCTACAAAATTTTCTTTATTCATACAAACTATAAAATGTCACCCTGTTAAAAAATTCCACGTTCAAATAAGTGAATAATAAGCAGGTTTTGCTTTTAGAGATGTACCATTATATTATGTTTATTTAAATTTATGTAAATAAGTGCAAAATTCAATGCGTCAAAATGATAAGGTCAGTGATTAATAAGCAATTAATCTAATCAGAAGAATTGTGAAATTGTTACTTTTTTTTAAATAAATTTATAATTTAAATAATATCTGCGTGGTATGTCTCGCGGGAAACCTTTGTCACCTTATGAACTAGAACAAGTTGTGGCACTTCAAGAGCAAGGATTGAGTATGCGTAGAATGGCGAATTGAGCAAATATTAAGGTGATCTTATCATTTTGAAGCACAAGCATATAATCAACATTTCAAAACAATTTTAAACAATTTTTTTTTAATTCCTATTTTAAATCAATTTTCAATAAATGAATTTTAAAATTGGTTCGAACCTATTTTAAAGCTTTTTAAGATGGCATTTTGATTTTATGTTTATTTGATTTTAAATTTACTGACTCTGAATAAAAAATAATAATTAATTTGTTTTTTTAATTATGGACACGCTATATTTGATGTACGGTAGTTTTGATTTACCCACCTTTAACTTACGTGCATATTGGCTTTACCTGCTTAAAATTATTTTTTGTGTCCTTATTTCTCTAAATTCAGTACAAAATTATTTTTTAAATGCACTGTTTTACCTGCACATTTAAGATATGTGCCTTATATTTGTAGAATTTTAAAACTTTTTTCATAGAAAAACTCACGGTTAGCTGCGTTTAGCAAAAAACAAGTGAATTTTACTTAACTTTAAAAAACGAATCAATTGCTTTGTTATTCAAATTTATTCCTTGAAATAATCACTAGATCTGGTTGCATGGACCAAATTGTCATCATTGAATTTCAGACGATTTGCTGTCTTCCGAACCAGTAATCTTTACATACATAGGTAAATGCATTTTTAGCTTATCTGCACAAAAGTTCTTGCAAAAGTTTGTCAAAACTACTGTACATAAGTATTTATTTTTATTTGAATATGTGTTTTAGATGATGTTTTAAATAATCAAAACAATTTAACGCAATTAGGAACTTTTATGGTATGGACTGGCTCTATAAATGGAACCTACTTTAAAATTAGATATAGAAAAATAGGAAGGCATTTTATTCGCTGATTCCAATTTTATTGGTTTGGTTATGTAGTTAGTTTGCGGCCAATGTTGCCACGGCTTTTCATTTTTTCTAACCAAATTTTAATACAAAAAATAACCAAAACTTCTAATCCTGGCCATTGTATGTAAAAAATAATAATTGTATGTAAATAATAAATACTTCTATATTGTTACGTTTTTACCTTTTTAAAAACGTGTTTTTATGAGTTCGCAGATTGTAGTTAAAATAAAATAAATTTTGTGTTTGGTTTTAATTAAAAATCCTTTATACAACACAGTTATGTGCACCACTGCTTGTAATCTTTTTACAGGCAATAACAATTTTCTATTCTTAATTACTCCGTCTGTTTACAAGTTTGTAAACAACAACAATTACTCTACAGATCTTTCTACCTAAAGATCTTCCAACCCGATCGTAGTTATAACTTAGGTTCGATCACAACCTTTTCAACCAGAGGTTATCCACACTTAACTCTCTTTATTGAGTTAGCTCCAACTAAACTGGTTTTTTACTTCACGATTCACTTCACGAGTTTACTCCTTATAAACTCTCTTCACACCAATAACACTTTCACTGAGCTTACACCAAATAAAACTGATTGCTGTTCGCTTCGATGTGCTGAGTAAACAACACATCGAAAGCTCTCAAACCTCTCGATATTTCAGGTGGATTCCATTTCTTTCTTTTAATTTCTTTTTAGTTCTTTTGTAACCATGCGTATATAAACATCTACCTCTTTCAGCTCTTAGTGTTTGTTGTTGCTTGTTTATTGTCTGTTACTTGTTTTCTTTGCTGCTTAATTATTGTTGTTGCCGAGTTATTTTTATTTTCTTTGTCTCCGCTAATAGTTGTTATTGTAGATTTGGTTATTTATTAACAGCACATATAGTTGTTCTTGCAGCTTTTGTTTATTTATTTTAGCGATGTAATAGACGCTGTGATGCCCAACCTTATGTTCGTAACAATATGTAAGAATCAAAATAAGTAAAATGATTTAACAAAAATGAGTGCAATAATAGATAATATTAAAAAAAATCTGGTTGTCTTTCTCAAGAGAATTCAATTTTACTGGACTTACAAGCATCAGGTTCAAATAAAGATTTAAAACTTTCTAAAATAAATATTATAAACTGTTTAGAGACAACAAAGCGGCGAAGAATGATAGAACTAGTGGAAATTGATAATGCCGTTGCTGAAAGTTTAGATTTTGATAACCTTTAAATGATTCCATTGACTTCGAAGAGTATATATTTTTACGTTTTAGCCTTTTTAAAAAGTTTGCGTACGTTTTTATTGCGTTGAAATAAAATAAACACTATTTTTATTTTGGTTGTTTTACTATCTGTCTCCTTTTATTTCTTCACTGTACTTTTTCACTATGTCTTAATACACCAAATACGCTTTTTTCTACACTTTTTGTTTGTGCCTTAAACAGACTTCACTTCTTAACAGCCAATTGATCACTAACTAACTCACCAGCCGCAATTTGCCGCTTTTATAGTATTTCATCTTAGTTTAGAATGTTCTAGTACGGACACGAATCTTCGACTTTTCGACGTTAATTTAAAGTCCAACTTCAATATAGTTTGTAAAAGTTGGTCTAAGACAGAGTATCCATTGGAGAACTCAATAAGAAGCTTCTTATTTAAGTAACAAAAAAAATTAAAGATGCTCGCTGATATCTCATTTCGATTTCACACAATTCTGACCACTGTGCAATACTGTATAAGTGTTTAAGTTCAACTTATAAATTAATTTTTACTAAAATCTGCACGATAGCAAATGAGCCATACGGGCTCGTTGCCTCCATTCCTATTTACTCGCTTGGATATTCTCTTTAATAATAATAATTAAGGTACAATCACAAAAAATATTAAAAATAGTGAAAAATAAAGTGCTAGAAGTTCCACTATTTTGTCATAAATCAATTTACGTTTTCTATAATTTTAAAAGAATAAATTAATTACTCCAACCAATTTTAAGATAAAAATAAATTGTTTATAACTTTGAGTAAAAAGAAAAAAATAACCAATTTTGGTTAGAAACAACCAAAAACCGCAACGCGGCTCAGGCTATAAGCTAGCGCCATATTATTTACTGCGGGGGTGGCGTGGTGTAGTGGTTAGAGCGCACACATAACAACACAAACGACTGAGGTTCGAGCCCCAGCAGAGGACATGACGAAGAAAAAATTTAATTGTAGTTTCGAATGTGTTTAATAATAAAAAAGGCTTCAACTTCTTGCCTTCAGACAACTCCATGTAAAAAAAATAAAGAAAAAAAGCCCCCTTGACCCTTCTCGCATACCTCTGGCGATGATGACAAAAACACGGCACCTACGGGGAAAAAATTACAATGCGAAGGTAAAGATCACCACCAATTAGCAAGGATCTTCACCACTACACAAAAAAATCATATGAAGGAAGCTACAGCGGATTAATCATCTACTTAGCTTGAAATATCAAATTGATTAAAGAAACTGAAACATACCCAATAGATGCTTTGTGGGGAGCCAATATGCTCCCTAGAGGAGTGACGCAGAAAAAAATATTATTTACTGCATTATAACGGTATCAAGAAGGCAAATATATTAAATATAACATATTCATTTTGCAACACTAAACCTTGTAGAGGAATGCTTTGGAGTTCGGAAGCGATGTTTGGTAGATGTTAAATGGATTATTGATGTGTTTTTTTTTATTTTATTTATTTACTATCATTACTACAAGTTAAAAACATAAAAAATATTCTATATATATACATAGTTTGAGATTTTACTAGTAAGTATTGCAACAAATGAAAAACTTATTTTAGAGTGAACTTAAATTACGTATAAAAGTATATTTACATTTAAGGAAAAAAGATAGTAAAAACCTTATTGAAATTTGAAGAAAATTTTTATATCAACCCTTCTGTCAACTTCATAATGAAGTTGAGGAAGTTGGTGATATTACAAATTTCTTACTAGATGATGGCTTGAAAACCTGTTGCGATTTTCAAAGCTTTGCGTAATTTTACTGGTTACAGCCATAAACATATCTTGATTGAATTTTTCATGTAATCTGCTGGTCGAATACCGCCTCGCTAAATTGAAAATAATCTTTAAATTTTTATTTTGTATAACCTGAAGTTTTTTGATATAAGACATGGCACATCTTTTCGACCACACTTGACAACCGTAGGTCATTATTGGACGTATGCACAGTTTATAAAGACTTTTGGTTCAACAGGGGATATAAAGCTCTCCCACAATGAATAGCTTTTTCACACGTTTGAAGAATATGTTGTTTAAATGTTAACTTCTTATCTAAAACAATACCCAAATATTTTATTGTGTCATTAAAAGGAATCTCAGTTCCACCAATAGTCAAAGGAAACGTAGATATTCTCTTCGGTGACTTGTTAAAGGGGAATATTATGGCTTGTGTCTTGGCTTCGTTAATTTTAATTTTCCACTTAGAGAAATATTTTTGTGCATATAAAAAACCTTTTCTCAAGTTCTTGACTATTGCATTTGATACTTTGCCAGTTGCTATTATTGCAGTATCATCTGCGTACAAAGCTGTCGCTTGGTTCCTTAATATTTTAAAGTCTGCTATATAAATTGAATATAGTGTAGGTGATAGCACTGACCCTTGAGGCACCCCGGCTAGGATTCTTCGCTTCGTGGAGTAATCGTTACCAATGTTCACGACAAATGATCTCTCATTTAAGAAGCTTTGAATAATCTTCTGTAAATATACTGGGTAGCCAAACAAGTTAAGTTTATATATGAGAGCATTGTGCCATACTGAGTCGAAAGCCTTTTCTATGTCTAGTCAAAGTATTCGTGTACTTATAAATTTAACAATACGTTCTACTTGGTGAATAGTTGAATGTTGTTTTCTAAAACCAAACTGCTCAGCTTGTATAATATTATGATCTTCAGTAAATTCACTTAATCTGCTTAGTATAATTTTTTCAAATACTTTATCAAGACAACTTAGCATACTAATTGGCCGGTAGCTATTTGGTGATTTAGCGTCCTTGTTATGCTTCAGCATTGGTATTATTTTTGCAGTTTTGAATTGTTTGGGAAAGTAACCGTTACATAAACACCAGTTGAAAATTTTTTTAAGTATTGAGAAAAACAAATCCGACATATTTTTAAGCACAGCAGAGCTTATCCCATCCAAACCAGGAGCTTTGGAATTTTTTAACAACTTAACCCACATTTTAATTTCTTCTTTAGTTGTTAGACATTGTTGTGCACCATCAGGTAAAGTCTGATTTTTTAACCAATCTATATGTTTCTTAACTACATTGTCCTTTATAGAAAACATATTAAACGTAATTTGATGATGATTTTCGAAAACGTCAGCAATGATATTAGCCTTTTCAGTAGAATTATATACATTAGCGCCATCTATCGTTAAGTAGCTAAGCTCGTTCTTTACTCCTTTGATTGCCTTTGTTATTTTCCAAAACTTTTTGCTGCCAGTTGGCAAGTTTCGTATAAATTGATTCCAGCTGATATTTCTGTCATTGCTGATGTTTTTATTAATCAATATGGTAATCTGTTTCAATAAGCACATGATAAGATTCCTCTCAGCTGTATCACTACTTCTTTGAAACTTACGTCTAAGACAATTTCTTTGGCCAATCAAAAATAAAGTTTGTTGTGATAGCTTTCTTTGCCAGTTAAATCTAGAAACAACAGGAATTCTTTTCGAAGCTTCTTGTAAAATATATATAATTTTTGATAAAACAAGTTCCACATTTGCATAGGTAAGTGTAACTAATTGCAGGTTGTTACTCTTAATCTCATCATCAACCCATTTTTTTATTACTTTCCAGTTAGCTTGGTTATATTGCGGAATTTGTGTAAAATTTTGATGGAAAAAGCAATCAATTTTAGAAGTCACTGGTGTATGGTCCGAACTAAGCAATTCAGGATGGGTTTCAAGAGGTGAAAAATTTAAATTCGAGTTCGAAAGCAAGATGTCTACTACAGAAGGTTGCGTTGGGACTATATTTTGACTAAATCGAGTAAATGAGTTTGGATAGAAGATGTAGTAAGATGAGTTGAGCTGATGGTTATACAGGCAGTTACCGGCTGTATTATTTTGACGACAGTTCCAGCTAGTGTGGTGGGCATTATGATCGCCAAACATAAAATAATCTATTGTAGATGTAGTTAAAATATTAATATCATTAATAAAATTGTTTGTATATGAAGGACAGTATACTGAAGTAAATCTCACAGGCCTGTTCGATACTTTAATAATTATAGAAACGTTTTCAATACTTTTTGTCGAAAATTTTGGATATCGTTCATGGGGAATATCATTTCTAACCGCTATTAGAACGCCTCCACCATGTGTATTGCGATCTTCCCTGTGGGTTTTGAAATTCCTAAGTTTCATTTCAGCATATGAGAAGTTATTAATATTTTTACCTGCGTTTCTGTTGATAATGCGTGGCACTTCGGGTCTCACATCATACAGTCCTTCATCTGACGAATAATTTTCCATAAGATTACGTTGACTTACGGGTTTTCGGTGGCTTCTATTAGTTACTTTGTGTCGAATCTCCAAATACTCTTTTCTTGCAGGGCAATGAGGGTCGTCCGCCCGATGGTTAACATTTTTCAGACTTCTTTTAATGCAGTTGTAACATTTGTTAATTACAGGACCTTTTGTTGGTATTTTATTTAGCTGGCAAGACGAGTAGTCGTGATTACCACCACAATCTATGCAAACAGCTGATCTAAAGCAGCTTGATGATCCATGACCATACATTGCACATTTAGAGCATTGTGTTGGGCCTCTGGAGCGTCGAAGAGGGTTTTTCCAATGAACGACGATACCATACACATATCTAATTTTAAGCACCTCTCTCTTAGTAATCTGGTCACGATTAAACTCTAGCATGTACAAAGCATCATCTAGATTAGATCGCGAAGTTTTGATCTCTTTTGCACTCATAAGCTCTATATTAAAGGTGTTCTTGAATTCCTCCTTGAGAGTATCTACTTTTAGTTGTGGCAAACCAAATAAAACAAGCTTGAACTTTTTGTTATCTTTAACCGGATGGGTGAAGAATTTCATGTTGTTTGTTTTCAACTTTTCCATAATACTTTCATAGTCATGCATTGAGTTCGCTATGATCTTTGTGCCAATCGACATTCTTTTATATTTACAGGATTCTTCCATAAGTTTGAAAACAGTTGTGAAACTATGGCTGCTATCCACTATTATTGGAGGGATCGTAAAGCTACTCTCCTTAGGCACGTCATTGTCTATACTTGAGTCATCCTCATCTTCCATGTCGGATAACAATTGAAATCTGTTACTTGAGACAGTTTTTTGCACTTTGTATTTTGGCATCTTCCACAGAGTTTCTTTCGTTTAGATGACATTTAGAAGTTTTATTTAATTAAAAATTAATTAAATTTGTCTTATGAGTTAAAGATAAGGTAAACACGTTTGAGTGCTACAAAAGCAATAAATTTAAATGGAATTTCTTATAGTTGTTTCTGTTTTTATCCCGTTATTGGGTTTTGAATGCCAGAGTAAAAACTCAATAGCAAAAGAAAAGTACAACCGTTCGCTTTGAGAGTTAATCACAGGGATTATTGATGTGTAATCAGTCTAAACCAATGAAAAATTCCATTTTAATAACTTTATTTTTTTTAATAAAATCATCCTTTAAGTTACATATGTATTTCCTTATCTTACATCTTCTGATAGCCCCTTTTAATTCTTATTTAATAGATATGAGTATTTCATACATAATAAACTGATTTTGTTGATAAAAATAAGAAGTAGTCAAGGAAAGCTTTTGTTTGATTTTTTTTGTTATATATATATATATATATATATATATATATATATATATATATTATTATATATATATTATTATTATATTATTATTATATTATATATATATATATATTAAGAATAAAAAACCAAATTAAAATTCAGTAGTTGTAAGTAGAAATAAACTAAAAAGGCTTCAATTTGTTAAAAAAAGTTACACAAGCGAAAATGTCTGAAAATATTATTTATTGTTATAAAATTAATATTTTGTATGCAGAACCTTGTTTTTTATAATCATTTGGAGTCTCTTGGGAATAGATTCGACCAATTTTTGGCAGTAACCAGCTGGTATTTTTCCCATTCTTCTAATAAAACCCATCTTAGCTCAAATATGCTAGAAACCGAGTGATGCTGAACTTTCTTATTGAGATAATTCCACAAATTTTCAATATGATTCATGACATGTGGTACATTATATAGCAGTCAAGATTTTACTTTGTGGACCTTGTGTTTATGGTTGTTATCTTGGTAAAAGTACCAACCGTTATCCAGAGCAAGCTTATCCACACTTTTTGGCAAATTCTCTTTTAAAATGTTTAAATAAATCTTTTGATCCATGATAGTGTCAATAAAATACAGAGATCCTGGTACTGATGCAGAAAATGAGCCCCAGACGAGCACTGAACCACCCATGTGCCTTACTATTGGTTTCAAGTTATTCAAAGGTAGTTCCTGATTTTGCCCCTTCATACTATTGGTTTACCATCCGACCCGAAAACGTTAAATTTGCTTTCGTCGGTGAACATAACGTGTCTCCAAAAAGAAAAACCTTAATTTTGATACTCTTTTGCAAATTTCAGTCTTTTGGTTTGATTGCGCTTACTGATAAGAGGTTTTTGTCTAGCGCTTCTACCATTAAGACCAACTCTGTAAAGCAAGTTTCTTATTGTTGATAGGCTTGCTTTCTTACCAAGGCCACTTTAAGTAATAGCAGCTAGTTTTGGAGCACTTAGGAAGGGATTTGCTTTTATTTTCCTGACAAGAAAACGTTCTTGTGCCTCAGAAAATATTTTGTTGTGGGCATGTTTTGGTCTATTTTGCACCCTATTATTGACTTTGAAACGTTTTATTATGCAGTGCACAGTTGAATGACTTCTGCCAAAAATTTTTGAAATTTCGCTAACACTTTTCTTTTCTTGCATTGACATTACATGGTTTAAGTTATTAGCCCATAAAAGTTACTGTCCGAGTTTGGCTTGTGCAAGTCATTTTGACTTTCAAAGCGATTTCAACTTCAATTTTACGTACAATTATTAAACTTCTGAGTTGGTTTTTCCTTTTGTACGTGGAAGATATGTACAAATAAGAAAATTTTTTAAAAAATTATTAAAATGTATGATTTTTAAGCGATCGAAAATATTTTGCTATAGTGTCCGAGTTTGGATTGGAGACACTCAGTGCTGCCATATTTTTTTTTTTTAGAAAAACTGAAAATTTAAAAGAAAATAACGATTTTCAAGTGAAAATACTGCACATACTTAAAAAAGTGAAATAAATACATATACTCGTTCTGTAGACCGAAAACGAGTGAAATTGAAGTGCAAAAGGTACGAGTAAACTTCACAAAAATTATTAATTGCAAGCAAAAAATATAATATGTTTAAAACTACAAAATCTACATAATTAATAGAAAACGTAAAATTTCAAAACTGTTCAATGCTTCAAAAAACTACAAAATACAGACAAATCTGCAAATTTAGCAACGCTGGAGACACAGCACATTTTTTACTTTATAAATACAACATTTTTCTCAATTGCGACAAAAAGTTACATTTTTTTTCTTGTTATAATTTACAGTGTGCCAATTAAATATTCCAAAATTTTTGTTAGAAAGAATTTTTTAAATAATTAAAATAACTTTTTTGTACCATTTTAGATAAAAAAATTTCTTTCTTCAAAGAAAGAGACAAAAAGCATTTTAATCATAATTATTATAGAAAAATAAAGAAATTCAAGTAAATAAAATTTTCAGGTTGTACGAATTTGTATTTTTCATATTGTAAAAAACAAATAAACTAATATAGAATTGCCAGTTTCAAATGTTTTAGATAAAATAGTGATTATGAATACGAATTTAAAAATAGCGTTTTTAGCCTTACGGCCATATGCAAAAAAATTTAACAAAGCTTGTTAAGCCTTTGTTAAGCAAAATTCCTTAATGTTGTATCCAGAAACGATTATTAGCTTAAAATCCCTTTTAGCGTTAACTTTAAAAATTTTAAAGTAGGAAGATACCTACTTTAAGAGTACTTTAAAGTGACATCTATGTTATGAATATTTGATATAACAATAAAAATAGCATGTTTTGGCACCAAAGACATTTTTTTGCGGGCATAAAAACTTACCCAAAATGAAATATCGCCTTTTAGTGACGTGGTGTCCAAGTCAGACTTATAAAATTGTCAGAGAATGGCTGTTGCAAAATAAATTTTAGGTAAATTGGTGGTAATCGTAAAGACCCAATTCAAATCCAATGGAGAATTTTTTGACAATAGTAAAAAAACGCCTGGAAAAATATAATTGGACTTCGTGAAGTTATGACAATGAATATAATATGAATGGGACCAGATTTCTCTTAAGTTTTTTGGTAATATTGTAGAGAGTATGTCTAAATTTTTTAAAAAGACCACAAAAAAGGATTTCTAAGAATGGTGTTAAAATTATAAGTTCTTCTCTATTTAAGCGAGAAGTGCAAAATTAACAGCCAGATGACGAGCGAAAGAAAACGTTCGTCTAACGAGTTGAGTGACTTGTCTGTTTATATGTAAAACACAAACAAAGCACTCAATTTTTGTTAGTGTGAGTGAGTGAGTGAGTGACAAATGTTGCTGTAATCAGCAAAAGATAGGATTAGAAGTGAGAAGAAGAAAGTCGTTAAAAAATATTAGAGAAAGTGTAGGAGTTTATCCTGAGCTTGTAGGAGGGGACCACATATATAACCACTGTTATAGAGCTATCTCTGAGAAAGCTGGATATAAATCGAGAGAAGTGACTACCGACACCAAAAGCATTAAGTTTCGAAATGAGAGCTTCGTGCCAAACTTTATCAAGAGCCACAACCTTACTCTCGCCAAAACCATGAATGTACCTGTTCCACTTCTCCGAGAGCAATGCCAGAGGGCACCAGTAAAACGGCCTTTTCGAAAACCGTACTGACTCGCTTAGTAAATCGTTGGACTCCGAATACCTCACAAGGTGCTGATTAATCAAACCTTCCATATCCGTAACAAACTGCAATTGGACGGTAGTTTCAGGGATGGTAGCCTCTCCCTTTTTAGGTATTGGCGTTACATTAGCAACCCTGCAGCAGGATGGAAAAATACCTGTGCGATATGACGCACTGAAAATGTTGGCTAATGCGCAAGCATCGATTGGCCATCCGGCCAAGATAACTTGTTAACTTGCCTATGTAAGTGCTGTTTGAAGGAGGATGAAGAGACTATGAAACATTTTCATTTAGACTTACAATAAGGATATTCGGTGGTATAGTTAGCGCCGAGGCTCTATTCTTGTAGGGCTGGTATCAGCAAATTCGTAGTAGGGGTGAACTGATTGGTGAATAACCAGTGGAGAAGAGGTGTGCTGGACGTTGCCCGACGATGGCTTTTAATCTAACCTACACTTTGTGTAAGGAGGATATTTTGGGAAAATTTGTGTTAAAGCAATGAATCAAACAGACATTGCTTTTAAGTACTTAAAAGGTACATTTTACAGATTTTTAGATACATTTTGTAGATACAGGACAAACATCGTGACGAAGTCGCATGAATGCTGCAATTTATGACACTTGCGGATGGAAAGTAAAAGGTGGAACCGCCAGATTTTGCTCAGGTAATGGTAACAAACGCAAATTAATATTTTATTATTTTAATATTTATTCTTCTTTACAGACAATATTCGAGCAATGTTTGCAGACAATCTGCTTAGAAGTACTATTGGGAAAGGAGGCGGAAAAAGCATGCACTAGGCAAGCACATGTTGTTTAACAAGACTGAGAGGTATTCATATATATACATCTATAAATGATGAAATAATTGGAAACTTATAATTATTATCATTAATATATATTTTCTACAACTTTCAGATCTTTGTCAACTGTATAGACCCAGTTTAGTTCAAAACAAGAGTAAGAGAGGCGGAAGAACCATTTACTGAGTGAAATAAAAAAAATTAATTGAATGATGCACATTGTATAATTAATTAATTATAAAATATATTTTTAATTTACTGAATTATTAGTGTAAAAAATAATAAATCGTCTTTTATTACAAAAAGTGTACATTACATTTACAACATCTTTGATAAGTAGGCAGCAACAGAGTGAGAAGCTCAGATATATATTTTATTGTCGACAGAATTCATAAGTTAGAGAATGATGGAAAATCACATGTACAGAAATGATTAATAACTTGATAGAATGAAATGATAGATATATCAATCACAGTGCCAGTCAATTGACCGGTCAAATGACTGTCACTGTTCTTGTAGGGATATTATATACATATACAATATCTCTTTCTGCAGCATTAAATTTTGTAAAACAAAATTTATTATTTCGAGTATTTAAATTAATATATAAAATCAAATTAAATTGCAATGAAAAAAGTACAATAAAAACACTACTAAGATAACATTGTTAAGAAAAAAAAAAAAAAAAAAACTAATAAGAAAGATTTTATTTTAGGTTTTAAATTCAAATTAAGTAAAATACATTTTAAAAATAAAGTTCTCTTTTAATTCTTATGGTGCATTTCCACTTATGTGTTTTAGGCAGTAAAACTAGTTTTTCGCAAAACAAGTTGTTTTGCTACTTGGTTTTCCTCATTTTTCTTGTGCGAAAAACCCTAAGAAAAAATGGTTTTGCACCAAAACATGTCGAAAATCGTCTGTACAATACTGTACTACACCTATAATTTAAAATACGATTCTTCAGTGGGCTACTCTGCCAGAAAGAAGGTGCTGCACACATGAGGGCACCGATAACTCTTTGCAGAAAGTTACAGTTACATTTAATCTCCAATCGCCAACACTTGCTTCTCACACTCTGCAACGCAATCACTTTGTTATTTTATACAGTTCTTTTTATTTGTACACTTTTACTTGATACAGCGACTTCCACTAAATTCACAAATTACTCAACACTTTTATTTACGCCTAAACACTACTTTACAACCTTACGCAATGACTGTCAAACTATAACTGAACTAACTAATGCATAAGGCGCCGCCTTTTATACACAATTTAAATAACTTCCGAATGTTCTTGTTCTTACTAAAACATTCCATTCATTTCATTTCAAATCTAACACCCAAAGTCGGTACAATAACACCGTTCAATAACACCACCACCACGTTCAGTAACACCATTAATAACACAAATTAAGTATGAAATTATCAGGGTGGTCTTGACACAAACCAATAGAATAAATGCCACAATATGGTTTGTAGCTAAACTACTACTGTACTAATTTAGTGTATCTTTTCGTTAGGCATTGTTGATTTTCGTAACAATATCTTAAAAACTAGTGCCAATAAATATCAGTTATTGTCATATTTGCATATTTTGCCTAAATATTTGAGTTACCTGTGTTATCAGTGCTTAGATATTGGTTGATAATAGATATTGTTACGTTTTAACCTTTGTAATTGTGGTAAATAAAATAAATTACACATATGTCGTTGTTCTGATTTATGCATTTGTTTATTTAACTTCCACTTATAAAATTCTTACTATGCAGCTTATTTATCTTGCGCTTAATATTCGCTTAATACACAAATACTCAACCCTTCTATTTACGCTTTAACATGATTTGACTTTTTGACTGCAAAGCTACGTTAAATTCAAAAGATGGTAAATTATAATACACAAAAAGGAATCGAACTGGCAACACCGTTAGACATGCAAGTGGTAGCACTCTTAATAGCACAGACAATTAGGACAGTGACAGATACACAAGAGCCTTGACACAAACCAATAAAGTTTATAGCTGAGACCACCACTGTACTAATTTAGCGTATCTTTTCTTTGGGCATTGCTTATTTTCGTAGGAATATATTCGAATATAATTAAGCTTTACATAACTAAAAAAACTTACCTCCAGCAGCACTTCCTGCAAAAAATTTATTGCGAAAATTGACCAGTAATTTTCTCATCATATCCGCAGGAAACGGAAATATGACAGTATGATTATTTTCATTTGATATCGAATTAAGGGTTTGCAAATATCGAAGCTAAAATCATAATTTCAATATACGAGTACATACGGATTTTTACAACAGGAATGAAAAACAAAGAGAAATCTCTACCTGGAGGGCAATAGGATTTATTTTCATAATATCTGAGGCAGCTTTAAGGTTTCTAGAAGCATCAAGTTCTCCATAAGCAGCTGCTATTTTAGCTTGAGCTTCACGATTAGCCTCTTGTTCGGCTGCCATTGCTCTTTGCATATTTGTAGGTAAATGGATTTGTTTGCTGCATTATAAAGTAAAACAATTAAGGAACAGATGGTGCAAATAATACAAAAAACTTGAGTTAATATATTAGATTTACATTTCAACACGTTCAACACATACGCCCCACTCTTTTGTTACGTCATCCATAATACTTTCAACTTTTTTAGATAGACTCTCTTTAGATGTCAGAAGTTCCATTAAATCTGTAGTGCCCACAACTGTACGTAAGGAAGCCTGGGCCAGTAGTTTTGTAGATACACGAACATTTGAGATTTTCGCCACTGCAAGTAAAGGATTACGTAGGCTATAGTATATAACAGCATCCACTTGTATAGATACTGAGTCTTTGGTTATAATCTCCTGTGGACTAACATTGAACGATCGAGTACGCAAATCCACTCGAACATATACATCCACACATGGTAACACAAATACTAAGCCCGGACCCAGTACACCTCCATCTCTGAAATAAGTCCAATTGATAGCTGTTTTTGAAAAACCAACTTATAAAATGACAACGGATTGATTTTACATACCTGAGTTTTCCCAAACGAAATACTACAAGACGTTCAAAAACTGTCACTGTTTTAAGGCAATAAAATAAGGACAACGGAAATGTAAGAATAAAAACTATGTACGACAAAAATATTGTGATATTTTCGCAAAAAGTAAATTCCCTTTCGACTGTCGTATAAAAGATTTTTAAAATATTATATATACATATGTACATACTTATATATTGTTAAAATGGTTGATCTTACTTGTGACATAATTACGGTTTGCAGAAAAAGAAGTCCTCTCCATATTATTCTCATTTATTTGATCAATTTTTGAAGTGGAAAAAGTAAAAACAAATTTGAAATAAAAACATTTTTCAAAATTTTGACTTGGTTTTCAGTACAAGCAAGTCAAATTATTATCGAAAATATCCCAGTAGTCAATAGATTACACTATGCAACAAATGGAAAAACAATTTTCTGACCATGGCTATGGTCGCCTAACTTCAAAAATCATTAGCATTTTAGATTCTATGGTAGAGTTTTCTTTTGAATTATTTTCCTAAGATATAAAATTTTGAAAGAGGTTGCTTCATACATCTTATGATAACTATAGGATCCGCCATCTAACGTTTTTTTTCAACTATTGCTTATTTCGTAAATGATAACACTTAGCTCATGTCTGATTTGACAGATAATTAGTTTTATCCTTCCGCTGAGCGAATATGGTTGTGTATACGCTTGAACAACGCTGGGAATCCGGATCTGCGATCGACTTAAGGAAGATGCCGATTTTGCCAAAAAAATCATCTTTTCAGATGAAGCTTATTTTGATCTTGGCGGATATGTAAACAAGCAAAATTGTCGCATTTGGGGCACAGAAAACCCGCACGAATACATTGAAAAGCCGATACACCCAAGACAAGTCACTGTTTGGTGCGGATTTTGGTCCACAGGCATAATTGCTCTTCGAAAATGAGCAAGGAGTGGCCGTTACAGTCAATAGCGATCGTTATCGGGTCATGTTTAACGAATTTTTGTTCATAAAAATTGAAGAGGAGGATATTAGCAACATTTGGTTTCAACAAGACGGCGCTACGTGCCACACAGCCGAAGCTACACTCGATGTTTTGCGCCCTGTTTTTGAATTTCGCATTATCAGCCGCAGAGCTGATGTCGTTTGGCCACCTCGGAGCTGGGGTGCCGTCAAAGATAAGTGCTACGCCAACAAGCCAGAGACAATTAACGCTTTAAAGGACAATATTCGCGAAGCCATTGGTGAAATACACAATCGATAATGTGCTTAAAAATTGGACTGATCGTGTAGGCTACTGCATGGCCAGCCGAGGCAGCCATTTGAATGAAATTATTTTCCATTATTAACCGGAAGGATAGTACTTTCAAATAAGAAAGAAATTTGATAAAATATACAGTAGTTTTTTTTTTATAGCATTTTCAAAAAAAATTTTATTTTGCGGACCCTATATTTTGAAATGACTTATTCGATATAGTTAAGCCATATGCAAAGAAACTTTTTTTTTCGAAACTAGATACACTCACTTTATTGGGAATAAAATAAGTATTTACCCATCTATTTTCATGAATTATGGTTTTTTATGTTTATTATATACAACTTCATGAATAAATAGTGAAACTGGTAATTAGTTGCTCTTTTTTATATATTTTTGATGAATTTTTAGAAATAAAAAAAAGAAATTATTTTTTATGATTTGGTTGTCAATAACTGCAAAAATATGGGTTATATTAAAAAATGGTATTAGAATGACATAAAGCTGATATAATTTGGAATCTTTCAACATATGGCTTAACGAAATCGAATAAGTCATTTCAAAGTTATTATAAGATGTAGAAAGCAGCCTCCTCAAAAACCTCACATTTTAGAAAAAAATTCTAAAAAAGCTTATCCATAGAATCTGAAATGCTGATGATTTTTGAAGTTAGGCGACCATAGCGCATTAAAAAAAATATACATTAAATATCAAAAATATTTTTACTCGTTGCATAGTGTAATTTTTATTAGTAGTGGTGTGGTTAGAATTTCTATTATCTAAAGGATATATATTCTTTAAACGCTTCTCAATTATTTCGCGTTTAAGGCTATATTCTTCACCGACGCACAGCGGGGTATTTGATGCTTAAAGTGGGAATCAATTCGGGTAGCTTTTCTCGAGAACTAAATTCAATGCATTTCGATCTATTTTAGTTCGAAATGTATAAATGAATAGTTTTTATGCATACTTTAGTGGGAATTTTTAATTTTCTTCTCTTTCTTTATTTTTATTTTCACAAAACTTTTATTTTACTCATAAAAAATAGTCATTGTTTATGAAAAAGACTTTATTCATTATCATCGGACTTATGACTATCATTGCCGTCAACATCATCAGCAACATTACCATTATCGTCGTCATCAGCATTACTATATCGAAAATTTTCTGGATTTTGTTCAAATATTAATAAGCTCAGCGCTTAAACTTTCTCATATTGGAAATAATAGGATCGGAAGTCACTCGAAGTCTTAAAAATACACCCTCATTAGATTTTTCTCTTGAACATTTTCTCAAGAATTGTTCTTCAAATTTTTTTAAGTCTCTATTTCGAGCTTCTTGGACCTCTTCTGATAACTGCCCTATCGGTAATAAGGCATGATTTATTATTTCTGGTCTATGAATTAAATATTTGTGAACGGTTGAAGACATATTATACCAATGATACATTTTCATAAAATGTTCAGCGGTATCAGGTGCAAACTCTCGAAAAATGTCAATATTTATTTGAAAAGCACTTGCAACTGTTACTATTATTACGTGCATTCGCTTTATTATAGTGACGTCAAGTTTTGTTATTTGTGCCGAAATGTCTACATTTTGGAAGAAACGCTTTGCATTGAAACAATTTTCTTTGCATCTTCAAAACTAGCCAGCCACTTAATTATTGGAAGTTTTTGCGATAAATTAAGAAGCCATTCGAAGAATTTAATCCGTCTATGAAGGATATAAAGGCCGGGTTTTTACTGACTTAAGATAATATTACAGTTATTTCATAAAAATACTCTGCTATAATTTACAGCATTGACAGGCAAAGAGCTGCTCTTCTCTTTTGTTTTCACACGTACGTCTCAAACGCATAGGCAAAAAATAAACAAAGAGAAGTAAAGAGAAAACAAGTGGAAAAATATAGTGCAAAGTAGCCTGAGTGAGAGACTCTCAAATTACTACCACAATTGTAAAATGCATTATTATTAGTTTGCCGAACGCTGATTTACAGCAAGTAGTTTTAGTACATATATAGTCCATGTATCTATAAACATAAATAAATTTACTTGAAAAGGAGCAAATATTAGTAAGTTTTTTCACCATTTTTTGGTTAAATGTTGTATATTTAGGAAAAATAAAAAACTTCGCTTAACTCATTACTTTAAGTCCACAAATTTCCAAAAAAAGGCTGATTTTTAGCCTCTATTTCCAACAACATAAAAAAGGTGTAAAAAAGGTATGTCCATTATTACTTTTTACATTATCCTTAAAAAAACTATAAAAATTTCACTTTGAAAAGTAGAAAATCTGTGTTTTAACTTTTATTAAAAAAAAAAAAACACAAACTCTCACTTTGGAAGAACATAGCAGCATAACGGAAAATATGACCAAAAATATATTTATGCCTCGAGCTGTAGAAATTGATCTACTTTAACATGCTATAATGCTTTTTACTGTGTACCGAAATTTTCTTTTTTAAATTAATTACCATTTTCCGTATCAAATACCTCAATGTGCGGTGGATGTCAAAGTATCAAGTCCACGTGAAATTTCTAATGCCTTATTTAACCTTGTTGAGGCCCAGATTTATAGTTCCGAACCATTTGAAAGTTGTATTTATAGATGAACCTAATAATTATTACGTAATAATAATACATTCAGCGATCGCCGATATGCACCATTTTTAAACGCCGGATGTATCTCGGATGTTTTTGTAATATAATACGCAATTCTTAATGAATTTTTGTTAACACATTTTTTCAAAATATTAGAAAAACGCTTATTAAAATATTAAAATGCGTACAGATAAGTAAGCTTATTAGCTAGAGGTGACAAACATCGTTAAAGTTATTTATTTTGATAGTCGATCCTTATACATCAAAGCTAGCGGTATACAATGAGACCTTTGTATCGATAACGTCATTGCCGAAAATACCTGACCAAGTCTCCTGTACTCTCTTTACTTTTGCAATAACTTAGTTTAAATTTTCATATAAATCTTCAATACGTTCGCATAAGCAGCGCAATCCGCTAGCAATGCAAGTTACATGTGTTAGTTTAGCTTAAGACACCGTAATGGCTTTGGCAGCTTTTATCATATACGGAGCAGTGTCTGTCACAAAAAGCAAAATCAAGTTTTTATTCAAATTTACGTCAAATGTCTTCAACGATTGGTTAGGAAGTTATGCAATTGTGAAGTGATGGGTTTTGTCCAAAAAAACTGGGGGCTTATATTATGTTTTTATTCGCATTAAAAATTTACAAACGTGGCAACTCGGTATTCCGTAATGAGAAAACAATTGTCAAACGTGTATTAAAATCACAAATCAGCATTCGAAAAGCACAAAATTGTGAGTTATTATTATTATTTATTTATTTTAATACGAAATTTTATTCAGGGAAACAAAGAATAAAACCACAAAACAGCGCCAGTTCGAAAAAATGATGGAATTTATGAATAACCATAGCAATTGGCAAAAGGACATTTGAAAACACCGAATGCTCGGCAGGTTTTATGGCAGACATTAGCCGATGAGTTAAATGCAAGTGGTCCGACAATTAGAGAAGCTGCAGATTGGAAGAAGGTAAGAAATATATAAAACACTTCAAATATATTTGTTTTTAGTTTCAATTTTAATAGGTTTGGGCTGATTTTAAAGTGCACACCAAACAGAGACTAAGAAGAAATAAAATCGACATTGGCGGGACTCCTCTTTTAGAGGAGCAAGTAGTTAAATTATTAAACATGGAGGAATCATTAAATGGGTTTTTTTCCCGTTATTCCTCTTGGGAGCATATGACTTCCACAAAGCATCTCTATCTAACACGGTTTACAGCTGTTGACTTTACCTCTTCCCATGTTAAGTTGTTCTGTCTCAGTTCTTGGATAATTCTTTTTTGCTCGACCACGATTTCTTGAGCCTTGAGGATTCCATTCGAGTGACATTCTAGTGATACTTTCTGGACTTTTTCGGATGGTGTGACCGATCCATCCCCACTTTCTTTTCCTAATCTGTTTCATTATGGGTTCCTCATTAGTCATATTCCACAGTTCTGCTGCTGGTGTTAGGCCAAAATATTCTGCATATGATTCTGAGGCACTTATTAATGAATACCTGTAGGTCTTGGTTTCACTGCCATACAGCTGTACCGATTTAACACATGAGTTGAATATTCTCAGCTTAGTTCGTCAGGATGTATGTAAGCTTCTCCATACTGACTGCAGTTGTCCAAATGTTGCTCTCGCTTTATTGAGCCTGTTATCTACGTCTGTTTCTGTGCCACCGTTTGTAGTCATTGTACTTCCTAGATAGCATAAGATATCTACATACTCGACTGGCTGACCCTGTAGCATGATGTTTTTCGTGCTCGTATTGTTTATTCTCATGATCTTGGTTTTCTTGATGTTTATCTCAAGCCCAACACTATGAGCCAATCTTTCCAGGTCCTCCAGTTTCGACTGCATATTGGAAATCTTATGCGAGAGTAGACAAACGTCATCCGCATAGTTCAAGTCTTCAAGTTGGCGTGAGGGACTCCATGTGATTCCTCTCCTTTTCGAACAGACTTTGCTCATTGTGTCATCCATAGCTGAGGTGATAGTGGGCATTCTTGTTTAATTCCAGCATTGGTGTGGAATGGTTGGCTGATGTTTCTGTTGTGAAGAACTGAAATTTCTGCATCCTCATACATAGCTCTAATTATTCGAATTATCTTCTGGGGTACTCCTTTGGTTCTTAGTGCTTTCCATATAGCCGTTCGCCTGATGGTATCAAACGCTTTTTTGAAATCGACGAATAATAGATACAGGGTGGTACGCCATTCTATGGACTGTTCAATGATTATTCGTAAAGTGTTGGCCTGATCTACAAATGGGTTATCAGGCGTACTTTCCTCCGGAACAACTGCAGCCCCCAGTGGGTGATGTCAGTTGTCAGAAGCTACGATTTAACACCGTTTGTTCATTTTCTGTGTGGCGCCGTTAAAGACAAGTGTTAATTAATATTAATATATATATCGATAGTTAATAATATAATAATAAATATTGTTACGTTTTTACTTTTTTAAAAACGTGTATTTATTAGTTCGTAGATTGTAGTTAAAATAAAATAAAACTTGTGTTTGGTTTTTAATTAAAATCCTTTATTCAACACAGTTTTGTGCACCATTGCTTGTAACCTTTTTACAGTCAATAAGAATTTTCTATTCTAAATTACTCCGGCTGTTTACAATCTTGTAAACGACAACAATTACTTGACAGATCTTTCTTCCTTCCTTCCAACCCGATCGTTGTTATAACATAGGTTCGATCACAACCTTTTCAACCAGAGGTTATCCACACTTAACTCTCTTTACTGAGTTAGCTCCAACTAGACTGGTTTTTTTACTTTACAATTCACTTCTGATAAACTCTCTTCACACAAACTGTAATCGCTGAGTTTAATTTACTTAAACTGATTGTTGTTCGCATTGATCTACTTTTTATATGGTTGAGTAAACAACACATCGAAAGCTCTCGAACCTCTCAATATTTCAGGTGGATTCCATTTCTTTCTCTTAATTTCTTTTTAGTTCTTTTGTAGCCATGCGTATGTAAACATCTACCTCTTTCCGCTCTTAGTATTAGTTGTTGCTTGTTTATTCTCTGTTACTTGTTTTCTTTGCTGCTTATTTATGTTGTTGCCATGTTATTTTTATTTACTCTGCTAATGTTTGTTGTTGTAGGTTCGGTTATTTGTAAACAGCACGTTAGTTGTTTTTGCAGCTTTTGTGTATTTATTTTAGCGATGTAATAAACGCTGGGGTGCCCAACCTTATTTTTGTAACGATATGTATCGATAGTTTTTTTTTTTTGCAAACTATCGTAACTATCGAGTGGGCTGACTATCGATAGTTTTACAGCTCTACCTTGTTCCCTAGCAACGCTCATACTGCTTATGCGTGGTCTTGCTTAATTTTTTAATGATTTCAGAAATTTATGTAGTGAATAATCGACCAGAGATAGGAGCATTTTTAACGTAAAACTCATGAGATCGAACACGGCCAAACCATTTCGCTGCCGTTTTTCTAGTTAAATCATCATCTCTGTAAGCTTCGCAAATGTTTTCAGCAGCCTACGATGCCTATTTACTTTTTCTATAATAGGAAAGCGATATACGATGGTAATTATCCAAATTATCACTCATTTTTAAACGTAGATAACTTTTCACGAAATAATGCCACTTTTATAATGTCATCTTACAAAGTGAAGCTTAAAATACCACCTTTCAAACAAGCTATAGTGTCTAATGCAATTAACATTACCAGAGACTACATTTTAGAGCCAACTATTGGCAGTTTTAATTGAACTTTTTCAAACACATAGTTCGGAACAAATTGATTTGTTTGTTTTTCGAATTGGGTGAAAAAGCTTAAAAAAGATCTGGCAACCATTTCGACGATGCCAAATATGAGTAATTGCCTAAGGAGAAACCGTGTTAGTTTAAGTCTTTATGAAAAGTGGAAATAAAAATTTGTTGTACATAATAAAACTTATTATTTTTTCCTTTTTAAATTTTATTTGCAAACAATAATCAGTACAGTGCAGTATCAGTACAATATCAGTGGACAAAATTTTAGGCATTTAATACGGCGGGAATAAGTTTTTTGTAGATTTCAATGCCTCTCATGTAAGTATCAGCCTTGATAAATTCATCATGATCGTGCAACAGCACAGGAGTATTATTCATTGGAGAAAAACCTATAGATGGTATACCAACGTGACGAATGTGACGACTATCGGTACCACCAGGGAATACCACAGGATGAATTTTTAAGCCCCTGTTTAAGAAAAGAGATTTTTTTTTTTTTAAATTAATAAAACAACATAAAAATTTTACATGAACTTACAAATCTTTAACAAGACACTTTTCAAATGCTACCCAATAAGGATTTGAACTATCGGTTTTAGTGGGTGCAACTTTTGGTTCTTTTTGTTCAAATTCTAGTTCAATATCCCCGCCGGCTTCAACACACCATTGACGTATCTTTAAAAGACAGAGAGAGAGAGAGAGATGAATACAAATAAATGAATAATAAAATAAAATACAAATAAAATTCCTTAATTTTGAAAAAAAGTAATACCTTTTTTTCAAATTCTCCATGATCAACTGTTATGGCAAGTCTAATATCGAAACCAATTTGCATAAATGGTGGTATTACGTTGCTCTGAACACCACCACTAATTTTAGTCAAATTGACAGTGGTAACATCGCCAATAGTCAAATTAGGATCGGATTCCAAACGATTTGCTTCGTGTTGTCTGAAGGCCATCATTTTATTTAAGATGTAGTGCAGCTTTTCACCCACAGTATTCTTTAACAATAGAGAACCATGACCAGCTTGGCCACTAATTTTAAAATGAATTTCTATAAGACAAGAACAAATATTTCTTAATTTTTGTTTTCAACTTCTATAAGCATAACTAAAAAAAGATAATTACTTACGCCAGATGCTTCTTTCGGCATAATTAACTTGAAAAGTATCATTTTCCGAAGCAATACCCTCATCTAAGGAAAAGCCCACGTTAAGTTTCTTGAAATCTTCAGTCTTTACGAATGCCTCCATACCCAAATGTCCACCAATCTCTTCATCTGTAAATTAATGTTTTTATTATTGTATTTAATAACATTTCTATTTTTATAGCTTCAAGTGTATTGCAATAATTGTAATATACGAGTATGTACTCTACTTTATCACAAATGGTGCATAAATTATATAGTTATTATACTGATCTACTTATTCGTAAAAATAGTTATGAACCCAATTCGTTTTTTTCCGATTATATCCCTGTTTTGCCAGTTAGTTGTCTTTATAAGGAAAATACTAAGACGGCCATTGAAGTCTTACATTTATATATTTATTGAGATGTACGATAATAAATATTATTTTTACTGGGAGGTGCCACTTCTACTTTTTTCTTAAAGGTAAGTTTTTAACTTAATGTGTACCTTGATAATATGTAGAAGACTATATTTTTAATAGTTCCCCACTTTGTATGGGAGGCACCATGTCCGCTCGACGAGGAATTGACAAACCAGGGTTTTCCTTAATATATACCATAAGTTACAGCAGCAATATTCTTAGTTGCTCTTAAGTGACGAGTTTGGTTTTACACATTACTGTCTTGTCTCAACAGTACAAATTCTTCTAGCAGTTTCACAATTGCTGATGGAGAAGCTATTTCACGACGAGTCAAAAATGCAGCGAATTGACTTAATTTCATCGTATTTTTGAAGCGTTTAACGTTCCATTTTTAATTACAGCCTAGTTTTTACTTGGCTCCTGCCAAGTAGTTACAGGTTGATTCATGAAGACTGTTAAAATAGCGGACATTTAAAATGAAATATCTTAATGGAACACCCTACGTTGGAATTAATTTTTATTGCTTTAAATTCTCTTATCAGTGTATTGATGTATTTGGCCATTCAGTGGTAAACCACGCAGCGTTTGATGTTTCTCAGTAGTGGAGAAATCTATAGAAATGCCAAAACGCAGCACTAAGAACAATTACAGGCTGCATCCGGAAAAATTCGGAACAATACCTTCATTAGGAAGATCTTGACAGTCAGATGACATAATATCGTGTTCACAAAGCAGTTTCTTCTAGCTTGTCATTGGAGGGAGCATGCAAATGATCAGATTACATTTCTTAATGCTTTAGGAACTTAAGGGCAGATCTTCGCTCTTATGAAGAGATCCAATAATATCAGAGGGACCCATTCGATCTAGTCGCATATAATACATTTTTGAAGGACATTCATTGTGATAAGGTTGAAAGAGTGCTGACAGACTCTCACGAGAGTGCCGTTCTTGGAGGCCGTCCCGTCCTCGTGGCGAGCAATAAAAGATATCTTTGCAGAGAAACCAAAGTTGTCCTAACGCAACTAAGATCTGACCACTGCACAAGGCTATTAACTCGTACTGGGCTAGCTTCAACGACAATATTCCCAGAAGAATAGGCTCAATTCCAGGGCCTTATGATAGCAGACGAAGAAGGAGAAGAAGAAGAGAGAGAGAGAGAGAAATAAATGATGATATAATATGCATTCTTGAATTTTCAGGACAAGCTGCTATATCAAGAACAACAACAACAGCACTATTGACGTGGTAGTTCTTTTGCGATAATATGAGGACATTTTGACCAAAGATTCACTAGTCAATTTTAGTAACCCTATTGATGCTTTCGTTGACAATGTCACCAGAAATACGCTAGAACTAATGTCTCTAACGTATCTTTGCCCGCTCATAAAAGTAAAGTTGTTGTATTTTACCTTGTAAAGACATGTGGTTCTAGGCCAGATTTAGGGCTTCTTTTTCTGTTTTCACACGTACGTAAACAAAGAGAAGTAAAGAATAACAGATGGAAAACACAGTGCAAAGTGAGCTGAGTAAGAGACTCTTAAGTTACTACCACAATTGTAAATGCACTGATTTTCGCCTGTTGCTGTTCTAGGCTGACTACAGGGTTGCACCTCTTTGTAGTCCAGAAAGTAAATATATAAAAAAAATTTTTTTTTTCCAAATCATTTTTTAATTCCGGTTATGTAATTCCAGTATAACATATTTAAAACTAAAAACGACTTTATTCTTAGTAATTAGTTACAAAAAATATGTAAGTGATAATCTAAATTATCGGTATATAAAATCATGCAAACGATCTTATCACAGTATAAAAAAAGATAAACTAAGATAAGATTTAAAAAATTATAATTATTTAAAAGACCTTCATATAGATATATGTACATAATATATTATTATGTATTTTATACTTTTAATTTATATTTTACAGCTAAAATATGTTTTTTCTTATTTGCTATTTATTATTTACCTGGTACAAATGTAATGTGTACTGTTCGCTTCATAGTGGCTCCACTCTTTTTTAAGGCCCGTATGGCAGCTAAATATTGCATACCCACACATTTCATGTCTTGCGAACCACGAGCAAATATACGCCCCTCACTATCCATTTCAGCACCGAATGGATCATGTTTCCACTTATCGGCAAATACTGGCACAACGTCCATGTGGGAGTTTAATATAACAGAAGGTAATTGAGGCTGAGTACCTTGCCATGTGATAACGACAATTGGTAAAGTCTTTTTGGCAGGATAATACATAGTTAATGGTAATCCAAGGTCTGCAGCTTGTTTCTTAAGGAATTCCACACAGGGAGCTAAAGAATTGCAAAATCAATCAAAATAATATTTTTAAAACACAAGTTTTATTAATTTTACTTATAAGTATTTCTAAATAACAATTAAATCATGTTATAAAAGCAATAATGAAGTTTATTGAAAGCCTTAAAAACAGACCCTTAAACTACATACATACATATGAACATAAATCGAACAAATTTAATTTGAAACGGCACAATATGACAAATTACACTGGTCTACATCAAATAAGGGCCTTTAAATAAAACTGTATATGGCATATAAATGGTCCGCCAAATAAATTTTCTTTTTGAAAATGCTATAAAAATAAAAACTACTGAATATTTTCTCAAATTTCTTTTTTTATTTGAAAGAACAATCCTTTCGGTTAATAATGGAAAATAATTTCATTGAAATTGTTGCCTCGGCTGGCCATGCAGTAGCCTACACGATCGGTCCAATTTTTATGCACATTATGGATTGTGTGCAGCTGTATTTCACCAATGGCTTCACGAATATTATACTTTAAAGCGTCAATTGTCTCTGGCTTGTTGGCGTAACACTTATCTTTGACGGCACCCCACAAATAATAGTCCAACGATGTCAAATCGCAGCTCCGAGGTGGCCAAACGACAGCAGCTCTGCGGCTGATAATGCGATCTTCAAAAACAGGACGCAAAACATGGAGTGTAGCTTCGGCTGTGTAGCAGGTAGCGCCGTCCTGTTGAAACCAGATGTTGCTAATATCCTCCTCTTCAAAAACAAAAATTCATTCAACATGGCCCGATAACGATCGCCATTGACTGTAACGGCCACTCTTTGCTCATTTTCGAAGAAAAATGGCCCAATTATGCCTCTGGACCAAAATCCGCACCAAACAGTGACTCGTCTTGGGTGTATCGGCCTTTCAATGTATGCCTGCGGGTTTTCTGTGCCCCAACTGCGACAATATTGCTTGTTTACATACCCGCCAAGATCAAAATGAGCTTCATCTGAAAAGATGATTTTTTTGGCAAAATCGGCATCTTCTGTAAGTCGATCGCAGGCCCACTTAGGGAAGCGTTTTTCAAGCGTATACACAACAATATTCGTTCAGCGGAAGGATAAAACTAATTATCTGTCAAATCAGACATGAGCTAAGAGTTACCATTCACGAAATAAGCACTAGTTTAAAAAAAAAACGTTAGATGGCGGACCCTTTAGTATAATGATTTTGATGCGCTGAATTCAAATCCGTTTTTAGTTTTTTTCCATCGAGCATATTTTTCGTCCAAAGTTTGGTAGTTATGTCAATATATTTCATCATAACTTGAAAAGTACTTGACCGATTTTAATCCAAGTACCAGCAAATGTTTAGGAAAAAAATTTCCTATAAATCACCTGAAATTTTTTTTTCGCAGTTATTCATAACTTATTTTCGAAAAAAAAAAAATTCCGCACAAAATTAGAACAATTTTTTTTAGTCATAAAAATTTTTCATAATGAAAATTGTATATTTTAAGCATTTAAATCAGTGTTTAAATTGCTTGCTTTAGATTAGCCATAGCACTGAAATTTTAGCTTTGCTTCAGTTTTTAGCTTCAAAATAAATAACTGTGTTGCTGAATGCTTACTGAAAACTTTAGAAAAAATAAACGAAAGTAAAAGGCAAAAGCAAAAAACTAAAATAGTAAAAAACTTGCTTAGTATTATTAAGTGTATGTTCTCTGCTTAAGCAGTCAGCAAAGCAACTATTTTATGAAGAATTGCTCTTGCTGTAAGCAATAACTTGTTGTTTACTTTTTGTTTGCTTTTGCTTAACTGTGTACTACTTATTAATTGACTACGTTGCTGTTGCTTGAATTTCATGATCGTTTGTCGTCGTTTCATTCTTTGATTTCTACATTTTTTTTCATGTTCCTGCTGACAGAGTCGCAAAATACGCCCACATTATAGTCAACAGTTAAGCAAAAATAAAGTAAACAATAACTTATTGCTTAAAGCAAAAGCAATTTTTGATAAAATAGTTGCTTTGCTGGCTAAGCAAGGTATTTACTATTTTACTTTCTTGCTTTTGCTTTTTACTTTTGCTGTATAGTTCTTTAAGTTTAGTTAAGCAATCGCAAATGCATTGAAAACAGTCAAGCATTTCTTAATTTAAATTAAAGCGTAAAATGTTGAGAATTAAAAAAGCTATAAATCATCAAATCGGTTGGCTATTACTGATTTTATTCAAAATTGAATGCAGATACCTAACTTTGCGGTAAATTTTTTTCTTGCCAAATTAGTGAATTTTTTTTTATTTCCAAAAAGTTATAAAAAAATTCTTAGGATATACATTTTACATTTTAAGCATTTCAATGAAAGCCAGATATGTTGAAAGTAAAATAGCTCATAAAGCCGGTACCTAACTGACAAAAGTAAAGGGTTCATTTTTTATGATCATGGTAGATAAAAAATATTTTAAGAATAAGACTACCCAAATATTGCTACGATAGTTTGTAAAGTCTGTCGCTTAGAAATAATGTCTAGTTGTTTTGGGTACCTGGACACTGTCGGATAGACGGAAACGAAAGAGCAGATGCATTGGCTAGAACACGTTCCGTGACACCTAATATTGGTCCGAAACCTTTCTGTGCGGCATCGCTTACTCCTCCCTCAATCTAATCCAGGATTTGGATGTTGCCAGATGCTAGGAACACTGGAGTCCGCAACTTGGACTTCGCTCTGAGGTTCTCAAGTATAACAGGCCTGACTTGAAACTCATGACGGATTTTTTTTACGGTCTATAGTGGACTGAAAGCGCATCTAACGAATTTATAAAAGTACGGTTCCTATATAAAGTAGTGCACTGAAACATTTCTAAACTGGAAGAATGTGAAATAAATTGAATATGAAATTGAGTTTGCTTGAGCAATGCACGCAGACTCGATAAGTCTATTTAAGTAAAACATTTTATTTACCATTTAAAAGATCTGTTTCTCTTCTTTCCATATCTGCTAATCAATCGGTTTATGTTTAGCTGTTATTGTCTTATAAGGTGTGCTTCAAAAGGATAAGGTCACCTTAATATGTGCTCAATTTATCTAAACTATAAAATGTTACGTATGGTCACCTTATTAAAAAAAACTACGTTCAAATAAGTGAATAATAAGCCGGTTTTGCTTTTAGAGATGTGCCATTATATTATGTTTAATTAAATTTATGTAAATAAGTTCAAAATTCAAAACGCCAAAATGATAAGGACAATGTGTCATTTATCCAAACTTTTTTTTAAACTAAGCATTAATCAATTATTTTTAATTTATGCAGTTCCCATTTCCTTCTGTTGTCTTAAAAATACCGGATGGCATCGCACTTACTAAATTGTGCAGAACGTTGGAGCGGATTTCGCGCCAGCTGTTGCAGATTGCCATTTTTAGTTCATCTTTTGTTCGGTACTGTTTGTTGTGTGCATAAACATTACGCACAAGCAGTCCACACAAATTTGTCATGGGGTTTAAGTCGGGGGAACGTGCTGGTCAATCAAGTACTTTAATATTATGCTCCTCAAATTATTGTCTGGTCGACTTGCTAACATGAATTGCTGCGTTATCTTGCTGAAAGGTGAACGTTTTGTCAGCGTTTGGGCCAAATAAGGCAGAAAACGTTCAGACAGAATGCCCTGGTATTCTAAACAATCCATTCGAGTGGAAGGAAAGTAGAGTTCTAGAGTACCATGTGAGCTAAAGCCAGCCCAAACCATCAAACTGCCACCGCCGAAATTCCGTTTGGAAAAAGAAAGGGCTTTGATAGCTCTTAGAAGTGTGCTTATTAAAGCTTGTAATTTCAATTTCTCTTTTATTGTTACCGTACTTTTCATGGAGTTCGAGGCCTTTCGTGAAATTACTCGGGTTTCACTGGCAGTCAGGACCTTTGGGCGACCCGTGCTTTTTAATTTTCCATAATTTTCTCTGTTTATGAGAAAATTTTGCATAACATACAAAGATCGTCCCAGTTTTTTCGCCATTCCACGCGTACTCAATTCCTGCTCATGAAGTGCCACAATTTGTCCTTGTTCATAAGATGACAAAGGTTTCCCACGACCCATACCGCGCAGATATTATTTAAATTATAAATTATTAAAAAAAAAACAATTGTGATAACTTCTGATTAGATTAATTGCTTATTAATCACTGACCTTATCGTTTTGACGCATTGAATTTTGCACTTATTTACTTAAATTTAAATAAACATAATATAATGGCACATCTCTAAAAGCAAAACCAGCTTATTATTCACTTATTTGAACGTAGAATTTCTTTTAATAAGGTGACCATACATAACATTTTATAGTTTGGATAAATTTACATACATATGTGCATGAAGATACGAAAAAACGAGTTTTTATCCGTAGCCCAAGATTTTGTAGGTATTACAGAAATTAAATTCTTCGATTCGATTCGATTCTTGTTGTAAAATAGTATTACTTTCCAGGTATTTCTACTTCGATTTATTTTGTCACATAGTTTTTATCTTGTACACCTTTTTTGACGCATAAAAAATAAGTACCATTTGTTTTGTTATATAACTTTAGTTCTTATAAGAATATTGATGTTGTTTTTAAGAATTTTGTAAAGTATTAAATACAATAAAAATATTAAAAAAAAAATGATTAAATTCATCGAATTTTTAAAGACTGAAATAAAAACTTAATTCTGTAGAATAGAGGTGTACACTTTTTTGACCCGAATTGTATCCTACAGATGTGTAATTCATTTATATTATAAATTTTGACTAAATTTTTTAAACTTTTATGCACAATTTTTTTTTTTATTTTAAAATTTTGTTTTTTAACTCGTGAGCACGAATTTTATACTACGAACGAAGGAAAAATAAGCAAAAAAAGAATCGAAAACGAGCAATACATTTTAATGCATGTTGTTTGTGGTTGTTTTTTACAAAATTTTAAAATTTTCAATAGTTGTGCTTACGAGTCGAGCAAAAAATATTTTGAGCAAAAAAAAAAATGATTCGTGCTCACGAATTAAGAAATAAAACTCATGAGCACGAGTCATAAAACGAGCGAACCAAAAACAAATTCTGTTTTCGAGCCGAGTGTTTACGTACTATGATTTTTAGTGACTTATGGACAGAAATCTGAAACAAATGCTAAACAATACCAATGAAACGTTGCGTGGGACTTAAAGACAGTATGCCAAGGAGATGGGAAGGTGTTATTAAGAAAAAGTGTTATCCTACACAGTATTCAGTTTTAAATAAAATAAATAAGTGGTTTCGTTCTTTTCTTGCTGAAAACATATATTTTTTTTTAGTTCGCGCTAAATTACTGTCCGGTCATTTCTTTAAGTTTTGCTCTATTTTAACACGAAATTATATTTTAATACTACAGTAAACTAATCCTACGTATCCCTTGGACCACGAGTGATACATTAGGTCATACAAATGATTAACATATAAAAAAATTTTGATTTCAAAACACATAGGTAGTGTGCTAACGAAATGTCCACCACTTATATTTTTTCTATTTAAAAATGTCATATTTTTATGCAAACAATAACAGCTGTTATTATAGTTTGAACACAAAATCAGTTTTAAGGTATAAAGCACTATAAAGATAAACAATAAAAAAAAATGCGAATCATCAGCTTAACTAGTTACTGATATGTAGTTTAAAAACATAATTTTTTAATAAAAAAAAAATTGAATAACAACTTGAGTATTCGACTATGATTTCCTATTAAATTTGTTCCTTCTACTTTGCACAGAATATTGATTTTATTATTAAATGTATACCATCATCACAGTGCATATTGTATTTAAAGAACATGTGGACACAAAAATATCAGCTTTTAAGGTTATTTTTTCTTTGACAAACACACAGTAGAATGTAAAATAGTCTTACCATTGCATGCCGAAGGTCAAGGAAGTTCTTAAGGCAACGGATTATTATTCAAAGTGTTTAGTATGCGCCAAAAATATTTGGGTGGTTCAAAATATCTGAAAAATAAAGTGTTTGAACTTGACACTATTTTTAAAACCAATTGAAACAATATGTGCCAGTAGTGTAATATATATATTAAAACAAATTTAAGCCACCCTAATATACTGAAACATTGAAAAAAGGAGCAAGAAATACAAAAACTTCAGAGTATATAGTTAGCAGACACAGTCGCCGTTTTTTGGCAACCATTTACATATGTACTCGTATATGCAAGAGTACAAAGAGTGTTATTTCTTGTAAATATAAGTTGTTTACCTTATTACCACCAGAGGGTTAAAAGTAACTATTGTAAACCGATAATATTTTTATACTTATGTCCATATGTATGTCAAAAAAAAAAAAAAAAAAAAGTTTTCAATAAAAATTTAAGGGCAATTTAAAAAATTTGTGCTGAAGAACAGTGGCGAAAGTCGTTGTGTCTCATCGTGACAAAAGCTGGTAATGGTAAAGCATCGATGACGGACGATTAATTTTCTTTGGTGTCATAGATGACTTTTTAAAGCAATAAAGTTGATTTTGTCATGCAGACGTCCGTTTAAAAATGAGTCCTAATCGACCATGTCCTTAAAAATCATTTTGCTTTATTCGTTAACGGGAAAGTGTAGCAGACAAAATCATTCATCATTCGACTTGTAGTGGACTTATAAAAGACAATGCTGCTGTATTTCAGTACTAAATCGACTCATGAGACAATCTCGCAAAATTTTAGCATTAAGTCGACCCATAACAGACAATCTTGCTCGATTTCAGCATTAAGTCGACACATAACATATAATGTCGCTAAATTTCAGCTTTCTTTAGTGTGGTGACATACTAACGTTGCCAAACAACTTCTTTTGTTTATGTCATTGTCACGAGGTTTCATCAATTAAACTTTTCATGATAACTTCATACGAACTAAGACTTGATACTGATATTGTGACGATGATTCATCGATGAAAATATCATAGTTACAATTTCGTTCAAATTAGGCACCTGGAGTTTTTGGCTTCGACATACATACGAGTATATATATATATATATATATATATATATATATATATATATATATATATATATATATGTAAATATGTATATAAAAATACTCTATCTTAAGAAGAAAATTTTAGGAAAGATTTTAATTTTAAAAGCAGCTATCTTTGGTAAATTTCGTTTAAAGAAAATATTAATATTTTTTCTTAACTGAGGAGGAAGGCGATATGGAAGCCTTCGATTTCGATTTTTTTAATTAATATCTGTGATATAACAAAGCCTTCTTTATTCCATTTTAAATACGGTGTATAAAAAGTCCGTTTTATCTAAAATATATTCACAAACAAATATTTCCGAATATGGCTAAGAAGAGGAAATGCCAATTTTTAAAAGTACTCGTATTATTAGCTTAAGAAAAATATCATATCTTTCTTCTTTGTAGTACGTAGTACGAGGGCGGATTGACATTGAAGCTACCTAGCGCTAGATGGCAGCGCAAACACAAAAACTTTTTCTTTCTTAAAAATTACGATCTGTCAAACGTCAGCTGTTAAAATTTTAGCCAAATTCGTCGATTAGTTTATTTGTTGTAGTCGTTTGAAGTAAGCAACTTTTGTGTTTCTTGGAAAATGGAAAAAAGTGAATTCCGTGTAGTTTTTAAACACTATTATTTGAAAGGCAAAACGGCGAAAGAGACAAAAGAAAAGCTTGATAAACATTACGGCGAATCTGCTCCGTCAGATTATATGGTAAAATATTGGATTGCTAAAACGGGCGAACAAGCACTGCAACAATACCATCAACAGAAAGGTCAAAAGAGGTGGTTACTGAATAAAATATCAAGAAAATCCTCGATATCGTTATTAATGATCGCCGCCGGGTCAAAATACGTGAGATTGCTGAAATGGTAAACAAATCATATGAACGTATGTTCAACATTTTGCATGAACATTTGCATATAAAAAAGCTACCGGCAAGATGGGTGCCGCGTTTGCTCAGTGTTGAACAAAAACGAGTTTGACAGATCACTTCACAGCGGTGTTTGGACATGATAAAGCATAATCCTGCTGATTTTTGGCGTATATTAATAACTGTTGATGAAACGTGGGTCCACGACTACACACTTGAAACCAAAAATCAATCGAAGCAATGGGGGGAAGCTGGTGGAAGTGCTCCGAAGAAGGCGAAGACAGCGAAATCGGCTGGCAAGGTTATGGCCACTGTATTTTGGGATGCACACGGAATATTGCTCATCGATTATCTTGAAAAGGGATCCACAATCACAGGAGAGTACTATCGTGCATTATTGGATCAATTGGTTGATGCAATCAAGGAAAAACGACCACATTTAAACAAGAAAAAAGTGCTCTTTCTTCAAGACAACGCACCGGTTCACACAGTATTAGATACGATGCTAAAACTACGAGAAATCCACTTCGAATTGGTTGATCATCCATCTTATAGTCCGGATTTAGCCCCTAGTGACTTTTTCCTGTCTCCAAACTTGAAAAAATGGCTCGCAGGAAAAAGATTCATCTCAAACAAAGAAGTGATTACCGAAACTAATGCGTATTTTGAGGAGTTCCCAAAATCGTATTATTCAGATGGTATAAAAGAGTTGGAAAATAGTCTTACTAAGTTTATTGAGCTAAAAGGAGACTATGTTGAGAAATAAATGTTTTTTGAAAAAAAATGTGGTTTTCCTACTTAGGTAGCTTCAATATCAATCCACTCTCATATGTTTACCTCTTAAAAAAAATTTTCAACAAACCTAATTTCATACCCTTAGCTTAAAGTGTTAGCTATTCATTTGGATGCCTAAAATTAGATTATTATTTTTTATTACAATTATTTCAAAACTTTGGCTCTAAAGTTTTCTTTTTTTAATATAAATGACCTACAGATATATTTGCTCTATATAGTTTGGCACCTTCCATAAATGAGCATAAAAGTAAAGCCTTAAATAAAAATATCTTATATTTTATTAGTATCACAAAGAGAAGGGTACTAATGCTGCTATATTTAGTATAAAATGTGTAATGTTAATAAAAATGCCAATGCCTAGGGCTCAGGGAACAGAGCCTCTAAAGGAATGCTCCAAATGGGGATGATCGTGTTTTGCTCAGATTTAGTAAGCGGAGCTAGCAGATGTGCTAGTGATTATATCTTGACTACTAAAAATTTCGAGATCATCGAGATAGCGATAACCTGCAGGGATGACTACAAACGTTGCAGTTTACCTCTTGGTGGTCTAGCCTTCTTCTCGCCTCATTCCAAGACTGGGAGAGGTACTGGGTTCGACATATAAGTTGAAAGGCAAATGCAGTATAATCCGGATGGAAGTATTTGTAATTAGGAGGGAAGTAGTAGAAGTGATCCAAGGTATGATAGGGTGTGGTCAAGAGCTAGGGTCTTTTTAGACTGCCAATTGGCTTTGAGAGGGATTGTATAAGATTGTAAGACTTTGTTGGATACCGTGGCACTGTGGTATTGTAGGGGACGAATTGACAGACAGGGTTAGGAGTCAGCGGACCTGATGGTCGAACACTTCGTACTGCCGCCGTTACGCCACTGCATTTGCGAGCTCATAGCGAGAATTGATCACTTTTGTTACAATGAGGCAAGATGTAGAGTTTCGAAGCCCACCCGAAATGGGAGAATAATGATACTTATTTTTATAAGCTGCGCAAGGTTAGGAAGGAAATAAAGACTATCGAACACCTATTGTGACACTGCCCCATACTTTTTGTCACGAATAAAATTATTCTATTTATTCTTCAAAAACAAAATTATTCACAAAACATTCCAGAACAGTTCGGGCTATGGCGTTTTCATTTCTGAATATTGAACTTTGTTGCCGTGTCTTTTCTTGTGTTCCTTTTATCTCTAAAAATTTTATTTTTCTAAAATTTTGATATTTCCTAATTTTTGCATATGTTTGGCATAGAACAAAAGAAACCCAAAATTTTTCAGAAAAGAAAACGCCATTGAACTTTTTGTTAAAAATACTCTTTCCTTAGTGAATCACACAAAAAGTTTTACTTACAGCCAGGACCTTTGTATATGTTTTTTTTTATATTCGGAAGTTTTTTTATGTAAGAATTCAGCCTGGCTAACGATGTCGAACGTTATCGTTTCAAACGACAAACAGCCGATTTGCGGCACATTAATACCTTCTAGTCGAAAGAAAATGAATGCGAACGAATTCGTTTTTCTTATGTTTGTACGAAAACAAATGCCAAAATCACTCACTTGTTTTTTATTGTCGTTTGTATTCTAAAATGCTTTTACTTGTACCTGGCTTCGTTGCTAGGTATTTGGTCCTAGTCTTTAATTAATAGCCACTATCGCATAAAACAAGTAAAAATTACTGCCGTAAATGTTATCTTTTTGTTCATTTGCAAGGCACATTTTAGAAGGTGGTATAGCCGGTTCGACTGACTGTGTTTTTTTTTTTGTATGTAATGCAGTGATTCCTCATTGTCAATAGTATTATTTAGTTTATACCTAATCTTGATTTTGCATGACAGGCTCGGATGTATTTTATTACAAGTGTTTTTTATTCTGCACTTAATTCTGAATTAAGTTAATTTTTGCACGATATCGTTTGGAATTTATCTAGAGTGTAAGAATAGGATTCGGTGTATTTTATTTAAAACATAATTAATATTAATTTTTTTGACATTCAAAATTCACTTAAAATTAACAAATATATGTTGCTTTTGTTAAAAAGTTAATTGTTTTACAGGCAACTTCATTTGTTTATTAATTTATTTACAGTGTGAAAAATAAATATTTGTACACATTAAAAAAACAATTTTTTAAAAAAATTAATAATTAAAAATATAATGTTATATGTGTTTTAATACACGTTAGGCGTTATTAATTAAAACAAATAAAAGGGGGTATTTTAAGCACAGTAATAACCAAGTTCAAGACAATGAATTTTTAAGGTTGTACGAACGCGAATTTTTGATACTGTATTTTAGTTTGTTTACATTTTTTACCATCAAGTTCCAGTGTGGTACCACAGTTACATTTTTCATTGAAAAATTTATGTGTTCAAGCGCTTTTTTTGTATATTGGCGATTTATTTGTGGAATTACTATATGGCAATCTAGTTGCGTTTGAAACATCAACCCAAGCAAACGATAAATCGTACGATAGCGGGCCGCTGTTAATAAATAAATTTACGAATAAATTTTATTTCGACATCATGAGCCAGGCCATTAATTAAACATTGTACTTTCGAAAACAATAACAGACATACAGAACAAAAAGTCAGATGGCAAACTATGCAGTGTAAGAGAGCCTTAAGTAAATCCAATAAAATAAATTACAAGCAAGCTTACACAATACCCTTAAAGCATTTCTTATGATATATTCTACGTTACACACGATCATTACAAGTCAAGTTTAATAAAATTTTGAAATTAATAATGTTCAAAAGGGTGGGTATAATACCTTCTTATGTGCATAGTTTGGTTATAAAGTTTAACCCTTTATTGTCCAACGGTACTTACAAGTCCCATTACTTATTTTTATGCTTTACTTATTATACAGGTATAATAATGATCATCTGTTCTATAAAGTACAGTATTTTCTACAAATAACAATAAAGACTTCTTGCTTTTTTACTCCTGTTGCTCATAAGATCAGTTATCCTTCAACAGTTCTAGTGTTTAAAGGTTCTTCTGGATTGCAAATTTTCGCTTAAATTTAAATATTGTTTGAAATTGTTAAAGTGTCGACTTTAATTTTGTATATTAATACGTATGTAAACACTACATATACAAACGGTAATAAAAATTATTTTGTTTCTAAGAAAGATCCATAATTTCAAGATTTATTGGCTCTCGATAATTCTGAGTACCAGGATTTTTTTAAATTCTTCCTATCTTATCTTATAAATTATTATATCTCTTATCAAATTATGTATGTCCAAAGCAAAGATTCATAACAAAAGTAATAGTTTTTTCATTATAAAGGATCTTAGGCAATAAAGGGTTAAACGAACCACAATCGGCTTTGACTTAAAAGAGATTTTTGGTAGAATACTATAACTTGGTAATAGTGTAGGATATAAAAGGAAATGCATTTTACTCCCAAGCTCCTGGAGAGCTCCAGAATCAAAAAAAGGTACAGAAGGTGTTCACGAAATTTTCCATTGAAACGAAATCGTTACTTGATTCTCCTTTATGTCTGCATATTATGAAAGTAAACATTTCAACTTTTTACAAAAAAAAAAAAAAAAAAAAAATTCTGATTGAATCCTATGAAGAGAACGTATTATTTTTACTAATTTTTTCGCTAAAATAAGCAATTTTCCCTTTTTGCACTAAAGTTCTGCATTTTAATTGATACCGTTATTTTGATTATTTTCTATATTTTTTTTGTAACAGTTAAGCTTGCCAAAGTGTAAAAATTGCTGCTTTTGTTTTGTTTATGATCGTCTATAAACGCTCACAGTCTTAGGGTTAAACCTTAAAAAACAAAATGTTAAACAAATAACAACAAAATTTGTTGTAAGTGTTACGGTTTACAAGTATCGTCATTTTAAACACAAGACATCCATTCAATTATTTAATTCGATTTTTATTTAAAGAATATGGAGAAAAACAACTGAACAAATAATAAAAATAATAAAAATTAATAACTTACTGTAATCGATATTTGGATGCACACTCGGGATGCGTAAATATTCCCGGAACATTTGGATTTCCTCATTATTTTCCCAAGCACTCATTTTACTTTGATTTCTGCAAAAGTTTTAATAAATTTTTGTTTTTAAATTTATTTGACACACGAAATTCCTGTAGATTGTAGTATTTTACACAAAAAAATCCTTAATGCATTATGTTATTGGTATGATGTTATTGCAAAAAAAAAAAATAATAATAATAATAATAAAAAAATTCTTTTCACACACACACACACACACACAGAAAAGAATAAGAGTAGACTCACTTAAGTTGTAACTTAGTGGATCGGCTTCTTGGAGCACACTAAACTGTATTACTCTTTGGCGTTGATTTTTTAAGCTTAATAAAGAGTATGTGCGTATATTTGCCTTTGGTATCTCCCCAACAAAATACAACGACACATTCATAAAATTAAAGTAATATGTGTATAGAATGTTTGTATAGATATGCACATAAGTATAAGTTTGTATCATCCCTGTCGGAAACTGAGTTAACTTAAAACTAACTTTAAGCTAACGATTTCGCAACTAGTGCCGACTGGCACTTGAAATACTTTTTAATGTCAGCAACTAACTATTTTAACATTGCAATGTCCTAGGCGGTAGTCAATTAACCAACTCTGCATTACTTTCCAACTGACTTAAAGTTGACTTTCTTACCTTAGCTTTTAGTTGACTATTTATAGCTAGCTGCAGCTAACTGTATTTCCGTTAGTTAAATATAGTTTTTTTTATTAACTGTGAATTAGTTTTATTTAAATCAGCTAAAATTTATTGTTTGCATGTTAGGTGAAAACCAATTTTTTTAGTTAGCTGCAAACTAACCATTGTCCAGTTAGCTGCAGAATAAAATAATTTATTCAATTTTTTAATGTATTTTTAAATATTTAATTCACATGTGCATATATATACATTATCTCAAGTATTACACTACTTTAATGAAATACTTTATTGAAATATTTCTTCTTTTATTATTTTTTCAAAAAATAAATCATTTAAAAATCTAAATATTTTTGGACTGTTATTTGCTTTTTAATAATTTTTTAATAAGCACTGACATAAAAGTAAATGTTTCCATAAAATGTTTCTATAAAATCGTCTATAGAAGAGGGCGTCAACAGCTAAGCACATACAGTGGGCGACAGCTGTATGGAGCGGATATTTAACTAGAACATACTGAAACAAATTTTAATTGAGGAATTAATTACATAGATTCTACAATGTCTTTCTGGAAGGAACTATTGTCTATCTCAAGTGTTTGGATTTGGACCGAAAGGGGACAAAAGGTGGAAAAAGAGTTTAAAATGTAACTAAAGGCAACGTTTAAGATAATAATTAAGATAGAAGCAGCAAGACACGCTGGGTTTTAGCTAGTGTAGATTTAAATAAAAAAATAAAATATGTACATATATATGTATGTAACTTTATCCTATTTCGACGGCTCCTTGAATGCACTTTTTCTTAACGTCTTTCAAACGAAAAGTGTGAAACAAAATGGGGAAATCCCGAATAAAGAATAAACAATTATAAGTAAGTTTAAGTTTGCATTACTTTAAGTTGGCATTACTTTTCAAGATGACTACCGATTTAACAGATGTCAAGTGATTTATTCTCAGTTTGGTTTGGCAATTCATCTTGAATAGACTCAAGCCTGAACAATGCTTGCAAATAGTGCAATTTTATTTTGATTTGTTCCCGATTTTTATAAGCGAATTTTGTTTAGTGCTGAAGCGCACTTCTGGTTGAATGGCTACATCAACAAACAAGACTGCCGCATTTGGGGTGAAGGTAATCCTCAAGAAACACCGTTACATCCAGAAAAACTGACTGTTTGGTGCGCTTTATGGGCTGGTGGAATTTTTCAAAAACGATGGTGGCCAGAACCTTACAGTCAATGGTGATCGGTATAGAGCCATGATTACTAACTTTTTCATTTCTGAATTGAATAACCATGATGTCCAGGAGATGTCATACAGCTCGTGCCACAATAGATTTATTGAAAGACACGTTTGGTGACCGCCTAATTTCACGTTTTGGACCTGTGAATTGGCCTCCAAGATCTTGTGATTTAACACCGCTAGACTACTTTATGTGGGGCTATATAAAGTCATTAGTCTATGCGGTAAAGCCACAAACGCTTGACCATTTGGAAGACAACATTCGCCGTGTTATTGCCGAAATACGGCCACAAGTGTTAGAAAAAGTCATCGAAAATTGGACCTCCAGATTGGACTACATCCGCGCCAGCCGTGGCGGTCATATGTCAGAAATCATATTTAGAATGTAATGCCACAAGGTTATCTTTCGGATAAATAAAATTCAATCGAATAATCCATCGTTGTTTTATTGCAACTTAAAGTTTTATGCCTTTATAAAAACACCCCTTACATTTTAATTATTACAAAAAAATCAACCCTGAAATTTAATAAATGTATGTACGTAAAATTGAAGTTGAAAACGCTTTGAAAGTCAAAATGACTTGCACAAGGCAAACTCGGACAGCAACTTTTATGGTTTAATAACTGCCACTCTGTAAATTCAATGCGGCCAACTTCGCTAATATAATTTATATATTCAGGGGAAAACCCTTTTCAAAAATTATACAGAACAAACAGAGCTAAAATCAAGAAGATGGCTAGACAACGGGGGCAAACTAGTATCGAAGTAAAAGAGCTTTTTATTAAGAGTGTAAGAAAAGGAAAAAGTGTTCGCGAAATTTCAAAAATTGTTGGCAAAATTCATTAAACTGTACATGACATAATAAAACGGTGCAAAATAGACCAAAACATGCCCACAACAAAATATTTTTTGAGGCAGAAGAACGCTCTTTTGTCAGAAAAATAAAAACAAATCTCTCCTAACTGGCTTTACAGAGTCTAAATTGTTGAAGAGCCAGACAGAAACATTTTATTAGTAATCGCAAGCAAACTAAAAGACTTAAATTTGCAAAAGAGTACCAAAATAAGAGTTTTTCTTTTTGGAGAAATGCTATGTTTACCGACGAAAGCATATTTAACGTATTTGGGTCGGAGATGACAAAATCGGGAACTACGTTTGAATAACTTGAAACCGACAGTAAAGCATGGGGATAGTTCAGTATTAGTCTAGAGTTAATTTTCTGCATCGGGACGGGGGTCCTGTATTTTATTAACACTATCATGGATCAAAATATTTATTTAAACAATTTAAAAGAAAACTTGCCAAAAAGTGTGGAAAAGCTTGCTCTGGATAACGGTTAGTACTTTTACCAATATCACGACCACAAACACAAAGCCCACAAAGTAAGATCTTGGCTACTATGTAATGTGCCACACGTGATGGTAAGACCGCTCCGGTTTTCAGCAAATCTGAGATAAGAAAGGTTTTATGAGAAGAATGGGAAAAAATACCAGCTGGTTACTGCCAAAAATTGGTCGAATCTATTCCCAAGAGATTCCAAATGGTTATAAAAAAAGCTCAGTTAAAGTTGGTTATTTTTGTAGTTAGCTACTCATTATCCGACAGGGATGTGTATATATGTATATTTATACATATCTAAGTATGTATAAAAATACATTTCTGTCAACATTAGGGTGGATCCTAAAATTTTCTTTTGCAGACATTATTTAATTTTACATATTGTTTTTTGTTTTAATGCAAAAATGAAAAAGTTTTTCTTAAGGGTGTTCTTAAATATCAGAAAAAGGAAAATTTATTGAAATACTAAATTAAAATGTATTTATCGGCCCTGTTCACTAAATCTAATGCCAGTAAACATAGTCGAAATTAAACGGAATGGATCATTATTATTACTAATTGGCAAATAAAATTTGAAGTATTTTCATTAATTGTAATAAAATTATATACATTTTCACATATGGAAGTACAATATTTAAAATAATAAAAAAAAAATTAAAAACAGCATACTCTGAAATTGTTTATAGTTTTGCTCTTTTTTTTCAGTTTTAATAAAATTGCATCCTCACTGTAATTTGAGTTAACAATTTGTGTTGAAATCTGAAAAACTTTAATAACACTACTATTATGCTAACATAGTCCTGCCGGAGCGTGGCGTAATATCGTACGATTCATAGAATTAATTTGACATTATTCTCACCACTCTCGTATGAGGTCTGTGGCGTGTCTTCTTAATCGGATGTTATCACCATCATTAAACATTGAACAAGCTAGTGAGTTCGGGAGAACTTCTAGCTTCTTCAACTACTGTGAGCGTCAAAAGAAACTGTACACCAGTGGCATTTATGTTTAAACTTTTATTTTATTATTTTTTTTATAATGTAACTTAAAATTTTTTTAGTTTTTATTTATTATATGTCCTTCTTAAACTTTTTATTAAAAAACAAAAACAAAACTTTAACAACAACAAAAAATATATAACAAAAACAAATAAATCTTCAAATTCCACGCGTCAAAAGAAACTGTACATTATTTCTACATTAAAATAATAACGTTAGTTAAAAATAATTAGTATTTAGTTTGATTGCCATTTGCTTTTATTACAGCTTGCAGTCTTCTGGGCATCGATTCCACAAGTTTTCTAGTAACTTCAGGGGAAATTTTCAGCCATTCCTCCATTATAGCTGATTTGAGGGAATCCTTGCTTGTAATTTCCCTTTTTCTTATTTGTTGATCCAGATGTTCGCACAAATGTTCTATGGGGTTGAGATCGGGTGACTGGGGGGATGATCCAACTGTTTTGGAGTATGGTAAAGCAGCCATTCCTTTACTATTTTGGCAGTATGCTTGGGATCGTTGTCTTGCTGGAAGACCCAAGTTTGATCCAAGCCCAATTTTTCAACGCTCTGTGCCAAGTTGTCCTTTAAAATGTTGAGATAATCTGTTTTATTCATAGTATTTTCTATGAATACCAAATTTCCTACACCATTCGCTGCCATACATCCCCACACCATCACCGACCCACCACCATGCTTTACTGTGGACATTACATTTTGCCGATCGAATTCAGAATTTTTCGTTCTCCAAATTTTAACTGGTTTTTTCTTACCAAATATTTCAAATTTACTTTCGTCAGTAAAAAGCACATTGTTCCAGAATATATTAGATTGATTTTCGTATTTTTTGGCAAACTCCCGACGCAGACGTTGATTGATTGGTGAAATATATGGCTTTTTTCTTGGAACTCGTCCATGCAGTCCATTTGCATGTAAGGCTCTGCGTATTGTGCTGGCACTGACACTAATACCGGAGCATTCTGAAATATTTTCGGATATTTTTACAGCACTTTCCGTTGGGTTTTTCTTCACTTGTCGCACAATGGACCTTATTTGAGTACTGTTTAGTTTAGCTGGCCTTCCAGATTTAGGGCGATTTTCTAAATTTGAAAATTTTTGGTACTTATCAATTATATTTTTTACAGTGTTGTGACTTCGCCCAATTATTACACCAATCTCTCGTAAAGATTTGCCTTCTTTGTAAAATTTTAACACAAGTTCACGAACATCCAAAGAAGTTTGTTTGCCCATTTTTAAAAAATACAAAAGTTTCCTTGTTTGAACTGCTTGTGACAAAACCAAATCTATTAATATCTTTAATAATTAGTTAATATTGCTTAAATTGTCATATGAAAGAAAATAAAAAAAAATAACGGAAGGTTTTTACTGTAAAATTGCTTATTATTTGTTGTACAAAATAGTTGTACAGTTTCTTTTGACGCGTGGAATTTGAAGATTTATTTGTTTTTGTTATATATTTTTTGTTGTTGTTAAAGTTTTGTTTTTGTTTTTTAATAAAAAGTTTAAGAAGGACATATAATAAATAAAAACTAAAAAAATTTTAAGTTACATTATAAAAAAAATAATAAAATAAAAGTTTAAACATAAATGCCACTGGTGTACAGTTTCTTTTGACGCTCACAGTACGTCTCAGCATACCTCGCGATTTTCTCTCGAACCATACGCATGTTCGGTCGAATTATTTATAAACTAAGGAGCATTTTTAATCAGTTACAAGATTTTATTTCGTCGCCTTTGTATTCGTTCAATGTTGGAAGCTGAGGCAGTGCCCCATAGCTGCACTTCGTAGCACCAGATTGGCTTTAAGATCGCATTTTAAAGAAGGAATTTGCAGTTCAAGCTAAGGACCAAATTTCTATTAATAAGACCATTTATTTTTATCGCCTTTAATATTATTTGCATCAACTTAGCATCTATATGGGGATATTCCATGTTAGCCGGCTAGATTCAGCACTGCAAAATTCTAAACATTTATAGAAAAAATCTTGATTTAAAAAATAATCCTAACATTTAGAAATATTGGGTGTTCGAAAAACTTCGGTTAGCAATTGTCGGTAGATGGCTTTAAAATGTAATATTTCTGGTAGTATTAAGTGTATCATGCGACATTATAATTTATTTGATGGATCCAAATGATTACGGGAGATGAAAAGTGGTACGACAATGATGTGCGAAAAAAATCATAGACGAAGCAAGGTGAAGCAGCAAGAAAAGTAATGCTGTATGTATGGTGGGATTGGAAGGGAATTCATTTAAAATGGCAAAAAAGGTATGTTAGATAACCCGACAGCTACTGTGAAAGCTTGGCTAGGAAGTTTAGATGCATCCACCATATATATCCCAGATTATTATTTATTTCGGTTTCTGTAAAACTTTCCTAATGGCGTAAATTTAAATTCCACAAGCGCCTGCAAAACGCGATTGAATCAGTTTTTCGCACAAAAGTTTCACACTGATGGAAAATTGACTTTACCCCGAAAATGGCGAGTAGTTATCAATCAAAGCAGCAAATATTTGGCTTAATAAATAAAGCTCGTTTAAAAGATAAGAAAAAGTTGTTCGATTTTCTTCAAATTTGTAAACGCACTTTTTCGAACACCCACGAGTACTATTATCAAAATTTTGTTGCAAATTTTGTAAATAAAATAGATTAGGAAATAAATTCACTTAAAACGCTTTACGTCTTTAGCTCACTAAAATGTTTAATTTGTTTTCATAAATGCAATTAAGGAACCCTTTAAAAAATCTTGATAAATGATATTTTTTCTTGATTCTTGACAAGCTGTAAGTCAAGCGAAATCAAGGCCATCTAGTAACCATATAGTCGGCGGTCAAGATGTATTCCCAAATATTTAACCCAAGAACTCTGGGGATAAGTTATGTTTAGTTGTTTATTCGGACAAGTGGGCATAACACCCTACGCAGTGTTTACGTTACGTGAGTACAGTTTTGTTCCTTAACATTTATTCTCCCTCGCTTCAATCAGACCTGTGTTATATGATCTTGCAAATACCTAGTTGCTTGCTGTGGGTCTTTGTGGATGCTTAAGACAGCTGTGTCGTCGGCGAATCTGCATGTTGGTATATTACCAGATATAGCATAGGTCGCAAAATACTTCCTTGGTGTAATCCGGCCTCAATAATCTAAAATTCACTTCCTTTCTTTACCTTAAACTTTCGTTCAATAATATTCTTGTAATAGGTTACTTATTGGCTTGTAAGAATCTACCTTTGTGTGGTCATCTCCAGATTTCGGGATCACAGAGAGATCTTTTGAGGTATCACGCTGCGCGCTATAAAGAATAATTAGAATCTGCGATTACATCCAGATTTTCAACTTAATTATTTAAAGAAGCAATCCTTCTCGACTCCAGATTCTTAAGTTTTATTTTTATACACTCGTTTAATTCCTTCTTACGTCGAGGGGAGCTACATATGTGTTAACGTTCGTCGTATTCTTCACTTTTCAACTAATAACTGCTCCATATCTGCAGAGTCTATTCCATTAACTCTAATCTGGCGGGAAGGCACGGTAGCGTGCTGGACGTCGATAAATCTTAGAAGATTAAGCTTGTATCGATTCTCACACAATATCCTTCATAACACCAAAGTCAAACAGATCGGGATCTTTGATATGCATTAAACAGATCAGTAAATTGTAAGAATATAATAATCATGGATTTGATAATTTTATAATGAAATCAATGGGTTTAAAAATAAAAACGGATTGTGCTCATTGATTGCGAGAAGTCGCCCTTATTTTAGTTCAGAGGTTGCGTGAATTATGTATGTATAGAATCATTTTATCCTATTTGCCACTACCTCCTTAAATATATTGTATGAATTACGCATTTAGACTTCCATTTTAACTAAAGAGTGTTTTTTAGTTTGCCCGACATTTTAATGGCTATAACTGCTATAGTTTACAGATTATTTCGGGAACGCTTCAAACTTGTGACTATTTGTTTTAAAAATCAGTGTTCTGTTCCACAAACTTATAAAGCATGTTACGCTTTCGGAACGCCTCAAACTTGTGACAATTTATTTTAAAAATCAGTGTTCTGTTCTACAAACTTATAAACCATGTTTCGAACTTATCGTAAGGCTTATTGTGGTTGTGCATAAAAGTAAAGTGTTTAAGTCAACACTTTACTTTTAAGTCAGCACTTTACTTTTATGCACTGAATGGCAAAAATCTCCTTCTTGGTTTTTCATTCAGAGAGGGTTTTAAAATGCTACATATGGCGTAGCTGGTGTTATATCTTTATATATAACTCATTGAGAACAAGTAGATGATAGCAAAACACGATTTTGAAAAGAAACAATTCATACTGCAATGGTAATTATCTCTACAACGTTTGTTAGATGAAAATATTTTATTTTTTAAGGTCAAACAAAGGAATGTCGCAAGGTATACCGATAATTCTGGTAATCTGTTCTTATTAATATATCTTTTGAGACCTGACATTATATCCATAACTATATTTTACATACAAAAATTAATAAAAGGACTTCTTTGACCACAAGCTTACAAAAAGCTTTTTCATAATTTTTAATTTTTTTTTTTTTCTATATTTTAACATACATGTTCAGAAAATAATTTTGAAAGAAAATGGAACCACACTAATGTACATACATATGTGCATACATATGTTTTTAATTATAATTTGTTTTTGTTGATAAGTAGTCATTGAAGATTTCTTTGTACCCTATAATGAGGTGGAGGTCTGTTGCATTATGCTGATATCTGCAAACCCAAAGCACAAAATCATACTGATAAACTTTAAACTTTCCATACATTCGAATTAATTAATTCGTAATACACGAATTTATAAATTATTTTAAAATTTATTGGAAAACAATTTTAAAATATTGTGCATACGAGGGTGATACCAAAATTAGCAGACCTAATTAAGAAAATACGACAAATATAGGAAGAATTTGTTTATTTCTCAACATACCACCTTGATCAAAAAGTTCCTGGAATTTATTTAGAAAATAAAAAATACAAGTTTATTCATCTAAGCCTATATTGCCCCCCTCAAAGTAGTCCCCATCGACTGCAACACACTTATGCCAGCGCTTGACCAATTCTCGAAGCATTTTTTATATTCGGTTTTCAGAGCGATTTTTCCATTATTTCCTCTCGGCTGCTGAAACGCGTTCCACGTAATGGTTTTTTTAATTCGATTGTACAGAAAGAAGTCACAGGGAGCCAAATCAGGTGAATTCGGTGGCTGTTGGATAGTATTTGTTGCATTTTCCATCAAAAAATTTCGAATAATGATGACTCTGTGCGACGGTGCGTTATCATAGTGCAAAATCCGGGAGTTTTCAGTCCACAATTCTGGTCTCTGTCGTCGAATTGCTTCACGCAAACGTCTCATAAAGCCCAAATAATACTCTTCGTTTACCGTCTGATCTTTTGGCAAAAATTCATGATGCACTATCACGTTGTAATCCATCAAAACCGAGTGGTTTGCCTTCTTTTTTGACTGAAAACGACGTGGTTTTTTTTGGTCTCGACTTATTTGGTAAGCGCCATTCAATTGGCTGATGTCTGGATTGCGTGTAGTAGTCATAAACGTTCGTCTCCAGTAATGATCCTTGTGATGAATGTGGGTTCGAATTCAGCCTCGCAAATCATGTCTTTTGGCATCAACTTTGCTGCTACACAACGGAAAACCAAATCATTAACCAAAATGTCTTGGATGGATCCATAGGCAATGATCAAGTCTTCCGCTATCTATCTGATGGTTAATTTGCGGTTATTGACCAGCATTTCTTTTACTTTATCAATGTTTTCGTCGGTTTTCGTTGTCGATGGTCTGCCACTGCGTTCATCTTCAATTTTTTTGGAATAAAAAAGAAACATAACGTCACCTTATCCACTGCACTACTTTAATCTTCTTGTTATAGTCGATCGAATTCTTGTCGGCACACCTCGGCGATTCATGAAGTTCTTTAAAGCGATGATGCAAAAATCCGTTGACAGGTCATGGACTATTTCGAGATAAAGAGCTCGAATCGTCAGGCAAGTGAAGAAGGCTACCCATCTTTTTTCCGTTCTGATTTGTCCAAAATAATCAAGGGTAAATGGTGCAATGTATGGTTCAATCCGATTCACGGACAATGGCCCCATGACTAGTGCTATCGGTGACGCATTATTTTTCCTACACGTACAGCATTTTGAGGCATCACTTTTAAAAACGTGTCTTAGATGAGGAATCCAAAATTTTTTACGTATCTCTCAAGCCGTTGCTTCGCGTTTTTGATGCTTCATTTGGCAATGAAAATGTATTACAATTAGCCTTGTAAAGTAGTGATCTTTAAGCACAATCACGGGCTTTCGAGTACTATATGGTAAGCTGCTGGGTGCATCGATCCTTCCGCACACTTTCAAAATACCATCTTCATTGATGAACGGCATTAATTTGGCTAAATTATTACACTTTGAGACCGTCTTGCTTTTTGGCCTATCGACATAAGATTATTTCGGAGTTTTCTAAATCTTTGGCACTTCATCCATAGCGATCTGAATCACTACATTGATTCCGACATAGTTTTGTAAAACGGCGGATTTGCCCGACCGTTCGTTTTAATCTATTAATATTTATGAACTCACCCTTTGAATTTACAAGTAAGACCCTGGGTTCATCGCCTCTTCGTCTTGTGAAGTTATTATTTTGTCGATCGGCCAGTCATTTTCATGCTGATTAGAGAAGAAAGGGCCAACCTTTATTAATATTAAAACTAAAAGGCTTCCGCCAATTAACTTTGCAAAAAGAAAAACGGTATAGAGGAAAGTATAATAACACGTATGTATTCACAAATAATTTCAAACTTAACAGGGTATTCTGGAACATTCATCATTAAACTACATTTTCTTTTTTATCAAATGGGTCTGCAATAAGTGTGTTTAATACTCGCCATTGATTGTTTTTCCATTTTAAAGGTAATCAATAAAATTACCCAAAAACTCGGTTTTTTTGTGGTGAAACGTCAAAAAAAGCTCTACCGCTCAATACTCATTTTTCCAATCTTTCCCGTTTCTTGCTTGATATGAAAAGATAACGAAGGTTTGATTAATGTTCTCCACATACAAAAAAGTCTCACAATTCCAGTTGTTGACTGATGATGTATATGGCCCGTTGCTTAAACCGAATTTAAAAACTTCGATTATTACCGCTCTCAAGATATACAAAAATTATAGTTTGCTATATATCTCTGATGCCATATCCGCTTTTTAACTGATTATACATATGTCTTAACGAAGAAGTCGTTATCAAGCTATACAAAAATCAATATTTACTTTCTATGGGAGGGATAATGCCCAATTATCCAATTCTGCCTATTTTTTAATTGATGATTTGTATAAACTACGAAGTCATTTAGACAAAATTCACAAAATCGTTCGCAAGATATACTAAAATCATTATTTAGTTTGTATGGACGGTATCACGCCCACTTGTCCAATTTTGCCCACTTTTTATCTGATGATTTTCATTGAAGTCAATCAGACCAAATTCCAAAACTTTAGTTTTAACCGTTCTGAAGATATACTAAAATCAATATTTACTTTGTATGGAAGGTATCATGCCCACTTTTTGACTGATTATTTGTATTAACTATGAAGTTACTTAGACCAAATACTGAAACTTTAGCTATAACCCTTCTCAAGATATAATGAAATCAATATTAATTTTGTATGGGAGGTACCACACCAAGTTGTCCTATTCCTTCTAGTTTTTGACTGATGATTTGTATTGACTATGAATTTAATCAGGAGATACCACGCCCACTTTCTCAATTCCGCCTACTTTTTGACTGATGACTTATATTGACTGTGAATCTATATTGGCCCAATTTGGAGACCTTTTCTGTTACCATTTTGAAGATATGGAAAAATTAATATTTACTTTGTATGGGAGTGGTGCCGTCCAGTTTGAATTCCTTCCAGACATACAGAACTATTAAGCAAATAGGTTTAGCCGTTTAGCTGTCCATAAGACACAAACAAACACACATTCAATTTTATATTGTATAAGATTAATGAAATACATATGTACATATATATACATACAGTACACTCGTGATAACGCCAACTAATTAAAACTGCGGGTGTTGATGTTTATTAGATTGTTGACGTTTATCGGATTGTTGACCTTTATGAATGTTGAAATTTTGTATAAAGAACATACTGATAATGTACTTTAAAGCATTTTTATTGATTATAAACTAAACCAAAAAATAATAAATAAAGAAACAATAAAGGGCTCCCAACGACTACAAAAAATCAACCGAACAAATCATTTCTATTATAGTTATGAGGGGAATCCCTAAATTCAGATCTAATTTTGAAAATAAATGTATGTACGCACATACATATGTACATATGTGTTTTAACATATACTGAAGCTAAAATTTTGTTTTATTTAGAGTTGATGTTTTAGAGTATTGTGGTTTGGTTGACGTTTAAGAGTACACAATGTTAAAAAAAGGGTTGATGTTTTGGAATTTTGACGAAAACGAGTGTTTCCGTTATCCCGAGAGCACGGTATGTACATACATATGATACATACCTTCTTGAAAACTATATACATACATACGATATGTGTAGAAAACCAATGTAGCGTATGCCGTAGGCGGCTTAAGCTGACAGCAGCATTTCGATTAAACATTTGTATAGTAATTTAATATTTTATATTCCATATAAACATACACACATACATATGTACATATTTTCTAATAAGAGTGTAGCTCTTTTGATAATTTATCGTTAAAAACTTATTCTCTTTTGTCACTGAAAAAAGAGAATGCAAATAATTTTTATTGACAAATTTCGATACAAGATTGTTTTTCCACTACTTTTTTGAAAATTATGTATGTAAATTATTCTTAATCGCTCAAATTTTGATTTATAATCATACATAGAAAAAGAAAATTATATTTTATCAACATTTAAAAAATATGCCAATTAATTTTTTTAGTTATAAAAAATAAATCTTTTTATTTTTTTTTTATTTTTTCTTGAACCGCTAATTTGTTGTTTGGGTTTTGATAAAATTATAAAATATGAAGAATAAGCCATATATGTAATTAAAATTGTGGCAAACTAATATAATTTTCTTTTTTAGATAATGTTTTTTTCTTCGGTTAATATCATTAAACATTATTAGCAGGGAAACCAGAAATATACAATTGCATGTTTTTCTCACGCAGCGAATCAAGTCATATGTATAATATTTATTCGTGTCATGAATTTTAATGATTTTTGACATCGATTTGTTAGTGTATATTTTGCTTATAATAACATTTTTTGCATATTTGAGTTTTAGGAGAATATTTTCGATTTTTTTTTTCAGATTTAAAGAGCATTTTAAGACTTTTTAGTGCATATTTGGATTTATTGTGCTCTAAAATATTTTTTTAGAGCAAAAACAAAATTTGTTTTTTAAATTTTGACCAAGTCATGGCTTTTTGTAATAATCTGTTAATTAATATTTATTGCACCATCTAGTACTCAATTAAGTTTATTACTGCTTAACATGCGGGTATGTTCTGTAAACTGAAAACGAACGAAATTGAAATCGAAAAAAAGTTCAACGAAACCTGTTATGGTATGTATCATAGTTCAATGTAATCGAATGGACTTGAAAGTCTCGTTTTCATAGTAGGAACAATAAACAAGATGGATTATTTAAAGAAACTAAAGGATAATTTTATATTTATTATTATTTATTATATTTTTTTCAAGTATAAGTGGGGTTTATTGCAATAACCCGACACATTATTTCCAAATAGTAAAATAATGACTTCTCTACAGAGCTCTGGCCTTAACCCTATAGAGAATTTGTGGGTGTACATGGAGTCCAAATCACGCCAGCGGCAAGTTAGAAACAAACATAAACTCAAGACTGTTCACCAGGATATATAGGCAAATATATACCACTTAATATCACAAAGAATCTTGTTCATTTTATGAGAAGAAGATTTAAAGCTATTATAGACGCAAAAGGTGACGAAAATAAGTGATTATACAATTTATTGGCTCATATGCTAACTCCAAATATTATTGTGCTTATTTATCCCAATCAAATGCAACCCTGGTGCGAAAATCGTGTGGAAGCTTTAAAGGCAATCATGCGCCAATATAAATGACAAAAAATGCACCAATATTCATTGTGTTCTTCTGTGTCAATTGAAGAGGCCAATACTCTCCAATTTTATTTTTAAATTAATTTCTTTCTAAAAAAACACGTGTTTGTAAGGTATTTATAATTGTCATCCCTTAAAATATGAATTTTTTAGTTATTTACATATATGTAAATAGCATCACAAATTTTTACCATATTTTTTTTTCATTATTTTTATTCTTTTTTATCAAGCCGACACACGATAATCAATCAAAGCCGATGCTATTTTTATTTTCTTGGAGAACAAATCGTCTTTACTTTAGAGGATTAAATATTATTTGTAATTTTATTTCAATTTAAATGAATAAATATTTTAATGAATTAATTTTTATTTGTTTTTTCATATGCACCATCAATGGCCCTTCTTGTGAGCCAATCTCTGACCCGTACACTTCTTCCTTTATTTTTTTCTTTATTTAGTCACTAAATGAGCTCAATATAAATAATGAGGACCCTTTTTTCTTTTTTTTTTTAAGGAACGAACCATTTTGAACACCAAAAAAATAAAAATTAATTTACCGCAACAGCTGATTCATAGAGTTGCTGTAAGCTAGAACAATCGTGTAATAGCGTTGGGACAATTATTGTCAATACATAGTTTCGCGCCATCTAATGACAATAAATTTTGTATAAAATAAGAACACCGTGTGAATACAGAATTTTTAATTTAGACAATTTTATTATTGTGCGCTAATTTGTAACAATAAAAATTGTATCTGACTGGTGTTCTTAAGGCAATCGTGTGATCCCAGCTTTAAGCTAAACATAATCTGTTGTAAGCCTAATTGGCGTTGTATTTACAAGTGTGATACATACATATGCATATGGTTAATAAATATTATTAAAAATCAAAATCATAATGAATAGTTTAAGCCAACTTCAATATAATTATATAGTTTTGCAAAATTGAGACCATTCAGCATATCAAGCACTTCGCTTATAGTTAGTTACGCTAGGATCACACGATTATCGCAAATGTACCCATATTGTCACAAAATATCAAAATTATCCCAATTTATTCTGCTAAAAAAAATTTTTAATTTAAGTATGTGTACGTATTGTCAATTTCGATTGTCGCACAAAAACACAATACTGTCGCATTTTTAATATTTTTGTTGCCGCATTATGACCTATTGAACGGTCACACGATTGCCGTACCAAAAATTGATGCATTGCGACAATCGTGTGACCCCAGCTTTATGGTTTACAAAGGTAGCAAATTCTGTAGCCACTAAATATTGTGCAAGCACCAATAAAATGTTCTTTTACCCTTTTATATTGCTTACTGAACTTCCGGTGTAGTAATGAATTTTAAGACTACCATCCAATTATCATACGAAATATATAAACATGTAGTCCAATAAAAGAATAATATTCATTGCAGTCCTTCAAGTTGAAACACTCGAACAGTTTTATACTAATTGGCTCCAAATAATTATATAGATAGCAGTTCCACTACTTACATTATTATTTTAATTGATTTTTAATACAATTAATGGCCCATATTCATAGTCAAAAATAAAGTATACTTTAAGTGAACAAAAGTCGACTTTTAGAAAAAGTCGACTCTAACTTATTCATAGACAACTTAGAGTATACTTTTTGGCGTTAGAGTCGACTCTGAATATAGGCTTTTACTCTCAAATTAACGATTTTTCGATACAAGTTACATTTCTTACAAGTTAAACGCAATTTTTTTCAACACAAATCGAATTTTATTTGGAACAAATTAAACTTTTTTTATTTCATATTATTTTTTTTTTTTGTATTACTTAACTTGTTTTTTAAAAATATTCACTGCAGCGACTCTGCCGATGCAGCTAATGACAAATTTATAGCCATATCAAGATAATAATTGTTACAATCAGAAGGTGTTACTGATTCCACTGATTGTTTAATTATAGTTACTAAGTACAAAGAGTAATATGTATTACTCTTTGGATCAGCTAGTGAATTTCGTGCACAAAGTTTGGTTTCTGAAAACACTTTTTTTATTGGACTCCTTGGAGAGTATGGAGGAAGAAAAACTAAGTTATGCCTGAAATCCGCAACTTTATTTTTTACATCTAGAGTTTTGTATATCTTTGTACTGTCAAGGATCTAGCAGACACCTATGATATTAGATTCCGGTAATTTAATTAATAATTCTTCAAGGAAAGATATAAAGGTGTTGATATTAACTGTGGAATGTGCAAATATTTTTTGTGTAAAACGCCAAGTATGTTCATGGCTGCTTAAGTAGAGCTGTAAAATAATCGATAGTATCGATAGTTTTGTTTCTGGCTGACCATCGATAGTTTTTTTCACTATCGATACTATCGTCGATTGCTAAGAGTAAACACGGAGTCCACTAAAGTAGTCAAAGTCACATTTGCAAAAATTTGTTCGGCGCAGGTTGTTAGCCGTCTGTGAAGCTTTATAGGTACATAGGGACACGGCTTAACAGTTTCATAAATTTCTATTTATTAAACTCAAATCAAGTATGAATTGTAACTGAAATATGTTCATACATACCATTTTGCGTTTGACCCAAAAAATAAATCTTAAATCGTCAGACCATAGCATGTTGTTCTAATTATTACGGTGCAGGTGTTGCTTCCGTTTACTGAGAAATGATACATTTCGAGGACTCTTACCCATAAGTCTAGCTTCCACAAGTTTTTTTTTTCTTATTGTGCGACTTGAAACAGGAGAATAGGTTTATTTTTGAGGGCTTTTAATGACATGATGGATTAATCTTTGAAATACGAATTAAAAGTTTATCAAAACTGACAGTTGTTCCCCGCTTTCTTCCCATAGTCGCTGCAGTTTTCCTTCACTAGATCTTATTAATTACTTTAGTTTTGTAGCACTTAATTGTCTGAACAATTTTTACTATATATGTATAAGGATTACTCTTTATTTATTATTAGTTTTTCCCTTTCACTTAAATTCTAATATTGTAGCCACAAGTAGCACTTAAAAGAATTCGATAGTATCGATAGTTTTTTTGCAAACTATCGAATGGACCGACTATCGATAGTTTTGCAGCTCTATGCTTAAGGGAAACTTTTCGTCCTCCAAGGATAAGAACAATTATTATTGTAGAAGGGATTTAGATGGTAGGAAGCCTAAAATAGATAAAAGAAGGGTTTAAACAATGTTTGGCCACCCACTGGGTAACCCAATTAAACCCACCTGAGTTTATTGGTTATTATATTTAAGAAAACCCGGGACAGTTTTATATCTAAAGGTTTGCGTAGTTTATTTACAACAAAAATAGATAATGATATAACAAATTTGTCAAATAACTGCTTACATCTTTTCTCCACCTCAAAGCCGATTTCCAAATCCCGTTTCAAAAAAACTTCTCGTTTTTGCTCCAACTTTGAAGCCGATTGTGTATTTCTTCAAAAGGATTGATTCGGTGACATGTTAAAAGATAAACTCATAATCTTTATACGGCCTAGATAGTTTCTGAAAATGTAGACCGTAAGTCGAAATGCTTTTAAAGGGTGGCTTAGACGATAAGGCTTTACGTACGTAAAATCACATAGACAATATTATAAAATTCTATCCGTTTTTTAAAATTGAGAGTAAAAATCTTACGACAGATTTTTTTACGTTTACACGTTACGTAAAAAACTAATCCAAAGTAAAAGAGACCAATAGTGCGAGCGAAAATATTCGCTTTTTTCTGTTTATTTTATTTGTATGACGGTTCTTTAAAAAACGAAGAGAGCCGTACGACTGTCAAATTTTCATACGTATTTTCTCTCAATGTCGTACGTTCTCATTACATATTGAGTTTACACGATATATTCCGCTCTCTTCTACACAAAAATTTGACATGTCGTATGACTTGTATCACCGTCTAAACCTCTTCTAGCTTTTCTGGATCAGCTTCGGATTTTGCCACTTATTTGCGTTGTTTTATAACCTTCTTTCTTTAAGGTTTTGAAAGTTAATGACCGAAAATTGTGTCATTCCAGCGAGATGACTATGTATTGCGTATGCTTCCTTTACACTTTTCTTAAAAAACGGAGGATCTACATTTTATAACCGTAGAACGAGGTAATTTGAGCTTAAAGCGAATGTGTTCCATAATACAAACGGGCCGTTATAGCAAAATGCCATGCAAAAAAAGCCCGTATAAAGAGGTGTGAGTATATTGTATCAGTCGCTAAAGCCGACGGAGCAATGTTCGGAGAATACGGCGGATGCGGCATTTGGTCGTTTCTAATAATTGTATTGAACTTTTGCGACATTAGGTCGGGTGTTATCATGCAAAAGAATAACGTAATCATGTCTGTCTTTATATTCCGGTCGTTTTTCTCATAATTGCAGTCCGCTTCGATCGCCCAGCTTTAGCAACTCATAATACACAATGACGCCTTGATCACAAAAAAGTGCGAAATTGAATTATATATACTAAAACAACGTGATTGTATAAATAAACAAAAAATATTGTTGACTTGAATGAAATTTGGAACCAAACTTAAATTTTTTGTTTTAAATATTGATGATTATTTTTTGATATATTCATACCTAACATATAGCTTTACGTGTTGTTTTCCACGAATTCTTTTTCTTTTCTATCATATGGTAGAAATGTCATTAGCTGTGCTCTCCACACATTAACAGGAATGGATATTATCCCAGTTCCTACAGAATATAGATTTTGATGTTATCGTTTGCAATGATGCAACCGTTAGCAGAGGCATAAGATGGGAACATAATCTACTCGAAACTATGGAATTTGGCGATGATATTTGCCTTTTAGCACTCGGCTGTCAATAGAATCCTTTGAAATTGAAATCGATAGGTTGGTGCAGCTTAGTTACCCTGGGGGGACACACCAACTAGTAGAGCAAAGTAAGACCGAAGCTTTCATCAATGGTATATGGGACCCCGATATTGAGTATGCGGTGTGTGCTGCTCATAAGGCAACCTTTGCGGAGATAGTGGTGTTTGTACTGGCACATTACCCCGCTCGAGAAGTATCCAAGCTACAGGTACATAAAGAGTATAGCATGAAAACTGTAAATACCAAAAAAGATTTCATCACAGCTATCAAAGAGGTGGTAGAGCGACTTTTGGCCGAAAAAGAGCAGAGGGCAAAAAATAAGTGCCAAAAATGTGCAAGAGCGTTCATTTTCAAAGGCATTTGCGTCACCATGAAAATATAAGAAATGGAAAAACACTAGCTATAGAAAGCCCGAAGAATTTAGTGACAAACGCCTTACCGATGTGTGTTGTACAGAAGAACCAGTTGTCTCTCATGGAAGCATTTAGCATTTGCTGCTCGATCATACCTGGCTTTTAAAATATCACGGGTCATTTCTAGTCGTGTGTGAATCGATTCATAAAGTTCCTTGGGACTTTCATTTTTCTTGGCATTATCGACAGGAGGAAGTCCTTTTACCTTCCGACTGATGCTCTCGATTTCTACTGCTGCAGCTGACTTTGGCTTGTTCTAACCGCATTTTTAGCCGCAATACATTAAGTGCAGTTCGCTATCCATTCGACGGCAGCTTGTTGGCATCCAAACCAATAATAAGGCTGTTTTAATTTTTCTACTGTCTTTGCCACGCTAAGGCGTCTTCCGCATTCATTTTTGAGGAAGAAACCACTACTAGATTGCCATCTGCACTTTCCCACTTTCGATATAAGCACCCATCAATTAGCTCTAAACTATCCCACTGAGCCCAATAAGCCTTTTGTAGAGGGCTATCTGCTGTTACTTCTTTACTGGCAGGCCGTCGGTATTTTTCTTTAGCCGTTATTATCCTTGCCACTACCGGGCCTTTTCTCTGAGCCGTTGACTAGTCCTCGTTAGCCTCCATACGTAATTGTCTGATGTTAATACATAATAGTCTCGTTAGTCTTATCACCTGTTTTATCAGAGGCTATTTTCTAGTCGTATTCACTTTTTCCACTCCGGTAACCAGCTTCATTGTTACGTGGAAATCTTTTCATGTTACAGTGTCTATGATGTCCATTGCCATTATGGCCAACCTTATTTACATCACGGCGTTCATTTATTTGTGTATATCTGAGCCCATTTTATGCGGCTCTACTCTATCGGTAAGACGATTGTTACGAAATGTTTCGGGTTTTCTATAGCCAGTGTTTTGCCATTTTTCGTCTTCTCTTTCTCAATGACCTGTGAGAATAGATAAAGCAGAGGAGATGCTCCCAAGTTCCATTTTAAATAGTTCATTGATATGCTTACTGTTCAGTCTTCTTCTGGCCATGATTTTTACCGAAGATTATAAAAAGCTGTTTTCTAAACGCAAAATTTTTGTGTACTTCCCAGAATCCGGAGAGAGCGGATAATTTCAACGAGAATTACCTGGAAAAAACACTGGTTGAGTAGTATGCCATATTAACTGAGATGGTTCACTTTATTGACAAGATGAAAGATTGTAATACAAAAGTTAATATTAAAACTAAGCTAAAACAAATTATAGCGAAAAACGAAGGACTTTATTTAGTAAAAATTATGTATATGTCAGTGTCTAATAAAAGGTCTTAGTAGAGCTGCAAAACAATCGATAGTACTATCGATACTATCGATAGTTTTGTTTTTGGCTGACCATCGATAGTTTTTTTTTTCACTATCGATACTATCGTCAAATTCTATGAGTAAATACGGAGGCCACTAAATGTAGTCAAAGTCACATTTGCAAAAATTTGTTCGACGCAGGTTATCAGCCGTATAGTTACATATGGACACAGTTTAACAGTCTCTTAAATTTTTATTTATTGAACTGAAATAAAGTATGAATTGTAACTAAAATATGTTCGTACATTTTGCTTTTAACCCAAACAAATTAATCTTCATTTCGTCAGACCACAGCATGCTGTTCTACCTATACGGTACATAAGTCTAGCTTCCATAAGTTTTTTTTTCTTATTGTGCAACTTGAAACAGGGGAATAAGTTCATTTTTGAGGCTTTTAGATGACTTAAAGGGATTAATCTTTGAAGTACGAATTAAAAGCTTATCAAAACTGACAGTTGTTTCACGCTTTCATTCCATAGTCTGTGCCATTTTCTTCACTGGACCTCATTAATTACTTTAGTTTTAGAGCACTTGGTAGTCTGAACAATTTTCGCTATAATATAAGAATTACTCTTCTATCAAAAAACTTCAATACATCTAATATTATGACATACCGCAAAAAATAAAGTGTCCCCATTATTTGTTTCAATACTGTGTACTTATTATTAATATTTTCCTTTAACTTAAATTCTAATATTGTTGCCACAAGTAGCACTTAAGGCTGAGTTAGTGAAAACGTATCGCGTACTTGGGGATCAGCTGTAAAATTCTCTACATAACCAAAACACGTTGCTGCTTACGTTGTCACGTAGAAAGTCTACAGAATTTTGATTTTTACGTTACAAATGTCAACTTTGACATTTCTTTAACAATAAATGACTGACTGAACTGGCTGCTGCGATACGTTTTCACTAACTAACATCTAAAGTTTGAGAATAGTGCAAAGTCTTTTGTTGTACGTTGTTTTCACTAATTCAGCCTTTAAAAGCATTCGATAGTATCGATAGTTTGCAAAAAATCGATAGTTTCGATAGTTTGCAAAAAAACTATCGATACTATCGAATGGGCCGACCATCGATAATTTTGCAGATATAGGTCTTAGCGCATCTTCTTCAAATCAAGTTTTAAAATATGTTATCCTTTAGAAATACCTCCATTTCATCAAAATACATACAAATGAAGTTTTCAGTGTATAAAACTTTACTCAGATGTAACAGGCAATGTTTTATATATGAAAATTTAGGTCAATATTTTGTTGTTCATTGTAACAACAAATACCCAAATAAAAAAGCCTTATTTTATAAAAAAATTTAAGCAGGGTTTAAAGTTCTGTATTCAGATCTCTTTTGAAACTTATGTACAATTTTCATATTTTTGGATTTTTACTGCAATTTTTATGCTCATAAAACACTTTTTAAAAATCATATTTCTGGTTTTCCTGATTATTACATTATCAGTCGTTTTAATTTTATATTACTGACCTATTTCATTTTACATTTAAAAATAAAACCACCACAACAAAGGAGTTGATATTTTAAAACAATTTGTTTACTTGTTAACTTAATTATCTTTAACCATTTTACTAACAAACTCGAAGGGACCGTACAATTATGTTCGGTATAAAGCAGTCATGAGCTCTTCATTGAACAATTGTTCACGTTCAATTCACATGTATTCTTACGCTTTTGCTTTTAGTCATCAATGAGACAGCGACGAATGCACATGCGCGGAGAAATTTTTAAAACATCAACTTTACTCTCTCTGAGCGAGTAATTTCTATGTTCTCACTAACACAACTACATTGTTACTTTTTCACATCACTGTCAGGGTTGTCAGATCTAGTGATTTCTCGCCAAAAGTGGCGATTTTAAAAGTTATTTGGCGTCCTAAATTTCGGTTTGGCGACATAGCGACTTTTTGGCGATTTGTAAATAAGTTAGCGATTTTGTTGGCTTTTTTTGATAAAAAATACGAAGAATTAAAATTATTTTGGTATTTTTATGTATGAAATTCGTGAACATGGTCATTTTAATTTGTCGGTTATAGATGGCAGGCGGACTTCAATAGTGTTCTCATCAACGAGAAATGGAACTGAAACTAATGGAACTGAAACTAATAGATTTTTAGATTCCAGTTTACTTAGTATGTAATGTAATTTTCGGTAACTGGCAACGAAATATTTAAGTTCATAAATGGTTCGAAGAAAGCTCTAAGCTTGACAAATGTGGAAAAAAATTAATGTATTTGCTTGAAAAATTCACATATATGCATACCTCAGGGACATGACCCAGAAAAAGGTTGACCACATACGTCTTCGATCCGAGACCACTGACAATGTAAGTGGCACCCATCCAATGTCTGTATATAATTCCTATTTACATTTATACAGCGTTGGCCTAGGCCATAAGATGAGTCCGATAGAACAGACACTGTAAGCGAAGGTTGAATGGGTCCGATAGAACAGACATTGTAAGTGAAGGTTGTATGGGTCCAATGCTACAGACATTGTAAGTAAAGGTTGGATGGGCTTTAACTGTCAAATATTTATTTATTTATTTTATTTATTAATACAAAATTTAATAATGAAAATCCAGCTTATAGGCCATAATCAATTCTATAGAGACTGCTTCATACTCTAACACCACGCACACGGTTAGTTCACTTGCACTTTCAAAAATACTTTTCTATTTAATATTTTATTTTAGAATTAAAAAGAACATTTGGCAAAATAGCAGCAAGAAACAAACAAAATTTATAACCGAAACTACAATAATAATGTAATGAATTACAAAGCTATTCAAATCGAATGCTAGTGCGATAGTTCTTTTACTTCTAATGAACATTGGGAATGAGACTCATTCAAATCGGATGCTAGTTGTACTCGTATGTTCTTAAAAATTTTATGTCCATTTTACTAATTGACATAGTATACAATTAGATGAGTTTCAATTTGTAATAACTTTTGTACTATTGGGGAAGTATACCATATCATCATTTAAAAGGTTGAAAAGCTTAAAATTGGATAGTATTCCGCTAAATTATAAGTCTATTAGTGTATAAAGGTACGAAAAAGCGTTTTTTTTTATCCGTAATGAAATATTTTGGAGTTTTTTAGAAAATTTCAAAAACTGAATCTTATTGTACCAGATAGCGTTTATTAGAAAAATAGTATAATTTTTCAGGTATTTTATCTTGTTTTTTTTTGTCTCATAGTGTAATTTATTCGAATACAAGGCAATGCGAAATGTGTCGAAGAAAAAGTGTATAACGTTTTAGATATATAACAATAATGAGACTACATATCAAGGCGAATTTAATAAGGTGGTCTCATTTTGAAAACGAATACAACACTGTAAGTAGACTTTAACGTTGTGTTAAGATAATGCAACACTGTAGTAAGCACAGTAACAGCAACAGTCACTTATCAGCTGTTGTTTACGTAGCAAGCCAAGGTCACCTGGTTTGAATTCGCCTTGCTACATATCTACATCCAAAATGTATTTTATATTAACCTTAAAAATTATTTTTTATATTTTTCTAGCTTTCAGTAAACTATAAACTATGTTATAGTAAACATTGTACTATTTATGTTTTTGCTAATATTTTTGCTTAATAAGATTAACAAAATCTATGTTACGGCGAATTTTGTTCCACTTTTGGCGAAACTTAAGAATTCGGAACAAATTATTTTATATTGGTTTTCAAATTTTTTTTTTCATTATTTAAAAAAATATAAATTTTATTGGCAAAATGTAAAAAGAATGATTTGGCGATTTTGGCGATTTATGAAATTGATTTTGGCAAAAAAGCTTAAACTAGTTCTGACAACCCTTATTACTGTTATAAAGCAGTAACAGGCAAACTAATATTAATGCATTTTACAATTGGGGTAGTAATATGAGAGTCTCTCACTCAGGCCAATTTGCAGTGTATTTTCTCTTTGTTTATTTTTTGCCTATGCGTGTGAGTACGTACGTGTAAAAATAAAAGATAAGAGCAGCTCTTTGCCCAAATTTGTAAAATATTTGAAAAATATCTTTGTGTTCGACTGTAAAACAGTGTGTCCTGGCATAATATCTCTCAATATGTTATTTACACAACGTTATTTCGTTAAATACCACACTAGTGGAAGAAGAAAAATCTTATTTTTTCACTTTAGACCAGGCTCAAGGGATGAAGTTTACTCATGCAGTGCATTAAGCTGGTTCTAGGGAAAACAGGTTTTGAACGAAAGAGGAAATAGTATTTATGAACAATTGATTTGAATTTACTTATGTCACAAGTAGCAAAGAAGTCTTTAGCGGATTGTTCAACAAACGAACAGTGCGACACTGGACAATCAACTACAAAGTAGGGTTGGCAACCCACTGAGTACCTGGTATTATATTAAAAAACCCCCTCGGGTTTTCGTAATTTATTTACAGCAAAAATAAGTACAATTTACGTATTGCAACTACAGATGAATTAGTTTTTTTTAGCTAAAAAAAGTGAATTAGCAAATTTGCTATAATCGTAATAATAATTATTTACAACACTACTTATATCTTTGCCCCACCTTTGAACCAATTTTCAAATCCAGTCTCAGAAAAATTTCTCGTCTTATAAGGCGCTCCAATACTGAAGCCGATTTTAAATTTTTTCAAAGAAAGTGAATTGGTGACATACATGCAGATAAACTCATACCTCTTTATACGGCCTGGATAGGTTCAGAAAATGTAGGGCGTAAAAAAAATGATATGGTGTGTGTTGCGTTTACTTCCCTTACACTTTTTGTTAAAAAAAACGAGGTAATTTGCGCAGCAAAGCGAATGTGATTCATAATTCAAACAGGCCTTTATAGCACAATGCCGTGTAAAATAGGCTGCAACAGCCAATAGTCAGTCGGAGTTCGGAAAATACGGTGGAAGTGGGATTCGATGGTTTCTAATAATTGTGCAAGTGGTATTCGATAGTTTCTAATAATTGTTTTGAAAGTTTTGCGACGTAAGGCCAGGCATTGTCATGCAAAAGTATAGTTTAATCATGTCTGTCTTTATATTCCCGCCGTTTTTCTCATAATGCGGTTTTCACCAACCCTCCTACAAAGGGATGCGCTTTACGGGGAATACGAACAACGTATGAATATGTGATTATTAGGAATGAGTTTTTTTTTTATTAGAACACATGAAAAATGCCAAGTTATTTGGGTAGTTATGCGAATAACGTCTTTGAATGTATCTGCCTAATTGCCTTTTCTATTCCTATACCTATTCAATTCCGTTCGAAAGTGGATTTAACTCCGTTATTACCTTCTAGAGAAAAATTAAAACGAAAATTTATTTGGAATGACACCACTTTTAAAATAAAAAGTAATTAGATTTCGAAAAAAAAAAATTACAAATTTTACAGTCTGCACCACAGGCAAAATTTGGAGCATATGAAGAAAAGCTGGTATAAATTTAACACAATAGGTTTGTTCCCGTACACAAAATTGGGATCCCGAGGGATAAGTAAAAGAAATTATTGTTTAACGAACTTTATCCAAAAAGTACGGAAATAAAACTCATATAACACATTTTATTTGCACTGAAAAGTAAACTCTTCCATCATACTAAATACGTTGACTTTTTCAGCTGATGGTTAAGTTGAAGTTCATGTATTTCTTGTTACAAGTAAGAGTTTTGTTGCAATCAGTACATCTCCGTCAACGCAACGTACGAAAGTTGAGTATATGCTGAGTTAGTGAAAAAGTATCGTGTACGTATCGCTGTGAAATTCTGTAACATAAACAAGTCAAGTGGCTGCTTACTGAAAACGTATCGTTGTCATTGTCACGTAGAAAATCTACAAAATTTAGATTTTTATGTTGAAAATGTCAACTTTGGCATTACTTAAACAATAAATGGCTGACTGAACTGATGCAATACGTTTTCACTAACAAACATCTTAAGTTTGACAGTAGTGCAAAGTCTTACATTGTACGATACGTTTTCACTAACTCAACCTTAACTTTTTACTTTTGACATACGTTGAGTACTTTAACAGCTTTCAGCATTTTTTGCTTTGATTTTGTTTGTGTGTTGTGTGGGGGAAAAAATAAAATAACGGCTGATTTAATATGCGTCAACAAAGTACTCATTGAGTCAACACTCTCTGTTAATACGTTTACGTCAGTTGTAAAAGACGACGCAGAGTACGTCGATCCCATACAGCGAATGGACAAAAATACAAGAAGTTGTCATACAGACAATTACTAAGGCAAGATATAGAGATATGCAAAATTTTAACAAGATAGGACCATAGACGCGCCCACTGCCCACATATATTTAAATCAAACAAAGCCTACCTTATGATAGTTTTTTATATTTAATTTGTTTTAATAAAAAAGTTATTTTTAAATAATTGTAAATAAATAACAGTATGGGAGGAGGAGAGGCTGCCTCCTACGTGGAAGAACGGCATCATCTACTTAACACCATATATAAGATACTTGCAGTCATAAGAGCAGAATAGACAACATACTGCGAGACGAACAAGCTGGCTTCAGACCGAATAGAAGCTGCGTATATCAGGCCAACATTTTACGAATAATCATTGAACAGTCTATAGAATGGCGTACCCCCTGTATCCACTTTTCTTTGATTTTAAGAAAGCGTTTGATACCATCAGGCGAACGGCTATATGGAAAGCACTAAGAACAAAAGGAGTACCCCAGAAGATAATTTGAATAATTAGAGCGATGTATGAGGATGCAGAACTTTCAGTTCTTCACAACGGAAACATCAGCCAACCATTCCGCATCAATGCTGGAGTTAAACAAGGATGCCCACTATTACCTCAGCTATTCACCATCGTGCTGGATGACATAATGAGTAAAGTCTGTTCGAAAAGAAGAGAGATCACATGGAGCCTCTCACGCCAACCCGAAGACTTGGACTATGCGGATGACAGTTGTCTACTCTCGCATAAGATTTCCAATATGCAGTCGAAACTGGAGGACCTGGAAAGATTGGCTCGTAGTCAGCGTTGCCGTTTTGGTTATTTTTAACCAAAATTTGTGTTTTTTTGCTTTGATGTGTAGATGTGTACTTCCTTTCCATTTTGGCTACTTTTTTCTCGAAGTAAAAATAAAGAGATAATGATTTCTTCTAACGTTTATTACCCAGGTTCTTACTGAGTGTATCTCTTTAAAACTGGATTTTTGGCAAATTTAGGCGTTTTGTTGTGAGTATGCTATGACCTTTCCCATCCTTCCGGTAACATATGAATTTTGTGCTAAAAGACGGGCAATTTTTTTTTTTAGGCCAAAAACTAATCGCACCGATTTCTTGTATTCTGTTCTAAAGGGAAAGGTACTCCAATCGCAAAAAGTGGTAGTCTGACGGTCAATGTGTGTATTATAAGGCGCTGACACTATTTTCTAAATAGTTTCACCTGATCTTGGAACATTTGGTCGAGCGTTGTCCTAACAGATCTATTTTTAATCGCATTTAATGATTGGATGCCGCTACAATTTGTTCCAGCTTGAATAGCTTTTTTGAGTTTGAAAGTAACCTTCAGAGAGTATGCTTTAAATTCATCATCTCCAAACATTTTTGCCTCACCTTGGAGTTCTTCCTTTTTCATGTTAAAATCATTACATCTGAACTGCATAACATTTGGGCACGTTGATATCGGTGGTACATATTCAGGACAAGCAGTCAAACAATAAAACTTCGTTGTTTATAAATACTTTAGTGGCTAAGTGAGAATAAATATCAGATATACGAGTATATTCCACTTCAACGCTATTGTTTGGCTCAGGTATTAAGCGATTGATTAAGATATCTGTTAGTAAAGGCTATTGAGCTAAGCTTATCCACAAATAATTTTTAAAACCTCATCATAACTAAACAAATGAGAGAACGATATTTTCTATTGTGAGAAGTTTGTTAATACATAATTAAAATGCTTAGAACAAATGGGAGAATGTGCCTCATCAATTGTTGACCAGTCTATATTCAGTCAATACTGCTATAAATTTCTATATATAAAATTAAATTGTAATGTTTTTTGTAATAAAATTATGATTCTAAATTTTGGGTTATTTTTTGGTTAGCTTTTTATTGAAATTTGGTTACAAAAAAATCGAAGTTGTGGCAACGCTACTCGTAGTGTTGGGCTTGAGATAAACATCAAGGAAACCAAGGCCATGAGAATAAACAATACGAGCACGGAAAACATCATGCTACAGGGCCAGCCAGTCGAGTATGTAGATAGCTTCTGCTATCTATGAAGTACAATGACTACAAACGGTGGCGCAAAAACAGACGTAGATAACAGGCTCAATAAAGCGAGAGCGACATTTGGACAACTGCAGTCAATATGGAGAAGCTCACATATATCCATACGAACTAAGATCAGAATATTCAACTCAGGTGTAAAATCGGTACTGCTGTATGGCAGTGAAACCTGGCTTGTATCGAATAACATCACACAGAAATTCCAAGTATTCATTAATACCATTCATTGCCTCAGAATCATATGCAGAATATTCTGGCCTAACACCACAAGTAACACATAACTGTGGAGCATGACTAATAAGGAACCCATACTGAAACAGATAAGGAAAAGAAAGTGTGGATGGATCGGTTACACCATCCGAAAAAGTCCAGAAAGTATCACTAGAATGTCACTCCAGTGGAATCCTCAAGGCTCAAGAAATCGTGGTCGACCAAAAAACACCTGCAAACGCACAATTATCCAAGAACTGAGACAGAGCAACCTAACATGGGAAGAGGCAAAGTCAACAGCTGTAAACCGTGTTAGATGGGGATTCTTTGTGGAAGCCATATGCTCCCAAGAGGAGTAACGGGAAAAAAATCAAATAAGTTTTTAATTTTGTGTATTTTGCAACAACAAAATCTGTATATCATCGAAACTTCGAAAATTAACCGTCATTAAAAAGGGGGGCTACCCGGATGAAGCATAGTGTATCTATATACATATATGTAAAGTAATAATCCATATTATTTTTAATTTTTTATTTGCCTTAAGCTACTTAAAATCAGTAAAATTTATGAAAAATTCTCTAAATTATACATTTTAAAAATTTAAAAATTTTTTAAATTGTAGGACAAAGTTAATTCTATTTTTTTATTTGATGGCACATATTATATCATTTTCACACATAGGCTTTAATTGGCAATTAAGTGATTTTAGGCAATTATGGCCTTAATTGAGCTCTATTTACCATATACCAATTAATATATTATTACCAATTAATATGTTGATTAATTAGTAATTAATAGCATTGTTAATTATGTCGAATTTACAATACAACCCTGTTTATAGTATGTAGAACGAATAGTGACAACTCTGTATGAAGTATGTTCAGTGAGAACTGACAACTATATACAGCATGCAAAATTCATATTCATATTCCAAAAAGCATTACTTAAAACTATTAATTTTAAATAAAATAAATAGTAAAATTTATTTTTCATTCAGTTTTAAATAAGAGGTTTTATTATTTAAAACAAATAAAAAACAGCACTTGAATTATGATGTTCTTTTAGAAATATAATAAAATTCAAGCAAGTACAGTTTTGTGGTTGTACGAATGTCAATTTCGCACGCTGTACAATTCCATATGAAATATGTACATATTAGGGAGATCGATTATTCGACTTTTTTTAAAAACCGGTTTAGAAATAATTTGAAAAGTAGCACTTAAAAAACGGTTTTCGGTTACTAATAATTCATAACCTGTTCTTTTATTTAAATAAAATTTTTCTTAATTCTTGAAGCGCAAAGCTCGACCACGTCGTTTTAAAAATAAGCAGAAGCTGAAATCAATGCTAACAATAATTCAAACAAATCTCATAAAAACTATGTCAAATCAGTGTGCGGAGGCCATAAAAAACAAAGTTTATTACACAATGTACTGAAAGTTGCTTAAGTTTCGAACGGCTACTCAAGGAGCTAATTTTGTTTTTGTTGTTGTATTACTTGGTAGAGAATGAAATTAAAGGAATATTGAATAAATCTATTAGTAATATACGAGTCCTAATTGCCTCGACAAGAAAATTTTCTTAGGTTTCGAGAAACACTGTATGTAAATTTATGCACCACGTACTTAATAATGTGTGTGTCACTGTGGTATGTTGGATAAGAACTCACCTTCCAACCAAGAAGTCGTCGGTTCAATCCCAGGCCACGACGTCTGACATTTTTTAACAGCGATATCACCTTACAACATTACTAGCGCGAGTGATTATGTGTATTTATGCTTCAAAAAACTCCACTAACTAATATAACTACCGTTCGGAACCGGTGTTTTTGGCTTTTAATGAGTCTAGTTAATCATTCTTCATATATAAAAATCAATATTTATTTACAAAAGATGAGAAAAGCTTATTGTTGCTCAAGAGTGCAGATCTTTTTGACCTACCTTGGTTTTCAGGTTCTTTGTGAGACGTTCAAGGTTGTCATATGTACAAAAATAATTAAATTTATACAAATACCCTACAAGAACAGTGACAGTCATTTGACCGGTCAATTGACTAACACTGTGATTGAAATATCTATCATTTCTTTGAAATGAAAAAAATGACCGAATCATGTGAATTTCCATCCTTCTCTAACTTATGAATTCTGTCGCCTATAAAACATATATATGAACTTCTCACTCTGCAGCTGTTTACTCATCAAAGATGATGTAAATTTTAGTCAAAATTGACTTATCATATTTGATGTATAAGTCAAAGCTGAGGGGTGTACACGTTTCGTAATAAAAGACGATTTATTATTTTTTATACTAATAACTTAGTAAATTAAAAATATATTTTATAATGAATTATACAATGTACACCATTCAGTTATTATTTTTATTTCACTCAGTAAATGGTTCTTCTGCCTCTTTTACACTTGTTTTGAGCTAAAATCGGTCTATAGAGTTGAAAAAGATCTAAAATGTACTGACAAGATATACTAATGATACTAATTACATGCGCAAGTATATAAGTTGCAAGTTCTTTCATCATTTATAGATGTATATATTTGAATACTTCTGAGTCTTGTTGAACAAGTCTTGCCTAGTGCATGCTTTTTCCGCCTCCTTTCCCAATAGTACTTTTAAGCAGGTCGTCTGCAAACATTGCTCGAATCTTGTCTGTAAAGAAGTATAAATATTAGAACAATATGGCAAAATCTGGTGGTTCCAACTTTTTCTTGCATCTGCAAGGGTCATCAACGGCAGCATGCATGCAACTTCGTCAAGGTGTTTGTCCTGTATCTCATCAGTCATGCAACACGCAGACTGATGGCTATCTTGTATTTTATCAAGAATATCTATTGAGATATCATCTCTAGTTTTAGCACGACCTGGTAAAAATATTATTTACATATGTTGTATATTAAAAGCAATATTAAAAGTTCTGAATACTTAAATATGCTTCAATTTCCTCCAACCTGATTACAATCACTTGTTTTTAGTCAGTTTTTTTACATAATACATACAATTCTTTTATTTCGGTAATTTTTTTTTTAATTTTGCTAAAATTCACAAAAGTATTGTTTTTTATGTATGCTGTCAAATGTCACAAAATATGTCTCTACAACACTTGTTGTTTCACTTTTTCTCTTGGTGTTTCACTTTTTCAAATGTTTAAATATAAAAAAGTTGTAAATGTGTTAGCAAAAAAATTGTTTTTGTATCAGTTTCGGTCATTCATTTCTTGTAGGGTAGTTAAACGATGAGCATATTTTCAATAAAAACATATATGAACGTATACAATTTATACTTATTTAAATTAACCGGTTATTCGTGTTAAATCAAGCGATTAATTCGGTATTCGAAAAATGAAGATTTTGAAAAAGCCGTATTCGACAAAACCAAAAATAAAACCGGTCGAATTATAACGGTCCATACTCCCTAGTACATACATATATATTATCAAAATGAAAAAAGTTAAACAAAAATTTTGTGTATTTAAATATAGTTTTTTCTTTCAATTTTGCATTCTTCTTAAAGTCAGTTTTTTTATTTTACTATTTTGTTAAAAATTCATAAATTTTTGTTTTAAAGACCAAAATCTGTTTTAGAATTTTCAGCTGTCAAATGCTAATGAAGTCAACTTAATTGCGCTATATACGAACAGCAAATACGATAGCTCAATTTAAAAATTAATTGACTTAATTAAAATCTATGTCTGGACATGGTATTATATAGTTTCAAAAACCAAAATTAAAAATATACATTATTTTTATACATTTTTTTTTATACTCCTTCAAGTTTGGTAAATTTCAACTTTTTATTAAAATAAGTGCGTCTTTCCAAGCAGGAAAAAATAAAAGCAATAAACTAAATTTAAAACTTTTTTCTATTTTGTTTATAATATTGTGGAGTAATTAAAAAACCAAACTTCTACAATTTTTTTAAACAAATATTTTTCCGAAGTACCTAAAATAAAGGGTCCGCCTTTTAACGTTTTTTCTTCAACTAGTGCTTATTTCGTGAATTGTAACACTTAGCTCATGTCTGATTTGACAGAAAATTAGTTTTATCCTTCCGCTGAACGAATATGGTTGTGTATACGCTGGAACAACGCTGGAAAATATTGCGTGCGATCGACTTACAGAGATGGCGATTTTGCCAAAAAAAATCATCTTTTCAGATAAAGATCATTTTGATCTTGGCGGGTATGTAAACAAGCAAAAATTGTCGCATTTGGGGCACAGAAAACACGCACGCATACATTGAAAAGCCGATACACCCAAGACGAGTCACTGTTTGGTGCGAATTTTGGTTCAGAGGCATAATTGGGAAATTTTTCTTCGAAAATGAAAATGGCAGTTACAGTCAATGGCGATCGTTATCGGGCAATGTTGAATGAATTTTTGCTCACAAAAATTGAAGAGGAGGATATTAGCAATATTTGGTTTCAACAGGACGGCGTGCCACACAGCCGAAGCTACACTGGATGTTTTGCGCTCTGTTTGTGAAGATCGCATTATCAGCCGCAGAGCTGATGTCGTTTGGCCACCTCGTAACTGCGATTTGACACCGTTGGACTATTATTTGTGGGGTGCCGTCAAAGATAAGTGTTACGCCAACAAGCCAGAGACAATTGACGCTTTAAAGGACAATATTCGTGAAGCCATTGGTGAAATACAGCTGCACACAATCGATGTGCCTAAAAATTGGACCGATCGTGTAGACTACTGCATAGCCAGCCGAGGCAGCCATTTGATTGAAATTATTTTCCATTATTAACCGGAAAAATTTTACTTTCAAATAAAAAAGAAATTTTAGAAAATATTCAGTAGTTTTTTTTATAGCATTTTTAAAAAAAAAAAGAAAAAAAATTATTTGGCGGACCCTATACATGTTTTTAGTCGTATTTTTTATTATAAATTAGTTGAGTTTAGCGCCCTCTTGAGATAGTATAGAGAAGTATTTAACGGATTATTACTTTTCAACAAATATGTATATATCTTATCAAAATCTGTGATGAGTGATTTTTTGATATTTGTGTATGGGAAAACGGACTGTGCGACCTATGTATGATGTCTGACGGACTATATGTGCCTTGGCCTTAAGCGTCAAGACATTCTGTGCTTTAAGCCTTGCAACATTCAACTTCACTGATTCAACTCTTTTGACAGATGCACAGGATTCGAAAAAGCGTAGAAGTGATGTAACTTTTAATTTACATTTGAACGATACTACTCTGTATGGTATGAATAGAGAAGGCCTTTCTTTATATATATTGGAGTGGTTTATTCAGCATTTTAATCAATTGACTTACCTTATATAATTTTGAAATATATTATTCTTCGTCATAAAAATGTTATTAGAGTATGTTGTTGTCTTAAACATTAAGAGATGCAGAGCACATCTTCGGGAAATTATTCTTAAAGAATGCATATCTGGCAAATATTATATTTAAATTTATACACGTATTTACTCGTAATGGGCAATAATTAATTCTTAATGGGATTAAATCCCATTACTTAAACTATGAAACGTTTAGACGTTGTTCCTTTTTGAGAGAGGGCCAAGACAAGTACGAAAAATCGTTTCGTTTCTTATTATTATTTTTGACGTTTTAATTTTTTTACATACATGCACAAAAGTATGTACATACTGACACTAGGCACTAAAAGTCAACGCCATTTGCTCAATTTATAGCTTTAGTTAAAAAAAAATCATAAAAATCCCAAAATTTGTTACACGAACTGTTCCTTGCAGTGCAGGGTACGCTGCCAATGGAGTTATCATATATGTTTACTGCAGATAATTTAGCGGTACTTCTTATTAAAAAAAATGTTTTTTAAGGAGTCACATGTCTACGCTCTTAACAAGTCCAACTAAATAAATAAAATTAATCTAGTGCAAGTCTTAAATTAGTATCGAGTTGGACAGCTGCCGTACCTAGGAATCTTTCTGAGCCCGTTTTACATACAGATTAGTAGTCTCTTCATTTGAAATCTTCTCACACTCTTCCTTAACTACATCCTTTAATACTTGATGATGAGTTTTTCCTTCTGGTAATGCCCATAGGTCCTCTATTGGGTTTATAACACATGATTGTAGAGGCAGACAGCATCTTTGGTGTGCTAATAAAAAACCCACCCGATTTTTTTTAAATATAATACCTAATAAAACCCAGGTGTGTATAAGTGGGTTATCCAGTGGTTGCCAACCCCGGTGTGGACCGACTGCTATCTCTAAATGGATTAAAATAAACATATGCAACTGCTGCATAAAATCCTGTATGGATGTTAGTCCTGGAACATAACAATAATAATATAATATAACGCAATGTCAATGCGAAGGATATTTGGGACAAACATCAGCTCGAATAACAAAATGTAGAAACTACCGAACCAATGTCGTGTTCCCATAGAGAGTCTCGATCGCAAATGGCGCCTAAGCTATAGAACACGATATATGCAGATATACATATATACGCACTTACATATATGGAAACATTTGCAACGAAAAACATTTCAGAAAAGTAACTGAAATATTGGCGACCAAATATGCAAATGGGTCAAATTAACTTGCGTTTGAAAAAATTTAAAATTAAATTTGAAGCAACTTTAGTAAAAAGCAAGAATTAAAAATTCAGAAAAATCATGCATCACAGAAATATATGCAGTCAGATATACAAATGAGTCATATGCTCGTCATTGTTGGTTAAAAAAATTAATAAAAAAATTAAAACTACTGTTTTAGAGCTCGCACTTTCAAATATTTAATAAGAAATTCGATATAAACATTAAGCAAATTGTAGTTGGCACCTATTTAAAGCCAACTTAAAGTACACTTTTTTCAACTGTGAATATTACAAAGATAGTAAGTAAGTGGTTTCAAGTTGAAGACTCACTCTAACAAGAGTCGACTTTATTGTAGGACTATAAATGAATATGGGCCATTAAATCGAAGTAAATTATTATTTGAAACACAAAACACCCCAATTGAAATTTTTATAATTTTGTAACAGAAATAATAAGTTAAAGTTTGATATTTTAGTTTAATAAGAAATTATATTATACATACAGTGTTAGACACTTTCTTGTTTTCTAATATGTCCTAAAATTTGATATATTGGGGTTTCATTGATGGAAAATTGTTCAGACTATGAAGAGTTCCAAAACTAAACTATTTAATGCAATTCAATGCAGGAAAACTGCAGAAACTAAGGGAAAAAAACGTGGAATAACTGTAGGCTTAAATAAACTTTCAATTCGTACCTCAAAGTTTAATCCTTTCAAGTCATCAAATAGCCTGAAAAGTGAACTTATTGCTCCTGTGGAATATAAGAAATAAAAAACTTGTAGAGGCTAGACTTATGGATAAGTCAGCAAACGCAAGCAACATCTGCACCGTAATAGTTAGAACAACATGCTATGGTCTGACGAAACGAAGATTAATTTGTTTTTGTCAAATGCAATATCGTATGAGCGAACATAGTTTAGTTAGAATACATACTTTATTAGTTTAATAAATACAAATTTTAGAACCTGTTAAACTGCGTCCCTATTATTTGTTCTATCACTGTATGTAAAATTTACATTATTTTTTCGCCGTCATTCCTCTAGGGAGCATCATATTGGCTTTCCATAAAGCATCTATTGCTTTATTTCAGTTTCTTTAATCAATTTGATATTTCTAGCTAAGTAAAGTAGATGATTAATCCGCTGTAGCTTCCTCCATATTTTTTTTTTTGTGTAGTGGTGAAGATTCTTGCTAATTGGTGATGACCTTTACTTTAGCATTGTAATTTTTTCCCAGTAGGTGACGTGTTTTTCCTGATCATTCGTGTGATGTTTGTCATCATCGCCAGAGGTAGGGTCAGGGGAGCTTTTTTCTTTATTTTTTTTAGATGTAGTTGTCCGGAGGGAAGAAGTTGAAACCTTTTTTTATTACTAAATATTCAAAACCGCAATTAAGTTTTTTCTTCGTCATGTCCTCCCTCTGCTGGGGCTTGAATCTGGGTCGTTTGTGTTGTTATGCGTGCGCTCTAATCAGAAATAGAATATTTTCGTGAATATTTACAAATTAAAAAGTGTTCATCCACAACCCGATTACAGTAAGTGGCAAGATTATGCAATTCATTATTTAAATAACAAACAAGAAAATAAATTATCGAAACAAAAAAAAAAAATTTATGTAAGTAATGACACTGGTATCTACATAGCAATCTAATGTTTTATTTTATTAACAAATTATTTAATGGTCGTGCATTTATTCTAACGAAACTGATTATGTTGCATACTCGTAATGAAAAAATTAAATTTAAAAAAATTTACTACTTGTCTACAAACAATAATTAATCTCATTTATAGATATATGGCTACTTTTAAATGATAAGATATAAAGATAAACAAAAATAACGAGGATAGTTTAAAAAAGATTTAGTTTTAATTGCAGTGGCAGTAAAAATTTAAATAAAACTCAAATGAAACGGTGAAACGCTAATGCTCTGTAAAATGCATTCGTAAAAAACTTTGTATTCCTCTGATTGTAAAAGCAACTCGGTGTGTCAGCCTTATCTCTCCTTTTCCCCACAAAAATGTGGCTCTATATTAAGCAGATTATTGATTTGTATGCGTAAATATATTTCAGGAGCGGCAGGTAACTTGGATCATAATAAGTATGAAATGCATACATATTCTTTTATAGAGCTGTGTGCATAGTTTACGAAGAAAATGCTGAAATTTCCGAGTTTGAGTTCTTTATTTATATAACTTTGTATATTTCCTTTATGATATTATATTAATTCCCATAACGGTCTATTAAGAAACACAGGGTATTCTCGTAGTCAATAAGCTGCACCCGATTCTATTCATAGACTCATTGAAAGGGACCTACAGTTTAACGCCGACTCCGAACGGCAAATGCGTTAGTGAAGTTTTCAATAGTAGTAATACTGTTAACCAGTTACTAGGTAATGTTATGAGGTAATAACGCTGTTTAAAAAATTTTTTCTTTTCTTCAAATAGTCTGGTCTGGTATTGAACTGAATACCTTCTGGTTGGTAGGAGGCTGTCTTACCTACCATATCACAGCGGCACTCTTATATATGACTATGCTCGACAATTTTGTTCAAATTTTTGTTATTTAAAACTTGGCCTTCTTTTGATCATACAAAATGCCGACCATTGAATAAATTAAATTTTGATTGATCACACTAATTTTCTATGTCTCCAAAGGCACTGCTGTGATTTAGGCCTTAAATAACGAAAATTTGAAAAAACTATAAAAATGGTTGGTGACCTACTATATTACGGTGTGTGAACGTGTCATGCTATGTCTCATGGTTCAATTCTTATTTTTCTAGTAGAGACAATAAAGAAGATGGGATGTATTACTAATGGATAATTTTGCACAATACCTCTCAAAGTCTAATTTAAATGGGGACTATTGCTTGTTTCAGAACAATGACCCCAATAGTAGACAAACGAAAAAAAGTAAAAAATGGCTGTCACATTCAAATTAGGAGCAAAATTAACTCAAGACTGTTCTCCTGGATATATGGGCAAATATACCACTCAATATCACTCAATATCACCAAAAATCTAGTTCATTCGATGAGGAAAAAATTTAAAGCTGTAAAGCTAATTAAAAAAAGTGCTAAATTGTGATCTGGGGCCTATTTTGCAAGAACTTTGAGAGGAAAAGTAAGTGTACAACTTTTTTTTGCTATGAAAGTTTGAGCCATTTTGAGTTAGGCTCATTTTTTATATTAAAATGACTTTGATGTCAAATTAAGTAAAAATTTTTTATAGGAAGCTGACTAATTTACTTTTAAATTGCTTTTGGTCTTAGTTTAATACCTTTAACGGTTAGGGAGACATCTAAGTTTGAAAATCGAAACACTTACTGTACAAGTATTTATTTTTTTTTATCACATATATACAAAATTCCATATTTAGTAGGAATGTAACATGCCACGCCTACTTATCCAACCTCTCCCAGTCACGGACTGATAATGTGTATTGTTCACAACATTGTTTGAACCAAATTTAGAAACTTCTTCTATTGCCAATTCATACAAAATACAGTATTTAATTTGTATGGAAAATTCCGTGTCAATTCCGCCCGATTTATTCTTTTTTTTGATGATTTCCATTGAATATGAAGCCATTCAGACCTTAATCTTTTCGATCCTCCTCTACGTTTTTTGCTACCTGTCTGGCTTTCTAAAGAAAATTCTAAGACGATTTTTACGTAAGATGTACGATAATTAATATTATTTTTTATAGGAGGTGTCACGCCTACTTTTCCTATGAAGTCATTTTTAATTTTTTAAAGCATTGCCCGTCAAAATCATTACGTTGCGTAACTAGGTTCTCTTTCTCTCACACCTATATGTGCTGCTCAATGTGTGAACAAAAATAACAACAAACAATCATACCATTTTCACACATAGATTTTGAGTCAATTAATTTATGAATTGATTTGCTCAATTAGCATTTGACAACTAAAATGCGTAGACATATTTTGTGCGTGATAACTTAAATTAGGGAATTTGAAACTAACTATTCAAATAAATAATAAAACTTTAAATTTAAACAGAGTGCAAAATGTAAAGAAAAAACTCGAATTCAATACACAAAATATTTGTCTTTTTGTTTTTATTTTTTGACAATATATGTTTTATATGCGAGTACAGTGTGCGAAATCCGTATTCATACAATCCAAAAAATTTAAATTTCAGTTTATATCTAAAAAAAAATAGCAACTCAAGTGCCTTCTTTTTGTTTGTTTTAAGTAATAAAACCTCTATGTTAAAATCGTATAAAAAATATTTTTTAATTATTATTTAATTAAAATCTAATGATTTTAAAATATGCCTCTTGAAAATTTGTATGGATAAGGATTTTGCATACTGTATATATTTGTTACTTCATTCATTTCATTTTACCTACTTTACACAGGGTTGCATTTTCAATTCAACTTAATTAGTTGTGTATTTAAGTACTAATTGGGCAATTTATAAATTATAATTTTGTATGGTAAATTGAGATCAATTAAGCTCTGTGCGAACACGATATCAGTTTCTTAAAAAATACTCAGCAAAATGCTTAATTTAATGTTTTTCGGTAAGCCCAAATGTTTAGTTTGCCAACGCACGTTGTCATATTTATTGCATTGCATATGACGTAGCAAGACATTTTAACTCATTTTTAATGAATATAAAAATTTACTTAATTTTTATTTGTTTAAAAAACCTAAAATTTATACCAAATGCATATTAATATTAGATATACAAGTGAATAATGTCGATTTGGACAACATATGGCATAACTATTACATATGGTTTGTGTCAATAATAACAAATATGGTATTTTAAAGCGTAAAAATCTGTCATTATAATTCAATATTCGATAAGCGCCAAAGTGTAAACACACATTTTTTCAATCGCTATAATAATGTCGAATTTTGTGCCTAAAATGATGTTTTGCGGGGAAGTCTGATAACCTTGTATTATTGGAAGAAAACTGCTGCTTTAAGTTATCGATTGCTGGTAGAAGCTTACGGTCAACATGCACCAACTCAAAAAACTTGTGAACGATGGTTTGTGTGATTCAAAAGTGGTGATTTCGATACAGAAGACAAGGAGAGGCCTGGTTAGCGGAAAAAGTTTGAAGATGAGGAATTGGAAGCATTACTCGACGAAGATTGTTTTCAAACGCAAGAAGAACTTGTATTATCATTGGGAGTCACACAACAAGCAAGGAAATTGGGTCCCATATGAATTGAAGCCGAGAGATGTTGAAAGGCGATTTTGCATATCGGCAAACGCAAAAAGTCATATGTAAAGCCCGGCCAACCAGCCAAGTCAAATCCGAAGCCGAATATCCATGATGCCAAGGTAATGATCTGTATTTGGTGGCATCATAAGAGCGTTTTGTTGAAATCGGGTCAGACGATCACAGAGGACCTGTACTGAACGCAATTAATTCGTTTGAGTATTCGACCAGACACGAGGACATACTTTCTCAACAGGACAACGCTCGGTCACATGTTGCAAGACCGGTCAAATACTATTTGGAAAACACTGGACAGTTTTGGTTCACCCAAAGTTAGATGGGTAGTTTTAGCACAGACCTTGCCACTCCTGACTACCATTTGTTTCGATCGATGCAAAACGCTCTTACTGGAATATGCTTCACTTCAGAACAGGGTATCAGAAATTGGCTTTAGATGGGAAAAAGTACTGGCTAAACGATGTACAGTACTTTGACTAATGTATCAATTCATTTTTTTACTATGATAAATGCACTTTTCAAGCAAAAAATTGACATTATTAACTTCTATACCAAATACTTAATTAGTACATTTCTGTTTCTATTTCCTTTTTACTATAAGTTTTTCTAAGTGCATTGAGTAAGTGAGAACTGCTGCTAACTCACACACAACAAAATGACAATGTATGTGTTTAACCGGCGCTGTTGTAAAGTTCCTGAGATATACCGTAATAGCTACGCATTTCGTAGAAATGGACCATGATCCAAAAATTCTCTTTTTACCCCTTATTAGGCCCTCAAAGTGCAACTTTTTAAGATGTACTTTTGTACAACACATTGAATGTTAGCAAACAGAAAACTTTGCTTTAAGAACAAAAATGAATACTATTTCGGTCAATAATTTTCATCGTTTTCCGCGAATTTTAACGTCTACCAGATTCAATTAAAAAAAAGACACCCCATAACACTGTCCTTAATTGGATTTATATATTGGTGCTCTTAATTTCAACGAAATCATAGGTTAGCATAGCTTATAACATTTTCGTTTGCTGTGTTCGGTCGTTTCCACTTGATTGGATGGCATACAAATAAATAAAATGACAAAGAAATTTATTTCTGTGTCGATATGGAAGAATAGCTTAAGTCGAAAAATGAAGTTTTGAGATATTCCCAATTTTATCTTAATTATTTTTTATAACAAAACTGTAAAGTCTTAAAAGTGTTGGTAAAGAGAGGGTACACAACACCTTTTATAACTTAAGCGTTTTTTTGATGTTGAGTTTTGCGTTTTACTGAGCCTTAAGTATACTTAAGTTCTTTTATTAAAATAATGTAATAGTTTTAAGTAAACAAGATCTTTTATTGAAACTTACAGCCTGCTTCCAGACATGTCACTCAACTTGTTTGACGAACGATTTCTTGCGCTCGGCTGTTAAAAATGAAAATTACTAACAGCCTGTTTCCAAATGACGAGCGTAAGTAAACGTTCGTCTAACAAGTTGAGTGACTTGTCTATTTATATTTCAAACACTAACAAAAATTGAGTGCTTTGCTTGTGTTTTACATATAAACAGACAAGTCACTCAACTGGTTAGACGAACGTTTACTTACGCTCGTCATATAGGCTGTTAAACTTTCAGCCTGTTTCCAGAAGTGAGTGAGTTGTCTGTTTATATGTAAAACACAAACAAAGCACTCAATTTTTGTTAGTGTTTGAAATATAAATAGACAAATCACTCAACTTGTTTGTCGCACGTTTTTTAACGCACGTCTTCTGGATACAGGTTGTAAGTTAAGTGACTGAGAGAAGTCCCCATGTTTCTTCACCTGAACGTAATTTACTATTTACGAGATCTTCCATACAAAACAAAATGTAGTTCGTTGCGAGATTTGGTCGAAATCTAGTTGAAATGTTTTTTTTTTTTTGTAAAAAAATACTAAAAAATATATTTATGTTCAAGAAAAACATGGTGAAATAATTTTGAAGCATGTTTTTGCAATAAAATAAAGCTAAACGATACTCTTGGATTGTTCTATTTAAGTTGCTTACACACTGTTCCACAAGCCTTAAGATTTTCGTCTGACTGTCAAAAAAATTAAAAGGAACATTTGCTCATTACATATTGTTTTTACACTTTCACTTATCAAATAAAATGAAAAATCTTTGTATTATGAAAACAGAATAAGAATAAAAAAATATCTTATACTTTTAAGGGCCATTATTACGACTTGCCTTTAAAGTTGGATTTAGTAAAAGGTAACTTTAGCTAAAGTGAACTTTAAAGTCACTTTTAACTTTTTTCGTTATTACAATTTACTTGTAAAATAAAGTTAACTTTTATCGATAACTTTTGCCAAATTAAGCAAGTTCTTTAAAAACTCAGTGGCAACGACGTGTTTCCTTTTTGATATGTTTGTTTTATTTTTTCTATTTTGATTTAAAAAGCTATGTATTAATATAAATGGTCCGCCATCTAACGTTTTTTTCAAACTAGTGTTTATTTCGTGAATGGTAACACTTAGCTCATGTTTGATTTGACAGATAATTAGTTTTATCTTTCCGCTGAACGAAAATGGTTGTGTATACGCTTCGCTAAGTAAGCCTGCGATCGACTTACAGAAGATGCCGATTTTGCCAAAAAAATCATCTTTTCAGATGAAGCTCATTTTGATCTTGGTGGGTATGTAAACAAGCAAAATGTCGCATTTGGGGCACAGAAAACCCGCACGCATACATTGAAAAGCCGATACACCCAAGACGAGTCACTGTTTGGTACGGATTTTGGTCCAGAGGCATAATTGGGCCATTTTTCTTCGAAAATGAGCAAGGAGTGTCCGTTACAGTCAATGGCGATCGTTATCGGGCCATGTTGAACGAATTTTTGTTCACAAAAATTGAAGAGGCGGATATTAGCAACATTTGGTTTCAACAGGACGGCGCTACATGCCACACAGCCGAAGCTACACTGGATGTTTTGTGCCCTGTTTTTGAAGATCGCATTATCAGCCACAGAGCTGATGTCGTTTGACCACCTCGGAGCTGCGATTTGACACCGTTGGACTATTATTTGTGGGGTGCCGTCAAAGATAAGTGTTACGCCAACAAGCCAAAGACAATTAACGCTTTAAAGGACAATATTCGTGAAGCCATTGGTGAAATACAGTTGCACACCTTTAGTTAAAGGCAAGTTGTAGTAATAGCCTTAAGAGTGTTTAAAATTAAAGTGCAGTGTCGATGAAAAAAGCGAAAAAGAAAAAATTGTATTTTAAATTCAATCCAACAAAAAGCCACTTATATTATATATATTGTATGTACCATAAAGTAATTTTTTATTTACATACATATGTATTTTATTTTGATGGCAGCAAGTAATTCAACACCATGGATGGAAAAGTTGATACGATCGTCCTTTTGTTTTAAGAAATACGTAATAAATATTTATAATTAAAAATAAATACTTGAAATTACAATATTATTTTTAATATTTTACAAGTATAATAACATGATCAAAAAGTTTCCGGAAACGATGGCGGTCACATCGTTTCGATTTGAGTTTTTTCTTTTTTTGTTAGGTTGGCATATCTGTTGTTGACATTTGCAAAAGCTGCGTAACCAAGAGTACATCTATCTCTATGTGTGTTGGCGATTTTTTACAATTTTGCAACGTTAGAAATGTTGGAATAGTCTTTCAGCAACGATTCTCTAAAGAAAACGATCATTTACCAGGGGCACGAGCGAATCAAAAGTGGCCGTGAGTCAATCGAAGATGATGAACGCAGTGACAGACCATCGACATCGAAAACCGACGAAAACATTGATAAAGTAAAAGAAATCTTGGTCAATAACCGTAAATTAACAATCAGAGAGATAGCGAATGACGTGAACATTGCCAATGATTTTGGTTTCCGTCGTGTAGCAACAAAGTTGGTGCCAAAGGACCTCAATTTCATACAAGAAAGAGACCGTGTTCAGGTCGCATAAGAAATGAATGGCGAGGCTTAATTCGATCACACATTCATCAAAACGATCATTACTGGAGACGAGACGTGGGCTTATGAGTACGACACGCAATCCGGACGTCAGGCAAGTGAATGGCGTTCACCAAATGAGCTGAGACCAAAAAAAAACACGTCATTTATAGTCAGAAAAGAAGGCAATGCTCACGGTATTCATGGATTGCAACGGTGTAGTGCATCATGAATTTTTGCCAGAAGGCCAGACAGTGATAGAATTCACCGAAAGACACCAGAACTGTGGGCAGAAAACTTGTGGTTTTTGCACCATGATAACGCACCGTGGCACAGTTCAAAATTATTCGAAATTTTTTTACGAAAAATCACCAAACAGCATCCAGCCACATAATTCACCTGATTTGGATCCCTGTGACTTTTCTCTGTTCAATCGAGTTAAAAAACCATTACGTGGAGCGCGTTTTAGCAGCCGAGAGGAAAGAATGGAAAAATCGCAAGAAGCACTAATGGACATACCGAAAACCGAATATAGAAAATACTTCGAGGATTGGATCAAGTGTGTTGCAGTCGATGTGGATTATCTTGAAGGGAACAATATAGATTTAGATGAATAAACTTGTATTTTTAATTTTCTGAATAAATTCCGGGAACTTTTTGATCAAGGTGGTATATTCCACAAAGTTCAGTTTAGATTTCAGTTTCATAATTCAATTTGAATAATCTTGGCTGCATTCCAAAACGTCTGTTTGCACACTGCAAACTTTGTAAAACTGATTGAACTAAAATAGAATATGTAACTGTCTTTTTTCGCCATTGCACGATGGAGCAACGCGATCAAATGCTTCGAAAAAGTCCATTTAAAAAAATGAGAAATGAGAAAAAAAATTACATGGAGTTCAATAGTCTAATAGCCGCTTAAATAGCCGCTTTGGTATGGTACACCCGCCTACCCACCAAAATACGCTGTAAAAATTGATTCACTGGATGAAATATTAGGACGGATATTGCATCCAAAAGCTCCCTCCCTCCGTTACTTCCTCTCTACCTAACGATTCATCATCCCAAGAATATGTGTTTTGCATTATAATAACCTGCTACAATAAATACAATAAAAAACTCAGCGTGTTAAAGTAATCAAGGAATTGATCTTTACAAACATTTTGCCTTGGTGGAAGTGTGAAGTGTGTTTCTGATATTTGGATGACATCAATTTGGTGAGTATTTTGTTTTTATGTTGGCTTAAGCCGTTCGTCTACGTATAGGACAATGGGCCATAGAGACGAGCTCCAACTTGTAACCAGGCTAGAACTCTCTGGCCGAGGGTGGACAAGAGGATGTCAAAGCAACTGCTGAACTTGCCGAGAGGCAGGATATCTGCGGTAATAGGGGCATTTACGGGTCACTGCTTAGTGGGGAGATATGCCCTTAGACTGGGCCAGAGGGACTTCACTTTAAGGAGGTGCTGTTTAGAGAGGAGAGTGGAGACTACGGGACATCTGCTCTTGGAATGTACGGCTTTGGCGAGACTTAGATACAGTTTTTTCGGTGCACACTTTGTTGGTATTAGAGGTCTACTGGTGACTCCTGTAGGGCTGATTAGCAAATTTATTGAGGGAGCGAACTGGTCGAAAAACTGGCCGGGCTGTCAGAGAAAGTTTATGGGTATCACAGTGTGCTTTATAGGGTCTAAGTGAGCTGAACTTATGTCTGACAGCTTTTTAACCTAACCTAACCTAAGCCGTTCGTGTTCCAGAAACAGATCTTTAGGGCGTTCCTATCTTTTTTACTAAAATAAGCATAAGTATGTTTTGGTTTTGCAGCAACGGTAGTAACATATGTTATTTGTTAGACATAAGACTACATATTGTTTGTATTAGAGTGTCAATCAAATTTGAAAATTCGCATTGGCGGTAGGAATGCCTCCATTACAGCGTCAGCATATGAGGATGAGTCTGTAACATTACTTGTGGTTTGGGCAGTAATCTTGGCGCTTCCCTGCCGGGGGTTGTGGGCTGAGGTAAACTTGGGAAGTTTGAGTCACTGCACTGAGCATTTAACTGTTGCCTTTTTTGTTAATTCCAGAAATACTTTGCAGCCTCGATAGTTAGCCGTATGATTTTCGCCACAATTGCTGCACTTTTTACAACTGACATCTATTTTCGGTTGGAGACATTAGGTGCAAGGTAAGCTCCTGTGAGCGCAACTGTAGCCTCTGCTAACAGATGCTACCTGAGAACTGTGGATAGACCATCCAAGGTCACCCCTAAGCTGGGTACCTCTGCTCTAGCTGGCTCTGCAAGCTCAGTGATGGTTGATGCACCGTCTATGTCTGCAGCGGCCATGACCAAGAATCTAATTTCAACTGGCTCCAAGACATTCGTAACCAAGACGGCAAAGTGATTCAAGCGTATCAAACCTCCTTCGGATACCGACCCTCCTGTCCGCGTACATGCAAGGATAAGCGCTAGCCTACAGGCTTATAGGACGCGGAGATCGGCGTCCCGGATCATATCCAGGCTAGGCTAAGTCTACCCGGCGACTTCTAACCGAGGACCAAAAGGGTAGGCTGGCCTGGGCTAGGGTTCATGTGGATGAGCGACCTGCCGCCTCCTCAATAGCGGACGCTCCGCAAAAGAGGAAATATCAGGTGAGTAAACTGCTCAACCATCTTTGCAGTCAACGGCCGAAAATCACACCTCCATCGAAGCCTCCCAAACCTCCTAATGAGGTTGTTAAAGAAGGTTTGACGTGGGCTGTGATCGACAGTAGCACTCCGAGGGTACCATTACTCTCGCAAATTGGAAGCTGGTGGAACAGGCCCACCTTAGAATTTTTTGGAGATCATGTCCTCCAAACCAGGCCCTTCACCTAGTTGCCAAGATGCAGGGTGCTTTCAAGGGCATATTAAGGTAGTAGCTTGCGCAGACTAAAATTGGGGAGGTCTGGCCAGGGGCTAAGCTCAATGCTATCCCATTAGATTAGATCCCTCGGCGTCCCCGATCAAGAGCTCGCATTCCTGCCAAGCCCTCCTCTCCTGAAGAAATACTTCAGATACTGAAGTTTAGCAACTCCGACCTATCCACAGAAAATTGGAGGGTAGCAAAGATTAGTGAGGTGAAGAATAATACTCGCGTTGCGATTATTATCCTAAATAAACAATCTCTTGCAATCAATGCCCGCGATGACGTGATCAACTACGAATTCGGATCTATCACTCTGGACATCTATAAGACTGATGCTCGCAGGGCTCAACATCCTCAAGCTAGGCAGTTGAATCCGCGGGTACAGGATGGTAGCTCCGTACCGCTCACTACGGAGGTGTCAAATGAGGATGTGAAAATCCAATCCTCACAAAGCTCCTCCTCATACAGTAGCATCACAAATTTTTTAATGTGGGGGATCTCTTTGATGTTATGGAGATTAATCTAGACGTTCTCTCTCCGTTATCGGAGGAGAACGACCCGGATGTGACTGTGGTTTCCTTCAATGTTGAGGATCACCCAGTCGTCGGTTATCGCACGATTTACACCGGTGATAAAGGTAGACCTAGGACTTGTATTCTGGTCAAAACCTTTATTAATGCTTTTCTCCTCCACAGATTCAGTGACAACGACACCGTGACTATGGTGATTGATGTGGACGGGAAACCTCTCTGGATTGTATCCTCATACTTTGCGCATGACTACGGTCGTAATCCCCCGCAGGAGAGCGTATGCCAACTGGTTGCAGAAGCGCATGGACAAGGCACTCCAGTTCTAATTGGTTGCGACGCCAACGCCCATCACGAAATGTGGGGCAGTTCGGACTCAAATGAACGAGGTGTTTTTGATTTTATTGTATCGAATGATCTCAGTATTGCTAACCTTGGAGATGAACCAACCTTTCTGACATCCGATAGGAGAGAGCTATTAGACGTCACCTTGATACTGGTATGTATCTGATGAATGCTCCTTTTCAGATCGCAGGTACATAACCTTCTCTGTTGTTTTGATAATTTTCCATCGTAGGGACAACCTTACTGCTAACAGGAAGGGTTATAATTGGTAGCTTTGGCTTCCTGTTTATAGGGGCAGGCCTAGGCCTCCCTGGTGGAACCGTGAAGTCAAGAATCTTCGGCGTCTGTATGGTAGGCTTTTCAATAGGGCCAAGGCAACCGACGAATGGAAGTTGCACAAGTCATCGCAAGATTTGGAGCTCCACCGGCAGATCTCTCGATTGCATTCAGAAGTCTGACGGCAGGTGGACCAACTCGATTGCCTACTTATGAACACTCATTTTCTGGGCAGTGTTCCATTCACGGACCTGGTTGCCACCCAAGTTAATAAACCCATAAGTGAGCGTCACTTCTACTTCAGATAACTTCTGATCAACTTCACTTAGCGATTAGTTCCTTCACCCCTTCAAATCTTCAAAGACAGAAAATGGTGAATAGAGCCACTCCTCAGGGGAGTGTCCTGTCACCACTCCTATGGAATCTTGCGCTCCTGTGTCGACTTGATTCCTCTGGTGATAGAATCGTCGCCATCGTAGTGCTTGAAATTTGTCCACAGACACTGTCGGACAAGCTCAATTTTGCCGACATTGGACATTGCGTCCGCTTAGTGTAGGGGGTTCGAACTCAGTGCAAACCCTTGTAAGACGGGCATAATGCTCTTCACTAGGAGGTATAAAGTACCTCGCTTTACACTGCCCAGTGTGGAGGAAATCGGGCTTAGTCTGAGTCCGACCGTCAAATATTTGGACCTCATTCTTGACCCCAAGCTAAGTTGGAATGCTAACTTAGCTAAGAGAGCTCTCGAAAGACGGCTTGTGCGTCCTACTGTTGTGGGAGAGCAGTGGGGACTAGATGGGGCCTTACACCCAGCGTCATTTGCTGGATCTATACGGCGGTTATTGAACCTAGCCTTCTTTATTGAGCGGTCTTCTGGTAAACCATCTTTGACAAGCATTGCAACGTCAATCTCGTGGATAAGGTGAGGAGGTCGGCGGCAATTCAGATTACAGGGGCGTTACGTACTACCCCCACGATGGTGCTTTTTGTCATGCTCGGTTGGCTTCCTTCGGGTATACTTGTCAGACAACAGGCACTTCTAGTTTGGCTGTCGGAGTGTAAAGACGTGTTTTTATCAAAGCGGAGAATTTAAGTTTGTTGCAAACGATTCGTGTATGAAAGCAAAGTGTTTACAAGTGTGAGTGTTACAATTGTGAAGAATTGTTGTTTTAAAGTTGAGACTCCCAGGGGTAATTCTGTGGTGTCTCAGTTTTTGACTTCAAGGTCAGTAACAATTTGAAGAAGTGAGGTTAGATAGGACTAACGGAGTGGAGTTACCATACTCGTGCGGTGGGTTTTGGTGCTACCAGAGTGTTTTTTGTTGACGGTTCGGCGTGTTTATTGGACTTTGATTTTCGAGTTGCATTTCGGTTTCGGGCGTGTTTAATTGGAATTGGTGACGGACTTGGCTACGATTTTTGACTTCCTGTTGGCTGTGTTTATTATTGAATCTGGTGAGTCGTTGGATTCTTTAAATTTGAATTTTATATTATGCCTCCTGCGGGGAAACCTCGCAAGACGGCGAAGGGTGATGCCTCTGACGCTGCGTCTGGGGCAGTCACTGATGAGGTGATGGGGCCCCCTCCACCTGCGAAGTCTCGTCTCCGTCATACGGAGAGCGAGCTGAGCAGTTCGGGGTCGGAAGCTGATGTAAAGGCGAGTGGTGGTAAGGCGACCACCAAGCGCTTTAAGTCTGCTCCTGTTTCTGATGCTGCTGCTGCTGCTGCTGCTGTTGATGGTGTTAAGAGTGGTGCTGGTCGCGGTTCTGCTATTGGTACTGCTGCTCGTGGTGGTGCTGGTGGTGGTGCTGGTGGTGGTGTTGTTGGTGGTGCTGCTGGTGGTGCAGTTGGTGGTGTTGCTGGTGGTGCTGCTGTTTCTGGCGCATGTACCACGTCAGATGCTGGTGCTGCTGCTGCTATCTCTGATAGCTCCGCGGTTGGTGGTGGTTTTGCTGCGGCGTTTCCCCCGTTGCCATCTGTTGGCAGGGAAAGTAGGCAGCGTAAAAGGGCTGTGGCTTCGGCTGCTGCCTTTTCCATGTGTGATGGGGGTGTTACAGTGGCCGACGTTAAGGTTGTCACCGACAGTTTCCGTGAGGTGCTGTTCGGTGAGAACCTTAGTGCGGAGACGATGGGCAGACTCATGAGTCAGGCTAGTGGGTATGAGGAGCTGGTGATGAAACTGCTGGTGGACAACGAGCGGTTGAGGGGTAGGCTGAACATCCTCCAGTCTCCCAGGCCGGTTCAGTCTGTGACCACAGTGCCAGCTCCCGCTGCTAGGCCTGTTGCTCAGGCCCCAACGGTTGCTGCGGTGGTTAGGGCACAGGGTGTCGTGGTTCCCAGGCCTACACCCAAGCCTGTGGAAACCTGGTCGGTGGTAGTTCGCGACAAGAAGAAGGGCGCAACTTCTAAGGAGGTAGTGAATAAGGTCGTCGAGCAGGTCGGACCTACCCTTGGAGTCAGAGTGCATGAGATGCGGCCGCTGAAGAGGACTAGCGGTGCGGTCATTCGCACACCTTCGGTGGCGGAGAGGTCGAGGATTGCCTCAAACAAAAAGTTTGAGGAGGTCGGCCTGGAGGTGACCGTCAGTGATAAGCTTGGTCCAAGGGTGGTGGTTGCCGGAGTGCATGCGGCGATCACTCCTGGCGAATTTATGTCCGAACTGTTCGAGATGAACCTTAAGGAGCGTATGAGTTATGAGGTCTTCAAGAAGAGCGTTCGTCTGGTTACCAGTCCCTGGAGGTCTGACCCTGCCGGACAGGTCAACGTTGTGTTGGAGTGCGGTGAGCGTGTTGCAAACGCGCTCCTGGATGTCGGTAGGGTCTACGTGAAGTGGTTCAGCTTCAGGTTGCGGCAACAGGATGCGATCCCGCACTGCTACCGCTGCCTCGGCTTTGATCACCTGCAGCGTGAGTGCAGGATGGGGCAGGATGTGTGCAGGACGTGCGGGACGATGGGGCATCTGGCCTCACGTTGTGTGAACCCGGTGAGGTGCCGCAACTGTGAGATGAGGGGCCTGCCAGCGGACCACAGTATGTTGTCGTTTGCGTGCCCAACGTACTCGGCTATGGTTGCCAGGGCGAACGCCAGACACTAATGGAGTTGCGCCTTTTGCAGCTGAATTGTCAGCGCTCGAAGGCGGTGACGTGCGAGCTGGGGCAAGCTATGTGTCAGCTGGACGCTAGCTTTGCTCTGATCCAGGAGCCGTACTTTGCGAATGGTGATGTTAGGGGGATTCCGGGGGGGTTTCGCGTATTTACTGACGGTGCGGGAAAGGCCGCGATTATAGTTAGGGACAGCGACGTGGACTGTACGAAATCAGTTGATAGCCAGCTTGGGGTGTGTGTTAGGGTTAAAGGGTGGTTTGGGGAGATGTTTCTGGCTAGCATCTACTGTAGGCCTGGCGTTTCAATGGAACCCTATCTAGGGTATATGGATACGGTACTACTCGCGGCGAGTAGTATTCCTGTTATCCTCGGCCTAGATGCGAACGCCTCCTCTCGTATGTAGTTCAGTAAGATGTCCAGACTTGGGTCTGGACATCCGAACCTTATACGAGGAGGAGTGCTTAGTGAATGGTTGCTCTCGAGAGATTTGAGCGTTTTGAATGAGCCGAGTGAGCTATATACTTTCGATGGGCCAATGGGCGTCAGTGACATTGACGTGACAGCTGCGAATGGGGCGGCAATTACTGCTTTGGACTTTAGTTGGAGAGTTTGTGACGATTGGGGGATAAGTGACCATAATCTCATCGAGATTAGGGTTACTTGTCCACAACGGACTAGGGAGACTGGTGGCGTTTTACGATGGCGAACGCGTGACGTTGATTGGGACCATTATCGGTACTGTATTAGGGAGGCATTGTCATCGGTGCCAATTGAAGACTTTAGGCTACTAACGATTGACGACCAGGTTGACAAGATTGTCCGGACGGCATCTGCGGTAAATGATGCACTGTTGGGCCGAGCTAGTTATGCGAAGCCCAAGAGGGTCAAATGGTGGACCCCTGAGTTGGAGACGATGCGGCGGCGCGTTCGACACCTCCGGAGACGTTTCCAGAGGGGTAGGCGTACCAATGCTGAAGATCTAGCTCAGCGTAGGACCGAATATCTTGGCAGCCTTAAGACGTACAAGGACATGATTGTAACAGTTAAGGAGGACGAGTGGAGGAGATTTGTACAGGACAATAGGGATGACCCCTGGGGTAGGGTTTACCGTATCTGCAGGGGTAGAAAGAGTCAGGTGGACATAGGATGCCTCCATGTTGGCGACACCGTGTTGTCTTCATGGAGGGACTGCACGGACGCATTGTTGGGGGTCTTCTTTCCAAGGGCGGAGCCAGGCAACTATCCTCCCCCACCGGTGGAGGTTGCTGACCCTCCAAACTTGGTGAGTTCGGAATTAGATGACTGTTTTTGTCGGGTGAGAAGCAGGAAGTCCCCAGGTTTGGATGGGTTGACCGGAGAGATGTGTAAGAACATCTGGAAGGCCATCCCTGAATACCTGGAGGCGGTGTACGGTAGGTGCATCAATGAGGGCTACTTCCCGAAGGCATGGAAATGTGCTCGTGTTGTGGTACTCCTTAAGTCGCCTGATAGAGTGAGGAGTAATCCTCGCTCTTATCGGGGCATCAGCCTCTTGCCAGTATTTGGAAAAGTGCTGGAAAGAGTTATGGTGTACAGACTCAAGGAATGCTACAGTGAGGGCCCTTCATGCTACCAGTTTGGTTTTAGGGAAGGCAAATGCGTCGAAGACGCTTGGATGCATGTAAAGAGCTCTGTCGAACAATCATCTGCGAAGTATGTGCTTGGGCTTTTCATCGATTTTAAGGGAGCTTTCGATTATCTTTCGTGGGACAAGGTCTTACGAAGGCTATCGGAGGTTGGCTGTCGTGAGATGGGCATTTGGAGCAGCTATTTCGAGGGTAGAAAAGCGTGTGTTGTTGGATCCTTTGAAAAAGTTTGGATGGAGGTTGTTCGGGGTTGTCCGCAGGGGTCCATCTGTGGTCCATTCATTTGGAATCTCATGATGGATACTCTGTTGAGGCAGCTCGGGCTGACATTCAAACTGTGTGCGTATGCGGATGACTTGCTCATCCTGATCGAAGGCCGGTCTCGTGCCGAGCTGGAGAGAAGGGGTGCCCAGGCCATTCGCATTGCTTGTGAGTGGGGTGTAGGGGTTGGTGTGGACGTCGCAGTGGATAAGACGGTGATGATGTTGCTTAAGGGCATATTGTCAACCGGGCGACCTCCGCTCATTAGAATTGGTGACAACAGCATTCGCTATGTGACTCAGGTCAGGTACCTCGGAATAGTTGTTGGGGAGCGTATGAGCTTCCAGGCTCATCTCACACATGTCAGGCATAAGCTGGCAGCTATCGTTGGAAAGGTTAGGCGCATACTGAGGAGTGATTGGGGACTCAGCAGGCGTGCCGTCCGTATCATATACGATGGGCTTTTCGTCGCTTGTGCGGCGTACGGCGCGTCGGTGTGGTATAAGACGGTCATGTCTGTTGTTGGACAGAGTAAGATTCTCACGTGTCAGAGAATTGCACTCTTGGCATGTGTTCCGGTGTGTCGGACCGTCTCTACCGATGCTTTGCAGGTCCTTGTTGGTGTACCTCCGCTTGACTTGGAAGTGGTGCGTCGTAGCATTGCTTTCAGGGTCAAGAGGGGACTGCCACTTGGGACGGACGACTGGCTTTCTGTTTCGGAGCTCGAGATTGGGAGAGATAGGTATAAGGCCCTTTTGCAGGGGTGCCTCGTAGATAGGTGGCAGACGAGATGGACGAACAGCGACAAGGGAAGGGTGACTTATGGATTTATTCCGGACGTTACGTTCGTACGGGAACACCCTGACTTTGGCTTTGGCTTGAGTCTGGGGTTCATACTGACGGGACATGGCTCTTTCAATGCATTTTTGCATCGAATTGGCCAGACTGAATCAGCTGACTGTCGGTGTGGGAGGGGAATTGAGGACTGGAGGCATGTACTGACTTCGTGCCCGGACTATGATGACGTTAGGGATTTAGATAGTATGGGTATTACTCATACTGCGGGGGTGTGGGATTTCAGTAGGGTATTGTTGGACGATCGTACTTATGGTAGGTTGGGCGTTTTTGCCCTTGAGGTGTTTAGGCGTAGAAGGACGGCACTTTTAGCGGAGGTTGAACCTGCATCACCATCTTAGCGGTCTCCTGGCTAGCCTTTTTTCTAGCTTGGCGTCCCGCTGGGGTGCTGACGGTTTTGATGTGTTATGCTGCTTGCTGTGATTGTCTGCTGTTTGCTGTTTCCCGACCTGCTGTTTGCGGCTTGATTTGTGGCTGCAGTTTTGGGTGTTGTGTGTTTGTACTGGTCAGCGTTTGACTGGTTGTGTTCCTGTTGTTGTGTATTGTGTCCGTGGCGCACGATGTCACTTTGAGTTCTCCCGTGAGGGTGGCTCCGTTTATTGTTGTGTTGTTTGAGTGTTTCTTGTTTGTTGTTAATACCATCTTGGTCACCAGTCCGAAGTTGTTTGGAACTTAAACTGGTAGTAGCATTTATGCTACGAGGCCTGACCGGAGGCTTAATTCTGGTGCCACGGGTGTCGGGAACCCCAGGAACTTCGGTTCCTGCCCGACTATGGTGAGGCCCCCTTGTGGGAGCTACGTGGTGGCTGTGGTTTAGACCCAAATCGCGGGGAGAGCTATGCTGGCTCGGTGTGGAGTTACATTTTTAACCGGGTGCCGTGACCCATAGATCGGTAGGAGTTTAGATAGTCTCCGGCACCTTACCAAGGTGTGAGGTCATGTCCAAATAACATGGCTTTAAATTGGTACTCACTGGTGATTTTAATCATAGGTGGGGGCGTTGGTGGACGCATTGTATTCACTCGTGCTTTGGCACCGTGAGGTAACGTCCTAGGGCAGGTACTCACGTTAAACCACTGACTTAATGTCAGACAACAGGCAAAACTTGTGGAACACTCTTTGATTTTGTGCGAGGAACCCTGAGTTCTGGATAATATCGATTATGTACCATCCGGACCGGTGCTGGATATGGGATTTCAGTCATTGATCCCTGGCAGAGAAGACTGAGCTTCTGGCTTAGTCCTCCCTGGCGATGCGGTGGAGATATATACTGATGGCTTTAAATGTGAGGCAGGCTAGGCTGCGGAATTTTTTCGGAAAAGGTCAATCTGAGGTTATCTCTCCGACTGCCGAACGATTGCAGCGTGTTTCAGACCGAAGTGATGGCTATTTACCATGCTGCGGAGATCACGGAGAGGCGGTACTCACACGACTGATTTGTGCATTCTTTCTGAAAGCCAAGCGGCTATTAGATCTCTCTCGGATGCAACTTTCAGTTCTAGGCTTAACGGAGACTGTCGTGTTTCCCTTGGGTTACTCTCACAACGGTTTGGTGTCAGTCTCATTTGGGTCCCTGGTCACACTGGTCCCTGGGACATTACAGATAATTGTGTGGCTGACGAACATGCTAAAGCTGGCACACTCCTTCCGGACACTCATCTGCGAATTATTTCTGTCGAGGTTGTATATCATTTGATAATGTCCGTTTCTAGCTAGACGTAGACTGATCACACTTGGCTCGCCCTTTCTCAATGGTTTATCGGAGCTATCGGTCATTGATGTCGGGCTTATAGCCAGATTCATTAAATTGTTGCGCTGGTTTCCGATTTGATTTCCGGGAATGTGCTTCTATGTGGAACCTCTGGCTGGCGGTCAAGACCGGTTACCACCGGGTTTGGTTACCGGTACAGAGATCTCGCTTATTTGTGCTATCACAACGGGCCGCTATGTGTGCCCAAGTGTGCCTTGTCTCAGCGAGGCTGCCGCTCCCTCCTAACCACTACATGTCGCCAACGTTACACAAATTGTTCATTCACAGTTTTGCTTTTCTCTAAGAGGTTTTGATTTGAAATAAGTGTTGTACGCAATATTTATTTCGCTGTACATGGTCATCGGACGATTTGGTGATATTAAACCCAAATACGACAGTATAACCTTATTCGGCTTACTGATCATAGTGTATTGCTTATTCGTTCTAAAATCACAGAAACACTGCGCTCCCTCCTAACCATTATATGTCGCCAACGTTACACAAATTGTTCATTCACAGTTTTGCTCTTCCCTAAGAGGATTTGATTTGAAATAAGTGTTGTACGCTATATTTATTTCGTTGTACATGGTCATCGAACGATTTGGTGATATTAAACCCAAATACGACAGTATAACCTTATTCGGTTTACTGATCATAGTGTATTGCTATTCGTTCTAAAATCACAGAAACACTGCGTAGGTGCAATCGCTCATAATAATTGTGTCGGGTCAGCTATTGCCAGTCACTCGCTGGTCATTAGTGAGTTTGGCACATCAAGTAACTAGTCGCACATTAGATTGACTTCGATGACCTATGTATGTATGTCAGTTTGCCTTTTTCTCAGGATTGATTAAATTATTATTATTCCTTAAACCATACTAAATTTCTGACAAATATCATGATAGATATAAAATTACCGTTATATTACTTTTTTGATACAGAGGTGAAGAAAACAAAAGAATTATTCTAATCGTTTAAGACGGTTTTTAATTTTAGCGTAACTAATGCGGAATTTGGGAATTAGGCTAACTGAGGCATGCTCGCATTGGGCACGGGAAATGGGCGGTCCGATCTTTGAATGGATTCTGCTGTATCTATTCCGAAATTCGGTTATACATCTGAGACTATGATGAAATGAGATCGCTGGATATGTTCATCGAATCGTCGCGATCTCAATCTATATCGATGGTTCGGAGACGGAGGCAGCAAAGATTTGTATTTTCACTCAGTCTCTCTAAGATTGATCGATGCTTGCATTAGCTTTTAGGTCGTGGTTTATGCTAACCGTAGAACCGCTAGAAGTATTCAAGAGTTAAATTTCAAACCTCCGGATATTGATACCTTCGTATGTAGACAGTCTTGCATTGATCGATACTCTCAGCTCCAATGTAGGTCGAAATGCCTCCTCAGCTGAATTCGCTTACGTGCCCGGCTTAGGCGGCATTGTGTCATGGGAGCATTTGAGAGAATTATTTTGGGAGTGGTTCTTCCATAAGGAAAAGTACATATTCTTCTGTGGCATTAACGAATTTGATAGATGAATAGACGTTGAAAAAGGTCAACCACAGGTGGTCTAATATTACCTCTTGTAGGATATCCATGATGCTCTGACCTTTTCCGTCAAATGGAAATTAGAAGGACGGACACAGTATGACACAGTATGATTGGTCGCATGTACGAAAGTATGACTACTATAAGAGCTGTCAGGCTGAGGAAGAGAAGAAATCGATACAATACCTTCACAAGGATATATTACTAACGAATCTGGTCAATTTTGTCAGGGGTAAGGGTTGCTGATCGCGTGGACCGTATGATTTAAACATTTAGGCTTAGGAAGGGCTTTATTCATTCACCTTATGTGTGATTTTAATTCCTTTTTGAGTGCCTTCCTTCTCGAGTGCACTTGCTAACTGCAGGCGATATCAGCAACCATACTCAATGTGCATAAGTTCAGTGCCATATTCATATGTGATCCATTTCTCTAGTTATTATTTACCTCAATTATTAAAAACGCTACGTTTCACAATTTGTTTTCAACTCGTTCTTCAGTACTGTCATTTAAGAAGATTGATTTCATTTCAGTCTAAATTTGAAGTTAAGCCCGTATGTTTGCTGGCTTTTCAAATACTTATGATACATATAAGCCCATACTTATATTATAAGCAGTATACACTGCACTAGTTAAGTCAAATAAATTAATAAAAACATTTGTATGTATATGGTATAGTCGTTTATTCGGTTCATTTGAGTAAACAATAGTCGTCATTATGAAAATGATTTAATAGCTAGATTTTCTTTCTATCGTACTAAAATCTCTACAATATATTTTCGGTTTTAAATCTCACTTGAGGGGGAAACGCTGAAATAATTCATAGAGCAAATAGTCAAACGTTGAGTGCAAATCAATTTAGTTCAAGAGTGATAATCAACACGTTCGAATGGAACGGAAAGTTTAAACAAAAAATATTTTTAGTTAAACTTTTGTTAAGTTAAAAATTACATATTTTATTATTATTGTGTTATATTTATATAATAGAAGAAACTTAAAAGTGACCATGTCTAAAAATTGGGACAATGACGAAGAAATTCAATATCTTCGTGAATATTTACGAATTCCAAGTGTGCATCCACAGCCCAACTACAGTAAGTGGAAAGTTAATGCAATTCATTATTTTAAAAATATAAACAAGATAATAATTTTATTATTTATAAAATTAAAAACAAAATTATAATGACACTGGTATCTAGCAATCTAATGTTTTTTTTTATCAACAAATTATTTAATGATCGTGCATTTAAACTCACTGATTATGTTGCATAGTCGTTCGGAATGAAAAAATTACATTTAAAAAGTTTACTATCTGTTTACAAAAAAATTTTAATTAATTTATAGATATATCGCTACTTTTATATGATAAGATATAAAAATAAAAAAAATAACGAGAGCAATTATAACAGAGCATATGGCTTCTACAAAGCAAAGCATCACCATCTTATACGGTTCGCCGCTGTTGATTTTGCTTCTTCCCATGTTGGATAATTAGTCGCCTCAAAATTGTTCTTGTTCGACCATGATTTTTTGAGACTTGGGAAAACTACAGGAACTTGTTCAAATGGTGTGACCGATCCTCCCCCAATTTCTTTTCCTTGTCTGCTTCAGTGTGAGTTCCTCATTAGTCTTTTTTTATCTTAAGGCCAGCACTCAGGGGTTAGGAGTCAACCCCTGAGCACTGCACTCATGCACTGCACTGTGCTAGTACTGGGAAAATAGGTTGTGTGATAGAGGGAATTGTGTTTATGGACGTTTGATTTGAACTTATCCATATCGTTAGTGACAGGAAAAACTTTCTCGGAAAGATTGTTACACAAACGAACGATGCGGCTAAAAACGAATTATCTCTATAATGCGTTGTGCTATTCTTTGGAGAATCAACTACAAATGGATGTGCTTTACGAGAAATACGGGTACTGCGTGAAAATATATGATTATGCGGACTCAATTCCCTTATTTCGTTATAGTACCGATAGAACAATGAACCACACTCCACATTGCGACGATGCTCTTTGGAATCTTTCGAGATGGCTATCCATAAGCACCTTCGCCCTATCGTGTACGCGATCGAGAAGCTTCAAAATAGATTCTGAAGTACCGGCCCATACATGAGAGTTGTATTCCATTTTGGGACGGATATAGGACTTGTAAATATTGAGCAGGTCAGGAGTGAAGTATTTCTTACAACGTCTTAAAAAACAGAGACATTTGAATGCCTCTTCCAACACTTGAAAAATGTAATCGTTCCAAGGAACATCACTATGAATCCTCATGCCCAGAACATCAAGAGCATCTGACTCTACAATATCTATATTACCCACGTTTGTGTGTCAGAAAACAAGATTGGGTCTTGCGCGCATTGAAATCCACCCAATTCGTATGACCCAATCGGGGATTTTCACCAAGTTACTAGTAAGTGTGGCGTTCATTTTACGCCTTTTCGCCCCAATCTCCAAAAGGCTCGGCTACGATCAAAAGAATATGAATCACAAAAGTTGCTGTTACAGTGTTAGGCCAGAATAATTATCATATGATTTTGATGCACTTGGTGATAAATACCTGAAGCGTTAGCGTGATATTATTTGATACGAGCTAGGTTTCTCTACCACTTTAAACAATAAACAGTTTTATATGCAACAGGTGTAAAAGTCCAAATAAAACTTATGCTATTCCATCGAATGTGTTTATAATTGCAAGTAGATTTGTATTCCTCTAAACGCAAAGGCAATTCATAGCTGATTCTAGAAATTTCTTAGGAAGCAGCGGGTTGCTTAGCTTGAGCCTTATCTCTTTATGTTTTAAATAAGTGGGACATTTTGGTGGTTCATATGATGAGTAAATATCAGGTGTTGGTAGCTAATTTGACAGACTAATGAGTGCAAAATAAAAATTCTTCTAGGGAACTGTAATGCACTTTTTATGTTGCTTTCTGGCAGCAGAAGCTGATAGAGAGTTTAAAATTAAAGTTGTAATCAACACTGTTACGTTTTTACCTTTTTAAAATTATGTACTTATGAGCTCGTAGATTGTAGTTAAAATAAAATAAATCTTGTGTTTAGTTTTAATTAAAAATCCTTTATTCAACACAGTTTTGAGCACCGCTGCTTGTAAGCTTTTTACAAGCAAAAACAATTTTCTGCTCTTAATTACTCTGTCTGTTTACAACTTTGTAAACAAACACAATTACTCGACAGAAATTTCTTCCTAAAGATCTTCCAACCCGATCGTTGTTATAACTTGGGTTCGATCACAACCTTATCAACCGGAGGTTATTCACACTTAACTCGAGTATACGAGTATACTCCTTATAAACTCTCTTCACACCGAGTTCAAACTAGTTAACTCTCTTCACGCTGAGTTTACAACACATAAACTGAACTCGCTGAGTTTACTACAAATAAACTGATTGTTGTTCGCATCGATGTGCTTTTTATATGGCTGAATAAAAACACATCGAAAGCTCTCGAACCTCTCGATATTTCAGGTAGATTCCATTTCTTTCTTTTTAGTTCTTTTGTAGCCATGCGAATGTAATCATCTACCTCTTTCGGCTCTTAGTATTTGTTGTTGCTTGTTTATTGTCTGTTACTTGTTTTCTTTGCTGCTTATACATTGTTGTCGCCGTGTTATTTTTATTTACTGTATCTCTGCTTGTTGTTGTAGATTTGGTTATTTATAAACAGCATGTATAGTTGTTCTTACAGCTTTTGTTTATTTATTTTAGCAATGTAATAAACGCTGGGGTGCCCAACCTTATTCAATAATTCTAATAAATCTCATAAAAACTATGCCAAAACAGGTTAAAGGTTTGTTATTATAGTTATAATTTAGGTGCCTAAGTAATACAAATTAAATGTTTTACTTTGAATAAATCTATTAGTAATATACCAGTCCTTAATTGCCTCGACAAGAAAATTTCCTTCGATTTCGAGCAGCACTGTATGTAAATTTATGCATCACGTATTTAATAGTGTGTGTGTCACTGTGGTATGTTAGGTAAGAATTCAACTTCCAACCAAGAAGTCGTCGGTTGAATCCTAGGCCACACCATCTGACAATTTTCAACAGCGATATCACCTCACACTATTACTAGCGACTGGTCATGTGTATTTACGTTGTGAAAAACTTCACTAACTAATATAACTGCCGTTCGGAACCGGCGTTTGTGGGTTTGTGGATTTGTGGGCTTTCAATGAGATATATCAAAATCAATATTTATTTACAGAAGATGAGAAAAGGTTATTTTTGCTCAAGAGTGCATATCTTTTTCGATCTACCTTTGGTTTTCACGTTCCTTGGTGTCAAATATACAAAAATCATTAAATTTGTACGATGAGCATATTTTCAATAAAAAAAAATATACAAACGTATAAAATTTATAGTTATTTAAATTAACCGGTTTATTCGGTATTCCAAAAATGAAGATTTTGAAAAAACCGTATTCAACAAAACCAAAAAAACCGGTTAAAACTGGTCGAATAATAACCGTCCGATCTCCCTAATATATAATAGGTAAGTACGTCTATACTACTGCTCCGATTTAAAAAAAATAAATATATCGTTGTAAACCTTTCCTTCGGCTCAGTACTTAAGGAGTAACATGACAATTATATAGGGTCCGCCAAACAAATTTTTTTTTAAAATGCTATAAAAAAAACTACTGAATATTTTCTCAAATTTCTTTTTTATTTGAAAGTACAGTCCTTCCGGTTAATGATGGAAAATAATTCCATTCAAATGGCTGCCTCGGCTGGCCATGCAGTAGTCTACACGATCGGTCCAAATTTTAAACACATTATCGATTGTGTGCAGCTGTATTTCATCAATGGCTACACGAATATTGTCCTTTAAAGCGTCAATTGTCTCTGACTTGTTGGCGTAACACTTATTTTTGACGGCACCCCACAAATAATAGTCCAACGGTGTCAAATCGCAGCTCCGATGTGGCTAAACGACATCTGCTTTGCGGCTGATAATGCGATCTTCAAAAACAGGGCGCAAAACATCGAGCGTAACTTCGGTTGTGTAGCACGTAGCGCTACGTCCTGCTGAAACCAAATGTTGCTAATATCTTCCTCTTCAATTTTTGTGAACAAAAATTCGTTCAACATAGCCCGATAACGATCGCCATTGAATGTAATGGCCCCTCCTTATTCATTTTCGGAGAAAAATGGCCCAACTATGCCTCTGGGCCAAAATCCGCATCAAACAGTGACTCGTCTTGGGTGTATCGGCTTTTCAATGTGTGCGCGCGGGTTTTCTGTGCCCCAAAATGCGACAATTTTGCTTATTTACATACCCGCCAAGATCAAAATGAGCTTCATCTGAAAAGATGATTTTTTTTTTTTGGCAAAGTCGGCATCTTCTGTAAGTCGATCGCAGGCCCAGATTCCCAGCGTTGTGCAAGCATATACACAACCATAATCGTTCAGCGGAAGGATAAAACTAATTATTTGCCAAATCAGACATGAGCTAAGTGTTACCATTCACGAAATAAGCACTAGTTGAAAAAAAACGTTAGATGGCGGACCCATTAAATTATTACTAACATTGATAAACAAAACACAAATATTTTTGGCCTATGGCCTAGGCACATAGAATTCGTCGTACTTTATAATTTATTTTTATTTTTTTAATTATACATATCCATTAAAAAAGATTTATAAATTTACATATACGCTGCGCGTCATCAGGATAGCCCCTCCCTTTCATGGCTCGCTCCATCTTATATTGCGTTTTAATTCCCTGTAAGAAAGATCACACATAACGATTCTCACAAGATATTATAATGCAATACAAGAGTAAACTCTTCTACCCATTTAGGAATCTTGTAAAACTCATTTGGTAATCGAAAATGTCCGATCAGTTAAATCGTGGATTCACAGCCAAAAAGCTACGCTCTCGTATAGCCACCTTATTTGCCCGTCCTAAATATAATCAAAAACGAATGGAGATGGGTAGCTAGGAAAGTGTACGCGTCCGAAAGACAATAAAACATAAAAATGGAATTAATGGAAGAAGTCATACACACTTGGTCCACTATTTCGTTGCATTGTATTGAAAAACTTTATCCTTGATACTGTTGATACTCGATACTATTTAAAATATAGTATATAAGGATTAAAATGCTATATAGTTGCTTAAAACAGTAATTAAATTGAAACTATAGCTGATGGCGCTATCCTGATGACACCTTTTTCAAATACGTTCAATACTATCTTAAATGATATAGCAGTCATCGTTGTTGCTTTATCTTAAAGGGAATTGATAGGAGTCTACTTCATAGAAATTTTAAGGCCATTTGTTCAAATAATATTTAACATTAACCGTCAGTAAAAGGGGGCCACTATCATAATGACGCGTAGTGTATATAGAATACAGTTGATTGTGTCAGCTGCTGAATACTACTAAATAAATTTACTAAATTATTTTTTACGCATATTTTATAAGAAATAGTATCCTTGAAGACAATTTTATATTGATAGTAGAACATATTTTATTTCGGAATATTCTGCTTTTTGCTATTTTAAGAGCCTTGTGTGGAGTTTTTAAGAAAACAGTCTAAATTGCTGGAAATGCCTATGCGAATTTATCATCCGGTGAATGAAGAAAATCCCATAGTCATATTAACATGGCCAGGAACAGACTTGAGTCTACCAGGTATATTACTAAATTCTCACATGGATGTAGTACCAGTCTTTCCAGAAAATTGGAATTATCCACCATTTGGAGCTGAAATTGATAATGAAGGTCGTATTTACGCTAGAGGTGCACAAGATATGAAAAGTGTTGGTATGCAATATTTGGGAGCTATACGAGCCCTCAAACGAAATGGTGCACAATTTAAACGGACAATTTATGTCTCATTTGTACCAGGTAACTTTAAAAATGTTACAGTTTTTTTTTTCTAATAAATTTTAAGCTGCTTAAACAAAATTCAATACAGATGAGGAAATGGGTGGTGGCCTTGGCATGAGACCATTTGTTGAAACTTGTGATTTTAAATCTCTGAACATTGGATTCTCTTTGGATGAAGGTTTAGCTTCACCTACAGATGTATTTCCCGTCTTCTATGCTGAGCGTAGTGTATGGCGTAAGTGCTTACATATATAAGAATTTAAAATTTTAAACTTACATTCACTACAATGTATGTGTTAAGGTGTTTATTTCCATATCAATGGCAATGCTGGTCATGGCTCTTTGTTGCTTAAAAACACGGCAGGAGAGAAGCTTCACTATATTTTGGCTAAAATGATGCGAATGCGTGAAGAACAGGTTCGTTTATTGGAAAATAATCCCCATTTAACTATTGGTGATGTGACAACAATAAATTTAACAAAAATTTCTGGTGGGGTACAGAGTAACGTTATACCACCAAAAATGATGCTGTGCTTCGATGTGCGTTTAGACCTTAATGTCGATCAAGATAAGTTTGAAGCAAAAGTATGTAAATCTAATGACGTTATTTTTACTTATTCACTTTATTTTTAAGCTCTTGCACATTTTATATACAATAGCTGCATCAATGGTGTGAAGAAGCTGGCGGAGATATAGAAATAACTTATGATCAAAAACGTCCGCGAGTTGAACCTACAGTCACTGATGACAGCAATCCGTATTGGGCTGCCTTTAAAAAGGCTACTGATGAACTGTAAGTAATGACTCTATTAATTTGTACTCAATCTATAAAACTTATTCTATTTGTATGTATTATTTACAATTTTTGTAGTGGCCTTAAAATTGAACCTCAAATTTTTACTGGTGGCACTGATAGTCGTTATATACGTCAAGTTGGAATACCAGCATTAGGCTTTTCTCCTATGAATAATACCCCAGTTTTACTACACGATCATGATGAGTTTATTGAAGCTGATATATACCTGCGGGGCATTGAAATTTATAAGAAAATTATTTCAAGCTTAGCAAATGCTTGATTTTCGTTGTTAGGAAGGACCCGTTGCCTTTGGCAAGCTTTCTTTTCTATTGGCTATTTATTTTTTATATATGAAGTTATGATCTTATTATTATGTATGTATTCAAAATCACTACTCTTATACAAGAAGTATTTTATAAAATTTGTATGTTTGTTCTCTTATATATGAATAATGGTAGTTAATCACAAGTTTAGTATATAGTTTGTATCCTTGAACTTTGTAGCATAACTTTCTGAACACACAACGATTTCCAACACTCCCATTTCATTTTAAGTTTTATGTCAAATAAACTAATTTAATTTAACATTCGTAGATTAAGATAATTCACAGAAAAATAAATTTTACTTATACTACATATTTACAGAAAAGATTTATACACTTGCCAGAATAAATATTCGTACACCTTAAGCGTAAAATTGCAATTTCAAAAAAATTACCAGGTTTTTAAGTCGACGTGGTAGAGCGGCAAAACTATCGATAGTCGTCCCATTCCATAGTCTCAATAGTTTACAAAAAAACTATCGATACTATCAAATGCTTTTAAAGGCTGAGTTGGTGAAAATAACGTACAACGAAAGGCTCTGCATTGCAGTATTTCACCAATGGCTACACGAATATTGTTGGCGTAACACTTATCTTTGACGGCACCCAACAAATAATAGTCCAATAATAATAGTCAAATCGCAGCTCCGAGGTGGCCAAACAACATCAGCTCTGCGGCTGATAATACGATCTTCAAAAACAGGGCACAAAACATCGAGTGTAGCTTCGGCTGTATGGCACGCAGCGCTATCCTGTTGAAACCAAATGTTGCTAATATCCTCCTCTTTAATTTTTGTGAACAAAAATTCGTTCAACATGGCCCGATAACGATCACTATTAACTGTAAATGCCACTCCTTGCTATTTTCGAAGAAAAACGGCCCAATTATGCCTCTGGACCAAAATCCGCACCCAACATCACTCGTCTTGGATGTATTGCCAGAATAAATATTCGTACACCTTAAGCGTAAAATTGCAATTTCAAAAAAAATACTAGGTTTTTAAGTCGACCTGGTAGAGCTACAAAACGATCGATAGTCGGCCCATTCCATAGTCTCGATAGTTTACAAAAAAACTATCGATACTATCAAATGCTTTTAAAGGCTGAGTTAGTGGAAATAGCGTACAACGAAAGGCCTTGCACTATTGTCAAACTTTAGATGTCATGTAGAGAATTTCACAGCTGATACCCAAGTACACGATACGTTTTCACTAACTCAGCCTTAAGTGTTACTTATGGCAACAATATTAGAATTTAAGTTAAAGGAAAATATTAATAATAAATACACAGTATTGAAACAAATAATAGGGACACTTTATATATTAGATGTATTGAAGTTTTTTGATGGAAGAGTAATCCTTATATATAGCGAAAATTGTTCAGACCACCAAGTGCTCTAAAACTAAAGTAATTAATGCGGTCCAGTGAAGAAACCTGTCAGGTTTGATAAACTTTTAATTCGTACTATTAATCTACCAATCCCTTCAAATCATTCAAAAGTCTCAAAATAAACTTATTCTCCTGTTTCAAGTCGCACAATAAGAAAAAAAAAAAAAACTTATGGAAGCAAGACTTATGTAAAGTGTCCTCAACATGTATCTGCACCGTATAAATAGAACAAAATGCTATGGTCTGACGAAATGAATTTGTTTGGGTTAAATGCAAAATGTATGAACATATTTTAGTTACAATTCATACTTTATTTCAGTTTAATAAATAAAAATTGTTAAACTCTGTCCCTATGTAGCTATACGTCTGACAACCTGCGTCAAACAAATAGAATTTGACGATAGTATCGATAGTGAAAGAAAACTATCGATGGTCACCCAAAAACAAAACTATCGATAGTACTATCGATTGTTTTGCAGCTGTACGACCTGCTCAACATATTTAGTAAGATTATGTGAAGGGTATACTTGCATTTTATATTTATAATATTAGTATGTTTTTATTTCTTTTTAAATAAAAAAAAACGGAATTATACAAATAATTAACCAGAAAAAGTATTCGTACTCGTACATTTTAAATGTTATTGGAAAAATATTATTTTATGATGTTTTTGATTATTGTTAGTAATTTGTGGGATATCGTAAGCATCGAGAAACTTTCGAAAGTCTTTTTGGCATTGATCTGACTAGTTTCGATATTTCTTTTTCGCTAATTTCGGTCCCTTTGTCCATAATAACGCTTTCAAAGATTTCTATAAAGGTAATAAAGGGTGATCCAATCTAAACGCTCGAGAGTAATTGTAAATAAAACAAAAAGTTTTCGGAGAATTATTTTAATATTTTTTATTATGATAGAAGGATCTATGACAATTATATGTGAAACAAAATGTCGGTCAAACTCTCGCCACGGCTTCGGTAGCATACCTCTATCCATCGCTTCATATTTTCTATGATTCTCAGACATAATTGAAGTTCAATGTCGTTAATTTGCCGAATTATCTTATCTCTTAGCTCTTAAATTATTCTTGGCTTATTGACGTACAATTTTTATTAAAAAAAAAAAAAAAAAAAACTAAAAAGAAAGTAGTCCAACCGTGTCAAATGACATGATCTTGGCGGCCAATTAACAACGCCACGACATGAGATAACACGGCTATTAAATTTCTCGCGTTAAAAAGCCATTGTCTCGTTGGTTGTGTGGCAAGTGTCACCATCCTGTTTAAACCACATATCGTCCAGGTCCATTTCCTCAATTTCTGGCCACAAGAAGTCCGTTATCATCTTGCGATAGCGAACACCATTCATGGTAACTGCTTAGTCGGTTTCTCCGCTACAGTATCACGAACAACAGCATTCTCTATAGATCCGGTTTGCTGAAATTTGCGCACGATTCTCCCGATTGTGGACACATTTGGTCGATTATTCTGCATTTTGATTTGAACGCCCATTTTCGTAATAGGCTTCAACAATCTTAACGCAATGCTCAATTTTGTAGCTCCCTATTGTTGAATTTGTCAAAAAATTAAACAAAGAAACGTCAAATTAAGTTGGGCAAAAAATTTAACGTTAAGGTGTGACTCACAATTAATATGGTACATTCTGGTTGGACCAGCCTTTATTATGCTTGCGGATCTTGCGTTCTAGTAAATTTTACAAATACTCTATGGAATTAAGGTCTGGTGAAGTTGAATATTCTATTGAATTTTGATGTTACAATAGAAACACAACTTGATATTTTGCACATTTTGTTTGATTTTATTATCATGTTGTAACGGAATGTATTGTTACCAATATCAGGGACTTATTGTGGGATTTTTAGCTATGGACTTTATTGGTTTCTGTCGGGGCTTACCATCGTTGACATAATTACTTTTACTAATTTAAGAGTACTGTCACCTGCATGGTAACGGAGTTGCCAGCTCTATTCTTTTTGGGATATTTTGGTTTTTCATTTGAATTTACCGCACATAAATCGAAATTTGTAGCAACTACAAGAACATTTGGAATTGATAATGTAATGCTATAAAAGGTGGCGAATTGCGGTTAGTGAGTTAGTTATCATTTGGCGGTCAATAAAGTCTGTAAAGTCTGTTTAGTCGCAAATAAAGAGTGTTGTGAAAGCGAATTTACTATATTAAGACAAAGTGCAGAAAAGTTACAGTGGAATTAATAAAAAAAGAGGCAAAGTGTAAAACAACGACAAGTAGTGTTTTATTTTTTTTTAGCGCAATATAAGCGAACTCAAAGGTTTTAAAAAGGTTAAAACGTAACAGTATTATTATAATTTCAGCGGCTGTGCATTTTCTTTTAAAGTTTGAAACACAATTAGTGAATTAAATGATTATACTGGTTAATGGTGCATCCTATAAATTCCAATTCACTAACCCCTTAAGCTGACATGCACCCGCAAACGCCACCTCCTCAGAACTGTTGTAAGAGTTCGAAAGCTATTTTTATACTATTTTCATTAAAAAATGTATCTTTATTCCAAGCTTCTCCAAAATTTTCGGTAATTTTGGAGACCGTTATTCTCGAATTAACTGTTATGTGTGCATAAATGTATCGTATCTTCCGGTCGGTTAACTGAAATTGGCGGCGTATACGCGGCTTGGACAACCGCAGATTTGAAAGCTTTTAGTAACGTACTGGATAAAACAGCGGCTTCCACCAATATTCTTAGCAATTTCACATAAAGATTTTCCTTTATTAGGAGATTTTTCATCAGCCCAAATGGCTTTCTACTGCGAAAGAAAAAAGATCTAAACTAGTCAGATCGAGGCCAAAGCAAGTTTCGGAATTTCTTCAATTATAGGACATCACAAAATATTATTTTTCTGATATTTCAAATGCACGAATATTTTTTCTGGCTAATTATTTGTATAATTTAGTTAATTTTTTATTTAAAAAGAAATGAAAGCATAACAATGTTATAAATATATAATAAAATGCAAGTACACCCTTTAACTAATCTTTACTAATCATGTAAATTGACCAGGCCGTCTTAAAAACCTGGTCATTTTTTGAAATTTAAATTTTAAGCTTAAGGTGTACGAATATTTATTCTAGCAAGTATACATTACAAATATTTAATGTACATACATATGTAGAGATACACATGTTTGATCAACTTAATCAACAAGAGGGTATTAACTCAAAATTTTTAAAAATCACTTTTTTTTATTATAGATGTTTGTTTATATATTTAAAATTAATGAGATGTGCCCTTTCCGAAATTTATGATATCGAGTATACAAAACTTAACGAAAAAAACCATATTAATTTGCAGAATATTTAATTTTAGGTATCAAAAAATTAAAGGCAATACCTTTACCAAAAATAAATAATATACTGTTACAAAAATAAGGTTGGACACCACAGCGTTTTTTACATCGCTAAAATAAATAAAAAAAAAGCTGCAAGTGCTGTTTACAAATAACTAAATCTACAACAACAACCGTTAGCAGAGATAAAGTAAATAAAAATAACACGGCAACAACAATAATTAAGCAGCAAAGAAAACAAGTAACAGACAATAAACGAGTATCAGCAAATACTAAGACCTGAACGAGGCAGATGTTTACATACGCATGGCTACAAAATAACTAAAAAGAAACTAAAGGAAAGAATTGGAATCTACCTGAAATATTGAGAGGTTCGAGGGCTTACGATGTGTTGTTTACTCAGCCATATAAAGAGCACATCGATGCGAACAGCAATCAGTTTATGTGTCGTAAACTCAGCGAATGTGTTATTGGTGCGAAGAGAGTTTATAAGGAGTAAACTCGTGAAGCTAGTAGTGAAGTAAAAAGCAGTTTAGTTGGAGCTAACTCAGTAAAGAGAGTTAAGTGTGGATAACCTCTGGTTGAAAAGGTTGTGATCGAACCTAAGTTATAACTACGATCGGGTTGGAAGATCTTTAGGAAGAAAGATCTGTCGAGTAATTGTTGTTGTTTACAAAGTTGTAAACAGACAGAGTGATTAAGATTTAAAATTGTTATTGCCTGTAAAAATATTACAGACAGTGGTGTACATAATTGTGTTGAATAAAAGATTTTTAATTAAAACCAAACACAAAATTTATTTTATTTTAACTACAATCTATGAAATCCTAAAAACACGTTTTTGAAAAGGTAGAAAACGTAACAATACTTTTATCAAAAATCTTCTTCAGGAAGCTCTTTTTCCTTTGTAGTTGGTCATTGCAGTATTTCATCATAAAATTCTATAAATTCTGCCGGTATATATCGCTTGAGTTTTACAACGTCTGCAATTTTCAGATAATTAATAGGTACTTTGTCTCTAAAAGCTCGATCAGGAAGAAGAAAATAAAATGACTGCTTTGCGCGTTATACAAAAAAAAGCGGTGCTGCATTGCATTTTTGTACTCTATTTAAGCAATAATTTTAAAAAGGGCACATCTTTTAGAGTTGTGACTTATCTGCCATAACGTCTAAAGTAGAAAGAATGCTAGGGAGGTCGGTTTCTCAAGCGTAGTAGGTGCAGGCAAGCTTTTTGATACGAAAAAACGCATTTGCCAAAATGTGCAAGATGTGCCCTTTTCGAAATTGCATATTCAAATGTATCACATATTTTTGTAAAAGGGTATTATTTTTTTTGCTTGCTTTGATGTATTCGGATTTTCAAATTCTCTTAAAATGTAACCACAAACAGCTAAAATTTTAAATTTTTGAGTTAATACCCTCTTGTTGATCAAGTGTGATATGTTATACTACACTTAATAAAATGACTTTTATATCACTTACCATTAAATTGTGATGGAAGATCTTTTGAAATTCTAGTCTTAAAAATTTATACATACGCGTATGTATGTAATAATATTGATTAAAACAATATTAACAAATACAATAACAAAAAATTAAAATCGAAATTTTATAAGATGGTGAATATCATTGCAAGAAAATACTTTGGCCTGATGAGAGAGAGTGTTTTGCTATTACTCGAGCCTGATGACAAATACAAAATATCAACAATTTTTTTTAAATTTGAGAGGCGAAGTTTGACAAGCATGCTGATTAGACCGTGCTGTCAGGCCGCGCTAGATCGTCTAATCTCCGCCTTATGGATTGAATATGCATACAATGGCAAACCAAATTATTGGCACAATAAGTTCTTTCAATTTCATGTGTGATTTAATAGTCTTATTAAAGAAATTTTTGATAAACTAATATATTGAGAATATTATCTTTTATGTCAGTAGTTATAGATTTTATTATATTATACTTAATTACTTTATATAGCGTGTTTTTCATAGAGGTATAGAACTTTAAGGCGGCATTACTTTTCAAGATGGCGACCGATTTAACAGCTGTCAAGTGATTTATTCTCAGTTTGATTTGGCAATTCATCATGAATAGACTCGCACCCGGCGTAGATTCGTCGAATGGGCCCAAAACGAGATTACCGTTGTTCCCGATTTTTATAAGCGAATTTTGTTAAGCGATGAAGCGCACTTCTGGTTGAATGGCTACGTCAACAAACAAAACTGCCGCATTTGAAGTGAAGGTAATCCTCAAGTGTATGTGGATACACCGTTACATCCAGAAATACTGACTGTTTGGTGCGCTTCATAGACTGGTGGAGTCATCGGTCCGCACTTTTTCAAAAACGATGGTGGCCAGAACGTTACAGTCAATGGTGATCGGTATAGAGCCATGATTACTAACTTTTTCATTTCTGAATTGAAGAACCATGATGTCCAGAAGATGTGGTTGCAACAAGACGGCGCAACATGTCACACAGCTCTTGCCACAATAGATTTATTGAAAGACACGTTTGGTGACCACCTAATTTCACGTTTTGGACCTGTGAATTGGCCTCCACGATCATGTGATTTAACACCGCTAAACTATTTTCTATGGGCTATGTAAAGTCATTGGTCTATGCGGTAAAGCCACAAATGCTTGACCATTTGGAAGACAACATTCGCCGTGTTATTGCCGATATACGGCCACAAATGTTGGAAAAAGTCATCGAAAATTGGACGTCCAGATTGTACTACATCTGCGCCAGCCGTGGCGGTCATATGCCAGAAATCATATTTAAAATGTAATGCCATAAGATTATCTTTCGGATAAATAAAATTCATGTCAATCGAATAATCTCCATGGTTGCTTTATTGCAACATAAAGTTCTATACCTCTATAAAAAACACCCCTTATATATATAATCTTACGGATCTTACATATTTCTTTTCCTTATATATAAAGGGTTGGCAAGTTTGAGGTTAGGAAGTAAATTAGCTTAAAAATAATTTTTTTATTTTTTTTTTTTTTTTGACAAATTCAGTTTTATTTATACGCACGTCGGGAGATGTCCGCTCTTTGCACAAAATTTTAAACCACATTTTGCAACGAAGCTTCGCTTATCTCGTCAATGCAGTGCTGAATTTCATCTTTCAGTGTGTCAATTGTTTGTCGTATGTTCACGTAAACCCGGCCTTTCAAATGGCCCCGAAAAAAAAAACATTGAGAAATTACGCGAACTGGAAATTTCTCATGCAATAACTGCTGAAACCAAAGGTCAGTGATGTCAACATTAGCCAATTGTGGCCACAAAACATTGGTTTTCATGGTTTGGTAGCGCAGAGAATTCACGGTGACTGCGTTTCCTTGCTCATATTCGAAAAAATACGGGCCGACACACAAACCGCACCATACTGTCACTTTCTTTGAATGTAATGATTTTTCGAGGACTGTTTGTGAATTTTGTCAGCCCCATATGCGACAGTTTTGTTTGTTTACATAACCGTATAATTGAAAATGGGCCTCAACACTAAAGATGATTTTGTCGAAAAATGCGTTGTAAATTTTCACAATTAAAATTCTTTGCTCAAGAGTGTAGCGTTTCATAGTTAAAATTTCCCAATTTTTTACTAATTAAGTGTCAAAGATTGACAGCTCAATTTTTAACATTTCATTATTTGACAACCAATTTACTTCCTAACCTCAAATTTGCCAACCCTATACATACAAACCTGTACATTTATTTGAATTATTATTTGTTACTTCTTCACTTATAATTCTTATGGTAGGATAGTATTGAAAAGTTAGAGGTGTGAGAATGTAGGAAAACTATAGTGTTTATGGCAATTAACGCAGGGGTATGCCTTAAATTTGTTAGGGCCGAGCTCGAACCGGCAATAAGAAGAAAGGAGGATGATATTTGCGTTTAGGGTAATATTTTACGGAGGTTTTCCTTCACCTAAAATAAAGCAGAACGTAGCGTTTATATATATCTGTATAAATAATTATATACATACACATGTATGATTTTTTAGGTATATATTTGATTTTATAGTTAAAAATATATTTATAGTAATAAACGTTGTGAATTTTATAAAAAATTTGATTAAATGAAAAATAAAGGAAGTGAAACTTTAAGTATGTATATCTAAGGACTTCGAAGCGGTAAGTTAAAGGACACAAGTGTTTGCAGGATTCACTTTTGGCGACTGCGACAAGAGATGATAGAGGGGGACTAACGGGAATCATCCTGGCATAACAGTTGCCGGAAGAAACCAGCACGTACGGTATGTGACGTCAGAAGCGACGGTACTTCGGGCTTCACCTTTATTTTCTCCCCGTTATTTCTAGTTTTTCAGCTGGTATGATTTTTTATTTTTTTTTTTTTTTTTGTATTGTTCGAGAGGCAAGTTTCGGAAGATCGGCGAGCTATAGCCCAGCTTAAACGCCAACATACCGGCGCTGCCCACATATCCGCACTACGTATATTTGAAGTGTGATGGTTCAGCCATTACGACGGTAAAAGGGCGCCCAATGTATGAATAGGTATGAGGACCAGCCCGTATTACCATCCCAAATATCTCGACCTCTCTGGACACATCCCAAAACAATCAATTTTAGTGGATGTAATGGTGATTCTTTTACGACTTGAGGATAATCTCTCTACAAATGTATTCTGACGTGGCAAATTAACCCTTTCGGAATTTCTATTTTGTTTTTGAATTTCCAAATACTTCTTTTTCACTTTTTAACTGTTCAAAACTGTTTAAGTAATGAATAATCAAAAATAATTTTTTTAAATTTTGTTTTCAAAAGTGATTTTGGGGCATTCTGCCATATGGCAAAAAAGCATTTTATACAGTTTTATTAAACTAGGTTCAGGATATAACTTATTGCTCTCAGTACCGGCAGTGATTACCTTATAATTTACTTACACAAATTTATCAAACAAAGTATAGTACGAGTATATACATATTGTATATATGAAAACTAAGAAATAAAATAAATACAAGTATAAAGTATATTTTTCTGCAAATTACTAAACTTTACAGGCGCGCCCGCATTCTGAATCCTAATTTTTACAAAAAATACAAAAATAATTAATTTTTACAAAAAATACAAAAATATAAGAAATAAAAGAGTTTACTGTCTGAAAACGGCGCTGAAAAGTGAATATTTTGAGCTTGAAAGGGTTAACCAGAAATGAGCTTCATCACTAAACACAATTCCAAGAAAATTTTCACAATTTGGAAGCGTTCTCCTGGCGTTAAACGATTCATGATGATTTGTCAAACCTTACTAAATAGATATGCCAACACGATTTGACATTCTCAATTGTCAAGACATAGTTATCGACATCGATAGTTATCATGCAGCTAAAAAAAACACCCTTCCAGCCAATTATTATGATGGTCAATTATTATGATGACTGAAAAGGTCAATCGATTCTTGATTTCGCTAAAATATAGTCCATAAAATTGACAGATAAGTTATTTAATAATGTATTTCTTCTGTTGGGGAGAAAAACGCATGGAAAAATATTATTGGGTTTCGAGGAACATGTTGAGGCTATGGTAACGAATATAATACGAATGAGACTAGGTTTCTCTTACGTTCTTGGGTAATATTTTTGAGAGTATGTCTAAATTCTTAAAAAACACTACATGAAATAAAAAGCTCTAGGAAGAGTGCTAAAACTATAAAATCCTCTCTATTTATGGGAAAAGTGCAAAACCAAGTGCATGCGGATTCTTTCATATGAAATATCGGTATTGAAATATCATACTTTTTGTTAATGTTTTTTTTAGGACTTACCAATCACTAAATGTGTGAAGTTTTGTTTAATTTGAATGAGTTTTTAAATTTTTATAGGAACTTTTCCGTTCAACTTCAAAACATCCACTTGATTTTGCTCCTCACTGTATGTTGGTTTGTTTGAACTTTATGAACAGCTAAACGAGCTAAACCGATTTTCTTGAAATTTTTACAGTATGTCTCTGTATATCTGGAAGAAACTATAAGCTTTATTTATATTTCAAATATTGCAACTGGGCGGTGCCGCGCCCATACAAAGTTAATATTTGTTTTTCTATATATTCAAACTGGTAATGGTCTTTAAATTTTGCCAAAATAGATTCATAGTCAACAGAAATCAGCAGTCAAAAAGTGGACGGAATTTGTCAATTGGCATGGTACCTCCCGTACAAAGTATATATTGTTTTTAGTATATCATGAGAACGGTTACAGCTAAAGTTTCAGAATTTGATCTGATTAAAGTTATGGTCAATAAATATCATCAGACAAAAAGTGGCGGTATTGGACAAGTAGGTGCGTTAACCACCATGCAAACTAAATACGAATTTGGGAAAACTTCAGAAAAGTAATAGTAGAAGTTTCTATATTGGGTTCAAACAAATTAAATAAGTAGGTGTGGGTGAATTAAATAAGTGGGTGTGCGCCTTCCATTCCTACTAAACATTGAATTTTCTATATGTGGAGAACGGCAACAATTAAAGCAGCCTTATCTATTTACATTAGCCAAAAAGCGTGTATTGCAGAAAGCGCACTAGATAAAAGCTATCTATATATGTATCTTATATAAAAAAATGAATGTGTGTTTGTATAAAGACTGTATACAGTTAAACGACAGATTCTAAAATGTCTTTCTAGAAGAAACTATAGACTATCTTAAATGTGTGGATTTGGACCAGAAGTGGACAAAAGGCGGAAAAGAGGTAAAAAAATGTAACTGAAATAACATTTAATAATTAGGATTGGGCACTCCAAATGGTTTAATCATAATCATCATAAAACAAGATATACAGGGTCCGCCATCTAACGTTTTTTTTCAACTAGTGCTTATTTCGTGAATGGTAACACTTAGCTCATGACTGATTTGACATATAATTAGTTTTATCCTTCCGCTGAACGAATATGGTTGTGTATACGCTTGAACAGCGCTGGGAAATATTGCGTCATTACTTTGAAAAGCATGGTAATGTTGCAGAATGTATGCGATGTGTTCAGATGAAGGTCATTTTGATCTTGGCGGGTATGTAAACAAGCAAAATTGTCGCATTTGGGGCACAGAAAACCCGCACGCACATTGAAAAGCCGATACACCTAAGACGAGTCACTGTTTGGTGCAGATTTTGGTCCAGAGGCATAATTGGGCCATTTTCTTCGAAAATGAGCAAGGAGTGGTCATTATAGTCAATGGCGATCGTTATCGGGACATGTTAAACGAATTTTTGTTCACAAAAATTGAAGAGGAGGATATTAGCAACATTTGGTTTCAACAGGACGGCGCAACGTGCCACACAGCCGAAGCTACACTGGATGTTTTGCGCCCTGTTTGTGAAGATCGCATTATCAGCTGCAGCCACCTCGGAGCTGCGATTTGACACCGTTGGACTATTATTTGTGGAGTGCCGTCAAAGATAAGTGTTACGCCAACAAGCCAGAGACAATTGATGCTTTAAAGGACAATATTCGTGAAGCCATTGATGAAATACAGCTGCACACAATCGATAATGTGCTTAAAAATTCGACCGATCGTGTAGTCTACTGCATGACCAGCCGAGGCAGCAATTTGAATGAAATTATTTTCCACTATTAACCGGAAGGATTGTACTTTCAAATAAAAAAAGAAATTTGAGAAAATATTCAGTAGTTTTTTTATAGCATTTACAAAAAAAAAGTTTATTTGGCGGACCCTTTATAAGCTGATCCTTCTAACTAATTATATAACTATGTATGTAGTTTTTTTGAATGTATCTCGTCACTGCACAATTTTAAATACTAATCGTGTTCTATTACTCAGACTTAATGATAAATTTGACATTTGTACTATGTATGTCTACGAACGGACGTGTCTATAAATAAATTAAAAATTTTTTAAATGCGACCCACATTAATTTCTTATATGTACGTATTATAATATTATATATGTACGTACACGTTTATGAATGTATGTATGTATGTATGTATGTATGAATATTTTTTATATATATACAAAAGTTATAATGAACTTACTGCCAAAAAAATTTGTTCTCGCAAGGTTGTATCTCTATTTTAATTAATACATATTATAGTACCATAGTAGAGTACAAAGTTACATACATTGTATGTACATAGATACTACATACATATTAATTACGTACATACATAAAAAAATATTATTACACTTTTAAGTTCGAGTATGTTTTGCATATTAATTGTTTTTCTTTTAAATTTTAACACTTTCGACATCTATCGCAAACGAAATCGATTACTTCTTACGAAACTCATCACGTGCGGAGGTAAATGGTAAAAATTAAAAATATAGACACACACATATATGTATGTATGTACATATACATACATACGTATGGTGGTGGTGTGGCTTATTCTTTTAACTTAAATTAAAATTAAGCTTAGCTTTAATGGCATTAATGAAAACCTAAAAATAGGCTCAATAACCTACAATACGTATGTCTTCTAGAATTCTTTACAGGGTTCATTGTGTTGTTGTATTTTAAATGAAAAAATATAAAAATAAAAATACTTTTATACCACAAGTAAAAATATTTATTTTTGTCTATTATATTATAGATTCACGTCTAAAATGAACCTTATTCAGTCAGTGTCATCAAAACTACTTCCTATGTTGTGTATATAAGAACAGAACTCTTCCAAAATTCTTTAGTACATTCAATTAAATCTTCAATTAAAGAACATAGTTTAGTAATTTCGTTTACAATGTTTAAAGTGATCGTAATTGCAGTCCTGGCTTTAGCTATTTCTGTAACAGCCGACCCCATCCACCAAAGCAGGCGTATATTGGCACGACAACAGCAGCAGCAGCTCGCACCAGCACCCACTGGTTATCCCCCTGCAGGAGTCATACCTGAAATACCTTTGGGATTACCTACCGAAACCGAAAAACCCGCAGTAGCACAAGAGCCTGATGAAGTCTACGGCCCACCAGAAGTAGAAACTCAACAACCAGATGAAGCTTATAGTCCTCCAGAAACTGTTGCTCAAAAACCCGATGAAGTTTATGGTCCACCTGAATTACAAACTGTGCAACCAGAAATTGAGACTGTTCCAGAAGTAGACGAAAAAACAGTCGATGAAGCTGCAGACGAAGAAGTTGCCGAAGACTTAGATGAAGCAGATGAAGAAGTTATTTCGGATGAAAATGATTCTGTTATTGCGATAGCAACAACATTTAAAAAACCCGCGCGTTTGGTATATCAGCGTTTCCCGCAAAGACGTCAACCTCCAACAGCAGTACCGGCGCGTTTCGTCAAAGCTGAAGCTGTTAAGCCTGTCAACTTCATATACACAACCAGTTTTCAAACATTTCCACAAAAATAATTAATAAATTATTTGTTAAATTACTTCTAATTCATTATAATTTCAATTATTACATATCTTATGTATAAAAACGAATGTGTGTTTGTATGAACATGCATATGTATGTATGTTTGTTTGCTTGTGCGTTATAGACAGCTAAACGGCTGAACCGATTTTCTTGAAATTTTTACAGTATCTTTCTTCAAGGAACTGTACTTATGTATATATGCATAAATTTAAAAATTACCGACTGGGCGGTGCAACGCCCATACAAAATGAATGTTTATATGTCTATATTTTCAAAATAGTAACGGTAAGAGTCTCTTAACTTGATCCAAATGGATTAGTAGTCAAAAAGTGAGCGAAATCGTACAAGTCACGATGGTACATCCCATAAAAAGTAAATATTGATTTATGCGATATCTTGAGAACGGTTTTTTCGTAGTCAATACTTATCATCAGTCAAAAAATGGGCATAATTCGATAAGTGGGCGTGGTGTCATCCATACAAACTAAATTTTGATTTTTGAAAACGGTAACAGTGTAAGTTTCTGAATTTGGTCTAAATGTTTTGGTTGTCAACACAATTCGTCAGCCAAAAAAAGGACAAGTGGGTATGGCATCACCCATTTTTTTTCTCCGTCACTCCTCTAAGGAGTATAGAGTATAGTATATAGGGAGTATATTTGCTTTGTTTCAGTTTCTTTAATCAATTTGATCTTTCAAGCTAAGTAGGTGATTAATCCGCTGTAACTTCCCCCACATAACTTTTGCGTAGTGGTGAAGATCCTTGCTAATTGGTGGTGATCTTTACTTTAGAATTGTAATTTTATCCCAGTATGTGACGTGTTTTCCTGATCAATCGTCTGATGTTTGTCATTATCGCCAGAGATATGTGGAAAGTTCAGGGGGCTTCTTCTTTATTTTTTAGATTGAGTTGTCTGGAATGAAGTGAAGTCTCTTTATTAAACATCCGAAACCACAATTAAATTGTTCTTCGTCATGTCCTCTGCTGGGGCTTGAACCTGGGTCGTTTGTGTTGTTATGCGTGCTCTCTAACCACTACACCACGCTACCCCCATGGCATTACCCTTACATAGCAAATAATAATTTTTGCATATCTTAAGAACGGTAGTAGTTGAAACAACGTAGTGGATAACTGGGCGAGATGGATAAATGGGCGTGGCACCTTCTATTCATACTAAAAATTATATTGTTTGTATGTGAAGAGAACCAATCAACCAAAAAGCTGGTATTGATATATCATATACCATATCAAAACTAATGTATGTTTGTTTGAAGGCTTTATATATATATCGCTGAAAAGCAGATTCTATAGTGTCGTTCTTGATGGAACTATATATATAGTCTATCCTAGATGTTTGGAGTAAAAACTGATAACTAACAAGTCCATTAATAAGTCCGTAGGATAAGTTAGAAAAAAAACAAAGTTTTAACAAAACTCGATTTTATTATTTAACATAGTTGCCTTCGAGGGCGATACAACGAGTATAGCGATTTTCCAACTTTTCGATATCATTTTTATAGTACGAATTGTGTTTCTCGTCAAATCAAATTTCTTTCCAGCAAGCATTCTCTTGAGATCTGAAAAAAGGAAAAGTAGCTGGGGGCTAAGTCTGGAGAACGTGGTGAGTGGGTAAGCAATTCGAAGTTCAATTCATTCAATTTTGCCATCGCTTTCATCGAATTGTGACACGATTTGAAAGCTCAGGCGGCACCCACTATGAACAGAACACTGTCGTATACCCAAATGTTGATGTAAAATGGTAAAAACACTACCATCTGATATCATCAATTAACATCAAGACGAGTCACTGTTTGGTGCGGATTTTGGTCCTGAGGCATAATTGGGCAATTTTTCTTCGAAAACGAGTACACTCGAAACCACAATTCATTTTTTTTTCATCATGTCCTTGTGGTTTAAACCTAGGCCGCTTGTGTTGTCATGCGTGCACTTTCACCACGCCACCACCGTGATGTCAAATTAGACTATTTGTTTTCGTGCATAAATTAAACAAATACAGGAATATTGCAAATTTTGTTTATTAAAATTGTTAATTGCCTTACACTCTATATAAATTTTTTTGAGTTTACTTATTCACTTTTATTAAAAAGCAAAATAAAGATTGAATAGTCGCTTATTTAATTTAGCGATTAACCGTACGTATGTATGTATGTCGCCGCATCACACTAGTTAAAGATGCTCTGCCATACGAATATTTTTCTTTGTTATAACCATCATACAGTTAGTTAATTATGTGTAAACATAGTAATAAAAGCATTAAGTATAATATGTAACAAAGGAAAATATAGAAAATATGAAATAATTTAAGCAAAGGATCATAAATTAATTATAAGCATAGTGAAAAGAACATTAAATAAAATGGTAAATAAATATGTCACAAAGAAAATATATTGTAGAACATAGAGTTTGCTAAGAAAATATAATAAAAGAGATATGGACGCATCGCATCAGAAAAAAATATTTTTTTTAATTCAGTCAAACGCGTTTACCGATTTCAACCAAACTTATACACAAGGTATGTATTGGGACCTATATGGTTAATGTTAAGTTTGATCGAAATCAGAAATCGCGTATATGCGATAAGAAAGCCTAAAGCCGCCTCCTATTTTATATACATATATAAATAAGATGTACTATGTTTGTAATTTAATAACTCGGAAACCCTTTAACTGATTTACAAACCAATACATGCGTTGGAAAAGTCTGTTCTCATTGATTGTATTTTTTGACAGGAGGTGACAAGCCTATACAAATATTAATTTGTCGATATCTTCAATTTCGACTACAAAAGTGGGCGGAATCGATTAAGTGGGCATGGTGCCACCAATACAAAGCAAATATATAGTATATTTTTATATCTTGAGAACGGTTAAAACGGAATTTCTGAGTTTGGCTTAAATAACTTAATAGTCAATACAAATCATCAGTTAAAAAATTGGTAACGCCCATATAAAGTAAATATTGATTTTCGTGCATATATCTTGAGAATAATTAAATTTTAAGTTTATGAATTTTCTATAAATGGCTTCGTAATTAATGCAAGCAAGTGGGCGTGGTAGCTCTAATATAAACTAAATATTGAGTCTTATTTATCTCGAGAACGGTAATGGTAGAAGTTTTTGAACTTGATTTAAACAATTTCTTGGTAATATAGAGCAACCGTCAATAACTGGAAGAGATTGGATAAGTGGGCGTGGCACCTCCCATTCATACTAAATACGAAACGGTTACAGTTCAATGTTCGTCTACATCAGATGGATAAATGGATATTACTCTTTTTTATAAAGGGCAGCGAAGCACACTGGGTAAAAACTATCTATGCATCAGGTCACTCAATAAGTCCGTTGGATGACACATAGATGCAGCAAAAAAAAATGGAAAAAAAATGGAAAAAAGTGAATTTATTAGTTTTGATAAGGCATTGCTTTTTGATGAAAATAAATCAAGTGGAAACAAAACAATGGCTTGATAAACATTATCCGAACTGTGCTCCATCGAGACAAGTGGTAGAGAAGAGGTTTACTGAATTAAATCGTGTTCGTACCAGCGCAGATGATGCAGAGCGCAATGGACGCCCAAATGAAGCTGTTATTCCAAAAAGCATATGTACAAAAAATCCACAAATTAGTTATGATAGATCTCAAACTGAAGCTGATGTTGTAAAGTTATCAGATGGTATGCGAAAGCTCTATTCAAAGTGGGAGCTGCATGAGCTTACAAATCGCACCATAAATCGATGAAAACGATGGCAAAATTGAATGAATTGGACTTCGAATCGCTATCGCATTCAACGTATTCGAGCATCGCAGTGCTCTAAAAAAAATATTTTTATCAGTTAAACTAAATAATTCTTTTTAATTACAGTTTATTTACCTCAGTACTTGGTGGAATAACCCTTATTTTTAATGACTGCGAGCATCGTTTTGGCATATAGACAACAAGTCTCTGACATCTTTCTATTGGAATATTTCTTCAATCTTCTTTCAGTAACTCCCACAACGTTGTTATTCTGAAACCAATCTTTTGCTCTCTGCGATGGGTGTTTCAACAAAACAACGAACCGAAACACACGAAGAGGCATTTCCCACTCGGCGTAAGGCATCATGACGTCGTTTAGTATATTGGTATAATATTTAAATGGCATCCATTATTATTTATATTTTAAATAGAGGCCCTATGCCATGGTAGCAAAAACATCCCCATGCCAATATACATACTTCCTACACCATATTTAATGGTTTTTATTGTATATTGCGGAAGAAGTTCAGTCTTCGGAGGTCTTCTTACAGTTAAACTACTTCTGTCAGAGTTAAACTAATTAACTTTAGTTTCGTCTGACCATAAAATATTTCTCCACTTATGCATAAGCCAATTTATATGCTGTTTTGTAGGTGAATCTATTCTTGAAGAGCACTGTTATTGTACCAAATTGGATACTTCCTTCTGCGATTTTGTTCGTAATTGCTATGTGAAGGCTTAGGGAAAGAGAAAAGTTGAAAAATTATCAACAGGTGGCGCTGTAGGCAGTCAATTCTTTATCTCCCCTCCTGTTAAAGCTATTTGAATAAAATTTGGTACTTCGATTCAGTGCACATATTCTATGTTCAAAGCAAATATAACGGAATGAATAAATGGCATTATTTAATACAGCCAATACAAATCATCAGTTTTAAATTGGGAGGAATTGTATAAGTAGACTTGGCATCTTCTATCCATAGTAGCTAATAATTTTTGCACACATATATATTTGGTTTAAATAACGTCTTGGACAGAACACATCGTAAGTCAAAAACTAGGCGAAATTTTATAGGTGAACGTGGCGGCCTACATTCATACTAAATGTGCTTCGTTATGTCTGTCTTGGGCAGAGCACATCGTAAGTTAAAAACTAGGCGAAATTTTATAGGTGAACGTGGCGGCCCTCATTCATACTAAATGTGCTTCGTTAACTGTCCACATCACTTAAACAAAGGGAGAGATTAAATAAGGGGACATTGTACAAAATACACCGGATAAAAGCTATTTATTCACGTATTTTGTATATACAGTGGTGGTCAAAACATTTGCAACTAAAGCAGTATTCTAGTTATTTAATTGCCCATTTCTTTCCGATTTGTTTTTAATCCTTGATTTTTGGTAGATTCATAACTTTGTTGATTGTTTTTTGTTATGGCAGGGTGGAATCATCTTCTGATTAAAGGCAACACCAAAATAGTAATCTTTAAGTAAGAGAGACTAACTATTGCTGTTCAAAACATTTCCAACTATCACCTCTCTTACTCTATATGAACAACTTTTTACTTACAAATCTTTACATTTCTTTTTTATAATGCGAGTTTCTGATTTTTGCAATTTTCAAAAAAATTCCACATTAAATATTCAGCTTTTTATGAAATAACATTTTTAGTACTTGTGCATTGAATTTTTGGATAAATGGCCGGCAGTAAATACAATTCTGAATGAAAAATCCGAATTTTACATAAAAATCGTAACGGAATTACACACAAAGAAATGTCACTAAAGTATTCTATTCTAAAATCAACAATTTGTCGAAAAGACAATAACGGTTCACAAGGGAGTAAGACCTTGTGAAACAACAGTATACGAAGACAGAAAAATGTAAAGCTTTATTGTGAAATATCGTAAATTAATACCTGGAGAAGCAAACCATTAAGGTTGATATTTCAACATGTAATAGAAGTATCAAAAAATATGGTCTCAGAAATTATCAGGATGCAAAAAAACTCCTTATATCCGAAAAGAACAAAGAAATTCGTCTTAACTTTGTACGAGCACATGCGAATTGGCCTCCATAACAAGGGAAAACAATATAGAGGTCTGACGAGTCTTCGAGCATCAAAAGGAAGAATTTGTGTCCAAAGACCGGTTGCAAATGTTTTGAACACAACTGTATATACATATATATATTTAAGGGAATGCATACATTTTATATGGGAATAAAAAAATACATAAAAAAACACTAGAGTAACCCTTCCCACGTTGCTGGGAATCATTGAGATGTATACCTATAATATGTATTTCTCATAAGAAACATTTAAGGGAATTCATACACATTTTATATGGGAAGAACGCACCATATAAGTTGTCCGTTTGTGATGGTGCGTTTTTCGCAATCCATACATTTTATATGGGAAAAACGAACCTCACAAGCGGACAACTTATATGGTGCGTTTTTCCCATATAAAATATACGCATTCCCTTAAATGCTTCTGATGAGAAATAAATTTTATAGGTATACAACACAATAATTCCCAGCAACGTGGAAAGGGTTACTCTATATATATATATATATATATATATATATATATATATATATATATATATATATATATATATATATATATATATATATATATATACGAGTATTTTTTTCTTTCAAAATTTTGTAAATATAAAATTGTTATTGAAATAAGTGCGTTTTTCAAAGCAGTAAAAAATAAAAACAATAAACAAAATTTAAATTTTTGTCTATTTTGTTTATAAAAAAACAAAACTTTTTAAAATTTCCTAAAGAGAGTTTTTGCACATATTTTTCTAAAGTACCTAAATTCCAATTATTTACATAGTATGTTTTATAAAAAATGAGTTGAGTTTAGCACCCTCTTACGATAATATAGAGAAGTAACCAAATAAAATCGTTCAGTATTATATTTATCCGATAATTACCTTTCAAAAAATATATATTTTATCAAAATCCGAGATGAGTGATATTTTGATTTTTGTCTATGGAACAACGCACTCTGCGACATTATTTAAGCCAAATTTAGAAACTTCTACTATTACAATTACCAAGTTATACACAAATTCAAAAAATTTGCACTTTAACCGTTCTCAAGATTTACAAAATCAATATTTAATTTGTAGGGGTCTACCACCCATGGCCACTTGTAGAATTCCATCCACTTTTCCACTAATTACACTGGTCTACAAAACATAAAAAATTTTCTCGCCTTTAAATAAAACTATATTAAATACTCGTATAATGATACTTATGCCCTGAATTCAAGTTGATGGAAAAAACTGAAAACGGATTTTAATTTGGCACATCAAAGTTATTATATTTCACATAATTTTATTTAAAGGCGTTGTTTGCTGTAGACCAGTGTTATTTGCATTGACTATGAAATTATTTAGACCAGATTGAGAATCTGTAACTTTAACCATTCTCAGAATACATATATATAAATTAAATTATATTAAAATCAATATTTACTCTGTATGGAAAGTACCATGCCCACTTGTCCGATTTCGCCCACTTTTTGACCAATAATTTCAATACAAATCATGTGAAGCTACTTGAACTAAATTTAGAGACTCTTACCGTTACCATTTTGAAGATATGGACAAATAGATTTTTACTTTGCTTAGGCGTGGCACAGCCTAGTTGAAATTTTTTAAATGTAATAGCCTTCCTTCCAGACATACAAAGAGACACCGTAAAAATTTCAAGAAACTCGGTTCAGCTGTTAAGCTATCTATAAATTCTAAACATACATACAACCTTCATACATACATACACATTCATTTTTACATATACGAGGGCGGACTGACATTGAAGCTACCTAGCGCTAGATGGCAGCACAAACACAAAAACTTTTTCTTTCTTAGAAATTACGATCTGTCAAACGTCAGCTGTTAAAATTTTAGCCAAATTCATTTGTTGTAGTCGTTTGAAGTAAGCAACTTTTGTGTTTCTTGGAAAATTGAAAAAAAGTGACTTTCGTGTATTGATTAAACACTATTATTTGAAAGGCAAAACGGCGAAAGAGACGAAAGAAACGCTTGATAAACATTATGGCGAATCTGCTCCGTCAGATTATATAGTAAAATATTGGATTGCTGAATTTAAACGGGGCCGAACACGCACTGCAGCAATACCATCGACAGGAAGGCCAAAAGAGGTGGTTACTGAAGAAAATATCAAGAAAATCCTCGATATCTTTATGAATGATCGCCGGGTCAAAATCCGTGAGATTGCTGAAATGGTAAACATATCATATGAACGTATGTTCAACATTTTGCATGAACATTTTCATATGAAAAAGCTATCGGCAAGATGGGTGCCGCGTTTGCTCAGTGTTGAACAAAAACGAGTTCGACAGATCACTTCACAGCGGTGTTTGGACATGATAAAGCATAATCCTGCTGATTTCTGGCGTAGATTAATAACTGTTGATGAAACGTGGGTCTACCACTACACACATGAAACCAAAAATCAATCGTAACAATGGGTGGAAACTGGTGGAAGTGCTCCGAAGAAGGCGAAGACAGTGGAATCGGCTGGCAAGGTTATGGCCACTGTATTTTGGTATGCACACGGAATATTGCTCATCGATTATCTTGAAAAGGGATCCACAATCACAGGATAGTATTATAGTGCATTATTGGATCAATTGGTTGATGCAATCAAGGAAAAACGACCAGATTTAAACAAGAAAAAAGTGACAACGTGACAACGTGACAACGTGACAACGTACCGGTTCACACAGCATTAGATAAGATGCTAAAACTACGAGAAATCCACTTCGAATTGGTTAATCATCCACCTTATAGTCCAGATTTAGCCACTACTTCCTTTTTCCAGTTTCCAAACTTGAAAAAATGGCTCGCAGGAAAAAGATTCATCTGAAACGAAGAAGTGATTACCGAAACTAATGCGTATTTTGAGGAGTTCCCAAAATCGTATTATTCAGATGGTATACAAAAGTTGGAAAATCGTCTTACTAAGTGTATTGAGCTAAAAGGAGACTATGTTGAGAAATGAAGGGCTTTTGAAAAAAAAATGTTTTTTTCCTACTTAAGTAGCTTCAATATCAATCCGCCCTCGTAAGATTGTTTGAAAAAATGTTTTATTTTTCATGATTTTTAATAAAATAAGTCGAAAATTTATTGGAAAATCCGTTAAGCGTTTTAATGCAATAAATTTTTAGAATCACAATTTCTTAACAAAACAAACAAAAAATTATTTTTAATTTTAATTTTATTGAGCACACACAATACAAAAACTCATTGGAAATTCTTAAAAAAAAAATTAAAAAAAAAAACAATTTTTAACCATAAATATATGCAACATTCAAAATGGTAAAGTGTCCAAAATTGTATGACTAACTTGACAATCAATGAAGGTTAGAGAGTCATTGTTAAATAGCAATGAATGCTTAATTGAAAAGTTTGTATTTAATCGAAATTCAAATAGACCATTACTAACAGTTCACAATAACCGTTTGAACAATAACCGTCTGGAAGGTATAATTTTATACGAAAACGTTGTTTTTTTTAATTTAAATTGAAAGTGAAATTAAATAAACAGTCTTAAAATCGATAATAAGAAAAATGGCTAAAAGGCTAACGGGTCTCCTAGTACTATTAAGCATTATCTTTACTGTTACATTGGCAGAACCGGGAGTGCACTCAATACGTATACGCTTTCCAGGACCAAGTAGCGATAAGATTGTTTTATACAAACCAGCAAAACAGCAAGAAGCACCATATCCACCAGCTGGTCTTAAGCCGGAGCCGGCTTTTGAACTACCCGAACCCACATATTTACCACCAGCTGAACCTGAACTTACTTATGGTCCACCCGAAATTGTATATGGACCCCCAGCAGAAACTTATGGGCCACCAGCAGCAGAACCGGAGCTAACGTATGGACCACCAGCTGATACATATGGACCACCCGATCTTACCTATGGCCCACCAGAATTAACCGACAACCAGTCTGCCGCTATTGTTAATGCTCCTTTGCAGTTTACATTACAGTTTACACCACCTCGTCCTAACAAGGCCGCCAACTTTCGACCAGTAAGCTTTCAACCACAATCTGCTGCCATTGTGAATGCACCCTTAAGACCTGTCAATTATTTCACACTTCCACGTCCCGAACGTATTGTTGCTTTTCGTCCAAGACGTCCGCAAAAACAGGGACAAAATTACTTTCCTGCTACGTATCTTACCCTCCCACGTGTAGAACGTTTAATTGAATTTGCTCCTCGACGCCCTTCTACTAGTAATAGAAGACCACAACAACAACAACAATCGAACGGATTCAGTCGTCCATTACCATCCAGCATATTTGGAAAACCGAATAACAAACATTCCGGCAGACAATTGCCCACAAATATATTTTCAAATTGAATTATTTTATTAAAGAATAAAATAATTTTAATTTAATTTAATTTTCTTTTTAAAACATTATTATTATTATTTGTTGTTGTTATTAATATTATGAAATAAAAAATTAATATATGTATTGTTACGAAAATAAACAAAGTCTAAAGAAAAGATACACCAAATTATTACAGTAGTAGTAGTAGTAGTATTAGTATAAACCCGCTTGACCTAAGATTCGCAATCAGCGATTGTACGCTATTAGCGAATATTTTTTGAAAGAAAAATATTTGTTTTTGCCGAAAAAAAATGCTTAAAAGAGCATAGAACATTGCTATTCATTTCATAAGACTTTTGTTCCTTCTCAATTGAAATATATTTTTATGCTCTTGCTTTTAGTAGTCACTGCAATAGCGATGAATGAACACGCATATTGGATTTTTATTTTCTGGTTTCTTTAAAGAAACGAATAAACTTCAATCATTTTTAGCATTGAGCGGCGAAAAAAATGCAAAAGCAAAAGTAACGGCAAAAACAGAAGAGACCAAAGCAAAGTTATTCGCTTTAGATAAAGGTTTGCTGTTGATATTAAAAGCAAGCATTCGAGAGCGAAAGATTTGCTGCCACAAACTGAGCGACGGGTGAACTCTATGAGTTCTTTTTCGTTGCGCTTCCAGTAGTTGTTTACTAATGTTTTATCAGAGATATATTTGCCAAGCGTTAGAAGATGATGTTATTATCGAATGTTGTGGTTACGCGGAAAAGGAGTGATTAGGGGCTAATGAATAGCGCTATATAACAATATCTAGTGCCAAGATTTGGCCCCTATTCTTTTTTACTAGACATTAATACATAGTGCTACCCGTTAGCCCCTACCTACTCTTTTTATACTATGTATTAATATCTAGTGCTAATTTTTAGCCCCTATAATTTATCTTTGAATAGATATTATATAGCGCTGATATTCACTCTTTTTACTATATATTCGTATCTAGTGCTAATTTTTTTAAGCCCCTAACAATTTCTTTTACTAAATACTAATATTTAGCGCTATCTAGTGCCAATATTTCGGCCCCTAACACTCAACGAATGACATGGATCAATAAATAACTGATTTTTGGAATTACCGATTAATTTCATCTGCACTACTATTATTCAATTTCACTAACCCTATCTAAACGGTTAAGTCATATCAATTAAACTCGAACGTACTCTATCGACCAATTTGTTAATTTTAATTACTGTCTTTTTACCATAACTCCCATGTTACGTAAATACGTAACATATTCCGACAATTATGGAAAGACTCAAGTTGGAAGAAAGAGAAAGGAATATTAATCCGGGGAAAATAGAGAACATAAAGGCTACGAAGGTACACATCTAAATAAATAAATGAATACAATTCCTATTTGTATCTGAATTTTACGGGATAGTTAAGTTTACTCTGGTAACCCTACGCTTGCCCGTAAATTAAGCCATACGAGGATCATGCGAATATTGCATTATTTATTGTGTGCAATATATTCTTAGTCTGACTCTAATTTCTACATTATTTGGCTTTTTTGACTAGATGCTTATCATCTAGTGCTCTTTAGGCTCCGAACTCCGCCAAGATAGTATGGAGAAAGAGAACACGTACTGAGAGTGGAGCACCCCATATAATATTTGCTGACGAAGAAATATAATGGCAACTTTCACAAATTTGGATCTTTTTTCTGATCTCTGACCTCCTAACCCCTTACCAAACTCTTGCGGAGGAAGTTCGCCCTGTGATAATACCTACTCATAACGAAAGTTGGTATTTTATTTTGTCTCCGAGCCCCTCATACTCTATTCCAACTTTAATCGCGAAAAAATTTGCTACACACTAATATTTATTGTTATTATTTCCTCAATTGAATCGGTCATATTTCTAGGTATTCACACCTCGCTCAGAATTGTATAATTCCGTACAATGAGAGCCCAAGCCGTTAACAACAAACTGTTCTTTAATCTTAACAACAGGATTTAATAATGCGTGTAGATGGTAGATCAGCTAGTTCAGTCATCAATCCCTTATGACTTAATATAATTACAAACTCTTCTTGGCATTTGTATCTCTAACTGCTCTTCCAACACTTGTTAGGAAAGTTTGTTTCTCCCAATTATATTACTTGGCAGTCCCCTTTGCCATCTGATCTAGACCATATGCATAACCCTCTCTCTCTTCGTTGAGAGGTAGGGGCTCCCATATGGGGAGTTGAAAGTTGGGCACACTCGATGCCAAATTTGCGGATGATATCTCAAACACACGCTCAATGCAAGACTACTGGATAAAAGCTCTCACAAAACATCCTTGGAAGTTGGGCACACTCGATGTCAAAAAACATACATCATATCGAAAAATACATCGCTACAAGCCGCGCACGCTCAATGCCAAATGTTTGGATGTTGACTCATACATCCATGGAATACATTCTTTCCAATATCTCTAAATTATGTTTTTTCATACCCTAAACATATACGTATATTTCTCTAATAATCATTCTTTTCTCTATATAAGAGCCAATAGTGGAATATAATGATTTTTATACGCTGAATTCAAATCCGTTTTCAGTTTTCTTCCATCGGACTCCTTTTTTTTGCGTGGCAAATTTATCGCGCAAAAATAGTAGTTATTGTCAAAATATTTCATCAATTACTTAAAAACGACTTGACCGATTTTAATGCACCAGTGTTATAGAAGTTACAAATCTCACCAACAGATTAAAATCATCATCCAATTAGTAACAACAACCAAGACCAAGAATGTCTCAAGAAGAACAACAAATCATACAACATGCAGTAGAATATCAACATGGGGCATCAACGCTATAAAACTTCACAACCCTGGCCCCTGTTTCTTTATTAACATACGTCAAGGCTGGCGCAGTGTCTAAAGTTACACTTTAGTGATTCAGTTTTCTATCTAAGCGTTTGTACATTTGGCGCTTTTGATGAATCTGTGACCTAAATAAACGCTAAATTTGTAATCGTATTAGAAATTAAATTTATATTGGAAAATTATTATGTTTAATTTTATCTTAAATATCTATAAATAATGCTTCTTTTTGTTTTTAAATATATAAAAAACTTCACTTGTCTCCAGCATTGCCAGAATAATGATTTTATCATATTTTTGATGATTTTTTGACCAAAATATTATTTGATGATTTTTAATATCAAATAAATTAAATTTAGAAATTATTTTTTTTTTTTAGTTTGAACAAAATATATTTATAAAAAAAAATCAATAGTTTTTAAAACGAAAAAATTTTGTCATTTTTATGGAATATCTTAAAAAAAAAACGTACATTAAAACATAAAAATGTATAAGTATTTAATACAAAAGAGTAAAACTTATGTACATACATATGTGTATTTTTGTAAACATATGTTGTATGTTCATACATACTATTTGAAAACTTTCAATTACACTTCGTTAAATGAAAACAGTGTGAAAACTAAAAACTAATTAATTTGAATATGAAGACACTTTAACTTCAATGTGATTTGAATGATTTTGTTTAATAAGAGCTTTTGTTTTTTAAAAATTATAAATAGAATAGCTTTAGATTTCCATTCTTTTCAAAATTTGCCAACAATTTAATGAGTTTTCCTATTTCCTTTGAAAACGTTAGTCGAATATTCTCAAAAGTCAATTTATATGAAAACAAATATTGAAATATATTACATTTTAAACATAGAGAATTTTGCAAAATTGAATGAAATATTTGATTCTTAGTGATAAGTAAATTGATGAGATTTCCTTCTGAAAGGTTATTTCATGTAAATGTTGCCTGAGGCTACGTCAAACCTCATCTTTTCAATATACTGAATGTCTTATTTTACACGCTTATATTCTGGAACGTACTTATTTACCGTTAAAAAACAGCATTGGGTGTACTTTTTCAAGATTTTCTGACGGTATCTTATCAATGGTGGCTGTAATGTAATCTTACAGGGCTGGAATTTTGGCGGATATGTCTGTACACTGTAGTCTAGTCTATTGATGTAAAATTGCATAATCTTGGCGGGTCAGGAACTGCTTCAAAATGTGTGATAAATTTCTCTTCAAACTTGCACCTCAATAGGTTAATGGTGTCGCGTGCATGTGGCATGAAACCACATGTCAACCGAGTCCAACTCTTACATTTTAGGAAAAAGCCGGCAATCATCGCACGATACATTGTTACATTTACTGCAATATTTAGCTTTTTATTGTAGTTGAAGAACTACGATCGCATGATGCCGCCAGCCCACAAACCTCACCAAACTGAATTATTGAACTTGAACTGTTTCTGGCTGCACTTCACGCCAAATTCGTTAATTTTGTTTGTTGACAAACACATTGAGCCAAAAATGAGCTTCGTCGCTGAAGATAATTTTTCTGTACCTAACACATTTGTCACACAGCACGTTGTTCGTTTGTAATTCTGTTTATATAATAAGACATCTGATTTGTTTTTTATTGCTTTGACGTTTTTGTAACGAAACGTTTGAATATAAAATTATGATTTTTATTTTCAAAATATGATTTTTCTTTCGCCAAATGATTATTTCCTTTCTAAAGCTTCTGGCAACGCTGCTTGTCTCTAAACCGTTGCGCTATTAACATCAATTTCTTTTAATTTAAGTTTTAATTAAAAATACTTACCCGAGATACATACTTACTTACCTGTGATACTTACCTCTAAACCTTACCTAAACTTAAAATATAGGTTAAAATACAAAAATAAAATAACATAGAATATAGGTATAAATACAATGTATAAATAAAATTTAATAAATAAGTGAATCTTTATAACGTACCTAAAAATTATACTAAACTTTTTATTTATGGTTTTGTACTCCCACTCTAAAGGTAAATATGCCCTATACACTTACCATAGAAGAGAATAATGACTCTAACCTAATATCTTTTCTCTCTCTTCCACTCATAACCCCTATGTTATAAAGGGTCCGCCATCTAACGTTTTCTTTTTCAACTAGTGCTTATTTCGTGAATATTAGCTCATGTCTGATTTGGCAGATAATCAGTTTTATCCTTCCGCCGAACGAATATGGTTGTGTATACGCTTGAACAACGCTGAAAAATATTGCGACATTACTTTGAAAATCATGGTAATGTTGCAGAAACAAAAATCATCTTTTCAGATGAAGCTCATTTTGATCTTGACGGGTATGTAAACAAGCAAAATTGTCGCATTTGGCGTACAGAAAACCCGCGCACATACATTGAAAAGCCGTAACACCCAAGACGAGTCACTGTTTGGTGCGGATTTCTTTGAAAATGAGCAAGTAGTGGCCGTTACAGTCAATGGCGATCGTTATCGGGCCATGTTAAACGAATTTTTGTTCATAAAAATTGAAGAGGAGGATATTAGCAACATTTGGTTTCAACAGGACGGCGCTACGTGCCACACGGCCGAAGCTACACTCGATGTTTTGCGCTCTGTTTTTGAAGATCGTATTATCAGCCGCAGAGCTGATGTCGTTTGGCCACCTCAGAGCTGCGATTTGACACCGTTGTATTATTGTTTGTGGGGTGCCGTCAAAGATAAGTGGTACGCCAACAATCCAGAGACAATTGACGCTTTAAAGAACAATATTCGTGAAGCCATTGGTGAAATACAGCTGCACACAATCGATAATGTGCTTAAACTGCATGGCCAGCCGAGGCAGCCATTTGAATGAAATTAGTTTCCATTATTAACCGGAAGGATTGTACTTCCAAATAAAAAAAGAAATTTGAGAAAATATTCAGTAGTTTTTTTTGATAGTATTTTCAAAAAGAAAAATTTATTTGGCGGACCCTATATTTGCTTGTATACACGTTTCAATCCAATTGGCAACTGAGTCGGTTGTTGTTCAAATCAAAGCGTCAATTGATTAGTTTGGCAGTTGTCGAATTGGTTGAAGAAAACTCAATAGATTTTGATTTTTTCAAGTTAACTAGTACGTCTTTCAATTCTATTGTGCTGTGTGTTCGAGTCTCTTGATCAGCTGTCAAAATTTGTGTTTGAAGTATTCTTTTTCAAAGAAAAAAGTTATTTTAAAATTGTCTTTAATGTCATTGAATTTTAAATAAAATATTACAAAATTACATTTTTATAAATGAATAACATAATGAATCATTAAAATAATTTTTTTTTTTTTTGATCTTCAACCATTCTTTTGACCAAATTCTTCGTCGCTTTTCTTTTTTTTTTCATCATCAATGCATTCTGCAATAACCGTTAATGCAATTATTTTTCTTTTTGTGCCATTGCAATGGAAGTTTTTAATTTTTAAATTTGTATTGTAAAAAAAAAATATAAATTTGACAGTTGAATGAAAAGAATCAAGAATCAATTCAATTGAAAAAAGACTCAATTGACAATTGAGTTGAAACGTGTATGGGGTGCTTAAGGCATTTATAACGACAAACTTTCTTCTACAGGGTTTTGGTATTTTAGCTCAAACCCCTCGTCTAATCCTCGTAGAAGATAGTTTGTTTAAAAAATAACAAACTGTTATTTTTCACTTTATTATGACGTTTCTTCCATTAGTTTGTGTCAATGCAGAATCACCCTCTTACATTTTTGAAATGAACGTATATTAACGTATATGAAAGTTGTAGTAAATACAAGAACATTCGAAACTGATGGCAGTCAGGTATATAAAGAACGCAGCTTTGGCTACGACAGTCAGTTGTAATTTTACAGTCAATGAGCAAAGACGTGTTAAGGCGTAAATAAAAGTTTTGAGTAAATTTTTGTATTAAGTGCAGTTTAAAAGAACTCAAACGGGATAAAAATTATGACTACGATTCATGGTGTTTGCACGATACATACATAATTTAAATTGAAAACACTGTTTAGTATAGAGACACACAAATCGGGTGATTTTTTTTTTTTACAGTTACACAAGTTTAAATCATAATAAAGCAAATATATACACTTTTAATAGGGTTTGTTAAGATAGAAAGTTTTATGACCTTAATGTTTAAATATGATTTCGGCCATGTGGCTGCTACATAGCGCAATCTGGAAGACCACTTTTAAAAAAAATTTCGCAGCATAAGTGGCCGTATTATGCCAATAACTCTTCAAATGTTGATTTTTAGGTATTCAATTGTCTCTGATTTATCGACGTTCCAAACAAGATAATCCAATAGGGTTAAACCATACAATCCAATAGGGTTAAACCATACAATCTTGGTGGCCAACTAATTGGACCCTTACGTGAAATCACTCCTTCGTCAAAAATTGCTTTGCTGTGTGGCATGTGGTACATGTCAGCAAGATTAATTTCAGCTAATTGAGCTACGAAAAAAATTTCTGATCATGTCCCTATACTGTTCACCATTGACAGTAACATTTTGACCATCATCGTTTATGAAGACATATGAACCAATGACTATGTTAGCTTATAAAGCGCAGCAAACAGTAAGAGAAGATATTAAATTCTTCATGCGTAGCTCTTAAATTTTTGTATGACAAAACACACTGTTTATTTTTTATATGAATAATGGTGTATAGTGGTGTCGTTTGTAGCACTTGACTAACGTTCTAAGCGTTATACTGATTAAATAAAATCTCATTTTGGTACAGGTACCGACTATTGTGGCTCAAGGTGAAACAAAAATCTTCTCTAAACTTTGGTCTTGTCATATAAAACATATTGTTACGTTTTAACCTTTTTAAAACGTTTGAGTTCGTTTAAATTGCGTTAAAATGAAAAAAAAACTCAGCTTTATTTTATTGTTTTGCAGTTTTCGTCTTACTATACAATAACTTTTATACTGTTTGTCGTAATACAACACTTAATATTCGTTTATACAACACTTTTATTTTCGCTTTTATTTGTTGACAGCCAAACGATAACTGAACTGCGTAGGCAAAGCAGTCTCCTTATATACATACCTAATTGCCTACAATTAGTTCCGGAAATGTCTGAAATGATCTCATATCTTCTATCCGTTAATTTTAAACATGTAAAATTGTGTTACCCAGAGGTAATTTAATTGGCAGTGTTGCCAGATACGGAAATCCGTATGGCGTTGACAGGGTGACACAAAATAAACCAAAATCCTACAAAAATCGTAACACTGTTACTCATTATCTTTCTTAACATAGCTCGCCAGTCGCTCTGTATACAACATCGTTTAACCTCTTAATTACCTTATAAGGTCCAACCCAGTTAGCTTGAAGCTTGGGAGATAATCCTTTCTTCTGCTGTCCCTCATGGAAGCCCTTTTCATTTGCTTCACGATCATACCTGGCTCTCAATCTATCACGGGCTATTTCCAGTCGTGTATGTATCGTTTCATAAAAATCTTTGGGGTTTTCACTTTTCTTGGTATTACCGACTGGTGCTCTCGATTTGCATAGCTGCAAATGATTGTGACTTGTTCTGACTGCATTTTTAGCTGCAATACATTCAGTGCATATCCACCCAGCTGCAACTTTCTGACATCTAACTCAGTAATAACGCTGTTTTAATTTTTCTATTGTCTTTACCATGCTAAGATGCCTTCCGCTGGGTTCCTTATGAGATTGATTTAAAATTTTTTAATTTTTGAGGAAGGAACCACTATTAGATTGGAAGCTGTATTTCTGTCTGCACTTTCCCAGCTTCAGTATAAGCACCCGTCTATCAGCTTTAAATTATTCCATTGAGCCCAATAATTCTTTATTAGAGAGTTATCTGCTAATATCTCTTTACTAGTAGGCCGTTTGTCTTTTTCTTTAGCCGCTATTATCCTTGCCAGTACAGACCCTGTAGCCTTTGACCAGTTCCTCTGAGTCGTGGACCAGTTCTCGTTAACCTCCAGACGTAATTGTCTGATGTTGATAATGGTCTCTTTGGCTTATCACCTGTTTTATCAGCGGCTATCTTACATTCGTTCTTACTCTTTTCACTCCTGTAACAAGCTTCACTGTTACGTGGCAATCTCTTCATGTCACAGCCTATATGATGACCATCGCCATTATGGCCAACCTAATTTACATTTCTGCGTTCATTTATTTGTACTCTGTTGTGTAAGCCCATTTTATGCGGCAGACCTCTATTGGTAAGGCGGGCTTTCTATAGCTAGTGTTTTTCCATTTACCATATCTCCATGGTGACACAGTGCCCTACAATACCTTTGAAAATTATCGCTCTTGCCACAGTTTTGGCACTTCCTTTTTGCCCTTTGCTCTTTTTCGCCCAAAAGTCGCTCTATCATCTCTTTGATAGCTGCAATGGAATCATCATTGGTATTTATTAGCAGCGCATACTTAATATCGGGCTCCCCTATGCCATTGACGAATGCTTTGGTCTTAATTTGCTCTACAAGTGGGTGGGTCCCCTGGATAACTAAGCTGCACCAACCTCTCGACGTTCACTGCAAAGGCTTGTAATGATTCATTAGCCTTTTGCGTTCGGTACCTTAATTCTATGCCATACAGCTCTTTGATCTGTATTGACTCTAGTCGTATAGACTTATCCGATTCCGTCATTTTGTGATTGATGATTTTTATTGGACCAACTTTAGAGTGTCTTACTGTTACCGTTTCGAAGATATAGAAAAATAAATAATTATATTGGTGTGGCACTATCCGTTTCCTATTCATCACATGTAAACCTCACTTTATTTTCTTTTAAATACGATTCCAAAGCCGTGTGTTCACTAGCAAGTCATTTGCGGAAAAACTTCTGCAAGTATTTGCTAAACTGTTTCCACTCAAACCCTAACTTGCGGAAGTCTGCTTCCAGAAATAGTTTGTAGAAGTTATTGCTACGAACTTACTGCAATACATTGCAGATATGTTTCCATGCAATGTGAGTGTAGCTTGCAGTAGAGTTCGCTATTTTACGAATGACATTAGAACAGTATTGTTCAGGTTCCATCAACGGAAGAAGATTGGCTTCAATATTCCAACGGATTTCACAACAAATGGAATTTTTGTATTGTTGCGGATGACGCATATTCTCTTAAGAAATATATTATGAAGCTATTCCCTTTCAAGAACCAGCCAGTGCAAAATTGTGTTTTCAATTATCGGCTTTCTAGGCCCAGAAATCTGATTGAAAATTTTTTTGGTCAAATTGCAACTCTTTTTTCAATTTTACTTAAGCCCATTCTTTTAAGTCCAGAAAAACAAGAAAAACTGTTAGGGCCATTTGCGGTCTGCACAACTGTCTGTTAAGTCTCAATTCTCAATATGTGTCGTCTATGACATTTGATTATCCTGTATCCGATTATCAAGGAGAGTGCCGTACAGAACACGTTATCACTTAAACCACATAACTCACGCAGTCAAGCACAAGAACCGAAAAATGTTCGTAACGAATTTGCTGAATATATTATTTCACCAGAAAGAGAAGTGGAGTGGCAATATGTTCATATGTATATAACAAGCATATACAAGTGAATATATAGTATAATGGAATATATAATGAAATAAAAATTAAAACGGTTATATGGTATATAAAATGTATTTTGTTATTCTTACCAAATTATCTTGAGTTTCTTTGGGTACATGAGATTACCTCATATATTTCATGTCATTATATAACTCTCACTTGCTAACATATAGTATACATCTTCAGCACTTTCGCCATTTTTTTTACTTTCTTTTTTTACTTCTTAACCAAACTGCGTTCGGAGGCAATTTCCTTTTGACCCCTTCTTCGGGCATTCTTCTATATCATTAGATATTACGCTTAAAGCGTTATGTTTTTTAATTTTATACTTATAGTCTTTCGAGGACTTTTTTGTTTTTCTATTACCAAATGTGTTTTTTCACAACTCCAAACGAATTTATTTTTGTCTGTTTTTATAAATTTGGATAAGAACTAAAAAAAACACGAAACAAAACTGAGAACAGAAGAGAATACCACAACCGTTTACCAGACGTATACTCCACTTCTGTAAGTCTTCAAAACACTTGCAGTTCACAGCAAGTCGTTCAAGTTACTTCCAGCAAGCAACTAACACGTGTTTCCACATAATTGCTGCAAGTAACTTTTGCAAGCCGTGACTTCTAAAGGTCGACTCCTAATACGTGTTTACACGACAAAAACTTTTGCAAGAAAACTTGGTGATAGACACACGGCTTAAAACCTGTACACTCTTATTTCGTGTTAATCTCGAAAATCTTAATAGCTGTGTAAAGGACAATATGTCGGATTTAATGAATTGATAAAAAAAATCTTCAATATTCTTATTTCAACATACCACCTTGATCAAAAAGTTACCGGAATATGTTTAGAAAATTAAAAGTACAAGTTTAATCTTCTAAATCTATATTGTCCCCTTCAAAGTAATCCCCATCAACTGCAACACACTTATGCCACCACTTGATTTTTTATATTCAGTTTTCGGTGTCTATCAGTGCTTCTTGCGATTATTTCATTATGTCCTCTCGGCTGCTGAAACGCGTTCCACGTAATGGTTTTTGCACTCGTTTGAACAGAAAGAAGTCACAGGGAGCTGAATCAGGTGAATTCGGTAACTGTTAGATGGTATTGTTGCATTTTTCGTCAAAAAATTTCGAATAACAATGACACTGTGCGACGGTGCGTTATCATTTTGCAAAATCCACGAGTTTTCTGCCCACAATTCTGGTCTCTTTCGGCGAATTGCTTCACGCAAACGTCGCATGACGCCCAAATATTATTCTTTGCTTACTGTCTAGTTTTCCGGCAAATTATTACATCTATCATGTAACAAATTATAAAATATCATGATGCATTACACTGTTGTAATCCATGAAACCCTGACAATTGCCTTCTTTTTTGACTGAAAACATCGTGGTTTTTTATCTCGGCTCATTTGATGAACGTTATTCACTTGCCTCATGTCTGGATTTCGTGTCATACTCATAAACCAACGTGTTGTCTCCAGTAATGATCCTTTTGATGAATGTGGGATCGGATTCAACTCCGCGAATCATGTCTTTTGCGACATGAAAACGGGCTCTTTCTTGTATGAAATTGAGAATTTGGCACCAACTTTGCTGCTACACACCGGAATCCCAAATCACTAACCAAAATATCTTGGACGAAGGCAATGTTCAAGTCCTCCGCTATCTCTCTGATAGTTAATTTGCGGTGATTGACCAAAATTTCATTAACTTTATCAATGTTTTCGGCGGTTTTCGATGTCGATGGTCCGGCACTGCGTTCGTCATCTTCGATTGACTTATGACCACTTTCGAACCGCTCGTGCCACTGGTAAACGTATTTTTTTTTTTTTTTTTTGAGAATCGTTGACGAAACACGTTTACAACATTTCCAACGTCCGTGCACCATTAAATCCGTTTTTTACGCAAAATTTAATACAAGTTAGTTGTTGCAAATTTAAATACATTTCTAAAATTGTACAAAATCTCCAACACTTTTAGGGATAGATATACTCTTGGCTATGTAGCTTTTGCAAATGTCAAGCTATGTCGCTAAGAGAAAGCGGGAATATCAACAACAGATGTACCAACTTTAGAAAAAAAAGCTAGAATCGGAATGATGGGACCACAACACGGGAGTTGTTCCGGGAACTTTTTGATCAAGGTGGTAATCTAAGATAAGATGGTAATCCAACAATTGAGAAATTAGTGTTTCCTTGGTAAGTAGCAATTAAAGCTGTACAAAGATCCCAATACACTGTTGTTCCTCAATATACTGTTGTTCATTCTGCAAAAGGCACATTGATTCCAACAAATGATATTCTAGCTAGTATATCCATAAATTCCAACAAAATTGCCATCGTTTTAGTTGCCCAGCATGGCAATCTAGAAATTGTAAGTTACCCCTAAAAAGGATATTAATGTCATCACAAAGTCATTCATAAAGAGCGAAAAACAGAAATGAGCCTATAATTTAAATAATCTCACATTTGTTCTTTCAGAATTGTCTCAAAGATCTTTGATATGTAACATATTACTTATGTACCTTTTATTTTTTAATAAGAACTACTCTGACAATTTTCAATAACTTTGGGTAAGGTGTTCAAAATATGCAAAAGAAATTCTTTAATATAATGGTACGGTATAACATAATATGTTGGTAGGCCTTTAAATAAAAAATTAAAAATTTAAGTTTTCCCATAAATCCATATTTTAATTAATTATTTAAAAGGTTTGTTGTTGTACTGTAGTATTTTGCTTATTAATTTTTTCAATTCAAATATAACGTTTCAAAATATCTTCTTACGGCGAAACTATTTCTAATTAATTGACTTCACAAGCTACCAACTGTTTTATTATTCTTTCTTTAGTCTCATTATTGCCAACCTAAATTGAGTTGAAATGTCAAATTAAATACTTTTGTGTGCAACCTTGTACATTTAACAAAAAAAACTACGCGTTGTTATATACACTTTCGCCTTGCATTGTCTGGATTAGAAAAATAATTTTTTAATAGCAAAGTTTAATGCAAATATTAGTTAAATCAAAACAAAAGTGTTTGAAAAATAGTTAATATTGTGATGTGAAAATAGTTAAATGAAATAACAACGCTAATTTATGTCAGAGATACATGTGAATATTATTTGAGTTCGGCATTCAGTACACCTCTACTCTACTACCTGTGTCCACCGACAAGACCAAATAAAACATTATAGCGGCGAAAATGATTTGAGACAATTTTCACATTGAAACAAAAGGAATTTTTTTCATACCATACATAACATTTTCTCCAATTCATAGTCGCAAGACTATATTAAATTCATTTTTCATTTTATTGAATTGTTTTCCCATTGGATTATTAGAGGATAATATTTTTGGTACCTTTTATGTTTTGTTTGCTTTTATAATTGGAGAAATTTTTTGTTGTTGATTATTCCATAAAACGATTTTGCTTGCCACCGTACCATTGTGTATAGACTAGCAGAGGAACAAATTCAACTCTTGGAATATCACTGAAACATCTATTGCATCTTTATATAAACTCTACGTTTTAAATTAAATTAAGGTAAGTAACTAAACAAAAAGTTCCCTAATATGGAAGCATTTAAAAGATAAAAATACGCTTTTGAGAAGTGTCGCCGGGTGTATTGCTATTTCATAGTAATGAAAATGCGCAGCGTATTTTTGTGTGTGTGTTCCTTGTTGTTTTTAAACAATCAAACAACCATCATAGTATTTGAAAATATATTCTTTATTTTGTTTTTGTTTTCATTAAAATTTGACGAATACCTCTAGTAGTGCCAATGACCATTGTTTCTTAATTCACAGCTGTCAATAACTTTTATTTTGTTTTTGTATAAAATGATGCATCATAGTGATGCAGTTTGATTATTTGTTGAATTAATTTAGGTATATGGTGTTGGAAAAATCATGAAAACCATTTACTTTTTGAAAGCATTCGCCTCTACTTTATAGCAATAGTCTTGTAAAAATTGATATTTTGAAGTAACTAAAAGAAAGTAATGGAGACACCATTGCAATGAAATTAGTTATGTCACAAATACTACCGAGGACAGCCAAACGGTTTAAAACAGCAATGAAGAGAATAACTTAAGAATACCGTACAACCCAAACACTCTAAATGAAATAAAAGAAGTAATTGGTTATTTAGAACATCATAAGGTGGCGGGTGAAGATGAATTACTCACAACACATCGGTATGGGAGGATTAAGGGCTGCCTCCAAACGTAGCAGAAGAGCATCATTGTAAAGTTACCAAAAAGTGGCGACCTGAAAGACTGTAACAACTGGAGAGGAATTAATGTGCTTAACACCATATATGTATAAGGTACTTGCAGTCATAATACAGGGAAGACTTTAAGACAGAATAGATAACATATTGCGAAATGAACAAGCAGGCTTGAGACCGAAACTGCATAGATAAGCCAGCACACTACGCATAATCAAAAAACAATCTCTAGAATGTCATAGCTCCCTGTATCTACTGTTCATCTATTTCAAAAAATCATTTAATACCATCAGACGAACTGCAATATGAGAAAAAATAAGAACAAAAGGAGTACCCCAATAAATAATTCTAATAATTAGAGCGATGTACGAGGATGCAGAACTTTCAGTTCTTCACAACGGGAACATCAGTTAACCATTCCGCACCAATAAACCATCGTTCTGAATGACATAATGAGCAAAGTTTGTTAAAAAAGAAGAGGAATAACATGGAGTCTCTTCTACAACAAAAAACATGCATGTATACAAAAAATTTATTTATGTATGTGTGTGTGTTAGTCTCTCACGCCAACTCGAAGACTTGGACTACGCAGATGACATTTATCTACTCTCGCATAAGATTTCCAATATGCAGTAGAAACTGGAGCATCTAAATTGACTCGTAATGCTGGACTGAGGTAAATGTCAAGAAAACCAAGGCCATGGGAATAAATAATACTATCATGGGAAACATCATGCTACAAGGTGAATCAATCGAGTATGTAAATAGCTTATGTTATCTAGCAAGTACAGTAAGTAGAAAATGCCGCGCAGAAGCAGACTTAGACAACAGGTTCAATAAAGCGAGAGCAGCATTCTGACGACTGCCGTCAGTTTGCAAAAGTTCAGATATGTCCAGGCGAACTAAGCTAATAATATTCATGTGTTGATCTCAGTTCTGTTGTAGGACAGTAGGACGGGATCATATGCAGAATATTCTGGTTTAGCAACAAAAGTTACAAAGCACTGGTTAATATGAATAATGGGGAACCTACACTACAGATAAGATAAAGGAAATGGGTGTGGGTCACTTATCAAGCAAAAAAAAACCGATAGTGCCACCAGAATGTTACTCGAGTGGAATCCTCAAGGCTCAAGAAATCGTGTTCGCACAAGAAACACCTGAGGGGCACAATTATCTAGGAACTAAGACAGAACATTCTAACATGAGAAGCAGCAAAAGCAACACAGCGGTGAACCATGTAAGATGAGATACTTTGTGGAAGTGGAGCAACGAAAAATAAGTAATACTAAGTAACTTCTTTATCTGCAATATAACTTATATATATATGCAAAAAAATATAGTTCAATCTATAGCAACTTTATTCATATATAATTTCTTTCACTCATATCCTCAAGGTAAAGTTTTTATAACTTTAAACGCTTTTTAGCAATAGTGTTTATGCGGTCACATAAAACTTTGTGAAGATTTTCACCTCCTTAATTATCAGACGTACTCTAGAGCCACTGCACCTGAATTTGAGTTTTGAACTCTTTCGGGTTCTTCGATGTTCTTATTTAGTATAAATTTTAAATACTTCTGTTGTTAATGATCATATAACAGATTATTTTATAAACAATCAGTTTAAAAGGATAAAGCATACTATATGTACTTATGTAAGCATAAAATTTTGACAAAAAATTTATATAAAAACTAAGACTGTGAAAACCCCCTAGGGGCCACAAAGTAGTTCGATATATTGCACCACGATCTCTACGAAAGTTTAAAAATTTGAGGTAAAATTGTGTCGGATGATATCTTAAGGCAAGAGAACGGATTCGAACACAAGTCCCCTGTTACCCAAATTTGACTTCAGAGTTACGGATTCGGAGAACTTAATTGGCCTCATCAATCGTCGGACATAAACCCAAACCATTGGCGCAATTGGGTTCTAAATTAAAAAAGTACAAATGTTTTATTAGTATGAAATTAATTTATTTTACAAAGAAATTTGTGTTTAATTTCACTCACAATTAATATATTTTATAACCTTTCCTTAAAATTTGTTCTTTATGACGATAAAATAAATTTCAAGGTTGAAAAGACCCTTCCGACGTTTAATTGCGTAGCAGGTACCTCGAATATAATCCGGGCCTCTTGATGCAATGATGGAGTTCCAGTTTAATATTGCTCCCAGCATAATAAAGTGTTTTTCTTTTTCCAGTCTTGAATATTTTTCATACATATATTGATAGAATTTTTAAATAAGCTACCAATCGAACCGGTGACAATTACATTCGAAAAATTTGATTTACAAAATCTTTTGGACATCGCCATAATCGATAATGTATCGACTAAGTAATAATGAAGGAAGAGAAGAAAAATAAAAACAATACAAAAGATAAAACTAAAGGAAAAATCTAGGTCCCACACTTCTAGGGCTTCAATCAATCCCAATGCCACCCAGCTGAGACTCTTGGCAACACGAAGGATAACAATATGGTCGGTACACGAAAGGTGAGTTAGAGTTTAGATCGAAAGTTCACCTAAGATATGATCTCTCCTGCTCGAGAGCTTGGGACAACGACATAATAGTTGTTCGATCATCTTTAACTCTTCTTTGTCCTCGCACAGCCTACAGTAATCATTGTCGGCAATTGCCCATCTACCAGTCATCGCACGGATACCACAATGGCCCGTAATAACGCCCGTAGTCAGCCTTTACATATAGAGAGAAGAGCAGATGTGATACGACTGGAAATAATCGGCCATATAGATCTAGTTTCCCTGCAACACGGTTTGTTGAACCAGGTTAGACTTCTCGGCGAAGAACCTATCTGGCACGTTGATGTAACGACCTTACCTCGGCAGGATGGAGTCCTCAGTTCGGAGGACTGTTGACACAGAGGCATGACGAGCCAGTTCATTAGCTTTCTCATTGCCAGCAATACCACAGTGACCCGGTACCCAGTAAAGTTGAACGTCTCCGCAGCCTACCCAGGGCTAATCTGCAGTCCCGAACAACCTTGGATCTGACCAAGCACGAGTTGAGTGCCTTGAGAACCGCCTGGCTGTCCACGAAAACAGTCACCTGGCCCTCAATGCACCCAATTTCATTCGCGATCATCTCCACTGCCTTTCTAATAGCAAAAACCTCCGCCTAGAATACACTGCACTTAGCATTCAACTTATAGGAACACTTAAGGTCAAATTATCGCTCTAAACGCCAGCACCGGTGCCTTCCTCCGTCTTAGGTCCGTCTGTATAAAAGGCCACACCGCCAAGAGAAGGGTTGCACCCCTGCCAATCGTCCCTGCCCAGTATCACAGTCTTAAAACTCATAGTCGGCAGGTATTGTCACTCCCCCACTCGTTCTAAGACTCCAATTCAGACAGCGCAGAACACGTGCATGTCCATAATCAGCATCCCGCCAAAAGCCTAGTTCCCTGAACTGTAGGGCACTCTTCATCTCCGTCTGAAGATGAATTTGAATGTCCAAAGGACGGACTGACTTGACAGCATCACATTCAGAGCCGCCTGTGGAGTATTGCTACACGCCCCAGAGATAAAGAGCGAAGCGGAACGCTGTACACTGCCTAACTTCAATAAGCTCAATTAACCGCCCACCGCGTGCCACCAAACAAGACCACCATAGTGGTTTCAAACCAGCAGGCACAATGGATTTTGCTACAGTATTGACCGAAGAGTACGAATTTTCCATACTATTTTGAGGCATGGGTTCAGGCCTAGTATTTTTCTTGAGGGCTTGGAGACAACAATCTTTGTCCCTTTAACAGGATTCGGCTGATTCGTTATTTCTAAGCCAGTCGGACTTAGAACTGCCCGATGTCGGCGCTGCCTTCGACCATCACGGTTCCTTGGCTTTGCCACTGTCTCTATTGTCGTCGTCTTGGTATTGGCTACAATTCAAGCTTAGGAACGTGAGGATAGATTCTTTCGAACTTTCTCACAAACTTAAGGTTGCTCTTGATTAGGGCATTTTCATCAGTGTGCAGAATGGGATCCCTACCGACGATATTCTTTAAATATTAGATCGCCCTTCTGTAGAAACGTCTATCCTTGAATTCCATTGCATCACAGTCCGCCATGGCGGGGGAAGAAGAGGATTTGTAATTCCCTCCACTTCAGTGGCCTTTTGCCGTGGGAGTAATAACCGACCGATCGGAGCTGATTTATCGTGGAAGAGGCTACCTTCCTACCCTGATTGGGTTGGTTTGCATCCTCAGTCTCCAAATTAGACAATCCACTCAAGCCAGACGGCGCTGGGATCATGGTGATCTCCAACTTATCATCAGTTAGAGTGAGATTATCCATCAGGTCAACTGGGACACTCTCCTGACTATCTGATGGAGCCAACTGAGGCTTAGTATATCTCGGCTGTTAAACCGACAACATCTATCATATTCCCTACCGTCGCGCAACCAGCTGTACTTCCACATCTTTCCTGTTCTTTGTCTATTACCGCGGATAGAATTGCATATGTAACACAGGCAGCTGTAGGTGCCAAGGCATCCCACCTAAAACAGCTGGCTTGCAATCACAAGATAGCGATGACACATGGTCTGCTATCGCATCAACAGTTCCCATCGGTACTTGGCTATTTAGTTCCTGCTCCGTAACTTTATTCTTTTTAGAACCTTCCATATTAGTATTATTTATTTCAGGGATACTAATCCCTGGCCACTTTGGTTTGCGGGGAGGTAAACGAAACCCTAACCCCCTCACCTGCGATCAAAAGGTCTCGATCTTCATACCAATTACCTATATAGTACATATACAGTAACAGCAATCCAACCGAAAACCTAGCGATCCCAGGTGAGACGATTTGGATCTGAAGGGTGACCAGCATAATGCAGCATCCCGGCCCAAAGGCCGAGCTACTACAACATACCGAAACACCCCTCCTATCCGCCACCTGGTGGCGCGCCCGGAAGGAGTAGGTAAATCCCGCGGGAAATTTGTATTATATATGGCAACCATTTTTAGTTGCCCAAAAGTTATCGAAAATATAATTTTGACAAATCGGCAACTGAAATATGGTGTTTAGATTTTTGTAAATAAAGGTGCAACATATGGAATAATATAAGTGCTAACAAGAAAATTTGTATTAATAAAAACAAAAAATTTCATGCATAATGCATATGTGCATAACCGTATTTCAATACTTCGGTTAATGCATAATTTGGTTTGGCATTTAAAATTATTCTATTTGTTGTTAAAGCTGCGTTGTTTCTGCTTCTTCCTCAGTTTATTCATTTCGCCACTCTGTAGTTCCTGAACAATTTCTTGAAGACTCGTGCGAAAAATATAGCCCTTAATTTTTTTGGATGGCCCGCCTTTAGTTTCATAAAATTTTCAATTTTGCCTTAAAATATATCCATACTGGTGGGCCAGAGCTCATCAGAATTTCGAAAATGTCCATTCACAACTTTCTGTGCTTGTTTCCCAAAGGTTCGAACCCCTTTATATCCATAATGAGCTAAGTTTCCATTTTCTTAATTATTATATCAGCCTGCTTCTTTTTATTTTACCATTTCAAAATCTGAAATTTTAAAAAGTTTGGTTTTAAAAGCTATGCAGCAATTGGCTGTGTTCGGTTGCCAATAAAAATTCATTTTAGCAACTAAAGTTAACAACTATTGGTTGCCAGTTGCCATATGTAATATCATCTTGGCAACTGGCAAAATAAGCAAAGTTCGGTAGACATCCATAATCGAAGCACAAGAAACAAAAATACTAAACTTTTTTCATTTTAATTTAAATATAAACTCATGAATAAAAAAATCACACGTTTTTATTGAAGCAGTACAAAATTTAAAAATAATTATTTATTTAACGTTCAATCTCTGCCTATGGGCGACAATTAGTCTGTGTAAATAGATGAAGACAAAAGAAATTACAATTTCCTTCACTGATTGCCAACAGATTCTCTTCAATCAGATTTGCTTAATGAATTTAGCCATTGTGCACAACAATACGTAAATTACTAATATCAGATGAGCACAAGTAAAATTATTTTTTATATTCCGCATGCTCGCGTAATATCTTTAAAGAAAGTAGTTATAATGTTGAAAATAAAAAATGAAAACAAAAAACATAATTAAATTATTTAAAAGCATTAAAACAATTATTAACATTTACATATATCTTGAAATTTAAGATTAAAAAATAATTACCCATAATGGTTTAAATATGTATCTAACGAGTTCAGTAATATACTAAAACAAATCACTTAACACAAAATACTTCAACAGCCGAAATACGGCTAGTAATTGACAACTTGTAAATGGAAATTGTTATTATAGTATTTAAATTAAAATAAAAAAATAATGCATACTATATTTGGTTTACAACAAATCGCATTCAAAATTCATAGAAATTCTTAGCAATCACATAGATTTTTTCTCAAAAATATGTGTTTATAAAAATTCGAAATAAAATTAAATCGAAAATATGTACATATACATATACATATAGTTTTTAAAAGATTAATCACAATTTTAAATAATGTTGGTGGTGGGTCGATTTGTAATTGATAAATTATAAAAAAAAATTATTAGTATTAGTGTGCTGATTGCATACATATGTGAATATACGTATATGCTAAGGTACTAATACTTGGTATAAATTATTTGTTGTCCCTAAACTTTTTGCAGTTATGTCAGCTACCGCCGGAAAACGAAAAGAGATTTACAAATACTTGGCACCATGGCCATTATATTCTATGAATTGGAGCGTGCGTCCAGATAAAAGATTTCGCTTGGCTCTTGGTAGCTTTATTGAAGAATATAACAATAAAGTTCAAATCATAAGTTTGGATGAAGATACAAGCGAATTCAGTGCTAAAAGGTAATTTTTTTTTTAAATACAAAATAAATTATAAACGTAATTGAATTGAAATTTGTAGTACATTTGATCATCCCTATCCGACAACAAAAATTATGTGGATACCAGATTCAAAGGGCATATATCCAGATTTACTAGCCACAAGCGGCGACTATTTACGAGTTTGGCGTGCCGGAGAACCAGACACACGGTTAGAGTGTGTTCTTAATAATAATAAAAACAGTGACTTTTGTGCACCTTTAACATCATTCGATTGGAATGAAGTGGATCCAAACTTAGTGGGGACTTCATCAATCGATACAACATGTACCATATGGGGTCTAGAGACTGGTCAACCACATGGACGTGTTTATGTTGCTGGTCATGTAAAAACACAATTAATTGCCCACGACAAAGAGGTATATGATATCGCTTTTTCAAGGGCAGGCGGAGGTCGTGATATGTTTGCTTCTGTGGGTGCAGATGGTTCCGTTCGTATGTTTGATTTAAGACATTTAGAACATTCAACAATTATTTACGAGGTATGTTAAATATGATCAATTTTAATCTATATAGATAGAATATTAATTATATACGATAATTTCTAAGGATCCCACACATACAGCTTTATTACGTTTGGCTTGGAACAAACAAGATCCAAATTATTTAGCCACCGTTGCTATGGACTCATGTGAAGTAATTATATTAGACGTTCGTGTTCCTTGTACACCTGTTGCAAGACTGAGTAATCACAGAGCGTGCGTCAACGGCATTGCGTGGGCGCCGCACAGGTATGTAAAAAAATTTAAGTATAGTTTTTTATATTTTGTCTTGAGTAAAAACCCTTAAAGCTAATAATTGTTGGATTATGTAGACCAATCCTTTTATAGTATAACCTGCTTTTTTAATTTAATATAGATAACTTAATATAAAGTACACTGTTGGAAGAAACTTATTCGCTTAGCACAGATATGATGAAAAAAAACCTGCTAAAAAAGGCACTTTTTATTATTCTTTTACGTTGTTTTATGATGATATTATGTTATTGGATTTCTTTTGAATAATGCTAGGTTAGACCTGATAAAATTTCCTACATTGGAGAGGGGGAGAACAATTTTTGGTGTTTATTTTATTTGCAACCTTATTGCCGCTGATATTGATTCTGAGTTTTTATTTCTGGCCTTGAATTTTAACGTATTGGTTAAATTTTCCTGGCATTATCTTCCGCTTGCATTGGATTTTTACAGAGCAAACTATACGAATTCGTTCCTTTTTCGAAGATTATAAATGATTTTAACTTCAATTATGACTAATGATTTTAATTGTGGCATAGACTTATAAATTTATATAGACTTGCATTATTAAATTTTTGAATATATTTGGAGTATACGGTATATTAATTGTTTTTATGTTCAGCTTGTGAATGAGTTTGGAAGCTGATTCGTATTCTTGTTGGCATTGCTGGTTTGCTAGTATCCGTTACAGTTCTAACTCTGGCGTGTACATGTCGTTAAAAGTTCTCTGCTTCGGGTGAGTGCAGATAAGTGATTGACGGGTACCCTGCGAAAAAGGGACTTGTAGAGAAGAATACATTACAATCACAAGAACAAGAGTTGGAAATGCTTTGTTTTACGCTGGTATTTTTCCATCTTGCTGGAAGGTTGCTAATGTAACGCCAATCCCCAAAAAGGGCGAGGCTAGTAACCCTGAGATCTACCGTCCAATAGCAGTTTGTTCCACACTCTCCAAGGTTATGGGGAGTATGATTAATCACCACCTTGTGGGATATCTGGAGTCCAACGATTTACTTAGCGATCGTCAGTACGGTTTCCGAAGGGGCCGTTCTACTGGTGACCTGCTGGCGTTGCTCTCGGAGAAGTGGAACAAGTCCATTCATGGTTTTGGCGAGAGTAAGGTTGTGGCACTGGATATCTCAAAGGCGTTTGATAGAGTTTGGCACGAGGCTCTCATTTCGAAATTTAATGCTTTTGGTGTCGGTAGTCACTTCTCTCGATTTATATCGAGCTTTCTCAGAGATCGCTCTATAAGAGTGGTTATAGATGGGGTCTCATCCGACGAGTTCAGAGTAAACTCAGGGGTACCGCAAGGCTCTGTTCTTTCTCCTACTCTTTTTCTAATATTTCTTAACGACTTTCTTCTTCTCACTTCTAATCCTATCTACTCTTTTGCGGATGACAGCAACATTTGTCACTCATATTCCTTTGACCGTATACCGAGCCTTTTGGAGGTTGGGGTAAGAAGGATGAATATGAACGTCACACACACAAGTGACCTACTGAAGGTCTCCGAGTGGGGTCGTGCGAACAGGGTCGATTGTAATGCACGTAAGTTTCAATGTTGTTTTTTAACACACAGGCGTGGTGGTGTGCTGTCATCTGTGTCAATGGGTAATGTGGATATTGAGGAATCAGATGCTCTTGATGTTCTGGGCATGAGAATTCACTGTGACGTTCGTTGGAATGATCACATATTTCAAGTGCCGAAAGAAGCATTCAAGTGCCTTGGTTTTTTGTACCCAAGCCACACCCCAAACCCCACAATTATCCACTATACTCCTAATTCTCTTCTATTGACGTACCATCGCTTCTAAAATCATGTTCTTATCGCTTTTCTCAGTCTATTGGACAGAAAAAACACATAGTCAGAGGTTCTCTGTCAGCTTTGTCACTGTAGGAACTGATCAAATGCGTATGAGTTCGAACACATTGCCTTTTTTCCATTTTTTCCACTAAAAATGCCTGAAGAACCATGATGTTAGGTGTTCATAGTCATTTTTAGCACACAATCTATCCATAAATGCATAAAAATCGTATATTTAATTTTCAACAATTTTTCATGGATGTATGTATGTATGCTTTATTCGTCAATGTACCCAAGCCACACCCCAAACCCCACAATTATCCACTATACTCCTAATTCTCTTCTATTGACGTACCATCGCTTCTAAAATCATGTTCTTATCGCTTTTCTCAGTCTATTGAACAGAAAAAACACATAGTCAGAGCTTTGTTTTACGTAAAACATTACTATAAATATACAAAACCAGCTAGATACAGCTTTTGTAACACAAAGTCAGATATATAGTCATATGAAAAATAATAGGGACACAGATCAAAATAGTTATAAATCCAACTCTGTTTTTATATTTAAACAATTATCAAAAAGATCTTATAAATTGTCTGATTGAGTTTCGACGACGTAAAAAACAGATTTAAGTAACTTAGTGCCAATAATTTGCAAACTTACTTTTGAAAAATATTGCTGTAAATAAGTATTCACAACTATATCTACTAATAGTTTCCAAATATCGAGTTTCAGTTAAATAGCTTTTGACTATACGGCCATAATAACTCAATGCGTAATTTCGTTAACTTATGGCTCCGTGTGTTTATTCTATCGAAGTTATTAAATTTTTTAAATATTAAAAATTGTCATTTAATATAAATTGCATTCTTAAATATAAGACACTTAACTACTATTAGACACATTGCATAACCATAATATATCATGATATACATATATCTCGAAAACAATTGTAATCTTAAGCATTTTTATACCGTATTAATTACATAATTGATGATATTGCATATCCACAAGTGTACATACATATGTGTATGTATACAGTAGGTCTCAAAACTTAAGACAAAGCAACATGTTTCTAAGATTTCTTTATTTTGTTTATTAAGAATGTAAAAGAATTATAAGGAAACATTTTAAAACACAAATGTAAGGAATACTATTTCAATTAAAAAAGTAAGGAGCTTTATTTCTGCAAAACAGAATTATACATAAAAATTTAATATAACTTCGAAAATTTGCCTTACAAAAGAATACTAAGTATTTACTCTGAAAACTACTTTTACTTTTCTTAATACTTGTTTGGATAGGCTCGATTATGTGGAAAACTTTTAGTTGAATTAACCTGTTTCAGAACTTATTTCATTCCATCCGATGGGATTGTTGTCCAGACTTTGACGAGGTGTAATTAGCATGTGTGGCGTGTTTAAAAGAAGACACACCTTCGCTTCTGTGTATATCAGTTCGTATCGTGCTAGAAATAGAAGTCACCATCTAAACTCATTTTTAAATAATTTTCGCGTAAATTGCTTTTCAATATATCCAAATAAATACCATATATTGGTTCGTTGTATTTTCAATAATTACTAATTGTCAACAGCCACCGTATTTTATTTTTTTTAATTTAATGCCTTCCCTTCTCTACACCGCACTTTAAATATGCTCTATTTCGGTTCATTAAAAGCTAATTCATTCTAGTCTTGGTTCTATTTAAATTGGTTTTTGAAAAGTCTATGCGCTTGCTTCTGCTGTTTTTTCTTTGACGTATGCGATCAGTTAAGCATCTTCGAATAGTATCAATCTCTTACGAGTTTATTAGTAATTTTGATGCTGTTCGTAAATCAGGGTTGGCAACCCACTCTGCTTAAACCCACCTGGGTTTTATTGGGTATTATGTTTAAAAAAACGCAGGAGGGTTTTTATTAGAAGTAGTTCATAGTTTATTTGCAACAAAAATAAGTATAATTTACGTACAAACTAATTTGGTCCGTTTTTTAGTTCAAAAAAGATAATTAACAAATTTGTTAAAATAAAAATATATGATATCACCGTTTACATCTTTTCTCCGCCTCCGAGCCAATTTCCGAATTCCGTTTCAGCAAAACTTGTCGTCTTTTAAGGCAATCTAACTTTGATGCCGATTTTATATTTCTTGAAAAGAAGTAATTCGGTGGCATGCTTAAAGACATTGTATCAGTCGAAACAACCAATAGTCAGAGGTATTAATGCTGAGAAAACACGGCGAGTGCGGCATTTAATCGTTTCTGACAATTTTTTAGCAACTTTTGCGACGTGAGGCCCAGCGTTGTCATGCAAAAGAATAACTTAATCACATCTGTCTTTGTATCGCGGGCTTTTTTCTCATATTGCACTGTTCAATCGAAGTAATTGCAGTCTGCTTTAACAGCCCATAGTACTCAACGCCGCCCTACAAAATTGCATTATAAATACTAGGAAGGTAGGTAAGTAAGAAAGGTGGTACCGTGGTAACCCACCAAGAGACCACAGTGGCACATTGTGGAAAGACTCTTGCCTGAAAAGAAATAAATAAACAGAGTGGAAGTAAAGGAGAGAGGAAGAAGAAAAAGAAAGTAGGAAGAGATAGAAAAACAATCAGAAAAAGTATACAGAAAGAACACGGATGCCCAAAAAGAACCTAGCATCACCTAATGAGTCAGCTAAGACCGGACAGAAAGCCCTCCAACTCGCATATCCTAGCCGGCGCAATATCACCAAGGCTACCAAAAGAGCCCCGGCCCATAACCTAAGCCTGCGCTCACAAAGAGCCGAGCAGTCTCCGGCTCCCCTGTATCGCCGCAAATTCGGCAGAAGATATTGGGGAGCTTGCTTCCTACATCCCAGTCATTCCCCTCAGAGCGCAGTGCCAGATTGAAGACCCATTCCGTCCTAGAGCGGTCAAGTCGCGGCCAAAGCAGCCTGGAGACCCTACAGTCTCTTCTGCTCCTCCATGACTTCTCCACTCTATGACGGGCCCATCTATCAATCAATCTTCCAAAGAAACCAAGCAGCGGTTTCACAGACGCATCCGCCTGTTCTATGCCCCTAGCCGCGCCCGCTCTTGCCAGTTCATCTGCAATCTCATTTCCCCTCATGCCAGCATGCCCCGGAATCCGGCACAGTTTTACACTGCACACATCCAGGAGCGACGTGAGGTTACTCCTGCACAATGCGACCAGCCTAATAGCCTGACTGTCTATGTAAAAGACCACATCATCCCCCTCAGCAGCCAAGTCGCGAAAACGCTCAGCTGCTCTGAGGACAGCGAAGATCTGGGCCTGAAAAATGCTGCACTCATCCGGTAGTCTAAAGGACAGTTTAATGTCATTATTCGCAAGATAGACCCCCACACCAGTGCCATCCTCGGTTTTAGATCCATCTGTAAAGATGACGTGGCCATTCAAAAGTCTATCAACATCCTGCCAAGACTATCTGGAAAAGGTGCCACTGGACACATGCTAAAGTCTCATCCCTGACTCTATAGTCCGTAGAACCAGCACGGGTCACCAAATGCACACCCCAGTCCATAGTGTCCACAACCCAGAGTCTTAGCCAGGCCTCCTTCAAAAATTCTTAAGAAGCTCCTAGCAGCCATTCTCTTTACAACAACCTCAAGGGTGGTCAAGCACAGGATAATATCTAACGCTGCCTGAGAAGTACTTCTAAAGGCACCAGATATGCCCATAGCAACATCATACCTGTGCACCTTATTCAGAAGCTTCCTTCGACTGGCATTTTCAAAGCTCTCCACCATACTATACATACATACTATAGTTGAGGACAGATATGACTATCATATGACTATCATAGATCCACCATCACCATCTCATACAAATGGCACTTCTTACCGTATAGTATGTATTTTCTCTCCAACTAAGTTTCCTATCCAAGAAAACTCCTAAGAAATTGGCCCCCTCAGACAGTTTTAGCACAAAGAGAAGAAAGTTAGCTGAGTCTTTGAAGAATTGTTGCTAAGACCTCTGACAGACGCCCAGGAAGATAACCTGCCAAGCCCGGACTGCATGATCTCACCAACGGTCGGGAGAAACCTTATTATCCGCATAACAAACCACCTTTCTTATAAATACTAAAACATCCTAATTTTACTAACAAATAAAAAATATTGTCTAATTGAACGAAGTTAGAAAGCAGTTATAGAACTGAAAAAAAAAAATTTTCAAAAAACCCAATAAAACCTGGTGGCTTGGGTTGTTGTAAATAAATTTTTCTTGTTCGTTTTATATAGCGCATATTATTGTTAGTTAAAATTTGTAGCCGACCAGCCACATGTTTGTTTTTAATCCTACTTTTATTTTGTGCTAAACGATTTTTCTCTCCTTAAAACGACTACGTGAAACCGTTTTATCAATGTTCTCATAAGATTTGTGTTTTTGTTCTTATTACAAATCGATTTTCAGAAGCTGTTTACCTGCTTACCTAGCGTTGTATTAGCTTATAAATATATTTTTGTTATTACCAAAACAAAATGCAACAAATTTGTGTATTTTACGTAAATTTCGCTTCCAATGAAAAGAAAAATAATTTTGTTTTTCTACAATTGCAAATTGCGACGATATTCCATATAAACAACAAATGTGTCCTTAGTTTTCCATTGCCATATTTAGAAGTAATATGAATGTTACCCAATTTTTTTATTAAACACGTTTTAAAAATATAAATTCTTTTAAATTAAAATAAGTGGCGGAGCTGAAATAAAAAGATCGTATAAGTTTTAACTTAGTATTTATCTAAAATAAATAAAAACTTTGTAAAATCTCATAAGCATATTGTTGTGTCCTTAGTTTTGAATGGTATTGTGTATTATATATAATATCAATACATTATTTCTTTTTTTTTTTATAGTTCCTGTCATATATGCACTGCCGGTGATGATCACCAAGCACTGATCTGGGATATTCAGCAAATGCCACGTGCAATCGAGGACCCAATTTTAGCTTATACAGCCGCCGAAGGTGAAGTCAATCAAATTCAATGGGGTGCTACGCAACCTGATTGGATTGCAATTTGCTATAACAAAGCTTGTGAGATCTTGCGTGTCTAGAAGCAGCATAATTTTAATAATGCTCAAAGGACGTCGTATATAAGACAAATTCTCATATATGCACCACAACAGCCACAACCACAGCCACAACAAATCTTATTATTAATTACTACTATAAAGAAATATATTATAAAGAAATATTTTTTAAAGTCATTATTATAGTCTTTATAACGATACATTTTCGTTTTGTTTTGTATTTTTTTTTTTTCTTTTTTGTTTAATGTGAAATTCTGTTTAAGAGAAAAGTAAAATTTAAACTACAAAAACACTTAAGTGTGTGTGATTTGGATTTTCTATATTTTAAAGTTTATATATCACATTTTTTTTACACAAGAAAGGAATCTGTAATGTATAACGAACTCACAGTATGTGGATGAAATCCATAAATTAATTTTAGCAATATTTTGGTTATTTAAAAACATAACATTATAGTGATCCTGTAAAATTTTTATTGTTTACTAAGTATGCTTTTGCAAGCAATTAGGGTTTTTAATTATAAGCTTATAAAATAGGTTTGAAAACATTTATATTTTATTTATCAATAATTTAAGTGTTCAGAAACAAACAAAAAAAAAAAAAACAAATTAGACATAATAACTGACAATGAACTATAATGCTAAAAGAAACACATACGCTCACATAATCATCTTTGATTTGTTTTATACTTATTTTTTTAACATAAATTATAAGCAATGATTTGAATATTTTCAAAAAAAAATGTCTACCATAGAAAATATTTGAATGGATGGCTTTGAATTTTTCTAAAATAACGTTTGTTTACTATTATCATTTATGCGGCATAAAAATGCAACCTATTTTGTTTTTGTCAGCAGCAAATATGTCTGTAAAGTTCCGTCGAAATTGCTTAAGTAGAAAAAAAAGTTTCAAAGTTTTTTACATGCTCTGAGTTTTGGTAGAAAACGGTTAATAATCAGTTTTGTATTTGAATATAATTATTGAAAATTATTTAATCATGTTTTGATACTGAACTTTACAATATTTGTCTTCTTTGTGATAATACTCTTTTTGCTCTAGGCTGACTAACAAAAACTAACCTTATTTGTTTAGTAATTAAACTGTTTTCACTAAAGAATGTACACAATCTTTTTGAATCGACTTTATTTTCAAAATAAATTTGTTAATTTTACATATAACATGCAAAAGTTTCAAACGTATTGTATTTTTTTTTTTTACAAATACATATATATATGGTATAAATAAATTACATATCGCTCTTTTACTTCAATAGTGTGCTAACTCAAAAAACAAAAATTTTCAGTAGAGCTGTTTTAATTTTTCAATTTCCTATTATTTAACATTGATATATGAATATACACTTCATTTCTGTACTCTTAATTTTGTACGAATCACGAAAAATTTTGTATACAATACAGATCAATGAGTCTGAAAAAAATAGAATAGGGTGCAGCTTATTGGCTTTTACGGAATGTTATGGAAATTAATATATAGATCACTAATAATAAATCACCCTTATCGTGGTTGGCGAGTCGTAGTCGCTTTTGGAAATTTTTGTAATAGATTAAAGAAAAAATTTTGCTTGTTTTCTTTAATCTAGGACAAAAATGTTGAAATACGACTGCAAATACGCCAATAACGATAAAGGCCAATATCTAACTTAAAAATAACGTTTTTTAAGTTATATGACACTATTAAAGTAAATAAGCGATATGTTTATATTCAATAAGAGGCAAACCGATTTAATATGAAATGAGCAAAATTTGACTTCCGGTATGAAACCCACTACTCATTTAATATTCATCTCCATATATTCGTTTTCTTTTCATTTACTTTGACTTCATATAAAATCATTAATAGTTATAATTATATATGTAAACTTATTTTAATACAATATATATGAATTAAACATCTATTTGACTACATAAACAGATTGCAACAACAGCAAAAAATCTCTGAAAATAACCAAACAATTTTTTATACAACAACAACAAAAATCCTACCTCGTTTTCCATTAAGGATGATTTGAAAAAGAACAAAAATAAATAAATTAAAAAATTACAAAATTTTTAAATTAAGTAAAAAAGAAAATAACGCAAAAAAAGAAAACACTTGAGAAAAGAATTGAAATTTAGCCTTATTTACTAAAACGAAATTAAAACAAAGAAAAATTCCAAAGAATGCAAGCATACAGACAATTAATTAAATGGACTTTTTTTTAAGCACATAAAAATCGCACTGTTTTCTAGTTCTACGTATTTTAAACTTTTCGTGATTCTAAAAATCCGAACATTTAATCAAATAAATTAAAGCTAGGAGTATATAACACTTCTGAAAAAATTTAAATTGAAAACTTACCACCTTTGTAACACAAGTGGTGACAGGCAAATCTAGTGACTTATCTGTTTATAAATATATAAAACATTAACAAAAACTAAGTGCTTTATTTCTGTTTTACATATGTATAAACAGACAAGTCACTCAACTAGCATGTCCTCCACTTGTATTACAAAAACAGGGGGTTATTCATAAAAAATATTTTTGATCTATTACAGGCTTTAAAAATAAATTTTAATACAGATTTTGTTTGATATAACGTTTTTATAAATCAAAAAGAAAATAAAAATGAATAACGCTATTTATGTATGTATATACACAGTCTTACAAAGTATACACACAATAAATAAATTGTAATCTGTCTGAAATATTAAAATCATTTTTACATTCTTATTTGTATTATTTTAAATAAGAAGCTAAATGCTCATTGAAAATAACAACGGAATGTTTAAATGCGTAAATTTGTACTTCAACATAAACATACATCGCCTGCAAAATAATGTATCAGGCCTGTCCTGGAAATCAGTTTTTATCGAAGTGATTTGAAATCCCTGAAAAGGTGTTCTGTTTACAAAAAATGCTTAAATCGGTCAACTACTTTACTTTTTTATTTTTTTAACACTGTTTTGTGTAACATATTGAACTGTTCCCTCTAAAGTTAATCAACTCAAATTTTTCAATTTACTCTTTTTACGATATACGATAGCCATATCTACCCACGGTAAAATCTTTTTATTGCAATATTAGGCTGAGTTCCGAAGCGTCATTTGCAAATCAACGGACAATATGCGTTCCTAAACGCAACCATGAAAACTTTTACAAAGTCATCCATTCTTAAATGTATTGTAAAAATTTTAACTGCGCAAACAAAAAGCAAACTGGGTAGTATAAATTTTGTCGATGTTTATTGTTGACAACTTGAGTAGACTTTCAAATGGAAACAACAATTGATTACAAAATAAAAATGAATTTGCCTTCAAAAAAGAAAAAAAAAGGATTGTTTTATGGGAAAGGTGCTGACTGCAAAAAGAGTCTAAGTGTAAAACTATACAAAGTATTTTGTTCAAAGCAACAAACAATGTATCGATACAGTACTAAAACCGTATCGCTACAAAATATTTTGACGTTTTGAAATTCAGCCTTATTCTTTTGAAAATAATATTTTTTGGCTCCGTGATTCAATTTTTTTTTACCTGTCAGGATATTGAGAAAGTTTAAAAAATAAAAGCCAATTATTTCGCAAAAATATTTACAGTAGATGGATAAAAGTATTGAAAGGGAAAGAGCTAAATGAAATGGTTAGGAATAACTATGTAAGAAAGGAATACATGAACAAAGCTTCAAACCAGGTTTAAAAAATGCTTGACTATTTTCAATGCATTTGTAGTTGCTTAACTAATCTTAAAGAAAACTACACAGCAAAAATTAAGTTTTTACCTTCAAATTAAATAGCTCTGTTGCTGAATACTTATTGAAAACTTTAAAAAATAATAAGCAAAAGAAAAAAGTTAAATAATAAATAAGTTGTTTATTCAGCAAAGCAACTATTTTATCAAAAATTGCTTTTGCTGTAAGCAATAATTTATGGTTTACTTTATTTTTACTTAACTGTTTACTATAATGTGGGCGCAATTTGCGACTCTGTCAGCAATACCATGCAAGAAATTAAGAAATCTAAGAGTAAGAATTGAAATAAGTGAAAAACAATTTAACTAATTTTTCCCCCATGAAGCGACAAACGATCATTAAGCTTGCACAGCAACGTAGCCAATGAATAAGTAGTAAACAGTTAAGCAAAAGCAAACATAAAGTAAATAACAACTTATTGCTTACAGCAAGAGCAGTTCTTGATAATGTGGTTGCTTTGCTGACCGCTTAAGCAAAGATAATACACACAGTAATATTAAGCAAGTTATTTACTATTTTACTTTTTTGCGTTTTACTTTTGCTTATTATTTTTAAAACTTTTCAGTAAGCATTCAGCAACATAGTTATTTAATTATAAACTGAAGCAAATCTAAAATTTTAGTATTGTTGCTAATTTAAAGCAAGTAATTTAAGCCCTGCTTAAGACTTATTTGCTCCTAACTTCAACAAATAAAAATCACATGATTTTCAGAACACGCTAAAGTCACTTGCGTGATTTTGAAATCACCGTGATTTGTGAGCAGGGCTGAGGCCAAATCACCGCTTTCGAAATCGCGTACTTCGTCTTCGAAATGTAGCTAACAATGTATACAAGTATGTTCTGGAAATCACTTTTTATCGAAGTGATTTCAAATCACCGAAAAGGTGTTCTGTTTACAAAAGAGAGAAAATAAATAAATCAAGTGATTTCAAATCGGTCAACTTTATAGTGTCGTAAAACAAATGCTAAATGGCTTAAGCAAATATGTATATAATTCATTATGTTCTTGATCGATTTTTATTGGAATACTGTTTATTTTATTAAAAAATAATTCAAAAATAGCAATTTTTAAAAACACTGAATTTTATGAACACATTTTAATTCTTTTGAAAACGGCACCGTGACTTAAATCTTTTCTTTGGTTGTCAGTTGCGGATATTGAAAACGGTTAGGATATGAAAGCCAATCATTTCACCAAAATATATATCTGGTATGTCATAGAAATCAACTCCGATTGAAAGTGAAATTCTTTCCGTAATTAGCTTCGTCAGAAAACGCAAAACTATAATCTTCTTCGGAATGAAAGTAGTCTCATTAACCAGTTTTAAAATAGTGTTTTCAATATTTTTTTATAATTTTTGTTTTTTAATTTTTAAAAATTTAAATCTACTTCTCAGGCAAAATTTGGGCCACACGAACAGATTTTATTTTCACTGAAAAATAAACTTCAAAATTTTTTTTTTTATTAAGCAATATCGTTCGGAACAAATAGAACAAAATCTATAGGAATTGCAAACACGCACTCAAAACCATTTCAATCGGAACGTGTGACATACCCGTATATAATGAAAAAACAAAAAACAAAGCTTGAAACTTATTTGCTCGTGATTTAAGAAAATAAAAAACCCACCTAAAATCATTCTTGATTTTAAATCTCCGTGATTTCGGAACAGGCCTGATAATTAAACAAATACATACATACATATGTATGTACATATTTCTTTATATCGGAAAACTAATCTATTTTTATATTATCAAAGAATACAAAAAATAATAATAAAAAAATTCGTATGTATGTGGGCTTCTGTAAAACTGTGTCTCTATGTAAGTTCCGGTTTAAAAAAACTCTTCGGATTTTATTAAAACAGGAGCTTATATTGTAAATCATTTAGGTGATGCGTTGCGTTATTTATATGAAAATTGTTTTTGTAAAAACGACAAATTGTGTAAAAATAACGCAAAGCATCACCTAAGCGATTTACAATATAAGTGCCAAAATAGCTTTCTAATAGATAAGTCACAGTTATTGTGATTATATTATACTTTCAAAATTGATTATATATATAATATTAATATTCAAGGAAACAGTATGCCTTTACCGATTGATGCAAACAAAAGACAGGAATACAGAAATATTAAGCAGCTTTTTATGATTTCTATCTATGAAGTTATATATAAATATATTTTGCAAAAATAAACAATAAATTACAACAAATTAAATTAAAATAAAAAAATATAAACAAAAACAATGTAAACAATAATTGTTAAGTGGGTATGAAGGAGAGTGCTCTTTAATTGTTTACAAATTAAACTTGACGACTGTAAGAAATATTGAGTAAAAATCAATAATTAAAAATAAAAAGTAAATTATAAAACAGACACACACACACACATAATATAAAATCATACGCTGTATATTTTTTATTAAAAACTTTTTATTACGATTACAATTGATAAATTGAAAGAAAAAAAAACGATATGTAATGAACAATTTATATATATATACTTACATATAAACAATGGAAGAGATCTAGTTTAGAATTTATTATGAAGTTACAAACTAAACTCTTCACATTCTTATTATTTGTGTTGTTTTTTTTTTCGACTTAAATACACACAATATAATTATTATTAACATATAGAAAAATTAGTTTGATACCAGGTTATCATCAACATCATCATGATCATTGTCATTAATTTCATTATTATTGAATTTGCGAATAATAAAAATATAACAAACTTAATCATCAATAGAACTGATACATCTTAAAAGTAATAATAATAATAAAAACAAAATACATAAATATTAATAAGAATTAATAATAAATATTTAAATATTAAGAAAACCAAAACCCAACTCATTATTAATTGTCACTAAAATTTAGATTTACTTAATAAACATAATAATTAAAAATACTATAACAAAATATATAAACACACATGTAAAGAAAATAAAAGACAACAAAACAAAATAACAAATCTTAAGAATATTAAAAATCAATAAAACAAAAGAAAACTGCAACAATTCTATCCTGTGAGAGAGAAAATAAGATTGTGTACACAAAATTTAGATGAAATCACAACAGAAAAAACCAAAAAAACAAAAACAAAAACACTGAACAAAACAAAATAAATATTTTCCACCCAATATTTCAACCAATATTATCGTTCCCTATGAACTCTGCTACCAACCCAGCCCATTCATATATTTATGGCATATAGTTTTCTAAAGCCACCATCATACATTTTTATTTTAATAATTAAATAAAATTTAACATTTTTTCACAGTAAACAACATTTTTTTTAATAAAATATACATACATACTTACAGATCCAAATACTTTTGTTGGTAAGGCACCAGCCTATAAATCATCAAGAGGTCCTCGGTCCAATATCAGGCCAGACCACATGACAATTTTTAAGCGATTATCTCATGACATTGCAAGCTACTGGTTATGAGCATTAACGCTATGAAAACTTCTTTAACTAATTTGGAGCCGGCGTTAGACTGTAGGTATCTAAATACTTACATGTGTATATTTTGTTTTAAAAGGATTTTCTCAAAAAATAATTAAAATACATACATACATCTCGCCGTTCTTAAGTTACTTGGTTCTTAAGTTACGTTTGAATCTTTTTAAAACGTTTGATTCGTTTAAATTGCGTTAAAATAAAATAAACACCGCTTTATTTACTATTTCAATTTTTTATTTACTACACTATAACTTTTATACAGTTTGTCTTAATACAACAACTTAATATTCGCTTATACAACACTTTTATTTCCGCTTAAACAGGTCTTTATCTTATGACTGAACTAATGTGTAGGTAAAGCAGCCTCTTTATATACCTAATTGCCTACAGTTTGGAAGGTTCCGGAAATATCGACCATCTTCTATTTTGATATCCATTAATTCATATGATTTGGCAGTGCTGCCAAATTGACAGGGTGACACAAAATATACCAAAATCCTTCAATTCACTTTTAAAGCGCTGATGTGTTGTATTTTTATTTTCAATATATTATAGAACACAATCAATAACTTACCAACGAAGATATATGTATAAACATATTGCTGTTCTCATGTAGAAAGGCCCAAACTCGTATTTTTTCGCAAACCACTGAACCACTAAGTGTACAATAAGGATATAGTAATCTAAACAAAAAATTCGTACTTGATTTTCATTAAAACCTTAATTTAAAAAGTTACATTCTGATAATTATGTTTTTACCTTTTCCTATAAAACTGAAATTATTTGAGTTAGGGCCTTTCTGCATTAGAACAACGATATACAGTAAAATATCTTTGTTTACCGAAATGTCCCAAGGGTAACTAACTTTTTCGAACTCTTAACTTTTGTAAACGGCTTTCAAAATTGAAAATAATTATAAACAGAGATTTTTCGCAAACAAATACATGTACATTACTTGGTATAACGCTATAACCGTATAACCTAGTCGGAACAACAAAAATTTAATCGTTTTTGTCACCACCAATCAAACACATTTTTGCTCAAAAGTTTAGTTGGTTGCGTTGCAACTATGGTGTTAGGTTTAGTTACGTTTAATTGAGTCTTTAGTCTTTATCATTACTAAAAAAATTTAGATTTCATTTTTACTGGCTGGTTTGAAGTTCACAGTCACTCTAGACCATTTTTGGGCGCAAAAACTTGCCTCCATATTCATAAAATTTGAAATGAGTTTAAAAAGTATTTTATTTCAAAATTAAAAAAATATTTCTTTATACATTTTATTTTTTATGTATATGGTGGTTATATCTACATACGCTTGCGAAGTGTTGAGACTTACAGTGGAACAGAAAAGTCTACTTTACTTGTGGTAGCTAATTTCCGCCAAAGAATGTTAATACATTTTTTATTGTTAACAAGTATTTTATAGAGCCAAATTTGCTCATCTAAATAACATTCCATTGAAAGTACAACCTTTTTTGAAGTTTCACTAGAAGTCTTAAGCCATTCTTAAGGAAGAAGTTTCTTTTAGACCTGTTTGTTTTTAATTGGGTTTTTTTGGTAATCGTCGGTCCACTCCATTCCTTTACAATTCTTGCATAAATGCTTGTTCTTCCAAAAAGGACTTTTCTGTTCATAGATTACCTTGAATTATCTTCAAAAAGATTTAAATATGTGAAACGATCCATAGTTGTTTCAATAAAAACCTAAATATCAACTCTAGTTGCCGATAAGCAAATCCAAACCATAACCAAAATGCCTTTAAAAAATTTGTACGCTCAGAAAAGTTTCCTGAGAAGTAATAATAAATTAACTTTATATAGCGCTACGGCCACACTTTTACGTAAAATTTGAAATTCTACTGTACAACAATTTTAGTTTTGCTCATGGATTGTATTTAAATTGTATTCTGTGGCCGCCGCCGGAATTTATGACCATACGGATTCAATTTACCGCATGTTGCATCACTCTTACATATATTCCCTTTGAGGACTCCAAAAGTCTAAGGCTTGCTGATTTAGATTAGTGACTTCAAAAAACCCCACAAAAAGAAGTATAGAAAAGGGTCAACGTCTAACAGCTGAGGCAGTGAATGCTCTTTGTAAAGGGGAACATATTCAAGTCTCTCACAAAAATAATCTGTAGAGATCGATTTATGCCCAATCTAGTAGCACGTCGTCTGACCGATACTCTGTGGTCCTTTGCGACATATTCAGCCACCGCAGTGACATTCTCAGCAGTATGGCTGTTGCGGTATCTTCTAGACTTATCTTCGAACGACCGAGAAATATACGTCTAAATTCACACTGCGCCAACAAAACTCGAAACAATTATTCTTAATTTTTTATTCTTTATAATTACTCATTTTGTATAATAAAGGGTGGGCAAATTTGAGGTTAGGAAGTAAATTGGCTTAAAAAAAAATTTTTTTTCCACAAACTCGGTTTTATTCATACCAATATAAAATAAAAATATGGAAATTAATAATGGCATATGATGTCGGGCAAATGTCCACCTCTAGCACGTCGGCAGACGTCCGCTCTTTTCACAAAATTTTGAACCACATTTTGCAACAAAGCTTCGCTTATCTCATCAATGCAGCGCCGAATTTAAGCTTTCAGACTATCAACTGTTTGTGGTTTGTTCACGTAAACACGGTCTTTCTTAATATTTATATACTGATTTTGGTAGGATGAATCATTTGAATGTGTTTGCTGATTTCTTCAGTTTTGGATTTGTGGGGCAATTCTTAGTATCCCTATTCTGTGGGAAGCGTGTCAATTTCTAATATTCATGAATTTGGTGTAGAGTCTGTTCTTGAGCCTTTGTCAGGGCTGAAATCTACACACTTGTTGAAGCCTGATAAAATGCCTACCTGTGTGTTGAGGTGCTCTGCTGTTGTTTTAAGCAGTCATTTGAAAAGCTTTGGAAATAGGTAATTTTCTACTTATTTCGAAGGGGTTGTTTATCATTTCTTTGCAGAAGTCTGGTTGTAGATGGAATATGTCGAATTATAGGGGTATTGCTAAGCTCAGTGCTATTCCTTAGTTAAAAGCGAAGCTTGTGACAGACTATCTCTATGGCATAGTTTTTTAAGGCATAGGTCGACAGTAACTAACCTTCTTAAATTTACCAAAAAATTTTAGCACTTTTTTTGGGATGCTCGTACTGATGTTATTTACACTGATTTTAGTAAAGCCTGATAGACTTCATCGTTGGATAGACTTTTACCTCTCCTTTAGGAGACAGAAGAGTTTTGTTTCGAAATGTATTATCTAAAACCGTGTATGTTTCTTCCAGCGTTTCGTAGTATAGCCATTTGGGTTTGCTTTTGTTCTTCTTATTTCTAAATGGCCTTTCGGATATATTTTCTGACTGTAGTGTTTTTATTTAAGCTGATGATGTTAAAGTATCGAAATATTGATATTTTTATTGATTAGTGCAGAATTAATTTGATGGATCTTGACCTGAGGCAATAGACATATGTTTTTTCTCCGTTACTACCTTTTTTTGATCTAAGTGTGTTATTGGGTAGGAAACTGTCATTTACTGATCATATTATTATGATGACTAGTAAGGGTCCGGCTGTTCTAAGATTTCTGAAGAGATGGTACAGGGAATTCACTGTTTCTTATATTACGAGATATTTATACATTCCACTTGTTATGTCAATTAAGTAGTATGCCGGGGTTATTTGAGATCCTTATTACCGGTGTCATATTGATTCAATTGAGTATGTGCAGAGGCAGCTTTTATTATACTGTTTACGTGTTTTAGGGTGAATTATATTGATAGATTTCTTCCGTATGGGGATTAGATTGGCCTGATAAAATTTCCGGAAAAAAACAGTTTAGGCTATTTGCTTGCCGGTGATATTGATTCTGGGTCTTTACTTCTATCTGACAGGGACAGACAGACTTTTACAAAACAACAAACAAACTACGCGAATTCCTTTCCGTAGACAAGTAATGATTTCAACTTACATGATGAGTTTATTGACAGCGGTACAAGTAGGATATGTAGTATGTATTTTCATTATTAAGTTCATGTATGTATGTCAATTGTTTTTATATTAATCTTGTGACTAAGTTCTGTAGCTGATTCGTGTTCTCGTTATCATAACTTAATTGCTTATGTTCTCTACAGTTCGGACTGTAGTGTATACATGTATGGGGTGAGGCTGAGCAATTGGTCGGATCGTTTAATAAAATAAGCTTGGTGTACCTATTATTATAATCGTGGGTATATATGAACCCTTTATTAAAATTCTACACAGTGAAACTGCGATTTGAACTAATCTGAAGGGTATCGAAAAATAATTCGCTATAGATTGTATCTCTAGATATTATGCGATGCTTAGCCATCTAATGTATGTTGCGGTATAGAATCCTATGCCTCAAGTAACGTTAGCAGTTTTCAGACATTATTTTAGCTTCTCTAGATGTTGCTACATTTTCAATTTTTTTAGTTTCTTCTTCCACATGTTCACCCTTATCTTGCAGTTTTGTTCTGCTAATAATAATGTCATCATCGGTAAGAAGTAATGTTGTCATCGAAATGCACAAAATCATCAAACTGTTATTATTGTTAAAATTTCGTTATAGCTATAGAGCAGATTCAGGCAAGGAGCTGATTTTCTGTTCTGTTTTCACACGTACATAGTTACACGCATGGGCAAAAAATAATTAAAGAGAAGTAAAAAGAAAACAAGTGGAATAGCACAGTTCAAGGTGGCCTAAGTGAGGGGCTCTCAATTACTACCGCAATTGTAAAATGCATTAATATTAGTTTGCCTAACAGTGCTATAGAACATTATTGTATGGAAAGCTTTATAATAAAAAGGTTTTTAAGGGAATTAAGCAAAAAACTTAATATTGAGTTTTCCATTCGTTATATCGAAGTTTCACAGTATTTTATTTTTTCTGAAACAAATTTTGAAAACCTATTATTTGACTAGAACAATCCAAGTCTGGGTCTTGCGCTGAGCATTTCAATGCCCGAAACTTTTGTTTTGAGATCCATCTTCTTAGTATTTTAATCCTATTGAAATACAGGCGCCGCTTACTGTGACAACACTTATTATTTTGATGTTGTGTGTCTGAAATGCAATATACTGTGGCTCCAAACCAAACTCTGACACTATACCAAAATATTTTCGATCGCTTGAAAAACATACATTTCAGTTATTTTTTAAAAAATGTTATTTTCTTATTTGTGTATATCTTCCACTTAGAAAAGAAAAAATCAACTCAGAAATGTAATAATTATACGTAAAATTGAAGTTGAAAACGCTTTGAAAGTCAAAAACTTGCACAAGGCAAACTCGGACAGTAACTGTGTAATTTCAATGCAGCCAACTTCGCTGATATAATTTACATATTTAGGGGATTGCCCTTTAGTTCAGTTTTCGAAAATTATACAGAACAAACAGAGCTAAAATCAAGCAGATGGCTAAACAACGTGAACAAACTAGTATCGAAGTAAGAAAGCTAATTATTGAGCATGCAAGAAAAGGAAAAAAAATTCGCGAAATTTCTAAAATTGTTGGCAGAAGTCATTCACCTGAGCACGACATAATAAAACGGTGCAAAATAGACCAAAGCATGCCCATGACAAAATATTTTCTGAGACAGAAGAACGTTTTTTGTCAGAAAAATAAAAGCAAATCCTTTCATAAGTGCTCCAAAACTTGCTGCTATTTCTGAAAGTGACGTTGGTAAGAAAGCAAGCCCATCAACAATAAGAAACTTGCTTTACAGAGTTGTTCTTAATAGTAGAAGAGCTAGACAAAAACCTTTTATTAGTAAGCGCAATCAAACCAAAGGACTTAAATTTGCAAAAGAGTACCAAAATAAGGTTTTTTCTTTTTAAAGAAACGTTATGTTCACCGACAAAAGTAAATTGAACGTGTTTGGGTCGGATGGTAAACCAATAATATGAAGGCGACAAAATCAGGAACTACATTTGAATAACTTGAAAGCGACGGTAAAGCATGAGGGTGGTTCAGTGCTTGTCTGGGGCCCATTTTCTACATCAGGTCCATGATCTTTGCATTTTATTGACACTATAATGGATCAAAATGTTTATTTAAACATTTTAAAATAAAACTTGCCAAACAGTGTGGATAAGCTTGCACTGCATAACGTTTGGTACTTTTACCAAAATAACGACCACAAACACAAGGCTCACAAAATAAGATCTTGACTGCTATAAAATGTGGTACACGTCATAGAAACACTACCACAGAGTCCCGACATAAATCCTATTGAAAATTTATAGGATTATCTCAATAAAAAAATTCAGCATCTGTCGGTTTCCAGCAAATCTGAGCTAAGAAGGGTTTTATTAGAAGAATGGGAAAAAATATCAGCTGGTTACTACCAAAAATTGGTCGATTCTATACCCAAAAGTCTCCAAATGGTTATAAAAATGAAAGGTCTGCGTACAAAATATTAATTTTATGACAATAAAATGGTTAGATCGCACGCATTATAACACAAACGACCCAGGCTCGAGCCCCAGCAGAGGACATGACGAAGAAAAAATTTTTCGAATGTTTAATAATAAAAGAGGCTTCAACTTCTTCCCTCCAGACAACTCCATCTAAAAAAAATAAAGAAAAAAGCCCCCTGACCATTCTCGCATACCTCTGGCGAGGATGGCAAGCATCACACGAATGATCAGGAAAACCACGTCACCTACTGGGAAAAAATTGCAACGCTAAAGTAAAGATTACCACCAATTAGCAAGGATCTTCACCACTGCACAAAAAAATCATATAGAGGAAGCTACAGCGTATTAATCATCTACTTAGCTTGAAATATCAAATTGATTAAATAAACTGAAACAAAGTAATAGCTGACGGAGAAAAAATTTTAATATTCTCAGACAATTATGTAGCCGTCCGAGTTTCGCTTGTGTAACTTTTTTTTTAACAAATTGAAGTCTTTTTAGAGTATTTCTACTTACAACCACCGAATTTTAATTTTGTTTTCTATTCTTAATAGCTTAATATACATATATATGTATACTACTCAAATAAATTGACGCAAATAAAGATTTCATTTCTCTATATTGTATGTTTTCTTTTTAATCATATCCGAAAACTCTTTAAAAATCACCCCATAGTTGATACGAAACCAATTTTACGTAACATTCTGCGTGTTAATTAGCATGTTTACTTAGGTGTTCTTACCTGCTTGATAGACAATTAAAGCTCCATAACACGCTCCGATGGCTGAATTGCATTTTTGGTCATTACAACAGTTTGATTTGTCTCCTATTTTAAAGGAATGTCATTATTTTTCAAAAATTTCAAAATCAATCATTTTTGTTTTGGTAATCTTTTAAACAACCCGAATAACAAACAAATTTCAAAGCGTTTTTAATTTATTTCTTAGTCCTACAAAACTGGAACTTACACAGTCAAAAGTGGACACATTTATTTAATGTCACTAGTTTTTTTAGAGTTTAATTAAACGCATAGTTTAAATAAGAAAACACTATTGTTTATTTATTTTTTCAACATATCCCTTCCCATTTGCCTCAATATACGAGTAGCACTTTTGAATTGTAATCTGAAGCTGTCACCGAGAATAAATATTACACATTATTCCGTTATTTTTAAGTTTTACTAATTATCATAATTTTAATCAATAACTTTTACAAAATCTTTCAAATGTAGAAGAAAACTTACTCATAATATATAATTTTTTATTCATTCTCATTTGCAAAATACCAAAAAAAATTATAAGCAAATTTAATAAGAAAAAAAATCATATAAAATTTAAATGCCACTCCCACATACAAACTTGTATTTAAATAACACCATGATGATGATAAAAACAAAAACCGAAAAAAAAGAAAAAAATAAACTATAGATTATGTAAAGTTTACATAAAATTACTCGTACATAAGAAATAATAAAGTAACAAATAAAACAGCAGATTTTTAATTAAATATTTAAAATGTGTTTTTATATTCACAAGAATATTTACACCAAATCAGGAATTTCTTCATTACTGCAAATGTCCTTTATATTAACAGTTCCTTTGAGTTCTCGGTTTCTAAAAGAAAAAAAAAATACATACGCTCAAATACATACGCACATATCTTGGCAAATATATAATCTGAATAATAATATTGCACGCCCGGTGGTGGGCATTGGGTTAGAAGAACATCACCTGTGAGTACTTAGTGTGTCATAAAATCCAATAATGTCGAAATTGGATTTGTAGACGACACAAAAATTTATATGGTGTCATGAAATCCAAGATTATCGGTTTTATTTTCGAATTTGAATAAGTATCAATTTTAGGTGTCACAGAATGTCTGGTTATTGTTTTTGATATTGAAAATAAATCATCAAGCAGCAAAAGACTATCTGTTTTTTTAAATTTATGTATGTTTATATTATAAAATAAAGGATAACGCATAATTATATCAATTAGTATATGAATTTGTACATGTAAACATCGAAATGCGAATTCCATAATCATGGATAACATCCAAATTACGAAACAATCCCCATTAGGATGCGTATGGATAAAGAAACAAAATGTGTATCGGAAATAAAATTGTATTTTGTTTTGTGTGAATTGAAATCATTTCTAATGGCACGAATATGAATGGCAACTGAACTTTGATTGCTATGCTAGTTACCAAAAATTGTATAGGTATGATAGCTGGCAACTAGAAATCGATTAATTTCTATATAGGGCTTTAAAAATTTCTAGTTACTGTTCGTAGGGAGATCGATTATTCGACTTTTTCGGTTATAAATTTATCAGAAAACCGGTTAACCGGTTCTGTTATTAAAATAAAAATCTTCTCAATTCTAGTTGCATTAGCAAATAAAATTGATAAATTTTTATCCCATGTTGTAGTTTCTAGTAAGTAAGTATGCTAGAACAACGTTTGGCTTTTTTAGGGCCTTAACGGACACTTCTTTCTCGACACCGCAACGTTCTAATATTTCATCCAGTGATTCATTTTTTATAGCGTATTTTGTAAGAGTTCTGTTTGCCAGCGCCCAGAGACTGCTTGAAATAGAATCAATTTTTACTTGCTTGTGGCTAATAATTCCTTGTGTCGAAGAGCTTTTTCAGCTTAGTATTTAAGGGCCCTCAATATATCTAGATTTATCCTTTCAATTGGAGTGTGCCGCCGTGGTATGGTAGGTAAGACACCCGCCTACCAACCAGAAGGTCGTCGATTCAATACCAGGCCAGACCATCTTAAAAAGAAAAAAGTTTTTCGACAGCGGTATCACCTCATAACATTAACTAGTAACTGATTATGAGTATAAATACTATTGAAAACTTCTCTAAATGCATTTGCCGTTCGGAGCCGGCGTTAAACTGTAGGTCCCTTTCAATGAGTTTAAAAATAGAATCGGGTGCAGTTCATTGACTGAGAGAAGTCCCCATGCTCCTTCACGGAATGTTATAGGAATTAATAATAATCCTTTTAATCAATTTTCATATATTTTCACACTATAGAGGACATATGTAGCAACATAATGCATGCACCTCGTATGGTATGTTAGGTAAGACATCCGCCTATTAACGAGGAAATTCTTAGTTTAATCACAGGCTACACCATCCGACAATTTTCAACAGCGTTGTAACCTCACACCATCGCTAGAGGCTGGTTATGAGTATTTAGGCTTGAAAAACTTTACTTACTATAACATCTGCCGTTCAGAGTCGGCATTTGTAGGTGTCTCTCAATGGGTCATCATCATTCTCCATACATAAAAAATTAATAGTTATTTACAGAAAATAAGCAAAAGTTATTGTTGCTCAAGTGTGCATATCTTTTTCGATCTACCATGGTTTGCACATTATTTGTGCGACGTTTAAGGTTGTCACATACAGTACAAAAATAAAACCTTATATATGAAATTTAAAGAAATACTTAAACGAAGAGCATATTTGCAATAAAAAATATAAAAACATGGGAAAATTATACATATTTAAGTTAACCGGTTATTCGTGTTAAAATAACTGGTTTATTCTGTATTCGAAAAATGGACATTTAAAAAAAAACGTATTCGACAAAACCAAAAAAAAACCGGTTAAAACCGGTCGAATAATAACCGCTCGATCTCCCTAGCTGTTCAGCAATGCAACTAAAGTTCCAGAATCGACCCATAAGACCAAAGCAACCGGTGTACGACCTTTTTCTAAATATTAGCTAACAGATACCGAAGAGACCATTTTGCCAGCATATTTGTTTGTATGTAATATTACGAAGTCTGTAGATCCCCCTGGCGCTGTAAATAGCATCAGCGAAGATGCAGATCCTAAAAGTGAAAAACTATCAACCTCGTTAAAATGTCTCTATTTTTAATAACAAACACACTAAAACGATGCGGAAATCAGAAAACACTGGTGACAGACGTTTTTTGATAACGACGGTAGGAGAAAACTGGAATCGAATAAAAATTTGGACGAGCTGTTAAAACTTTCAAAATAAAAATATCAACAACTTGCGGAACCTTAAAGAAATTGAATCTTAGAACGGCAAATGTGTTGTTTTGTTGTGTCTAAAATCATAGGAAATGCGTATTTATTTTTTTTATTACAAATATAACAATTTTCAATAAATAAATTTAATATTTTATCAAGAATTTTATAATAAAAATTTTAAACAAATACACAAATGTAAACAACAGCTGTTTCGAACACTGGATTTATTTCAATTCGAAAATAACAAAACCGACTTGGTTTTGTGACACCAAATGAATCCAATATTGTTTTCCAAAATCGACAAAAAGCAAAACCGACTTTGATTCTATGACACCCCTGAACATATTTTACATGTTTATTATTTTAATCAAGTCTATGTCCTAATCTATCACTCGTGGTCCAAAGAATACGTAGCATTAGTTTACTTTGGTGTTCTTCATTTCAATTTGTTTATTTTGTGTTAAAATAGAGCAAAACCAAGAAAATCACTGAACAATAATTTAGCACAAATTAAAAAAGAATTATATTCAGCAAGAAAAAAACAAAACAACCTATTCATTTTATTTAAAATGGGATAACCATCTTTAACCCGAAATCTTACGGGCGGAAATTACAATTGCAGCTGAATTACTACGGCCTCATATCACATTAGCATGGGAGAGGAATTACTCTGCTTAACACCATATACAAGATACTAGCAGTCATAATACAGGGAAGGCTTCAGAGCAAACTAGAGAATATATTGCGGGACGAACAGGCACCCTTCCGGCCAAATAGAAGCAGCATAGACCAGGCCAACACCCTACGCATCATAATAGAACAGTCTCTAGAATGGCGTACACCTTTATACCTTGTTCGTCGACTTTAAGAAAGCCTTCGATACCATCAAAAGGACTGCTATATTGAAAGCATTGAGAGGAGAGGGAGTACCCCGGACAATAATGCGAATAATACGAGCAATATACGAGGATGCGGAACTCTCGGTTATTCACAACGGGAGCACCAGCCAACCATTCCATACTAACGCTGGAGTAAAGCAAGGATGTCCACTCTCACCTCTACTATTCACCATCGTACTCGATGAGATCATGGCGAAGTCTGTTCACAAAGGAGAGGTATAACATGGAGTCTCTCACGACAACTCGAAGACCTGGATTATACGGATGATATTTGTCTTCTCTTGGCTTGTGTCTAACACTATCACGCAAAAGCTACGGGTATTCACCAACAAGTGCCTTAGAATCATATGCAAGATATTCTGACCTAACACCATAAGCAACATAGATCTATGGAATTTAACAAACGAAGAGCCCATACTGGAGCAGATAAGGCAAGAAAAGTGGAGATGCATCGGCCATACCTTAAGGAAAAATCACGGTAGTATTACAAGGATGGCACTTGAGTGGATCCTTGAGAAGGAACCGCGGTCGACCAAGAAACACCTGGCGACGCAGAATTATCCAAGAACTAAGGCAAAACAATCTTACATGGGAAGAGGCAAAGACAACTGCCACAAATCGTGTAAGATGGAAATGCTTTGTGGAAGCCCTATGCTTCCAAGAGAAGTAAAGGAAAAAAACAAAAAAAAAAACGTTTTTAATAGCATCGCCATGCTATCTAGATATAAGTCCCACGCAACGTTCCTTTGGCATTGCTTCTCATTTCTTTTAGATTTCTGTCCATAAGTTACTAACAATTTTAGATTTAACAACAATAATGTGTTGCTCTACATCATTCCACGGGTTTGCTACAGGATTGAGATCTGGATATTGAGACGTCGAATTAAAAATGACGTTTCTATTTTGCTCTAAGCAACACTTCACCATAGGTAAAATGTGTCTTGGATAAATATCATGCATAAAATACCATCTAAGTAGCATGTTTTCCTCTACAAATGTAATCATTATGTTCAAAATTATTTCTTTATAAGCGTACTGTTTCATTTGCGTACCTACATAGGTATAGGTCCAATACCTTGCCCAGGAAATACGTCCCAAATCATCACATTTCCAGCATCATGCTTTACTGCAGCAATGCTCGTTCATATTGTTTAGATAACGAAGTTTTTCGGCTGTGTACTTATTCTCTTCGTGAATATTATAACCAGGGTTGCTAAAATAAAAATATGTCTACCAAAAAATTTTCGAGAAATGTACCAAAACCAACCAAGAATTGCTTAGGGGTTTTTGTATTGGAGGGTTGGTCGTTTGATTTTAATTATTCTATTTTCGTAATGACGGGTCACTTTCGCATCGTTTTTTCTAATGTGCGCGGATTGAGAGCGAATTTTTTCTATACATGCGCACATGTGTCTTCATAGCCCGGATGTTCTCGCCTTATGTGAAACCCAGATTTCTGAAAATGCTGATTCCTTTTTAATTTTCATAGTGGTCTTGCAATGTACATTCGCGATGAAGTTGTGTACCAATGCCAGCAACCACTTGGCATGCGGAATTTTACTGTCTCTGGGTTAAGTTCAGAATCAGGGCACACTTTTTGCACTATGGGTTCTTCATTAGTCATGTTCCACAGTTTTGTGTTACTTATGGTGTTACGCTAGAAACTTCTGCATATAATTCTGGAGCTATTGTTAATAAATACCTGGTGGTTTCACTGACATGCAACAGTACTTTAACACATGACTTGAATATTCTGTACTTAGTCCGTCTGGATATATAGTATAGTCGTGTGAATAATAGTACAGTATAGTCATGTAAATAATAGGCACACATTGCGTTTTTCCTTAAATGCTTAACAAAAAAAAGTACTACAACAGTACTACAAATGTGAGCTTTCTCATACTGACTGTAGTCGTCCAAATGCAGCTCTCGCTTTATTGAGCCTGTTATCTACGTCTGTTTCTGAGCCCCAGTTTGTAATCATTGTACTTCCTAGATAGCAGAAGCTATCTACATACTCAACTAGTTGACCCTGTGGCATGATGTTAACCGTGCTCGTATTGTTCATTCTCATGGTCTTGGTTCTCTTAATATTTATCAAAACTCCAACATTGCGAGTCAATATTTCTGGGTCATCCAATTTCGACTGCATATTGAAAATCATATGCGAGTTTAGGCAAATGCCTTCTGCATAGTCCAAATAGTCAAGTTGGTGTAAGGGGATTCATGTTATCCCTCTTTTTTGAACAAGCTTTGCTTATTATGTCATTCAGCATGATGGTGAATAGCTAAGGTGATAGTGGGCAGCCTTGTTTAACTTCAGCATTGGTGTCGAATGGTTCGCTGATGTTGCCGTTGTGAAGAACTGAAAGTTCTGCATCCTCATACAGCACTGTAATTATTCGAATTATTTTTTGGGGAACTCCTTTTGTGCTTAGTACTTTCCATATTGCCATTCGTCTGATGGTATCAAACGCTTTCTTGTAATCGACGAACAGTAAATACAGTGGGTACGAAATTGACCTCAAGCTTCCCTGTATTGTGACTACAAGTATCTTATATATGGTGTTAAGCAGTCTTTCTACTCGATACTTTTTGGTAACTTTACAATGATACCCTTCTTCCACGTAAGAGGCAGCCTCTCTTCCTCCCATACTGCTGTCGTTCTCTCCATTACTATGTTTGTGCATCATTATTCGTTAATAGTATACCATTTCGATCAGCAACAGCTTGTTTCCACTTTTGAGTAGTGGGTCTGGTGTAGTTCTGCTACCGTTGCCACTCGTTCCAAGAAATTTATTCCGTCTCTTCTTGTAGTTTTGTTTACTTGTTTCACCAGCTGATGGTATTGCTGCCGCAAGGTATTGTAGCTATTCAATTGAAGTTTCAGTTCCCAGAAACCAGGTTCCAAGCGTTATCTGATATCAAAGCTCTTCTGTGTGGTGACACTACACCAAGTATTTCTTCTGCGACTTAATTATAAATATATTGCTCTGATATCTTCCAATGAGTGATGTTGGTTTGTTGGTAGCCGTTCAAGAATTGCCGTTTTCGCCAATGAGATAAGCTCGTGGCGCTGCCGGTGTCAGCTACTCTTCTATTTCTGACATCCAATAAAGAGTTTCTCATTCTTCTGCTTACGCATATGTGGTCAATCAGATTGCGTGCATTGCCGCTCGGAGTTGTCCAGGTATATTTGTGTATTTCCTTATGAGGTAAGATGGAGCCACGTATGACCAATTGAAATGTCTGGCACAATTCTATTAGTCGCTCTCCATTATTGTTCCTGACTCCATAACACCGTTCGGCAAACTAATTAATGCATTTTACAATGTGGTAGTAATTTGAGAGTATCTTACTCAGGCCACTTTGCAATGTACTTTTCCACTTGTTTTCTCTTTACCTATCTTTGTTTATTTTATTTAATTTTTTCTATGCGTGTAAGTACGTACATGTGAAAACAGAAGCGAATAGCTGCTCTTTGCTGGAGCCTGCTCCACAACCATGTGTTTCAATAGTGGATCGGATGTTAGTGTTGTCGTTACCTATCTCCGCATTGAAATCACCCATGAGTATTATGATATCACCTTTTTTATTTCAGTGAGCGTGGATGTTACCTGTAAGCTAGGCTTGCAATTATAAAAATATATTGAAGTTCTTTGCGTTTTAGACTTCTTAGCTTCAACATTAGATTTTATATTTAAAGGATTCCAGCTACTTTGTTTATGTCACGCATGTATGTATGTATGTACATACTATATCTATATCAAAGACACAGAAGGTCTGTTGGAAGTTCCAGTGCAAAACCAAAAAGAAACCTCTATTCAGCGAGAAACCGTGTCCAACCCTAAATGCGGCAACCTTATTCCAGCAAATTCGGTTCATGTACACAGTTTTCGAATGTCTCAGCATCATCCTCCCAACATACTCTACATAAATTCTCTGAACATACTAATTTTCATTATAACGGCAACCTTAGAAACAATTAATAATAAAAAATCATATTTTACAGATTCATAATGAACCGCCGGGCAATAAAATTAATATTACTACCTTTCTCTTTTTCAAAAGTCTACGTGTTAGTTAAAAATCACGCCACCTAGGGAAGTGAATTTATTTTTTGTTTTAATTCAGTAAAATTCATTCACTAATTTCTGAAATTGGCTTCAACATTTTATTTTTCTTCTTCATTTCAATTAAAGAAATATATCGAGCCATAACCGCCAAAAAGACGTAAGCGCCATGATTATCGATTTTCGTTTTTTGATAAAAATCGATAGTATTCGATCATACAAAGCATACAAAATTTTGTAGCTCTAAAATGTACCTTTGTGATTTTACAGCAAAAACAAAAGTCTTATGTACTACTCTAGAACAAAAAATATTGAAAAAAAAAGCTTCTCCTGAAAAAAAATTTTTTTTTTGTCGCTTACGTCTTTTTGGCGGTAATGGCTCGATATATAGCCGACATCAACGTCAATACCTACATATACATATACAGAATGCGATAACTATGTCGCAACCCATCGATACATTTCAATATTGGCAAAGGAGATACCGATTTTTAAAAACTGAATATCCAGGAGGTAAAAAACAACATTTTTGACACCTGCTCTTCTTTGCTGCTGAAATATCCAGGGATATTTGCAACATATACTAGGATGGTGTCATAAGCGAGTTAATAGTACGGATATTTTTAGCAAACTACAAAATGGCGGTTTTGACTTCTATCACACGTCGCACCTTTTGCATCCGACGAAGAACATCACAAAAAGGATTCTCAATCATCTTCATTCAAACTTATTAAATTTTTTAACCCCATGGTGACTTTCATCCCACCCTGTATAAAATTTTTTTCGTATTACAAATTTATGCAGCTATACTTACCTATTACCGTTGCATTTATTATTTGGTAATATTGTTTTATCTGAAACAACAAAAGAATAAATTGGTTTTAGCGTTATTTTAACATGATTTTTATAACTGATCCGTTTATTTTTAAAGTAGGTCAAGTTCATTTCCTTTTGTTTCGATTATTTAAAGATTTGTGGTTGATTAAATTTAAAAATATTGGTAATTCTTTACAGGTAAGAGTTTTCTTACAACAAAACGGACTTGTCTCACTTTCAACGTTAAGAGCTAAAACGTTCATCTCCCATATACCAGAATCTGAATGGTCTTCACACAGAATGATCATATCAACTTTTATGTAAAAGTACCATTATCTCAATTTTATTCAAAAATGGACTTGCTCCACTTTCAAAATAAACGGCTCAATTGTTGAAAAATTCTAATTGGTTAAGAATATTTAAATACATACATATGTACATATTTATTTGAAGTACAATACTCTTACAAATTAAGTATACTTTTTATGAGCGCATAGTGTAACAGACTAGACTAAATTTTTGAAAACGGACACTGAAAAGCGAATGCGGTGGCAGATGAATTCACTGCATTATTCCATCACCTTGTGTAATCTGAATGATAGAATTCTTGATAGAACTAATAGAGAGCTCATCGACTTAGCTGAAGTTAAATCGTTTGTGATGTTACTGAAGAATAATAAAGCGCCGGGTATTGATAGCATTTATAGCATTATTCAAGAACATGCCCGATTACTTTTTCGAGTCTCTAATTGAATGTTCAATTTATGCTTAGTGGATGGATATTTTCCTATAATTTTTAAGAGGGCTAAGGTAATACGTGTTTCTAAGCCGGGGAAAGATCCTAAATTCCTTCCAGTGATAGGCCCTTCAGCATTCTAAGTCTTTTGGGCAAGGTATTTGAGAAGTTAATCTGTAGAAGAATTTTGGATTTTTCTAATCGGAATTGCATTATTAATCCACAACAGATCGGCTTTCGCAAGAATCAAAAAAGAATTGTAAGGGTACTGCTATTAATTTTCTCGATATCCAAAAAGCCTTCGATTCGATTTGCACGACAGCCTAATCTTTAAACTTAATACCTTTAATTTTCCAACATATCTGCAGAAAATGTCAAAGAATTTTTTGGAACAACGCTCTTTTGTTGTATCTCTCTATAACTCTATGCTATTACCGTTCCTAGTAATCACGAAATAGCTTTTTGTGCGGATGATATTGCTTTCATTTGCTGCGATAAAGTATCGAACGCAATAATTAAAAGTATTGAGTATAGTGTAAATTTTGTCCGCAAATATGGAGAAGGTAATGACGACAAGACTCGGGTCATAATATTTCCTTATAATAGATCGCTGAAACATATTTATTCTAGCGGAATTATTGTCCCACTAAGGGATGATGTCAAATATCTAGGAGTTATTTTAGATAAAAAGTTATAAAAGTTAAACAGCACTTAGAATACATTTGTAAGAGACCAGTTAGGAGTGGTCGTGCTGTTAATCCTTTGCTTAACAGGAGATCTAAAGTTGATTATAGGAATCAGATACTTTTATATAAGATGTGTGTTCGGCCTATTATGACCTATACGTGTCATGTTTGGTTTTTCAAAGCTTCTATAACTTATATGGTAAAAAGAAATTACAGACTATCCAAAATCCCGGGTTTTTTAAACCCAGCCCACCGGCTTTTATTGTGTTTTTGATAGGTTTTTTGGGTTTTATAACTGCTTCCAAATTTCGTTTAATTCGACAATATTTTTTTGTTGTTGGTGTAATTACGTTGTTTTAATATTTATAATGCAATTTTGCATTCTTATTGGGATCAAGGCGGCATTGTGTACTATGAGCTGATATTCGGAGCAGATTGCAATTACTTCGGTTGAAACGTGCATTATAAGAAAAACGGACAGACAGACATACACAGTTTGCATGACAACGCTCAGTCTCTCGTGGCAAAGTTGCCGAATAATTTTTAGAAACGATCAAATTCTCCAAACATAGCTCCTTCTGACTATTGGCTTTCGATGGATGCCATATCTATTTGTATGTCATCGCATCACTTCTTTTGAAGAAATATAAAATCGGCTTCAAAGTGAATCGCCTCAAAATCCGAGAAGTTTTTCTAAATGCGAATCTGACATTTGCTCATAGATGGTGGAAAGATGTAAGACAGTGATTTGATAAATTTATATTTTCATAAAAGTCAATACATTATCATTTCTGATAATTTGTACTTCCAATACATAAACTTATATTTTTTTTTTGCTGTAAATAAACAAAAAAAAAACTCTAAATAAAAAAAACACCTGTTTTTTTTTAAATATACATAAAAACCAATTAAACCAACCCGAGTTACCAGTGGGTTGCCAAACCTGGTCTAAGCCCAGGCAGGTGCTTTGAAATCTCTATATACGAAAGGCATTTATTGTTGGACAACTTGTAGTGGACGTCGTGGACACAAGGCTTAGTTCACCTATGGATGAAAACGGACTGGCGCACAGTGGTAGAAATCACTGAATTAGCGGTATTAAGTGTATAAAATGAAAATCACAAGAAGCACTGATGGACATATCGAAAACCGAATATAAAAAATGCTTCGAGGATTGGATCAAGCGTTGGCATAAGGGTGTTGCAGTCGATGATTTAGATGAATAAACTTGTATTTTCTGAATAAATTCCGGAAACTTTTTGATCATTTCTCTTACAAAAAAAAAAAAAAAACTATTAACAAAATTATTGGTCAACTGATTGATGAATGATAAAAAACACTCAGGGAACACATGGGCTTAAAAAGTACTGGGCCTAACATATAGATGGCGCTAGTTTTATGACATTCAAAAGATAGCTGTTAAAATTTCATGATATTCTATTAATTAGTTTGTGAGTTATTGTACTAAGAGTGATGCTACATTTCTTATTTCCAGAACAATGGTTCAAAAAGCAATGGCTTAAAAAGTGTTATGGGAACTCCGCTCCATTAGAAACAACAATAAAGCGTTGGTTTGCTAGCTTCAAACGTTGTCGTGGAGACACCGATGATGCAGAACACAGTGAACGTACAAATGAGAAACATCAGAAAACATTACCAAAATCCACAAAATTGTTTTGAATGACGGAGAAGTGAAGTTGCGTGAGTTAGCTGACATCGTAGAGATATCAAACGTGTTGGCATTATATTGTATGAGCATTTGACTATGAGAAAGCTCTGTTAAAATTGGGTGCCGCGTTTGCTCACTGTTGACCAAAAACAAGAGCATGTTGATGATTCAGGAAACAATGGCAAAACTACATGAATTGAACTTCGAACTGTTCTCACATCGACCGTATTTACCAGATTTGGATCCCAGCGACTACTGGCTGTTCGCAGACCTTAAAAAACGGTCGTCGGTAAGAAATTTCGCACGAATGAAATGGTTATTGCTGAAATTGAGACATATTTTGGGGCAAAATATATATCATTCTACGAAAATGGTATTGAATGATGGCATTGATAGCGGCGCTGGAATGATAGCATTGCTCATGATGGAGATTACGTTGATAAATAAATAGACTTTTCAGCCCATGTGTTGTGTATGTTGTTTGAAGCCTAAGAACTTTGTGAGTATGGAGTGCGAGACAAACTAAAAATGGGCTAATTGCTCAGTGGAGTATCGGTAATCGTGTAATGCAAAAAATTATAAAATAATGGTGCATATATAAAAATTTGAATTAAATGCCGCTAAGCCATTGATTTCATTTACTGTGTGGCTGAAAGACTGGAGCCAGTGTGGTTGGTCATCTTCATTTAAGCTAGGAAATGTCAGAAAAGGAAACCAAAGAGTTTAAGCATTTATGTATGTAATGTCCGGTAGTTAACCGGCCTTGGAGGTTTTGTCATATTGTGAGGTTAGTTCGAAGCTTGTTTTGGACTGTATGACATCTCTCAATGAACTTGGAGTAGTTCACAGGTTTAGCCTAAGTTGGGTCACTGGTCGTGAGGGCCATCCTGGAAGCAAAACGAACGAATGTTAAGCAAATAGGAAATTCCAACGGGTTTTTATTGGGTCTGTACCATTATTTGGTTTTCCTGTGGTATACACAAGGAGGAGAATTGACTCCTGGTCTTTGAGAGAATTTGCTCGGTTTTAGACGCGTACCTTCGGCATGAAGCAGGCGGGGAGGTTTATTTCGGTTTTACCCGGTAGATAATGATGTATATTGCTGCTCAATAAGAGCGAGGATATTAATGGGTCTATTTACCGGGCAATGTGATCTTAAATACCATCAGTGTTTTTTAGGAAATTATGAGGATGACCATTAGAGATTCTGCACGACTTGTGCCGAGATATCTGGAAGGAGTATCGTGAGGGACTCTAAATGAGGTATTTTTTCTCACCAAATAAGATTACTGGCTTCATTCGCAATCTGATGTGATGAACTTAAAAGGCTGCACAAAGGATCCTTCGGGTTGCAATGCGTTCTGACCCTCACCAAAATACGTTAATTTGCTTAATGTATGGCTTTCTAAAAAAAATTTCTCATTCCACTTTTTTATAAGTATTTTAATTGATTTGTACAATGAATAATGCTTAAAAGAAAGTATAACAAATTATTAATTTTACCTTTTAATTTAGGTTTAAATATTTCGCTTTGATTCAATTTGGGCACTTTAACCAACAGGTGACCAGTTATTTGTGAACGCTGTACTATAGCATCGGATGTTTTAACTTCATCAGTAAGAGCAATTTGAAATATTTTTTCTTTAACTGTCACTCTAATGTAATTAATTTCAACATCAACTTTAATGTGTGACGAATCGAGATATCTGCAAAGTATGAAGAAAATTAAATACATATATTGCATAATATTGCTGTACTGGTAGCAACAGTAATGCTATGTTCCCACAAAGCATCGGATTACTTCATTTTTATTTGGATTATCACGTTCCCACGGCATTTTTTAGCTGTTAGCAAATAGAATAAATGCAAAGAGCGGTTATTTTTTTCTTTCTTTACTTTATTTTGTTTGTTATTTTTTTTGTGCTTGACAGCAAACTTTAGGGAGGTCAATTTATAAAATTTTTGAAGTTAAAGGTGTAATAAAAATTGTTTAATTAAGAGCTAAAAAGTACATCAAACCCATATGATCTATGGTAAGTTTTTGCAAAATTAGAAATGATACTGATTTTGAAGCAATACACAGGGTAATAGAAATAAAATTACTTACAATTTGAGTGATTCTCTTTTAAAATAGTTGTATGAAAATTTGTGTAATTAAGCTCATTGGGGATAAGAGAGTGAATGAAGAAAATACGTTGTCGTGCGAACATAGCATAACATAAAAACGGGAAAAAAATATTCTTTGTCAGAAAATATATTTGTTCTCTAATGTACAAGGCACATTTAAGATGGTGGTATTGCCGGTTCCGCTGACTGTTTTTTTATGTAATGCAGTGATTCTTCATTGTCAATAGCATGGTGCAATTGGAAGATGGCCTTTTTTTACCAACACAATAACAGCTGATACAAAAATTTTTGTACTCTAATGTCAGTCTTTTTATTTTTATTAGACGTCTATTACAATTAGAATTTACATTACATTACAGTTTTTCAACACATCATTACTTTTGTGACAACAGAGTAAAGAGTTGACACAGTGTGGTATTCAAAATTAAAATGAGTACATCTCTTTATTGCATCATGATCAATAGTACTAATTAGTTCACACCTAATCCTGATTTTGCATGATTTTTTGCACGGTATTATTTGAAACGTAAGTAAAATATACAAATAGTCTCAGGTGTCAAACGTTTTTTATTTTACACCTAATCCTGTACTTACTACATTTTTTGCACGATATCGTTTGGAATTTATCTAGAGTGTAAGAATAGGATTAGGTGTATTTTATTTAAAATATAATTTATATCAATTTTTTTGACATTCAAAATTCACAAAAAAAGCAACAACTATATGTTGTTTTCGTTAAAAAGTTAGTTGTTGTACAGGCAACCTTGTTCAATGTGCCTTGGTAATGTAGGTTCTAACTGTAGTTTAAGATGTCATATATTTTTTTTTAATATCGATTTCATAATAAAAATTTTGGTTTCTATAAAAGTTGTCTGCAATACTCACTTATAAATCTCGAGTTTTAATATGTATTCACCATTTTCGTCATTGAATGAAAACTGTAACTGAGGTTTGTTAATATTATAGGGACGGCCACAGGGAGCAAATAGGGTTGGTTGTTTACGATGATTCGCGTTTGTTTCTGAAGGGTCACTTTTTCCTTGTTTTCCTAAACGATGATATTTAGCAATTTCATATCGTATTTCAGGACAGTTTTCGCTTCTCGAATCCCAAAATGTTTTCATACGCTCATCTTCATCATCTATTGTAGCCATTTTTGCCTCAAGCTCTTCCTTTTGCTGTTGAAAGCGTATTTTTTGTTCATCACGTCGCATGGCGTACTCTGCTTGTTTTTGTAAAATAACAGCTCGATATGTATTTAAATTTGGCTTTGCCTGTAGCTTATGAGTCAACGTAATCTCCTGGCAATCCAAAGTATCCAACTGTGGTAATGTAGCAATAACATATTCTCTATAATTTGGATAATCACAGCAAGGATTTCCGGTCAAAATGAGATTTCGTAAATTATAATTGTTCCTAAGACTTTCGATTGATGTCAATTCGCCTATAAAATTTAATGTTAGGTCCAACTTATCCAATGATTCCAATTTATCTAAATTCTCTACACGCTCAATATTATTTATAGCCAAATTCAAATATTCCAATTTTTTAAGTTTGTATAGATTTTCAATTTTTGAAATCAGATTTGATTGAAGCAATAGAATCTTTAAATCCCTACACCAATTGTGTAAATGCTCAATTCGTTCGATATCTTCCTGATGTAACGAAAGCTCTTCCAATGTGCTTATTAGCAGTTCATTGTGCTCAGATTTTTTTCGCACCAATTCTTCTGTAACTGGATAAATAACAATTTCAAAATCAAAAATAGCAGAATTTTCAGGATCAACTTACTGCGAACCATCCTAAAAATAAATGGAAAAAATTATTGTTCAAATGTGAAGTTTCAAAAACATTTATTTACTTGTTTATTTGTTATTTATTTTATTTTTATTTTTCTTTTGTTGCCCTGGTTACACATTACGTTAACCCAAAATAGCCCATAATTATGATATGGTAACGTAAAATATATCGTTACGTTCACCCGATCAAATCCAAATTAACATAACAAAATTACAAACAAAAAAAATGGTATTTAATGCAAAGTCTTAGTGGCTTGCCAAAAATACAAAGCTTCTGCTATTCTGAGTTCAATTAGGTGACAAAAAAATGTTAAAAATTTCAGTTTTTTGATATACCATAGCACATCAGTAAGCGTACGCACTTAGTAATACTTTTCCCATCAATTTTAATAATATTTATCGTAATTGGTAGGTAATGAATTACATTTTTAAATGCTTATTTCTTAAAAAAAAATCGTGTCCAATAATAAATTATCTATCATAAAAATCCTGTACTCTAGGCGACCCTTAATTACCATATGAGAACGCTCGTTTTTAACCGTTTTTGGGATAAGAGAAACAATGTATTGAAAGATCGAAATATATAAGTATGCATCTTTTCAAGAAGACAAAAAAATCATTCTGGGCATTACCAAGTTAATTTAGAATTAACATTATAAAAAGTACGCAGGAGTTAAAACAAACCTACTAAATCTGAAACTGAAGTAATACACAGAAAGTAAGTTTAAATGCAGTTTAAAATAAAAAAACAAATTTAGTATTTAAACCAGAGCTGGCAACCCGCTGGGTACCCCAATTAAACCCACCCGGGTCTTATTGGGTATTATATTTTTAAAAACCAGGGTGGGTATTTCTATTTGAAGGTTTTCGTTGTTTATTTACAACAGAAATATGTGTAATTTAGTTATATTATTTATTTGTTCCATTTTGAGCGCAAAAAGATAATGAAATAACAAATTTATTAAATCACTACTTACACCTCTGAACCAATTTCCATGTCCCGTCTCAGAAAAACTTCATGTCTTTGAAGGCGCACTAGCTTTGAAGCTGATTTTGTATTTCTTCATAGGAAGTGATTCGGTGACATGTTAAAAGATAAACTCATACCTCTTTATACGGCCTAGATTGTTTCTCAAAATGTACGCCGTAAATCGAAATGTTTTTGAAAAAGATGAATATGTGTTGCGTTTGCTTCCCTTACATTTTTTGTTAAAAAAGCGGAGAATCAATGTTTTTAAGCGTAGAACTAAGGTAATTTGAGCTTAAAACGAATGTGTTCAGTGTTTTAAACAGGCCGTTGTAGTGAAATGCCATGTAAAGAATGCCAGTATAAAGAGGTATGAATTTATTGTATCCATCGCAACAGCCGACGGAGCAATGTTCGTAGAATACAGCGATGCGGCATTTAATCGTTTCTAATAATCGTTTTGAAACTCTTACGATATTTGGTCGGGTGTTATCATGCAAAAGAATAACTTAATCATGTCTGTCTTTATATTTCAACCGTTTTTCTCATAATGCATGATTCAAACGAAATAAATGCAGTCTGCTTCGATCACCCTGCTTTAGCAGCTCATAGTACACAATGCTGCTTTGATCTCTCCAAGAGTGCATAATGCACTATAGATATTAAAACAACATGATTGTATAAACAAGCAAAAAATATTGTTGACTTTAACGAAATTTGGAAGCAGTTATAAAACCCAAAAAGACCCAACCAACCCTGGTTTTTGCCAACCCTGGTTCCAACTGCAATAATACCTTTTTTCTATTACCTAAGTTTCAGATTTAATTAAGTTTGTTTTTCCTCCTGCACATTAAAATGTTAATTACGTCCTTTTTAAATTAACGGCACGATATGTATTTAAATATTTCAAGTTACTTTTATATTAAGATTTGTGTAGATGATGTAGGTTTTTCATAAGATTTGTTTTTATACCAGACTTTGGAAGTCCTTATTGTTAAAATTTTACTCAGAAGCATCCACGAAACTTAAATTTTAATACTCGGGAATATTTAGTTAATTTTATTTTAACCACTTCTTTACAAAATTTTACTATGACGCAGTTTTTAAATAATACAGGTCTACAAAAAACAAAAAATTTTCTCGGCTTTAAGTGAAACTGTATGAAATATAATGATTTTGATGCGCTGAATTCAAGTCCGTTTTCAGTTTTTTTCCATCGGGCTCAAATTTTTTTTATGGGCGTGTCAAATTTTTCGCCCAAAATATGGTAGTTATGTCAATATATATCATCGTAACTTGAAAACCACTCGACCGATTTTAATGTAGTTACACCCAAACGTTTAGGAACAAAATTTCCTATAAATCACCTGAACACCATTTTAGTATTTTCAACAGTTTCGGAGTTATTCACAACTTAACTGCAAATAAACCCTGATATTTTATTGCCAATTAAATTTAAAAAAGCTCATTATTTTTACACATGTAAACTCATTCTTGACATACTGTATGTATTTCAAATCGTTCACCATGCTTGAGATCTCCCTGTTAAGCTCTCTGACACTGGGGTCTCCAGGGCTTGTGTGCACTCATCTTTCACGTGTTGCTGCTTCAGCTGGGAAGGTTAAGCGTCAAATTCTATCAGCTAAAATAAAGCTCGCGGCTGCTGTTCTGATGGTGTTACGAAAGTTCTCTCTGCAGAAATGGTGTTGGTGGAAACGGGTAAAGCCACAAATTTGCGGTTCGTGTACTCTCTGAAACCTTCTCAGTCAGCTTTACCATAGTTTAAAAAGGTTTGGCGATCAGGGACTACAAAGTTAGGAGGGCAATTTATCGTATTTAGTAGGGGAGGTGGTCTAACGCTAGTGTTAGGATTGTTCGCCATTGGGCGAAGTTAATCAGACCTGCGCTGGCTATAGTTATATCCGGCAAACTCGCGAAATCACCCATAATTCTAGCGGGGGTATCGTCATTTATTGTACTGCACGTTGAGTAGACGATCTAATCTGCCATTGCAAAGCCGCTCTCGTCGTTACCCAGGGTGGAGTGCTAGCGTTTGTGATGGGCATTAAAGTCTCTAATCACCGCACGGTTTACCCATCAAGTAGTGACTCGATGTTCGAGCCTCTGGGCAGCTGTTCACCGGTGAGATGTAGACGTTGAGCAATTCTATTTCGGTGATTCCGGATGTGATCGCTATTCCTTGTAGCTCCACAAGTGGATCGCTTGCAGCATTGAAATCATCATTAGTATATTAATATTAAAATTAGCAAAACTTTGTTGTGATGACGTGGCGGTAAGTTTTGTCTCCTGTGTTGCTGTTACTTTGTGGATCCGCATAAAATTCGCTATCTCCGCTATTTTGTTCCGAAGACCATCGCATGATGCCACGTAATATTCATTCCACTCTCTCACACTTCTGAGGCCACTACAATTTCTATCTATATTCCTTCGTACGTGAACCCACTACTGACAGTCCGTGCACCGGACTGATGGTTGAGCTATATGCAACGGCACAATACCATAGTCCTGGGTTCCTTTCTATTCCGGCTCGGACAAAAAGAATAAAGAGAATATTTGCCGGGCAGGTCCCCTCCTACATATAAGAAAAAAGAATATTGAAAATTAATGATAATGCATGAGCACTTGTATTGTTGGTGTTGCTGGGTTAACAGTCCTTGGCTGGAGACCAATATGCTCCAGGTCGTTCGGGTACGGAGAACTGCTTAACGTGTAGTCGTTACACGGGTATATGTAAATGAGTGTAAATCCGAAATAAAAGTAAGAACATGAAATTATAGTATCCAATTTTTGTGGAAATAATGAAGAATGCATAGGACGAATACTATATCAGATAAAATATATAAAGAATATAGAAAGGAAATAGAAAAATGCGTGTAGAAAAATGTAACGACATCATTAATGCCGAATCCGGACTCTATGTAAGCAGTTAAATTAGTGCCCTAACTAAACTCAAGTGCTACATATTACCAAATGCTGCATATTATCTATAAATTCGTCTCTCATCAATCGGATACATATGTTTGGCATGAAGCAGATGTAAATTTTTTTATCTTCTATATTTTTTACATACATATATTATAAAGCACATGAGAGTTTTTCATGCTCGCTCACCTGAAGTCCATTACATTATAATATATTGTGATGGTTGTTTTTATCAAAACCGTATTACCGTTTTGGTGAATGTATTGCTAAGTTTATAGAATATATGTAGAAACCAATATAACGGGTCCGCCATCTAACGTTTTTTTTTTCAACTAGTGAATGGTAACACTTCACTCATATCTGATTTGACAGATAATTAGTTTTAGCCTTCCGCTGATCGAATATGGTTGTGTATACGCTTTTTTCGCTTCGCTAAGTTGGCCTGCGATTGACTTGCAGAAGATGCCGATTATGCCAAAAATATCATATTTTCAGATGAAGCTCATTCTGATCTTGGCGGGTATGTAAACAAGCAAAATTGTCGAATTTGGGGCACAGAAAACCCGCACGCATACATTGAAAAGCCGATACACCCAAGACGAATCACTGTTTGGTGCGGATTTTGGTCCAGAGGCATAATTGGCCATTTTTCTTCGAAAATGAGCAAGGAGTGACCGTTACAGTCAATGGCGACCGTTATCAGGCCATGTTTGTTCACAAAAACTGTAGTAGAGGATATTAGTAACATTTAGTTGCAACAGGACGGCGCTACGTGCCACACAGCTGAAGCTACACTCGATGTGTTGCGCCCTGTTTTCAAAAAAAAAAGTTATTTGCCGGTTTTTGATAAAAAATAAATTTTTGACAAGTCAAACGCGAAAACGATTTAATTCAAAGAGAACAAAATTTAATTTGTTTTGAAAAAACTTTAATTTGTACCAAATAAAATTCAATTTTTGTTGAAGAAAACTACGTTTGACTTGTAAAAAATTTAATTTGAATATATTAATAAGTGGTCATACCTCAGATGGAGTGTAATGCAATCACATATAGAGAGAAAAATTAATAAAAAAACAAATTAATTTGCCGTCTCAATTTGTTAAAATCATTAAGAAAGCACGAAGTGTTCCCGCACCTCTTTTGCACACCATTTGCATTGTAATTATTTTTTAAATTTCGAAAGTAATTCTCGCCGCCGTGTTCTTTCGAATAGAAAATAATTTCAATAGCGAGCAATTTTCTGATAATGTAACTTGATACGAGACGAATCGAATTGTTGATAAAGTGTTGTAAAACGTGCTAATCAATTCGGGTTAAAATGTACCTTTGAACAACATTGATGATTTGATAGTTTGATGAATGTTAGCAAATAAGAAACTTTGCTTTAAGAAGAAAAAATGCGTGTTCTGACCGTTTTCTCCTCCTCTTCGATTAATAAATACTCTCCGATTTCAACCTTTCTAAGGTGTAATTATGAAAAAAACATACCTTAATTTGACTTTTATAAGCTGGGTTTATCTGCGTTCAACAAAATTTAACAAAATCGGTTTATTCATTACGCGTGACGAACTCATAAACAAATTGAATGTACAAAAAAATGATTTCAGTTTTCTTCACATACAGTGAACAAAAAAAAAACGTATACAGAAGTGTTCCGGTTTCAAATACATATATCTCTGTAACCGTTAAAGTTATTAAGCTAAAACCAAAAGCAATTTAAAGGTAATTTAGTCAGCTTTCTATGGTGGCATGTCATGCTATATATCATGGTTCAATTAGATATCTTATTTTTATAGTAGGTACAATGAAGAAGAAGAGATACTTAAAGCTACTAATGGATAATCTTGCATAATAACCCTAAAGCCATATTTAAATGAGGACTATTGTTTCTCTGGGGTCAATAACCCGAAACATACCTCCCCAATAGTAGAATAATGACTTCTACAATATAGAATGTAAAAAAGTGTTATCACATTTTCTGCAGAGCTATGACCTTATTCCTATAAAGAATTTGTGGGTATGTATGGACTCCAAATTAAGTTATCACCAAATTGGGAGCAAAAATGAGCTCAAGACTGTCCTCCTGGATATACCACTCAATATCACCATGAACCTAGTTAATTTTATGGGAAAAAGATTTAAAGCTGTAAAGCTGACTAAAATAAGTGTCAGATTTTGATTTGTGGCTATTAAAACAAGAACTTTAAGAGGAAAAGCAAGTGTACAACTTTTTTTCTATACAGATTTGAGTCATTCTGAGTTAAGGCTTATTTTTGATATTGATATGAATTTGTTAAATGAAATATTTTTTTTTATAAAAAGCTGACTAATTTACTAATTTACCTTGAAATTGTTTAAGGTTTAATATGTTTAACGGTTATAGAAATTTCTGAATTTAAAAACCGGACCACTTACTAAATAAGTTTTTTTTGTTCACTGTATACTTAGAGCTCTCATTTTCAATATTAAGTGTATAATAAAACAATTTAACTTAAAATCCCTAAGGTACATATGCCATAAAAATTCGAAAATTCGAAATAACCTTTCTTGTAATAGATAGTAGATTTTATTCCCGGGAAAAATGAATTTCCAGAGAATAAATTCCCCGGAAGTATTAATAAAAATTAAAAACTCTTCCACGGGAAAAAATGTACGTATTATGAGTGTCAATTGGGGGTGGCGTGGTGTAGTGGTTAGAGCGCACGCATAACAACACAAACGACCCAGGTTCGAGCCCCAGCAGAAGGAAATGACGAAGAAAAATTTAATTGTGGTTTTGAATGTTTAATAAAAAGGCTTCAACTTCCCTCCAGACAACTCCATCTAAAAAATAAAAAAATAAAGATGAAGCCCCCCTAACCTTTCCGCATACCTCTAGCGATGATGACAGACATCAGACGACTGATCACGAAAACACGCCATCTACTGGGAAAAAGTTGCAATGCTAAAGTAAAGAACACCACCAATTAGCAAGGTTCTTTACCACTACGCAAAAATCATATAGAGGAACATATGAAAAAAACATGAATAAAAAAATTAGAGTCAATTAAAGGGAGAATGTAATGATAAATTTTGGGTAAAATTTAAGTTGAATAATACAAGGAAGTTGTGCTAAAAAATTAAAGTAATAAATTTTTTTTTATAAAAAACGAGCTTTGCACACCCAAAATTTCCCGGGAATCTTTATATAAACCAACTGTTTGTTAAAGTCTTCACCTAATTTTGAAAAAAGCGTACCTTATTCGGCTTTCTTTAATTGGTACTATCTGTGTTCAACAAAATTTTAACAAAATCGGCTTAGTCTATACGCGTGGCGGTGTTATAAAAAAATTGAATACACGAAAAATTTATTTCAGTTGATAAAAAAAAAATAATTAAAACCTCTTAGGTATGCCATAAAAATACTTTATAAATTTTAAATCAAAAATTCGAAATTCTCCTTCCCATAATACTATTCTCCCTGTCTGCTTGGAGTAGGAAGGTTTTATTCCAGGGACAAATTTACTCCCAGAGAATTTATTTCTCCTAGAACTTTTAGAATTGGGTTGTAAGTCTCTTTTTCACTAAAAAAAAAAAACAGCAAATTTCTTATAACATTTGAAGCTTTTCAAACAACTTTTTCTTAGTATCTCATCTTGGGAGCCTATTACTTTCCACAAAGCTTCCATCGCCTTGTTTCGGTTTTATTAATCAGTTAATTTCAAACTTAGTAGTTGAGTAGTCTACTGTACCTCGCTTCCATATAATTAGTAGTTTACTTATTTAATTATTATGATATTGGTTTTTGAAGTATATTTAAGTAAAATCTTATAATAATGTAACAAATTATTTTAGAAAGAATTTCAATAAAAGTACAATATTATAATATAAGATTACAGAAAATGGTCAAGCTTCGCTATTACACATCAGCCATTATATAACCAAGTCTGAACTACGCTTTTGGATCTTTGTTATGCATGAATACATAATTTCCGTTTAGTTAGGGTTTTTCGACATTCTAATTAAATTTGTTTTTCAAATAAATATATCGATCCATTATCCCTTAAATAAATCACTTTCTTTAACTCCATTTGCTCCCTTCCACCCACACACTATAACAGATTCATCAACTCGTTTGACCATTGAATTGATATTATTAAGCTGAAATGCCACATTTCATATTCGCCATACCATCTTTAGAGCAGGTTTAGCTGTTCCGAATACTTGGGTCATGAATATATGTACGTATATTGGAGTTCGGCGTATTTTAAACACTTCCTCGCAATTCGTGAAGCTGAGTATATCTTATGTACAATTTGGCCAGTTTTATTGTACAGCACTTGTTTTTAGATTATCAGCAACATAACTCACATTTTCCTCTTTATACGTTCATCAAACTTAGTGGCCTAATAATAGATCGCTGAAACTTATTCCTACTAGAGATATTTATTCTAGGGGAGTTCTGATCCCACTAAGGGATGATGTTAAATATCTACGAGTAATTTTAAATAAAAAATTATCATTTAAACAACACTTTGAATATATTTGTGAGAAGGCAGTAAAAAAAAGTTATATTCAATTTAATGCAGCTTGAAAAAAATTCAGCTGGTGGAAATTCAATCTTCTACAGGTGAGATATTATAGTGGTTGATAACAATATTAACCAATCAAATCTAGAAAATGACGAAAATGTTCCTGAACTGCAGTATGTGTGACTCAAGTTGTAGCAGAAGCCACTTCTACAGAAATCACAAAAATATTTCAAAGTAATTAATAAATAAATAATAAATACATATGTATTTCAAAGAAATGTTCACTGGAATCCCACATAAGAAATTTTTTTTTAATAAATGTTTATATCTATTAAATTGCAAATCTCAACGTTAGCAAGTCTTCTCGGCTGGATGGCATACCAGCACTGGTCCTGAAGCAGTGCTCTTCGACGCTTGCGCGTCCATGGGCTCACCTTTTCAGTGCGTCATATCGCGCCGGTATTTTTCCATCTTGCTCGCAGGTTACTAATGTAACGCCAATCCCAAAAAGGGTGAGGCTAGTAACCCTGAGAACTACCGTCCAATAGCAGTTTATTCCGCACCCTCCAAGGTTATGGAGAGTATGATTAATCACCAACTTGTGGGATATCTGGAGTCCAACGATTTACTTAGCGATCGCCAGTACGGTTTCTGAAAGGGCCGTTCTACTGGTGACCTGCTGGCGTTGCTCTCGGAGAAGTGGAACAAGTCCATTAATGGTTTTGGCGAGAGTAAGGTTGTAGCTCTGGATATCTCAAAAGCGTTTGATAGAGTTTGGCACGAGGCTCTCATTTCGAAACTTAATGCTTTTGGCGTCGGTGGTCACTTCTCTCGATTTATATCGAGTTTTCTCATAGATCGCTCTATAAGAGTAGTTATAGATGGTGTTTCATCCGACGAGTTCAGGGTAAACTCAGGGGTACCGCAAAGCTCTGTTCTTTCTCCTACTCTTTTTCTAATATTTCTTAACGACTTTCTTCTTCTCACTTCTAATCCTATCTACTCTTTTGCGGATGACAGCAACATTTGTAACTCATATTCTTTTGATCGTAGACCGAGCCTTTTGGAGGTTGGGGTAAGAAGGATGAATATGAACGTCACACTCACAAGTGACCTGGTGAAGGTCTCCGAGTGGGGTCGTACGCACAGGGTCGATTTTAATGTACGTAAGACTCAATGTTGTTTTTTAACACATAGGCGTGGTGGTGTGTTGTCATCTGTGTCAATGGGTAATGTGGATATTGAGGAATCAGATGCTCTTGATGTTCTGGGCATGAGAATTCACTGTGACGTTGTTGGAATGATCACTATAACGGAATGTGTGCTAACGAAATTAAGGAATTAATTCACAAAAATCATATATTTTTACGTAGTACTCTTATTTCTCGTAGAGCGCATCCCTTTGTAGTTGATTGTCCAGTAAATCGCACAACGCACTATAGGGAGAATTCGTTCTTTGGTCGCACTGTTCGGTTGTGGAATAATCTTCCAGCGAAAGTATTTCCTGCCACTTACGACATGAGTAAATTTAAATCTACTACTTTCTCTGTCCTCCTTCCAATAACCTATTTTCCTAGTACCAGCACAATGCACTGCATGAGTAGGGGCCATCCCCTGGGTGCTGGTCTTATATAAAAAAAAAAATACATATGTATTTCAAAGAAATGTTCACTGGAATCCCACATAAGACATTTTTTTTAATAAATTAATTTTTTAATCGACGTCGACACAGCTGTTTTAATACCAGTTCGATGACAGCAGCGCCGTCTATGTGACACATAATAGGGCTGAATACCTACTTTGTTCCCCGGGGAAAAGTTTTCATTTTCGTATCGTATATAGACTTTTTTATCATACTATACATACAGTCACACAGATTATATTACGTACTCCTTAAAATATTTTCATTTTAAGCATACTTCAATTTTTTACCTGCCGTCACAACCGAATAAGTTAAACTTGATCTCATAACTCATTATCAAACTGTCCCAGAAATTTGGTTTTTTGTCCGTATGCTGCAGTGAAAAGTTCAGTAGTTTTCTTTTATTGAGTTCGCTTTCTTGGCTCTCTACTATGGACTTCGCTTTTTTCTCAAAACACTATGAACGGTTTCCGAATGCCCATTAATACTGTGATTATTTTCCAATGTATTACGATTTTGGACCGTTCTTGTTTTATGTACTTTATCCACAACACTACGAAAAATTTTAGGTAAACGACCAGTTTTGGGCCTGCTTGCTAAAGATTACGACTCTGAAATGATTTTAAAAACTGTGGACTTGGCACTACCAACAAATTTAGCAAATGCATTTAGTAAATTCCCAACTTTTCTTAAGTTATTATTTGCCTTCGATTTTCGACTTATTTTCGGTTAAAATAGTATATTCTTTGTACCGGTGACAAGATTTTGTATATGTGGTAGATATGTATCACCCTGTTAATTTGGCAGCACTGCCAAATCGACCATCTTTACTTTACATTTGAATTAACGGATATGAATATAGAAAATGGTCGATATTGCAGGAATCTTCCAAACTGTAGGCACTTAGGTATATAAAGGTATATAAAATTAATTTATAAAAGTTATAGTGGAATATATAAAAACTAAAAACAACAAAATAAAGCGGTGTTTATTTTATTTTAATGAAATTTAAACGAACTCAAACGTTTTAAAAAGGTTATATATACATAAAGGGTTATATATATATAAAGGGTTATATATATATATATATATATATATATATATATATAAAGGTTATATATATATATATATATATATATATATATAAAGGTTATATATATATATATATATATACTATATAAAAATGTAGTATCTTTTCACGTCATACGTGTTGTCATATGTCTTTTAAGTTCTTAAGCGCAATAAGCGCGTACTTAGTGGAAAAATTTATGTTTGTAAAGGTAACTTTGATTAGATACGTAAAGTTTTTCTTAAACGTACGTATTATTAGCTGTGTGACTGTACATATGTAAGACATATTCAGATATTTTGATTAGTTTTTTAACGATTACATTATTGCATTTACAATTCTACTAGACAGACAGTTAGTTATTCAATTTAATATTTAAAAAAATAAAAACTTAATCAGTAAAGTAGTATCACTTCTCATTTACATGAGATTAGACGCATTATTTGTACATATTTCGAAAAGTAAAAGAATATTTGAATTGAAATCAAAGAAAGTTGATAAGAGTCATTTATAAAATGCAAAATACTAAAACGACTATTTATGGAACAGATGAGGAAATATTACGCCCCCTTGATAATGAAGAATTTAGTGAATTATTAGAATTATATAAACAGAAATGTGATTCAAATCCATTTCAATATTTACTGTTGCATACACATTACCAGTGGAATAAACAATTACAAGAATTAAATATCGATCAAGAAAATACGGATTGGATATCATTTCGTAAGATATTCTACACGCATCGCAATACAGATTTTCGAAAATATGGAACTTACATATGCTTGCACCAGGATATGGTAGGTCTATATAATAGTATGTTACATGATTTTTGTTTGCATTTTCCAATTCAAATGTTTATGAAGATTCAAAGTGTGGCTTTTTATACATGGCAACCTAACGGCAAAGAGTTGTTAGACTGCTTAAATCACACCAATTTGATACAGTGGAAGAATGGACCTCTTTTTATAAGTATAGCAACCGAACACAGTGAAGTTTTAAAGAAAATCGCAATATCAAAAGGCATTTCTATACAAAGAGCTCGGCAATGTCAAGGATTTATTTTAAATAATAAAAAAGTCTTACAGCTCGATATTCCTAGGTAAAGAAAAAAATTTCTGTTCATATTTTGATTACATATTTTATACAAACTTATCTTTCAATTTAATAGCCTTAGTGTTGGTTTTAAATTAAAGCAATTGCAAGAACATGATGCTGAACTAGTTTATTCCCTTTGGGCAAATAACAAAGAAGCTTCATTGAACTATATTAAATGTTTCATCAATCTACGTAGATGTATAGGTATAGCTGAAGAAACAACAGGCAATTTGGTCGGTTGGATTTTTCAAAATGAATTTTCCGGCTTAGGGTAAGTTTCGGATTTTACAATTATCCAAATAATTATATGTACATTTGACTGAAAAAAAAATTAGAATTCTTCAAGTTTTACCATTTGCTCAACAAAAGGGGCTTGGAAAATATTTGGCAATCTCAATGAGCAAGACAATTTGTAAATCATCATCTATTAATCCTTCAGCTTGGGTTGTTGTAGACAATGTTAAGTCTGAATCTTTATTGCAAAAGATTGGCTATGAAAAGCATGTTATATATGAATGGATTCAATTAAGTAAACAATCTTGATATTTCCCCTGTAATCGACAGAAGTGTATACAATATTCGTTACATTTTTATAGATTAAATCATACACACCCGTTTGTTTTAATTTGTACATCCTTTTTATTCAACTTTTAAATAAACACAAGATTATTAAAACTTATTATTTTTTCTCTACAATATGTACAAAAGTAGAAGTCAGCCATTTTTTTCTTACTCTTTAATAAAATAGGAAGTTTTTGAAACTATTATTTACATTACATTCTTTTTCTATTAAATATTGATCTATTTACATATTTTTTAATTAAACGAATAAAGTAACAGAAATAATTATTTGTTTTTACTTTTAAACAATGAATTTCATTGAAAATATTAAAAAGAAATACTGAGTACAGATGTAGAATCACGTTGATAGTTTTACAGGAATATGGATTAACGAGAAGTACTAGCAAAACAAACATATATAAAATAAAATTTTACATTTGTTTTATAAACAATTCCAGGCTTTTACATAAATTTAATTAAATTCTTTCAATGAAGCTAAACAAATAAAAGACGTGTTGTACTACCATTTGACATTGCACTACCATTAGCCAAAAGACTATTTGTATTATTTTTCGAGCTATAACCATTTGAAATTTTGTGATTTGTTGTAATAGAGCCCCGATAATAAGGATCAATATTATTTTGCAATGTTGTATATTTTATATCATTCTTATGTGTTGTTGTCGGTATAATGGTCTTATTCCTGGTTATATGTTTTGCCTATAAATAATAAAAAGTTTAAATAGAAAATGAAATTTCGACAATTAAGAAAGTAAATGTCAACTTACCCTATTGTAGCTTAGGACACCTAATATTGCTAGGGTCATACCAAAACAATTCACCCACGTTACGGGATTTCCCAATATTAATAATGAAACAGCTATAACAAATATACGTTTCGATGCACTGGCGACAGCATACGTTAGTGGTGTAACAAGTGACAGCACTGAAAAAGCGACTATGTTTTGTAACCAGTTTAAAACTCCGTCAGCAAAGAGTAAAGCAATAACGCGGTAATCTAAATTTCTCTAAAATATAAATTTCATACTTTGTTATATGTTTTCAGAAATTCTGTTAAATAATACTTACGATAGCCGGATGTTGAATGACATTAAAACTGTCCACATATATCCAAATAGGCAGAAACATAAACAGAGCTAATTTTCCAAGTAAATGTAATAAACGTAAATGATGAATACCAGTATCCTTAAGCACCTTTAAAAATTAATGGAAATGTATGTAAGTATTTGACTATAGTGTGTACACAATTATAAATATCCTTTTTCGTTAGGTAATTACAAGTAAACAAGTTACAAATCTTTAAAAAATATTCATATAATACATTATCTACAGAGGTATACTACATTCTCTACAGAGAGAGAGATATATATATTTTCTATGATCTATGATCTCTATTCTATATGATCTACCGGATTTCTAAAAGTTTGTTAAATAAAAATAAAAAGATTTTATTACAAAATAAAAATCTAAAGATTTTAAAAAGTAAGTATAAAAAATATGTCGCCTTTCGTTTTTGATTTTGAAAATTCGAAACAACAGATTCAAAATCAAATTGAAATTAAAATTCTGCATTGTAATGTGTATTTTATACTTAAAACTAAATTTTTTGTAAAAAGGTAGTAATTTACATCTTACCTTTTTTGAAAAAATATTTTGTAATGAAAAGCCCATTGTTGAGACCAAAGCTGATATCAGACCCATCATATTAAACGAAATCTCTGTCATTGTTGCAATTCCTACACCAGTTATAATTGGTACCAAACTTAAATAGACAAGTGTTGGCTGTTTTTCGCGAAATATTAAACGTGTCAATATCACTGTAAATAACGGCATCGTGGCTTTAACTGCAATAAAATAGGTTTTTACAAAATTATATTGTATTATTAACAAGCAATATAATAATAACGGCTATTGTATTCAAAACATGTGTCAATCTTTTGACATAGTTTTTATTAAAACAAAAAAAATATTTTTATTAACATTAATACCTGTATGTGCATAAGACACTGGCACTTTCCATAAGGAAATGTGTGATGTTACTGAAGCTAGAAATTTTCCAAAAGCTAATGGTACTATCAAACGCAAATAATAACTTTTCGGTATGTCTTGATATTTGCGTATCTGCCATAGATTAAAGAATGGCCCACTGTACAAAGCGATACTACACAGTTGGATCATTGTCACGGTCATCGGAAAAGGAAATTCATTGAGTACCATTTTACCAATAACATTGTTGCTTGATGAAATAATGTACCAAAGAATGCACAATACCAGAACAACCAGTACATGTCGGGAACCAGTTCTCTTTCCAGTACCTCCACTCATCTCTTCCTTCTTAATTAGTCTGTGGTAAAGCACTCAGTTTAAAATCTTATTTTTCTTTTAGCAAATTACTTAATTCAACTTGTCACACTATTTTATTTTATTTTTTATACGTTTCAATATAAATGCCACATTTTGGACTCGAAAATAAAAGATTTTGGTAAACTATATTACCAAATTGTGTGACCAAAAGGAATATAATGAATTGTTTTGGTATTTATTTCTTCTTAATTTAACAATAATTTCTCTCACTAACGTTGACGTGACATTGTAATGCTACCATACTGTACAAAAATAAAAATGAACGTGGTGGTTTTATATCATTCACAATATAAGTAACAGCTGTTTTATTTGATTAAGAAATTTCCGTTAAATTGGTATGAAATTGTTAAAATTTGATATTATCTAAGAACTTAGATTTATATTATGTTCTACTACTGAAGTTAAACATGTTTAAGAAACTTTTTGAAAAAACTAAACAAAGTTGTTCATACTGTTGCTAAATTGATTTGAGCACCCTGCAATTTATTTAAATGTTAAAAAGATAAATAAACTCTACACTAATAATGACCATCGTTCACCAAATTGAGCCATAACCGCCAAAAAGACATAAGCACCATGAATATCGATTTTCGTTATTTGATAAAAATCTATAGCATTCGATCATTCCCACCAGCACACAAAGTTTTACAGCTGCAAAATGTATCTTTATGATTTTACAGTAAAAAAAGTCTTATTACTTATTACACTAAAAGAGAAAACATTAAAAAAACCTCCTGTAAAATTTATTTTCTCTCGCTTACGTTTTTTGGCGGTTATGGCTCGAAATGCATGCAGTAAAATAAACAAAAGGTACAAAAACAACTACATGCCTATTTGCGATGAAAAATAAACTCCAACAACAAAGCAAGCAGACAACGAAACAAATAACAAGCAACAAGAACTGAAAGAAGTAGATGTTTACATTCACATGGCTTCAAGTAACTAAAAAGAAAATAATGGAAAGAAATGGAGTCTACCTGAAATATCGATAGGTTCGAGAGCTTTCGAAGTATTGTATACTCAGCCGTATAAAAAGCGCATTAATGCAGACAGCAGTCAGTTGATTAGTGAAGTTAACTCAGCGAACGAGTCTATTGAAGTCAGCGTAAAGAGAGTTCAGCGTGGTTAAACTCTGGTTGAAGAGAATTTAAGTTGTATTCGAACCCAAGTAGAGACAACGATAGAGTTGGAAGATCTTGAGGTAGAAAGATCTGTTGAGTAATTTTTGTTGTTTTTAACGGTGTAAACAGATAGAATAATTAAGAGTAGAAATTGTTATTGCTGGTGAAAAGCAGTCCTTACAGATTTGTGATGCTAAGTACTAACATATTACACACACATATGTATATACGCATAAATTAAATTACATAAATTATACACACATACATACTTGTACATGTATCGTACCTAAGGGTTTAATAAAAAATTAAAAACTATTTATTTATGGTAAACTGAAATATACATACATACATACATATGTATATAAATCAAATGATTAAAACTAAATTGAAGTCACCGGAAAATTGTGGACTAATATAACCAAAGGAGACCTTAGTGAAAGAATTGTTTTTTTAGAAAAGAAAACATTCAGCAAATTATCAAACAATTATGATTTTGATCTAAAAAAAAAAATTTTAAAATAAATTTTTATAAATTATGAAATTATTATGTGGTTGAACGTAACGGTTATAAGTTATATCCAAAAACTTATTTTTTAATGGTTGTTTTTCCAAAAAGGTAAGTAGAAAAAATTATTTTTCAACGGAAAAAAAGTTTAAAAAACTCTCAAAAAGAGAGGTTGCAGAAAACATTTAAAGAGCGAGTTTGATTTTTCGTCATAAATAAAATAAAATTCACAAAATGAGAATCTGTGGTGACGGAAATTAAAAAGTTGGAGAAAACATTAAAAAAAATAATCAGCCGAACCGGAAACACCACACTCTTAAATATACCTTGGTCGTGACAATCCACTATTTTTTGAGATCATTTTGAAACTCCTTATTATTTCAGAAAACTTTATAGTCAGTACTAAGTTTTATTATTAGCAGAAGAGTGTATTGGCTACATTATATTAATTTCTCTAAACAAGCTTTAACAAACCTCCACGTGCATTTGAGGCATTATCATGCTTAAATGTCCAAATAAAGGAAATATTTTCAATTCAGCTTGTTATAACGTAATGGGGCGAATTAAACAATACTTATTAAATAATTATGTTAAAAAAATATATATATTAAAATTTAAATTATAAAAGTTTATTTTTTACATAGAAAAGCACAATATTTTTACCAAAAAAAATTTTCGCCAACGAAATTTATGTAAACCTTATAAAAGTATACTAGATAGAATATTTGAAGATATTTCAAATAATAGGTTTGTTCAATAACTTTACTTGCAGGAACTTGCAACGAGAGAGTAAAAAAATGTTTGTAAATGAACACTTTACCAACCAAAATATGCAAGCGAAAATAGTGCTGTAATATATAGGTTTATAGATTCTTTTTCGAAGAATATTTTGAATTCTTTCATTATGTTAAAATTCATAGCCAACGTTTGTAGAGCTCACACTAAATATACCGTATCACTCAATAAATCAAAATTTACCAAAGGCTTTCCAGGAGTTTACTGTTGCAAGTACTTACTGTCAAACATATTAAAACATTAGTTATTATTTTTTTTTAAGTATTTTAATTTATAGAAATTACCTCCATTTGCTGCAACATCCTCTAATCATGATGTACTATATCCCGCGTCATTTATATCAATATCTTTAGACATTTTCTTTTGGTGCTGTTGATCCTAAGTTAATCACAACATTGTTTTCTATACATCTAATCGCTTTAACAATTTACTTTTACAATTTCTTAAATTTCGATTTTTTTTTTTAATATTCAATTTTTTAGAATACTTCATTTGTAAACATAAACGCAAAACAGCTGTTTGAATAATTCTTACAAGTAAAAATTTTTCCAGCAAGAATTTGCAAAAATTTTATTTGTGTCTCAATTTCTTACTCTCTTCTGACGCTCTCTCGTTGCAAATTTTTTGAGTTAATGAACACTTTTCCAGTAACAACTGTCACAAATTCGTAACAATTTTTAGTTATTGAACAGACCTAGTAATATGGGCCATTCCTTACGACTTTATCAATAAGTTTTGGTTTAAATTTGTTGTTATAAAAACGGTTTTAAACAAGTTACTTGTTAAAACGGCTCATGAAATACATAAAGTATTTATTTGTTTTTTTCTTCTTGATAATAAACAATATTATCTAAAAACAAACGTGGTCATGCACTAGTGTTTTTTTATAATAATCAGGGTGTCATAGACCACAAGTCGGTTTTGATTTTTACCGTTTTTGCAAACCCATATTGAACTTATTTGATGTCGCAAAAGCAAGTCGGTTTTATTATTTTCAAAATAAGACCAATGTTCGAAACAGCCGTTTTTTACATATGCGTATTTGTTTACAATTCAATTATAATATTTTAGATAAAATAACAAATTTATTTATGGACATATTAAAAATATTAACAATTGCTGTGTTTGTATTAATACATATTCCGTAAGTCCTTAGACAGAATAAGAGAACACCTCTTTCGTTCTTCTAAGATTCATTCACTCTATCTCTCGTATCCTGGATAGGCTCCTAGATGGAGAAAAGGGATTCAGAAACTGTCTTCTAATAATAAAATAATGGTAATAACATCTCTCTCTGTTCACCGCAATCACCTTTATCTTCTCCAGATTTTTCCAGAAGCTTCAATTTCCACATCTATTATCCGACGCCATGTCGTTTTTGGCCGGCCGCTCCTTTTGGTTTCCATAGCGTTCACTCTATACACCTGCTATAAGCTGCTAGTATTTTCTTATGCAAGTGTTAACAGCTCGTTCAAATTCTCATTTAGTTCCAGCTTTATCTTACTGGCTTCAAAAACGTTTTTAGTCGGCCCCCGGTTTGATTTTATGTTATATATGATTATATGATTTTATGTTCATCATCTGCACCTTTGCTGATACCAAATGAAGGCTAGGAGATACACAGAACCCGAAAGCCTTTATAAATTTTCTATTCTATAATTTATAAAATTGTTTTACAATTGTTTATATAAAATTGTATTACAACAATCAATATTTTACTAATTACATAAAATAAACTACTGAAACCACAGTATTAGAGAAAAATGGAAATACCCACTAAATTGATTCTTGTAGTGCCATGAAATAGTTACAAAACAATTGTATATAAAAATTTTTTATAGTGTAAATAGTTCACAATAATACTTTATTCACAGTAAAGAACCCTCTACCGATTGTTTATGAGTTGTTGTTGCTGTTTAATTTAAATGCTTGACAGCTGTCATATATTTACGCGCAGTGTTGTGACTTATAATTTTTCTTTGGGGCATTCTGCATTAATTTATTAAATTATTTAAATGGAGCCAATGGCGCTAGGCAGTCCAAGTGGTAGCCCGGCTACAAGTCAATATTTACCATCATTTCTTCTAGGAGAACAACAAACACCGACAGCGCCTAGGAATAATACTCTTTCTCCAAATAAGGCGGGTACAAGAAATGTCTCATTTGGCTTTGCGACATCCCCAGGTGGTATGGCAGCTAACTCTCCACAAGAATATAATCGATCTGTATTGGGACAAAAAACACTATTCGGAGGATACCAACAAACTCCTCCGCCTAACCAAAGTGTTTCGAATTATGCAGGTACACCAATTCAAAGCCACAATGCCGGTATATCAGGTCCTCCAACTCAAGGGCTTTTTGATTCCCTCCGGAATGAACGCAATCAAGTCCAAACACCAACGCATTCCCTGCAACCACAAACACAATATAGAACACCCTCAATGGCTCAACAAAATGCAAACAGTTCAGCATTTAACATAAACCAGAGTGCTCATCAGCAACAGATGACAAATACAGTGTCTGGACAATTAAATGAATCATATATTGGCAACAATGGGTCATTTAATATATCTCGTGGTGGAATTATGTCTCCACTTGTAGCAGGAACACCGAATGCTTCCTTAATGATGCAATGCCCACCTCAGCCACGTTACACTGAATTTTGGGTGACCGTATTCGGCTTTCCGTCTAGTGCTACATCGACTATACTGCAGCATTTTGCTCAATGTGGGACTATTGTTGATAAAGTATTTCCCTCACAAAATGGCAACTGGGTACATCTTAAATACTCTTCAAGATTGGAGTGCGACAAAGCCCTCAACTACAACGAGAAAATATTGGCCAATAACATAATGATTGGAGTCACACAATGTAAAGACAAGAGAATAATCGATAAAGAGAATTTATGTGAAAATAATACGCCGTAAGTTGTTTATTGTTTGAAATTTGTTTTTTTTTTTCTTACAACATTAACACAAACGTTATAAAAATATTTGCAGGAACCATACGCCAAAGGTGCGTCCATTAGTTCAAACAGCCTATAAATCTGCCCAAAACGAAACGTCTGTTGTTGCTGGTGTTAATGCCCCACAAAAAAGTTCAGGTTTAATGAATAAGGCTATGGACCTATTTTTCGGCTGGTAATATTGTAAAAGGAGATGCAGATTCTAATTTCCATTTATATTATTGTTTTAAAATTTGTGTTTTTTTTCTATATCGAATTAAAATGTTTTTGTATAAATTTTTTTGAGCAATAATTTAAAACTAAATAAGTTTTGTTTTACTAACCAAAATCGTGGACAACCGATCAATCATATACATATTATGTATATATGTATAAGAACAAAGAAAATTGAAACAGTTCTGTAGAACCATTTAAAAAGGGTTTGTGAAAGAGCACTACTAGAAGAGCAAAATATTGAATTTAATAAAATTTTGTAACCATAATGGATTATCTAATACAATTATCATTATTATATATCGTCACCTTAAATGCCAACGGACGTAAATACATTTATTTTGCATACAGGAGAAGACAAAAATGTTACGAAATCAATAATAAAGTTTTCTTTACAACTTCTTCAAAACTAAAAAGCAGAAGTAGATTTTTGCAGAGTAGATTCAGCAGTATGTTTTTTATACAATCAATTTTTGCAATCAAGTGATTTCAAATCGATCAACTTTTTAGTGTTGATTTCAAATCACTTGCTTATACTTGCATACAACATGTTGTATAGCATATGCTAAGTAGCTTTAATAATGTGTCCTTTATCCATTTTTGTTTTAAAATTTATCTCTTTTTGATAAACTATGAAAAAATAGCAGTTTAAAAAAACACTGAATTTAACAAGTACAATTTTTATTCTCTGAAAACAACCCCATGATTTCTTTTTTCTTTGGCTTCCATTCGCGGATATTGAGGGCGTTTAGGAAATAGAAGCCATTCATTACACGAATATAGTGTACGAATTTAGAAGATTAGAAGGAAATTAAAATAAAATAGTAAACATTTAAGGCAGATGGCTAAAAATAGCAGATATATAACAGTACTGAAAGAAAAAGAACTGAACGGAATTATTAGGGGTAACTATTTGATGGAAAAATACATAAAAACAAAACTTGAAACTTGTTTCCGAAATCACATAAACCACTAAATCTATTTTAAAACCGTTAGTGAATTGAAATCATGAGATTTTCAGAACAGGCCTGATTGTTTTATGAGATGCAATAGTAGAAGAGTCCTGGTGACTATACGCGGTTTTTTTACTTTTCCTATTATAAATAGTTCAATTCTTTCTGATATCCTTCACGCACGATCTCATCTTGATTTTAGGCTTTTGTTGCTTTAGAAATCTTATTATAAAGAAATGCCTTATTAAATGACTAACAATAAGATTGTTATGAAAAAAAAGATTGTTATTGTATTTTAATAATATTTTGTTCTCACTATTAAATCAACTTAAAGTTTATAATACAGGTACCTTAAATCAATTTTACGGAGCTTATACTGCAGGAATGAATCAGCGAAATTTGCGTATCGAACATTCATCCCTATTCTGTTTTGATTCGAATCGAAATTTTCTCCGTTTTGCAAATTTGGTATTCTGCATTTCGATTCTGTCAGTTTCTTTCTGCATTTCGATCGTAGCCACGTTTTTCCAAGTTTTTTTCAATTTTTCTTTTAGTCCAAAAGGTGTTACTATATTTATTTTTATTAAATACGAATTGAAATACCAACTGAATGCGGAGTCGTAATTAAAACGTACAATAGTGGTGAATACTTCACTTGTCAAACTCTTTTTTGAAATCGCCTTGAAGTTAAATATTAGTAAATATGTATGTATTTTTAACAAAAAACCTTTATTCTTTTAACATGGTTGATACTTTTCATATAAATTTAAATAATTTAAAGTATTTCAAAATACACAAGTTTAAATTATTACTTTTTAATATTTATTACATTATATTATTAATATATAATATTTTAAACATCTACAAGTTACAAATGAATGACATAAAATGTATAAACTAAAGTAGTAGGTACAACTTCTAAAACTTTTCATTTATTTCTTTTTTCATTGTTGGGCATAAAAGCTTTTGAAAATTCTTCAAAAGTTTTTAATATAATTAACACTTATTTGGGTTCAATAAGGGCAGTTTCCAAATCCTTCATTTTTGGATAATTTACTTCGCGTGCATCCAACTTCGATTGAGCCCACATAATCAATTTTAATAAGAACATTATTTTAGGTGTTGAGTCAGCACTGTGTTCACATTTAAGAATTGCTGCGTTTAATTCGCTTGCAATCTTGTTGGTATAGTAATAAAAAAAAATAAAAAAATATTACAAATTCCTACATAAATTTAATCAATAAATAAAATATACCTTTTGTCTATGTGATTGTTCAAGTAGATATGAGAATGGACTCTCTTGTGGTTTCTCAAAGGCTAAAAGAGCTAAAGTCCTTTCTAATTCGCTCAAAACCTCTGGAATATCCTCCCCAGCTTCTGATAATTTATTTTGAGCAAATGATAAAGCGTCTTCAATTTTCCCAACTCTAAAATTTTAAAATAAAAAATTATAGTTTTTAGTATAACATTTCTTATATTAAAAGTAAATACATGACATTTTGAATTGATGAAATTGATCCAAATAGGTCATTACAAAAATAAACACTTATAAGAATATATAGGAATAAAATATTGGAAAAAAAAATGTTACGAATGCAAAATCAAGTTACATGTGCCACTTTTTCATCATTTTACAATCTATATACAGTTTTCTGTCCTTAAAGATAAGCCCTTGTAGAATATATACTTTACGATTTTAACCTGCATCCGCAGTTCGACTGGAAATGTCGTTTTTTCAAATTATTAATCATTTTTTTAGCTATCTGCACTTTTAAAGGCGCTTATTGAAATTTCCTATCAGCTGTGTCAAAATTTGCTTTCTGCATATTGACTCATATAAAAGTGTCTATTTTAGGTTAATTTGTGTCTTATTATTTTCTCCTTACTAAATACACTTATGAAATCATTCGATTTCATCAATTCCTTTGAAATCATACTAGAAATAAAGCTGGCTCTAATTAATTAACGGAATCGATTTATTTCGACAAAAATTTGATTGCAATTAAGGTAATTGTAAAGTAATAATTAATTTATAAAATTATGTGATTCCAATCTTTTACAGCACTGGCCATAAGTAATGAAATTGTATCCTGTCCAGCCGGACGTGTGTTTACTCGACTTCTGCCATATCTCCATTATCCTGGACAATCGCCAAAATAAAAACAACATGGTGAATTAAAAAACAATTCAATGCTTTATAACTAATGTTGTTGTTTTTTTTTTTTTAATAATTACCCGACTAAAGGTTAAATTGGCGAAAAAAATTTACAAGGAAACTGGTTTCAATAAGAAGACTATTATTAAGAAATTTTGTAGCCATAAAGATTATGACAAAATGTGTTATAATTGTTCATTTTTTAAATATTTAATTGTTAAAAAACATTAAGAGTTTTCCCGTAATTGCGCATATCAGGTGTGAGGTAAATAACTCGAACATACAATAAAATAAAATAGCGTACTGGAGAGACACTAAACAGTAACTTTTCGTAAATGCATTGAAACTTTACAAAAATGATAGGGTGAGGCACCTAAGGTCGGCATGTACCAGTAGTCGGCAATTTTTGTATTTATACTTAAATAACTAAGAATAAAAGTAATTATGTAGTAAAGTAAAGCTATATAAAATTTATAAATATTCTCAGCTTTCTATATGTTAAAAACAATTTGAGCTTAGATAAGTATTTCTGACAGTATTTTCCTCTAATTAGTGACTGTCTTTCGATTTTTATGAAAATGCTTGTTTTCTTAACAAAAAATTAGTGGGAATGCCGAATTAATAATGTCAATTATTACTTTAAAATAATCAAAACTGTTGAAATATGGCTATAAAAGTGAGAGCTGGAAAAAAAACATTTTTCTCTAATTTAGCGATGATGGGCAATAGGAACGAAAAATTTGTAAACGTTTCAGTAGTCGGCATTAGAGTGCCACTGAAAGCCACTTGTTCCTATGGTCAGCAGTGGCTTTTACTACTAGTTTTGTTAAGGTTGAGATCTCAAAATACGTTGATTTCTAGATATAATAATTTATTAATTCTTTATATCTTTTTCAACCTCATCTTAAGTAATACTGGCGATAATTGTACGCACGTCAGCGATATTAATATCTGGCCTCATCACGAGCCAATGAAGTTTTAAGAAAATTAATGTTGGGCTTTACTTTGTAGCAAAACATGACCACTAAAAGGGTCAATTTATAGCACAGATGGTCCAGATCAGAGCTACTACAGTTGGCAAATTTTTAGGAGCCGTGTTTGCGTCATTTTAGCCTTATGGGCAGTCTCAAAATCCTGATGTAAAATCTACAGTTGGTTTTCGAAAAGAGAATGACTAAGTGGCTTCATAACCGCTTTTAAAACGGATTTCTGGTAAACTTTGGCTGATGTGTTGATCCCTTGTACACAGAAATGTAAGTCGGCGACCTCATAGTAAGCTGGATTACCTTTTCAACGCGTGGGGTGAGCTCAGATACTTCTCTAGACTACTGTGATTACATGTTGTCATTTCGTTTATTATACTTCTTTGTTTCGGTCAACATTTTTCATCCGTAAATAAAGTTTTTCTAACAAAATTATCATCCTACTTCTTCAAAAGGCCTTTTGATTTCTCTACAAGTGTCCGGTATTACGTTTTAAAGCCACAATTTCAAGTCTATTTCAATGATTCGATTCATGAACTTTTGCGTGATATTAATTTTACGTGTTATGACTTTATGTTTCCGAAGAGAATATCGCAGAGTTCTTGATTTGAACGCTTTAATGGCATGCTTTGTTCGAACTGTGACTGAGCGGCTTGAAAGAATGCTCATGTCCATGGTAAAATCTGACACGTTTTGAAATATCAATTATAGACTTAAGCTTTAGAGTTTAGCTTTCAGAAGCCATATAAGTCCATATAATATATTCTTTTCCGTGATCTATTTTTTTCGTTTTTAGCTTAAACATGTCACCTATGTACAAAATCTGAATTATACACAAATAATATTCAGGATTTTCTGATTTGAATTTATCTTTTGTGCCTGATTGATCTTATTGAACATATAGGATGTGGAAAATATTTGTTTAAAATAAAGTTACAGTTTGAAATCAATCTCGATTTATTTTCTGTACTAAAATATTATATGCCGATAATAGGAATATGGTATACCGAAAACTGGAAAATTAGTGCCGACTACTGGCAAATTTTGTGTTTTTCACAAAAACAGTATGTTTCTCAATTTCAATGAAAATAATATTTAAATTTTACTTAATAATCTGAATCAAAGCAAACTAATGAATTGTAATTACTAGTCATCAATTCTATACCACATTCACATGCGTAAGGGCAGTAGCTTGAAATAAACAAGTCTTAAATTGTCGACGATTGGTGCATTCACCCTATAAATTTAGCATTCAATAGGCAATCGATTCGAATTACAAAGTTTAAAACAGGCTGCTTTAATGTTAACTTTTATATATGTTTTTTTCTATTGTGATTATTTTGGAAAACTAACCTTATGAGTTCAATTAATTGTAGCTGTTGTAAATGGAAAAATAAATAACGATCATTGTCCAACAGCTCTGGATGCAATTGATTTACTAAATGTGTTGCTTCCTGTATGCGACCATTTTGAACTGCTTCACGAATGAGAATACGATCATCCAATGAATTTAACTCAATGCTAGGCTCTAGTCCAGCTTCGATTTGAAATTTTTCTGCAGCTTCTTTAAATCCCTCTATAAAAAAGTGACATTTGTTATGTCCTTAAAAACTATGGAACACTACGCCTACCTGTTACTAAATAATTCATTATAAGACGATTCATATCGGCTTGTTTAAATGGAAACTGTTCTAGGCGCATCATCCACTCCTCTTTCGAAATCCCATCGCTCTTCTCGTTGTAGCTCATTTTTCTATTTTTCCTTATTTTGCCAATTTTGAAGCCGTTTTAAAACAACAAAAATATGTTAAAGTTTAGTTTTACGATCAATTAGCCTTTTCTTTTGGTTTTTTAATTTTTGTAATCTATAAATTTGTGATTACAAGCAAATAATTTGTTATTAATTCTTCAAAAAGGGAAATTTTCCTCAAAAAAACAAAAGAACTACAACACACAAAGGGAAATAACAAAAACGATTCTGCTTCTTCATAAACTTAAACATTCCTAGGGCAGTGACGACACAATTTAAAAAATACCATATCTTACCATATTTATTGTATAACGTATATTCTCTTATTAACTACAATATGCATTAATACGACTTTTATGGTTACAGTAATTTTATGTTCTCAGTTATTTTATTATTCTAAATTAAAGAATAATGTGTTTAACTTAGTAAATTTTTCCAATTTTTCAAGAGTATTTCTTTTAATTTTTCAGTATTTAACTTAATTGTACTCCACTGTTAAAAACTAATACTCTGTATATCAATCAGCTGAAATATGTTAACATCAAAATTTCTTAAACTAAACATACCTTTTCAAAATAAATGTCAAAGAAACTAAACGTTTTGTTTTGCTTTCTATGTGCGGCATTTTTCTTGGAGAAAAAAGTAATAATTTGATCATTTTTTATAAATTGTAAGAAAAATTGTGTAATTTTATAAAAATATCGAATCAGTGTAAATACTTTCCAACTATTGTAGATACAAAGTAATTAATTTTTCCCTACAAACGGTAAAAATGTCAAAAAGTGGTTCAGGGTAAGAGATGTTCGCCAACATTTTAATTGATAAATTTTTAATTTAATTTTGTATGAAACTGGCCAGGCGTGATCGTGAACGTGAACGAGACCGTGAAAGAGATCGAGATTATGAGAGAGAACGAGAATATGAGAGAGAACGAGATTATGAGCGAGAACGAGATAGGGATCGTGACAGGGATAGGAAACGTCGTTATTCTAGGAGTAGATCCCGCAGTCCAAAGGACAGCCGTTTTGTAAGGAATGGCAATGGAAATAGTCGTATGAGGGATGAACGAAAGCGTGACCGTAACGAACGCGATCCTAGGGATAATGAAAGGAGTAGACGTGATGAAAAACGTAGAAGAAGATCCACATCAAAATCAAAGGAATATGAACGAGAAAAAATGTAAGTTTTATAGACACAAGTATTAGATAGTCGTTAAAAATATATACGATTATTTTAGCCGCCAGTTGGAGCGTGACAGAGAGCGTGAACGCGAAAAAGAACGAGATAGAGAACGTGAACGAGATCGGGATAGAGAAAGAGAACGTGAACGGGAACGAGAAGTGGAACAAACACGAAATACAACGTCTACACCACCAATTGTTATTAAAGCTGATTCAAGTAGTTCGACATCTGAAGAAGAAGAGCTGGACAAAGAAGAAGAACAACGTCGTTTAGAACTAGAAATGATTAAACGTAGGGAACGTATAGAGCGTTGGCGTGCCGAACGGAAGCTAAAAGAAATGGAAGCAAATAAGAAAGATATGAAGTCATTAATACCGCCACCTCCCACTACTGTATCAGTAAAAAAATGGAGCCTTGAAGATGAGTCTGAAGAAGAGGACAACAGTTTTACCATTGACTTAAGAAAAGAGCCTGACTCACCTCCATCAAAATTTCACCGAATTAAAAAACCTAAAGATGACGAAGAGGACGAAAAAGTCTACAGATTAAAGTCAAAAAGTATTGTAATTGCAGCAAAAGCTAAAATAGAGGCACTCAGAGAAGAAGAAGAAGCTAAAGGGGAAAAGCAAAAAATACAATTCCAATTGCAACAACAAAAGATTGAACAAGAGCTGGAATATAAAAGGAATCAAGAAAAAATAGAATTAAAGCAAAATGATGAAAAATCTGCAACTGTGGATAATGCCGACACTAAGGAAGCAACTGCTACCGACGATGAAATAGATCCATTGGACGCTTATATGCAAGAAGTTGACAAGGAAGTTCGCAAAGTTAATCATATCATAACTCAACCTAAACAACAGCAGCAGGGTGTGGTTATACTAACTGGAGTTGCAAAGAAAACTGAAAAAGATAAGAAGAAAGGAGAACTTATTGAACAAAACATGGATAGCTTAGAGTATTCCAGTGAGGAAGAATTAGAGGATATTAAGGATACAGCGGCTAGTTTAGCAAATAAGCATCGCAAAGAGTTGGCAAAAATTGACCATTCAGGTGTTGATTATGCACCATTCCGAAAAAATTTTTACGTAGAAGTGCCCGAGCTAAGTCGCATGACACAACAAGAGGTTGAAAAATATCGCATAGAACTAGAGGGAATACAGGTTAAAGGAAAAGGTTGCCCTAAGCCTATAAAGGTAAGCTGAGAAGTAAAACGTATAAGTTTCATTTAGTGTTTTTTTTACATGGGATGGGGATATTCCACTATATCGTGTTGACAGCTTAGTTCTATAATATTTATAATGGGAATAACTCATCCTACTTGTCAAGAAATTTTCTTTGAAGCAATGAATTATTTAAGCACTAATAAATTAGAATAATAATTCAATACAAATGCCGATTAAATTTTATTATTATTATTATTATCTTTCTTTATTTATATCAATAATACTTTGAATTTACATTTACAAATAGTTTAAGTAACAAATTTTAGCTTTAAAATATATTGTTTTTAACAAAAAATATAACATTTTTTCGAAATATGTTAGGATTGCGTTAATTTTTAACGCCAATGGGTAATCTGTTGAAGAGCTGTAGTCCTTTGTAAAACAATGAGCGCTGCATTGCGGTTGTTGTAGTTCTTTGAATTCTGAAGTCATCATTATTCCTCAATTGGTATGGTTGTGTTTCCCCGACATACATTATTTGCTCTATTACATATTGTGGTGCCATTCCAATTTTAATTTTTTGAATAAAGTTTACGGTATTTAATTTCAGTCTTTGCTTTATATCTAGCCATTTTAGAGAGTCAAGCATAAAGTTTATCGGTGTATATCAATATAATGCGCATTGATTTATTTTGTAATTTTTGCAATCTATCAATTTGTTGACTCGTGCAGCATGAAAAAAGAATTGTTAAACCGAACTCAAAATGAGGTTTAATCATTGTGTTATAGATTGTGATTGCTGTTAATGTATTTATTTGTTTTCTTAATCTTCTGAAGAAATTAATTTTTTTCCAATTTTCTTGCAAATATAGTCAATATGACCTTTTAAATTTAAAGTATTGTCTATTGTAAAGCCCAAGTATTTCATTTGATTTAATTTTTCTATTTCTTCATTATTAATTTTAAAGGTAATTTTGGTCATAGTTTTAAATTCCATTATTTTAGTTTTATTCTCGTTAAGTTTAAGTTTGTTCATCCGCAGCCATTTGTTTAAGTTTTTTATAACTTTACCGAGTCCTTCATAACACTGTTCATCTATATTACCCTCAATATATATAAGTGTATCATCCGCATATAAAGTCATTTCAGAATGATATTGCGTTTGGCATATCATTTATATATAAAAAGCAATGCCCCCAAAATTGATACCTGTGGTGCTCCATATTCGTTATTAACTGTCCTGGATTTAATATTATTCACTTTTGTTATTTGTGTCCTATTCGTCAAATATGATTCAAGCCATTTTAAGTCAGTTCCTTGAATGCCGTAATTGTAAAGTTTCTATCAATTGTTTCAAACGCTCTTTTAACATCTAGAAAAATTGCAAGAATCCTTTTGTCTTTTTCCGATTTTTTCCACCTGTTTATAAGAAAATTAACTGATCTTTCACAAGAGAAATTTTTTCGGAAACCAGACTGATACTTAAAAAATAAAGCGTTCGATTCCATATATTGCTCCAATTATTCCTTTACTACTTTTTCCATTACTTTTTCAAGTCCAAGTCTTCAAGGTATTAATTGGGCGAAATTCTTCACAAAGTTTTGTCTTAGCAATCTTCTCAATGGGTGCTATCATTGACTCTTTCCAATTATCAGGAAATATTTCTGTTCTTAGAGATTCATTTATTATATCCAACATCGTTCTTTCTATCACATTCCAACTATTAAGTATAATTTTAATTGATATTTTGTTGTAGTCCGCCTTATTCTTTAAATTTTTACATATAATTTTTAGTTTATCCAGAGTTATAGCACTGAATTTAAATTTAGAGTTTATCACAGGAATTCGGTTTGAGTATTGCACGTAAGGTATCGTATCTCTTATAGATCTTAAACTATCAACAAAAAATTCGTTAAATTTTCCTTATATTCTATTTGATTAAATATCGCAGATTGAATTGTATTTTAGTTTTTCTTAAGTATTCGATTTTTTATCTCTCTCCACATATCCTTTTGATCTTTAGCATTAATTATTTTATTATTTATAAAATTCCATGCTTCGTTACTATTATCGATTTTCGCTATTTGGTAATTATTAATTTTTTCTCTTTTTAATTGCTTTAGTTCATTGTTAAACCATTCATTTGAGTTGTTTTCATTGATAGTTCTTTTAATAGTCATATTTTCAACTGCATTCTCTAATTATCCGTCAAAGACGTAAACATTTCTATTAAGGTCCTCATTTTCACTTATTTGTCTTATACCTTCAATTTCTCTATTATATTGGGTGCTGTTGTATGTAGGTATTTTAACTTCCTTATTCCTTTTACCCACTTCTATGTACTTATTGCAGTCATTAATTATTATACAGTGGCTCACTTTAATAACCGGACAGTTAAATGATACATATTTTTTACAAAAAAAAAAAAAAAAAATTCCACTAAACTATAAAATTTTTTTATGTATTTTATTTATCTACATGGGACTGATTAGAAATATGTTTACAATGGATGGAAAAATTTTCTATACAAAAAGCAGCAACAAAAAAAACATAATTAAGAGAAAAAAGATCAAATTAATAATCGGACACTTCAAAATTTCTAAGTTTAAGTCAGCGTTGTTTTTAATTCGGTATTTTCTGGCTAGTCATTTATTCTTGAGAATCGCCTCTAGCCTCTTTGGAACAGTTTCCTCTAACTTTTTGCAATAGGAAGAGTCTATTCGTTCCCGTTCCTCCTTAAGAGTGATATTTAACTCAGCGATGGTAGATATCGACCAATGTTTTAATTTATTTTCGAGATATGCCAAAATTCTCTATGACGTCGATATCAAGAGACTGTGCCGGCATTTCCATAACATGGGGATAGATGTACAATAACCACATTAGGGTATTATGTGCTTTGTGCCTCGAGTCGCTATCTTGATAAAATTTAAAATTGTCCGAAATCTACAACTTTCGTACACTGGCTGCCTAATTTTCTACTAAAATGGTTATATACTTATTCCATCAATAAGAACTTCTTCAAAGGAGTGCAACTTTGATTTGTGCTCTCCATGGCATTTATAACATATTTCTTGATTTTTACATTCTAACGACTTATGGTTATACCCTCTACATTTAAAGCATTGTATAATATCAGTGCCATCATATATTTTACATTTTTCTCATTCAATGTTAACTTTTTGTACGGTCGTTATTTGCATGTACGAACCATTATCAATTTTTATTTTTGCATTGTAAAAAGTGCGACCATTTCTTTTATATTCAAACAATTTTAGCATATTTAATTCACTAGTTTTTTAAAATATCATTCTGTTTTTTTAAATTTAAATAGTTAATTATTTTGCCTTAATAATTAATATGTATCTTTTTAGACTTGGGCCCAGTGTGGCGTTAGCAAGAAGGAAATGGATATTTTAAAAAAATTAAATTTTGAAAAGCCTACTCCCATACAGTGTCAAGCTATTCCAGCCATAATGTCAGGACGTGATTTAATAGGTATTGCAAAAACAGGCAGTGGTAAAACGCTAGCATTTATTTTACCAATGTTTAGGCATATTTTGGATCAGCCGCCACTGGAAGATGGAGATGGGCCAATTTCAATAATTATGGCTCCGACTCGAGAATTGTGCATGCAAATAGGTAAAGATATAAGAAAATTTTCAAAAAGTTTAAATCTACGAGCGGTATGTGTTTACGGAGGTACGGGAATTTCCGAGCAAATAGCCGAACTCAAGAGAGGGGCAGAAATAATAGTATGTACACCTGGACGTATGATTGATATGTTAGCTGCCAATTCAGGACGCGTAACCAATTTACGTCGCGTCACATACATAGTGCTAGATGAAGCAGATCGCATGTTTGATATGGGATTCGAGCCGCAAGTAATGCGAGTAATAGACAATGTAAGACCAGATAGGCAGACAGTGATGTTTAGCGCCACATTTCCCCGTCAAATGGAAGCCTTAGCTCGTCGTATACTTAAAAAACCCATTGAAGTAATTGTTGGCGGACGATCAGTTGTATGTAAGGACGTCGAACAAAATGTTGCCATAATGGAGGATGATGCCAAATTCTTTAAACTCTTAGAATTGTTAGGCATATATCAGGAAAAAGGCAGTATAATTGTTTTTGTAGATAAACAAGAGAATGCAGATATTTTATTACGTGACTTAATGAAGGCCTCTTATCCATGCATGAGCCTTCATGGAGGAATTGATCAATTTGATAGAGATTCAACTATTTTGGATTTTAAATCGGGTAAGGTGCGTCTATTGATAGCTACTTCTGTAGCTGCTCGTGGTCTAGACGTGAAGGATTTAATTTTAGTTGTAAATTATGATGTACCCAACCACTATGAGGATTATGTTCACAGGTGAGTTTAAAAATAGACACTTTCATTAGACATAATTTGCCCTTGTCATTTAAAATAGATGTGGACGCACTGGTAGAGCTGGAAAGAAGGGCAGTGCATGGACTTTTCTGACACATGATCAAGGTCGATATGCCGGAGACATTATAAGGGCTTTAGAATTAGCCGAATCTCCCGTTCCGGAAGACTTGCAAAAATTATGGACTGATTACAAAAATGCTCAAGAAGCTGAAGGGAAAAAAGTGCATACTGGAGGCGGTTTTAGTGGTAAGGGCTTTAAATTTGACGAACAAGAAGCTAATGCTGCGAAAGAAAGTAAAAAACTTCAAAAGGCAGCATTGGGCTTGGCTGATTCAGATGATGAGGAAGATATTGAACAAGATATTGACCAACAAATTGAACAACTGTTCGCCGCAAAACGTACTGTAAAAGATACATCCATACCTACAGCAACAGTTACAGTTCCAGTAAATGCTCCTACAACTGGTAGTACGGTCATTGCGCCAGCTACAGTTCCAGCAAGTACTGCTGCAATAGTAGTAGGTGCTGGTATTGTTGGCTCCGATAAGCTTGAATTGGCTAAACGTTTGGCCTCTAAAATAAGCACTAATAAAAATTTAGGAACCGATGGTAAGGTAAGCACTCAAGTAGCAACCGAAGCCATTCTTAAAGGTTCCGCTGCTGGTCAGCCAATGATTACTGCCCGTTCTGTTGTGGAGCAACTGGCTGCCAAACTGAATAATAAGCTCAATTATCAACCAAAAGATGAAGAAGAAAATGGCACAATATCAGGTCTACTGCCGAATCAACCCAACTCATTTACAAAATATGAGGAAGAATTGGAAATCAATGATTTCCCCCAACAGGCACGCTGGAAAGTAACTTCAAAAGAGGCATTAGCTCAAATATCAGAATATTCGGAAGCTGGTCTTACAGTACGAGGTACATATGTACCACCTGGTAAAAATCCTCCAGAAGGCGAACGTAAGCTCTACTTGGCTATTGAGAGCTGTAGTGAACTAGCGGTACAAAAAGCTAAGCGTGAAATTACTCGACTTATCAAAGAAGAGTTGCTGAAACTCAGTTCGGCCCATCATGTTTTCAATAAGGGAAGGTATAAAGTTCTTTAAATTTTCTTTGGTAATATTAACATGTTTTAGGAGTTCTTATTCTGTTTATGTAGTTATATAATAGACTATAAGAATCGTAACAATTTTAATAATGAAATAAAATGAGAATAAAACATGTCAAATTTCATCTATAAATTTGTTTTTAATTGTAAAATTAGAGCAGTGGTGGTTACATGTTAACAGTAAAAAATGAAATATTTTTTTTAACTTTTTTTGTAAATGATTTATATCCTAGTATAGAAACGTCGCATTTTTCTAAATCTCGCGAAAAAACTGTATGCATTTGAATTTTTTTTACAAACTTTTTAATATTTAATAAACATCGAATAATAAGTTAGGTTTTGCCGGTTTGTTTTTTAAACATTTTTATATCAGCTTTTCATCATCTTATAGCAAAAGCAAAAAACCAAATATAAACTGAGCTATTTTGGACATTCATTTTTTAGCGTAGTTTTTTGTTAAAAAGCAACAAATTTTAATTGCTAAAATTTTTTAATTTTATAATTTTAATGAAATTATGTCAGGTAGGGCTTTTAAGTTAAGATTTCTTGTACTTTCTTAGTGCAACCTATAGGTACTAATAAAATAATGTATGCTTTTATTACGAATATATAAATTCTATCAAAGATGAAATATGGTGACATAGAGCGTTTAAAGGCCACAGAGTTAGTGACATGATTTAATATTCAATAAAAAATGGAAGCAATAACACATGCAAAGCAACATTCAGTACTTTTTTTAAAGCTTACATAACTATAAATTTCCAATAATTTTATTAAGTATTTCAACATTTTAATGAATTCAGATGACCTAAAGCTCTTACTTCATCGCAAGAACTCTAACCTTTGCTGCCAACTTCAAAAAGATTTTTAATAATTTTCATATATCGCTCATTTACTTCAATAGTGTTAAAACTCAAAAAACATGATTATAAGTATTCAAAAATATGTGGAGTATTGTGACATATATTGTGTACAAAATTGTTTGTGACTCGTACAAAATTAAGACCACTGAAACAAATTGTTTATTCCTATATTAATGCTAGGTTAGGTTTAAAAGGCGCTGCTTATGCACACTACTCAGACACCAAACAGAGGTCCATTGTGGAGGCCTTTAGAGAGAAAAGTAAGAAAAAAAGATAGATAAAAGAAAAGAGGAAATAAAAGAAAAGACACCGAGAAAAATAAGTGTATACTAAACATAGAAGAAGAGGCATTAAACGTGAAAGAAAAACATGTTACCTCTACGCCGGAAGTCACCTTACCAGCAAGCTGATGCTTGAACTGAATCCCTCCAGGTCAGTGATCCTGGCGGAAGCAACCTCACTGAGGCACTAAAGAAACTCTGGTCTGGAGAGCCGGACAAGAATATGTTCCACAATTTTTGGTTCCCTCTCATTGCCACATACTCAGCAGGGATGCCTGCTTAGCTTTGTCCATGCTTATAGAGCTCAGAGTTGAGACTGTCCTATAGACTTCCGGACTAGGGTAGTGTCCTTCAGGCAGAGGTCCTTGCTGTACTTCGGGAAGCTGAGCTAATGGATATTTGGAGATACTAAAGGCTAATTTTACACAATGCCCTTCAATGTCAAATTTAAGTGAGGATTATTGCTTGTTTCAGGACAATAACCCGAAAAGTTCTTCCCAAAGAGTAGAATAATGACTTCTATATAATGTACGAAATAAAAAAAAGTTGTCACAGCTCTGACCCTAATCTTATATAGAATTTGTGAATAACTGTTTCTTTTTTTGTATTTTGTTTTTGATTGTTTTAAATGTACTTTGATAGATACAGTTTTGAGAGTTTCTTCTCGTTCTTGTGTCCTTTTCTTTTGTAAAAATAAATTTACTGATTATTTTTCTTAATTTTATACACAGAATTTTGTGGCGGTCTGCTGTCCAACAAGTTCATCATAATGGGGGACGATAAATCGTTCCACTCATCGTTGAATGTCCCCTGTGATCAAAACGGTCGGTGTAGGTCAGGAAAATGTTGCTACTGAGACTCCGACGTACTCCGTTAAGATTATATTTTCTTCAAATGATATCCCTGAATCTGTTGTGTTAGATTGTTGTCATATTCATGTTGATTTGTATTATTCTCCAGTCCGTCAATGTAGCAATTTTGGTCAACTTGGTCATACTCTGAAACGTTGTCGCTCAAGGAAAAAGTGGACATCTCCCATTCGTGTCCTAAATGCAAACAGGAAAATGACATACGCAAGATCATGACTCTGAGAAAGCTTTCTAAAAAGGAACATCTGACTTCTTTTTCGATTAATCGGCTTGACATTTTCAATGATTACGATGACAATTTCCCTGATCTGAATAAGAATAGTCCTACTCCTGTAAAGGATAGAAATGCTGAGGTTAATAATATTTTAACCTCTCGAAAGTTCAGTAGGGTGGTTTTGAGGAAGACCCCCGCTCCGAGACCAAAGCCTAATTTCTTTATGTCACAACTCCTGTTCTTAACAGGGTTAATGAAAGAGTCTCGGATTTCGAGAGAGTTATGTCACAGTTTTTATCTTTTGTAAGAAATTATTTTGCTAAGTAAGATAATGGACCGTGTCTTCGGGTTCTTGATGATTTTAACAGAAAAATTTCCAGTGCTGTTTCTGAGTTGAATTCGATTTCTAGATTGTCCCCGGATGTTGATAATTCGAATGTATAGTGTTGTATTATCTTTTGTTTTTATATTTTTAGTGAGTAGGAATGAAGATTTTACAATATAACATAAAAAGTTTTTTGGCGATACCGAAAAGGGATAGGCCATTGGATGTATTTCACAATTTTAGGCCCATTACACTTATTTCTGTTTTTCTCAAGCTCATAAACTTGATGGTGAAGGAGAGACTTATCAATTTCATTCACACAAATGACTTTCTCCCTGCGCGGAAATTTGCCTATAGGAGGAGAATGTCAAAAACTACTTGCCTTAATGAATTTATTTTATTTATTGCATCAGTGGACATTAGTAGTGCCTATGATTCACTTAAGCGATGTTTTTCTCACTTTCTGTATACTTGCAGATCTTTTTCATTGAATACTCTGTTTTTTATCCGATAGGGAGCTTTGTCTTGGTGACAGTTCAGTCGGTGTACATAATGGTCTGCCACAGGGTAGTTGTCTTAGTCAAATTTTATTTAATCTATACTCTGCCCCCTTCATACTATTGAGGATAACAGTACGTTCTTATTTCAGTATGCTAATGATTTCATTATTGTATCCTTTGTCCATCCTGTTACCATTCTTCAGCGCAAGTTTCTTCAGTTTAGGACTGAATTCCAGGAGGATAAATATCTGCATTAACAACATCTCCATTGGAATGGTAAGCTCGTTTAAATTTTTGGGTTTGACTAGTAAAAATTCTCTCTCTCTAAATGATCATTACCACGGAATCACTCGCGAGGCTACTCCGGCGGTTAAATTATTAAAGAGACTAACTGGCATTAGGGCTGAACTCAGCCCTCAGGTTGGCCTGCAGTTTTATAGAAGCTGTGAGAGTGGTAAGATAGAATAAGCTCGTTCTGTTACGGCGTATGCTCCGCAGTACATTGACAAGAGAATCCTTACATTCCAAAACTCGAACATACGTAGATGTCTTGGTTTGAACCCTTCGCCCCGATTCAGATCATTTATGTCCTGGCAAATGAGCTGCCTCCACATTTGAGAGCCACTGTTCTAACATCAAAAGAATTATTGAAGATAATTCTTGTTAGGGAAAGTTTTTTTGATGAGATCTGACGCTCTCCGCAGATTGCAAATAGCTACTCTTTTGTTTATCACAAGCTCAGAATTTTTGATAAGGCGCCCCCTCTTGTAATATCCAACCTTTTGGACAAGATCAAATTTTACAATGACCCCACTTTAACCAAGCAATCTGATTTTCCCTTGGAATTTATCAACACCAATTCTCTTGCATTACTAGATCATTTCAGTTCAAGGGGTTTCATTCCCTTTGCAACTGATGCCTCTGTTTCGGGTGGGATGATAGTTTGTGCTGTTTCTAATATATGGGACGATTTTTTTCATCTTCTCAGTTTTCCTCACGCTTATTCCTCTCTGACAGGAGAGCTTTTTGCAATTAGAAAAGCTGTTCAGGTTGCGGTTAATGACGATATTTTTAGGATGGTGACCTATACTAATAATAAGAACTCCTTATATACCCTAAGGAACGGTGTCTCTCAACTTTATTGTACATGAAACTCATAGTCTTGTTGGGAGATCAGATATTCTTGAAATTCGTTTTGTATGGGTTGCTTCCAGAGTTGGCAACCCACTGGGTAACCCAATTAAACCCACCCGGGTTTTATTGGGTATTATATTTAAAAAAACCCACTCGGGTTTATTTACAACAAAAATAAGTGTAATTTACGTATTGGGACTACAAATTTATTTGTTCCGTTTTTAGCTCAAAGAAGCTAATGAAATAACAAATTTATCAAATCACTGCTTACATCTTTTCCCCACCTCTGAGCCAAATTCCAATTCCCGTCTCAGAAAAACTTCTCGTCTTTTAAGGCGGTCCAATTTTGAAGTCAATTTTGTATTTCTTCAAAGGAAGTGATTCGGCCTAGATAGTTTCTGAAAATATAGGCCGTAAATGGAGATGAATATGTGTTGCGTTTGCTTCCCTAACACTTTTAGTTATAAAACGGAGAATCCACGGTTTTTTTAGCCGTGGAACGAAGTAATTTGCACTTAAAGCGAATGTATTCCATAATTCAAACAGGCCGTTTGGAGAGTGCAGTGTAAAGAATGCCCGTATAAAAAGGTGTGAGCAATGTTCGGAGAATACGGCGGATGCGCCATTTTATCGTTTCTAAAATTTGTTTTGAAACTTTTGCGACATCATGTCTGCCTTTATATGCCGTCCGTTTTTCTAATAATGTACGGTTCAAACGAAATAATTGCAGTCTGCTCCGATCATCGAGATTTAGCAGTTCATAGCACACAATGCCGCCTTGATCCCACCAAGAGTGCGGAATTGCATTATAAATATTAAAATAACGTGATTGTATAAACAAACAAAAAATATTGTCGACTTAAACGAAATTTGGAAGCAGTTATAAAACCCAACAAAAAACCCAATAAAACCCGGTGGATTAGGTTTTTTTTAGCCCAGGTTTTTGCCAACCCTGGTGCCTTCACATTTTGGTTTCTTTTTTAATGAAATGGTTGATTTCTTGACGTAAGGGCCTTTATCTGATGGTGTAACGTCGACAGTTTTGTTTACCTACTCTGAGGCTTAGAGGGAAATAAGATGCATTTACGAACAGGCTCTATGTACTTAAAATGCTATAATCAGATAATCAGTAAAATTTGACATATCTTTTGTAATCCTGAATAAACAGTAAGCGCCTTGATCCGTTGTTTTCATCAAACCTGTGCAGTTTGTTAAAAAATAATTTTTTTCCACCCGAAAAATTTCTCTCAACCTAATATACATATCACTGATTTGCCTCAGTAGAGAAATATAGAATTAAAAAAATAGAGATTAGAGAAAAAATTACAAAATTTTGTAAGAATTAGAATTTCGTACACAATATCGACCATGATATTACTGTGCACATTTCTTCGTACCTTATTTAAAAATCATATTTTTTTGTCACTTTTGAAGTAAACAAGCGATATATAAAATCATTACTTTCAGTTTTTTATAAATAATTTTGTAAAAAAATTTTGTTCTTATACTTATATGTACATTACTTCATCAAAAAGAACTCAATCAAAAGAACTCTGTTTATAAATTTTTATTAAAAAATATAATAAAGATATTTTTATCAATAAAAAATATTGTGTAAATATGTATATGTATATTTCAAACTCTATTCGTCTAAATTCAAAGCTTTATAAGTAAATTGCAAGCAAATTAGATTAATTGTATAAACATGCAAGTAGCATATATGGAAGTATTTTAATTTAGGCTCTTTCTTCTGCACTCTTCGGTTTTAATAATAGAATCTAAAACATTTTCTAAATTTTGCGTAGCTTCGGACAATTCCGTGTTGTCACTGTATGAGTCTTCAACTATTTCTTTTACCTTATTTAATAAAAGTTTAAAGTTTGTCATTTCAGTTTCTCGAGTATTAACAATAAAGATCTCTTCCTGAGAATTCACTTCATCCTGAGAAGGCACTTCAGCAAGTATGCCTAATGTCTGGGGCGCAAACGGTAAACATGGCTGCATGGAGGAGAGGCGCCTTTGGTTGAACCACAAACTCAAGTCATTTATAGAATAATCTGACTTATTTGCATCCAAATAGCTTCGATTTATGTCGGCACCATTTACTATATAGAAAAGAATTATGAGGTTAGTGCTTTCGATTTATTAATTGTATACTGTAATGTTCTTACTGGAATGAGTTAAATTGTCTTTTAGTGCATTTTTAGTTTGAAGAGAAGTGTTAATATGTTCATTGGGCTGTGATTTAAGAACGGCACTAAAGTTATCCAATTCCATAGATATTTTAACAAAATTTGAGCGATTTGGTGTGCTAGATGTTGGATACGTATTATTTGTTTCTGTTGAAGTGTGCTGTTAGTAATTATACTTTGTTTTAATAATAAATACTAATGAACTAAAACTGAAAAAATTACCGAAAAGTTTCGCATTTCCGTAATTATTTCCACTAAGAATCTTTGATGATCACTTAAAAATCTTGAAAGCTCATCTTCAGTTGACGTCTGTATACATTTTAGTTGTAGTTCTAATTTTCTATTACGATCAAAATAATAATAAAATAGTTTAAACTAAAAACATTATTATTAGCTTACTGATTTTGCTGTAAAAGTTTATCTATAATAGCTTGGAGTTTTTCGGAAACACTAACCGCATTTGAAGCTGTAGTTGTTAGACAAGCCAATGAAGCTAAAAATGTATTTATTTTTTCAATTTAATTTCTTACAAAACACTTTAAACTTACAATCAATTTTTTCCACGTTTGGACTTTGCATTATATCATTTGATGGTGGTGTTAGTTTTCTTAAGATTCTACCGGAATCTACATCAAATGATTGGACACTTGCTGCTGATGCTGCATTAGATGTTTTGTTTATTGCTATTGTAACAAGTTGTGTCTCATTGTTAAACATAGTTTCATTAGCATTGCAAAAGCTTTTCGAATCCTCCTCGTTTATACGCTTGGAAAAACAAAAAAATGGCGTGCATAGTTTAGAAATATAATGAGACAACTTTTTCGTTGGCATATCCTAGAAATAATTGAAAAAATTTAAAAATATATTTCTCTGAATTGAAGATTATTTACCTCAGTGAACACTTCATAAATACGATGGCTGGTAGCATGTTTGCTTGTGATGTAACCAGTGGCAAAACATTTTAAGCAGAGAGATAATTCTTTACAAGACTGACATTTAAAACGTATACCAGTTATTTTCTCCATTTTGCAGGATGCACACATATTGAGGTGAATAAGTTTCTCTGTATCCTCTATTCGTTTTATTAGTGCTATTAAATTCGCATATATAAGAAATCTCGTCTGTGTCGTCGTCCAAAGGCAATAAAATTGATATTCGGTGAGTCCAGATAAATTATGACACTTTTAAAAAGAAAATTAAAATCTTCAATTACTTGTTATAAGTAAAACATATATATGTTTAATCTGGCTTTAAAAATATATCATCGTAATGACTCTTAAATGAGAAAATTTTTTAAATTTTGCTTTGAGTGTTTTGAGGATATTTTTGCATGATACTGGAATGCATTTTTGTAATTAGGTTATAAAAGCCATTAAGTTAGAAAATTTAATTAAGTTATAAAAGCCATCCAATTCCAGTATTATACTATTTACATTCTTTTAGGTACACTTAAATACAAATGATCTTGCGATTTGATAACACATAAAAATGTTATGCCAAAACTTATTCTTATACGTAAACTGATAAACCTTTTGAAGATCAACATTTTTAAACACGCACATATAAACATATCAGCAGGATTGTTGTATATTTATTTGATGCACTTCAAATACTTCATTAAAAAGATGCTTGTAACTCTTTATAAAATAAAATACAATTATATCTCTTCATACTTTTTTTAACAATCCTTTTATATACAGTCAAATTAGATTCACCGAAAATAGAAAATTATATAAATTGTTATCGCTTAAGCATGATTTTCAATAAAACGATATTCGCATTTCGTTTCATTAAATAAGATTGCAAATATCTAGAAATAAACATTAATAAATTATGAGGTGATGATTACATTACTTAATAGAAAATTTAAATTTATCATTTGTATTTTTCTTACAAACAGTGAAGAAAACGCCAATGTCAAAAAATTAAGAAAACGTAATGGCAATTAGGTGATTATTTAATTAAACTCTTATTTTTTAAAAACTTTTTTTTAATAGGACTTACTCTAGCATAGCATTGATCCATTACTAATTGTATATTTTGTGGCCCATATGCTGCACCTTCACCAATATACGAAAATATCTTGGCGAATATATTCAACAGGTATTCGAAATTTAATTTCGATACACACTTTGTTTTCTTGTGATTAAGTAAATTGTAATATTCTGAAATCATTTGATCAGATGCATATAGTTTACACAGCAATAAGAAAGTTATCTTAATTTCCAATAATGATATCGAATGACGCCGATGACTATAACAAAATATTTACATACAAATTAATTTTAGATCAATTAAATGCTCGTAATTTAATAGACTTACGGATCATATATATTCCAAAAGAAGTTAGCCAAGATTGCTGTTGCAGATTCCAGAGAATAAGATGTCAATTTAGTAAAATATCCCAGTTTCTCACAGGCAAAATACACATCATGTATGAGTGATGTCAATTGAAATGGTGGTATCATCAAATTTAAGTCTCCGTCACATATACCATGACGTTCCATTACAGCCAGTACTAATTTATAGGGAATGTGGCTAGCTAAAGATGGTCAAGTATATGTTAACTTATGTATCTTTGATCGTACCGTAGATATGTATACTTACTGTAGAACACTTTCTGTAGTGTTACAAATTTAGCTGCACATCGATAAACAGTATATTTATAATTTTCGTATTCATAATTTAATTGACTCATAATTGCCGTGAGCCTAGGTAAATCATAAGTTTTACTTTTGCCGCCACCAGTACTTTTGTTTATAAAATTACAAACACTTGTTGCCATGTTTACCGTCCTATGGGTATAAATAAATTACGACTTTATTATTCTAGTTTATATTGTATATTGTGTGAATGATTTAAATTAAGTGTGGTTTATTTGATTTCTACCTGATAATTTTCCTTAAAATATTTCAATTAATTTTTTGCGGCATAATAATCGTTAATGAAAATGTCAAAAGAGATTTTGAAAATGCGTTTTTAAAAGTTGCCACTATGTTAATGCCACTGTGTTAATTACAAAAACGTAATGCCAGACTTTAAAAATACAAATAATTATGCTGCCTTATTTTTCTAAAAAATATAGCGCTTTTTAAAGAAGAAATCAAGGTAAAAATTAATTATGTGCAAATATTCACGGAAAGCTTACTTGTTGATATTTTTTGAAACGCTTAAAAATCTTTTAACTCATCAGATGTAGATTTCTTCGCCTCCTATCGTCATATTTATTATTAGCGATGAAACAGTTTGTGCAGCAGTTCTTGGACCTAACTGGAGGAGTTATCAAATTGTCGAGTCCATTCAGAAACAATATGTCCCTTTGAAAAAAACTAAACTAATCGCAACCTAATTTAAAAGAATATGGTCGCCATTATATCCAGCTCGTAGTTTTGACACATCAGATTCATCAATGACACATTTTTGAGAAGATTAAAATCTGGAAAGAGATCTGTATCAAGATGTCTTAGACATTGCTGCCGTAAGAAACCTAAGTAAGCTTAGAGAGATATGATCCTTTTTATTGGCAGGGTTAAGCGGAGCAATATGAAATTTTTACGGCAATGAAAAACGGGCAATATAGGAACTTAAGAGCCGATATATGATGGTCCGTTCGAAATGAAAAATTTGAGAAGAAAAAACTGTGATACACCCTACCATTAGTGATTGTGTTTTCCCTCTTCTTCTTTGTCCTCTAAAACCTTTAGGTGCGAACCGCTTGGAGTGGTTGTTGTTGGATTATTCAGTAGTGAAGGTACTGGCTACTGAATAATGAATCAGCAGCAACCCATTTCCTTGCCGTCCGCATCTGAAGTACGGTTGTTCGAGTTTTACTTGCTTGTGGTTTCTATTTATCATTTATTTTATTTTTTATTCTTCTTTTATTTGCCTAATGGCAGAACGTACTCGGATAGATGTCAGCAATGTGCGCGGGCTACGGGCGAACTTTTTCTCCGTGTATGCGCACATTTGTCTCTATAGGCCGGATGTTTTGGCCTTGTGTGAGACCCAGGTTTCGGTAAATGCTGATCCACAGGATTTTCATATCCCTGGGTATCATCTTCTATCCCTTTTTAATTTTCGTAGGGGTCTTGCAATGTACATTCGCGATGAAGTTGTGTACCAGTGCCAGCAGCCACTCAGCACGTATGATGCAGAGTTTAACTGTGTTTGGGTTAAATTCAGAACCAGGGAACATCTACTGCATTTCGGGTTCCTGTTTAGAAGCCAAAACGCGGAAAGAAAGGTAACCATTTCTGGCTTTGACTCTTTTTCCGATTTCATATCGAGTATCCTTGTGAATTACCCGAACAGTGAAATTGTTTTTACTGGTGATTTCAATATTAAAAATTCGTCTTGGAAACGCCATTCTAGTCACACGCCTCCAGAAGGCCCATACGTAGAGTTATTTGCAGCACACAACCACTTTGCACAATAAGTAAATGAACCTACTCACATATCCTAGACCTTTTCCTCACTACACATCCAGAGAAGTATGTAGTTGAGCTTCTTGCACCTCTCGGAAATTTTTACCATTGTACCATTTCTGTCTATTTCCCGTTCTTCACTCTTCACTATGCTTCACATACAATTATAGAAGCTCGTTGGGCTGAGCTTAACGATTTCTATGGGAATTTTAATTGGAAACTTTGTTTTCTTGATTCTAACGTGAATGCCATGGCCAAAATGGTTGTCAATATAATAAAGCTAGGGATGGATAATTTCATCCCATCCAGAAAGCTTGCGATTAAAACAAGAAATAAATATTGGTTTAATCAGACGAGCAAGCTGCAGTCAGATCCAGAGAGGAAGCATTCTGAAATTGGCGTAATAACGAATGCGATCATACTAGTTCGCTACGCAAACAGGCGGGATCTTCGTATGCCGCAGTACTTAGGCGCGAAACGGCTCTATGTCATCTGTATCTATGGGTAATGTATATATATGGAAACTAGATGCTCTGGGCATGAGAATTCACTCAGACGTTCGTTTAATATTTACAAGATTAATATTTACAAGACCCATATCCGATGTGTGTGATTAGTTGGTGAAATAAAAACGAGTCAGCTGTTTTTAACTGTGTGTGTAAACAACAAAAGAAAAGAGGAAATGAAAAAAAATTTTAAATTAATTAATGCTTTTGCACCAACAATATTTACAATATAATTTTTCATCATCCATTTTACTTAAGTTTATTATTATTTAATAATTATAATTTAAAACACACACTTTTAAATTTTTCTTTATTTATTTCATTTAAGCGCGAATTCTTTATTTACACTTTTATGTCAGCTGATATTGTATGCGAAGTAAAAACGTGGAAAAATTCTGCTGAAAACAGAAACTCAACGTAGACGTGGACGCTCGTTACAGAACAACTAACAATTTGTATGTATTCTCCATATAGTTATCGTATCTGTGACGACTACGTTATTTCTAGACTAATTGGGCCTGAACAATCAACTAAAACGAGAATTTATGATCTTGGACATATGTATTGATCCTGTTTAATTTATCTTAAATAACTTAAGCACCATGGTGAAACTAGGTAGGTGGTATTTAAGAACCAGCTGTTTTGTTTTTCGGTTATCTTGTAGATGTCAATAGCTTTGTTTTTATTTATGTTTCTGTGTTGAATATGAAACATGTATGCATTTATTACATTTGTTGTGAAAATTATATTAAATTAAATTATATTAAATTATATTATTTGTTGTGAAAATTATATTAAACGCTTGATTTTTGACCTAAAGGAGATAAAATTGGGAAAAAGAGATAATAAAAATAGCAAAGAGAAGAGTTAAGACAATAAAAATAGAGATAGCGAAGCACGCCGGGTGTTAGCTAGTAAACATATATGTAGTTTAAATGAATAGCATAGCATGCATTTTGTGCTTATAAAGATGCTGGCTTTAATATTGGATATGAATCCATACCAAATTGAAATGAATCCCATTCTCTTCGTGAATGTTTTTTGGAAAGATATCATCGCCTAAACTTTGTGAATTATTCATTTCTGATACGGAGCTAGCTTTGGTTTTGCGGGAGATAATATATTTCTAACTTTATAAGCCATGGCATTTCCATTGCTTCTAATCTGTATCTGAAACAGAATGGATTCATCTCTGATATTAAATCTAGCACCTACTAAGTTCAAAATGGATACTCGGGTACAACATTTTTCCTGAAGTCTGGCACATTTCTATTTTCAAGAAAAGCATCGTCAAATTCCCTAGGACATCGCCAAATTGTGGCGTAAGTCTCTTCAGACGTGTCCTTCAACAAATCAAAAATCACCAAAATTATGATTTTGTAATTAAAAATTAAAATTTGTTGTCTATTTGAATGACTTATTTTACTTCTTCTTGTTTTTTTATATTTTTTACGCTTTTGGCAGCTGCTTTTTTATTTCACCACTATTTATTTTTTTAACATGTTGGCATCATTTATTGTTTTGTTGACTTATTTTGTTTATATAGTTTGTGATTTTGTTTGCCGCCGAAGATATTTGTTATGGAGAATGGATATTTTAAAATAAGTTGGGAAAGAAAAAAAATATATATATATTATTTCAAATATTGATAGAACAATTAAGGAAATGAGTCTAAGTTTAACAAGGAAGCGGCATCGTTCCAGTGGTGTTGGGGAATCTCAAAATGAGAGTGTTGCATTAAAGCGTCGGAATTGCAGCAGCCAAAATTTAACGCAAGACTCAAGATTGGTAATATATTTCATATACTCTATCTTTAATAAAATCAAAAGTTTTAATTGTATTTATTCATATCTTACGCCACATTATGGATGTTTATAGAAACGTCTTAAAATAGTTCTGGACACAATTTGTATTTAAATTACAACTTTTTGTGCATTAACATGAAAAACGGAAATTCGGTGCAATTGCATCGTAATCATCAAATTATATGATCTCAGCCAAAAGATAAAAATGAAATAACTTTAGCCTAAATGTTAAAAATTTGTTAGTTGTGGTGGTAATCCCCTTTTTGGATATATATATAATATACGTACATACCTATTTCAAATTAAAAATTCCATTTTATTATCTTGTAGTAGATATTAAGGCGAAATTTAATCTTAATTTCGTTTTCACAATGAGATACAAAATAAGCAGAAAAAAGATCTCAATTTCTTTAGTTTATGCACTATGAGCGTCAAATGAAAGAAAACACCATATTATTTGAAAAAAAAAAAATATATATATATATATATATATATATATATATATATATATATATATATATATATATATATATATATATATATATATATATATATATATATATATATATATATATATATATTAATATTATATATTATATATACAATAAATTATAATCTAAATTTACAATTAAGGAGCACAAGCTACTTAGTCTATCGGCTCTTACGTACTAAAGGCAAAATAATTTAAAGTGAAAGTGAAGTATGTATAATGTTTATAAGAACAGATAAATAAAAAGCAATATATTAAAATTGATTGTTAATAAAGGTAAAATTAATTTTATTAAAACTAGGAACTAAAACTTGGCCACTAGATCACTTATTGTAAAAATATCCAGATTTTTCACGTCAAATCAAAGTAAGCAAAAAGCTCTATTGGGTTCAAAATTCTAATCTCCTAGGCATTGAATCAACAAGTTTTTCGATGTATTGTGGATAAATTTTATTCTACTCATGCTGTAGTGTTAGCTACAGAGATATTCCCACAAGTGCTCAATTGGGTTCATATTCGGGGACTATGGCAACTGCTTGAGTGTTTTTGTGGTGCGGTAAAACAACCACTCCTTTTGTAGGTATGCTTAGGATCATGGTAAACCAAATGTTCGCATACGGTGAAGTGTAGCGAGAAGCGTACTGATTGTCGCACGGAGAAATTTTGACGTAGCAAAGCTGCGAACACAACAGACTGCCACCGCTTACACCACTCGACTGTCCCAACTGTTACAAGAGAGGACTCCACGTCGCGATGATATTAGCGCACAGTGACTACATATTGCCCACTGCTGGAGCTCTACTTGGGTTTCAAAAACCTCCACAAAGAAACCCATGGTACGACGAAGAGTGTCGCAACGCTACCGTAGAGAAGAACGCCGTATTACGGCAACATTGCAGGCTGTAGGAACGTAAATTGCGCGGGAAAGATTCAGTAGAAGAGATATCCGACGCAAGAAAAAAGGAATGGAAAGACGTGAGTGTGAGGAAATTGAGATGCTCAGGAGTCGAATTGAAATCCCAGAATTTTACCAAACAGATGGCTTTAGTACAGGTACTTCCTCCTGCAAGGACGAAAATTGTAATCTGTCGACTGATACGGCGACTGTATTGAGGATTTGGTAGAATAACTTTTCCAATCTGTTGGTATCTGATGAGAGTGGCGATGTTGAAGATACCAATGTTTCAATCGAAGATGATGGTGTTGAGTGTACACTAACTAGTCAAGATGAGGTCAAAACAGAAAAAAAGTGGGACAAGAGATGTTAAGGTATTCTCTCAATCAATGAGCTGATTCTCATTGAAAGGGACCTACAATTTAATGCCGGCTCCGAACGGCATATGCATTAGTTAATGTTTTTCATAGCGTAAATACTCATAACCTTACCTACCATACCGCAGCGTCATAAAACTTTCATAGTAACTGAATAAGTAAAATGTCTATTACTGTTGAAAAGCTATTTCGATATCCAAAATAATGGTAGTAAGATTATTTTTCCGAGGTTGTAGACGTTTTTATAAAAAAGTTGACGGTTTGGTTTGAGAATATGTAATTTTCACAAATATCTTTTTGGTATAAACCAAAAAAAAAAAGTTTAATTATCAACTTTTTAAACTCTGCGTTGTTATTTAAACAAGCCTTAAAATATACTCAAATTCACTAATTATTGACGACTAGAGTTTTGTAATCAATCACCTGCTTCTTTTTAATACTACAAGTCAACTGCATTATGATATAAAAAATTCTTATTGGTATTCACTTGTTGCGTACATATTCTTACTTTGGAATTATAATGAAACACACTGAGTTAGATTTTTAGCTCATTATAATGATGCTATATTGATGTTATTTCACGTGCATTTTTCACAGCATCGTAAGTCTGACATTGATGTGGAAAAACAAACAACAACAAAACGACAAATAATATTTTTTCGTTTGCTTCATTCTTGACGTTCAATATGTATTATTGGAAGATATCATTACTGAGTTCATGATAATAATCTCAATCAATATTTTTCGAAAAACCTGAGTTAGATTTTTAGCTCATTAAAATTATGTTATATTGATGTTATTTAACGGGCATTTTTCACAGCATCGTAAGTCTGACATTGATGTGGAAAAACAAACAACAACAAAACTACAAATAATATATTTTTGTTTGCTTCATTCTTGACGTTTAATATGTATTATTGGAAGATATCATTACTGAGTTCATGATAATAATCTAAATCAATATTTTTCGAAAAACCGTTTATTTTTTTAATTCCAATATGTATTGCCAAAAGAAAATGTAAAGCAAAGTGTAGAGAAATTGGGTATCGCTAACACCGACGAATTCTATCAAGATAATGATCCCCACCATACATCGGATGTTACAAAGCTTTAGTTGATCCGTAACTGTTCCAAATTCGTAAAAACATCTGCACAGAGCGCAAAACCTTATGTATTTGGAATTCTTTAAGAGGGTTTGGCTAGGGAAGTTGATCAAAAAAATTTCAGCACCCTTGTTCAGCTTAACGTGACATTATTAGAAATATTGAACTCCATACATCCGGAAGTATGACAAAATTTATCAAAATCAATTCCGAGACGCTTACTAATTATTGTATTTCAAGTAAATATACTTTTTTTTGTCCGATTATATGTATGTATTAATTTTTTCTTTATTAGTATTTTCCATTTTTGTTTTAAAAAAGTTATTATTGATCATTTCAAAATTCTTTTCAGTCTCAAAGCCAACGTTTGGAAGAAGACTCTAGACGATGTGGAAAAATTTTACACATGCGTCTGACCAATTTTATGTGCCATTCGAATCTAGCCATAGATTTTCATCCACGTGTTAATTTCTTAGTGGGCAGTAATGGAAGTGGAAAAAGTGCTATTTTGGCTGCTTTGGTTTTAGGTTTAGGTGGAAAAGCTAAAGAAACTAATCGGTCGAACAGTGTTAAAGGTATTTTATAACAAAATACATTTTTATTAAGGCTGAATTCCAAAACGTCAAAATACTTTGTAGCGGTACGGTTTTACTACTGTATCGATACAAAGCAAGCTACACTGTTTGAATAATTTTACATTTAGAAACTCGTTTTGTTACAGTCAGCACTTTTCCCATAAAACAATCTTTTTCCCTTTTTGTTTTTTTGGAAGGCAAAATCATCCTCATTTTGTAAGCAATTGCTGTTTTCAATTCAAAATCTATTATTATTCAATATAAACAAAAACAACTACAAAATTTATACTACACAGTTTGCTTTTGTTTGCGCAGTTTAAACTTTTACAATACATTTAGGAATGGATGACTGTAAGTGTTTACATAGTTGCGTTTAGAAACGCATGATATTGATTGGTTACTTTGCAAATGATGTTTTGGAACTCAACCATTTTTTTATATAAAAAGAGCGAATAAGAATAAATGTATTGTATGTATACAGGGTTTATTAAAAATGGGGAAACAACATCCAAAATTGAGATTGTTTTAGCAAATAATGGTCCACAGCCTTTCGAACCAGAAACATTCGGTGAGAAAATTACAATTGTACGTACGATAACAACAACTTCTGGATCGTATGTAATTAAAAATGAAAATGGTTCTGTAGTCAGTAAAAAGACGGATGACTTACATCGTATTCTTCTGTATCACAATGTGCAAGTTGATAATCCTGTCTTTGTTTTAAATCAAGATAGTGCCCGAGAATTTCTTAAAGAGTAAATGAAACATTTAACTTAATTTAAATTTTTTTTATTAATCCATAAATATATTCTTTTACAAAATTTAGATTGGAGCCATCAAAAAATTATACACTCTTTCTGAAGGCAACCCAAGTAGACATAGTTGAGAAAAGACTCAATGAATGCTTGCATTTACACAGAGCCCATATGCATGAGCTAGAAATTTATAAAACCGTAAGTAAACATAAAAACATTTTTTATATGAAATAATTTCTAAATCAAAGAATGCTTTTTTAGCACCGTTTTTTTATTATTAAAAAAAAAAACTAAAATTGATTCTCATTTATCTCGCTAAAACTCAAAAAAGGTTTGCATTTTGTAATTTATGATCCGCATTTACAATCGATAACGTAATTAATAATTTTTAATAATTTTACTTTTTCAAGTTTATTCACGTTATCGAATGTCAACATCTTAAAAAATCTAAAAAAATAAAACAAATATTGTATTAATTTTTAATAATAAATATATATACGTATATGTAAGCAACATTTTGGATCTTCGAAATAGTTCGATTACAAATTATAGGTAGATGGCCTCAAATTTGATATATCTGGTAATATTAACTGCATCAGGCAGCTTGGCTATACAGCTTGTTTAGAAGGCGGAATTTTCATCTTTAAAGTTATGTACCTTTAAAAATTAGTAAACATTACCAATATATCTTATTTTTCTATTATAGAAAAGGTAATAATGCGTCACAGACTGCTGATAAAAATTATTGTAGCTTATGGCCTCGATACTGTAACTGTAAAAACACCAGCAAAATGGTTTGCTCGTTTTATTGATTTTTATTTGAAATATATGTACTGCTATAACAAAACATTGGTAAAACCAATCATAAAAAATTGTTATTGTCATCCTGACTTTAATTATTCACTGGACGTGTAAAATTTACCATAAAGATCATTATTTAGATGATTTCTTAATACCTGCTTTTCCTTTTTAATGAAACAAACGGTTGATTTAACAACATCCTATTTTTTGCTAAACCACTGACAGTATAACTTTTGGTTTCTTGATGATATTTTTCGTTTTCACGAATATAATTTTTTAACCTAACAGGTCAACGTATAAATACACGACTACAATTAAGATAAAATTACGTTGTAACGTTAAACTCTAAGTTTGGGGATTACCCATTTTAAAATAAACCGTTTTAGATTTTCCATATTTTTTTACGGCTTAAAATAGCGTGTAAAAATAATTTTGTGACGTTTCTCAGACGTTCACTCTTCCGAGTGTCCTAATGAGTGCAGGAGATTCTATTGGTCAGCTAATTACGCAAATTTTACTTTTCCACCTGCATAACATAATCAAGTAGATTCACATTGACAATACGCACAAACGACATTTGTCCATTTTTACTGATTGGTTTCTGTAATTGAAGTAGCATGCACTTAATTTCGATTCTCATTCTTATTTTCTTCAAAAGTCCATTCAAATGGCCTTAAGAGCATTGATAAATTAAACTTAAATGTTTTTTGTCATTCGAATTGTATTGGATTTTAAAATAGGGACACTCATAATTATAAATTAAAAAAATATGTATTTTAAATAATTATGTAGACCATATTACGCGCAAAGTATTGAGTTAATTCCAAACTTAATTCCTTAAATTTTAAATGTTACAAAATTGTCTAGTCAAAAAAAAAAAAAAAAAAAAACGAAAATAACAGTTAAAAAACGACAACAATAAAATATTTTGCTTTCTGAAAGACTGTCCAATCTCTAGCATTAGATTTGGTTCTTCTAAAGGTTTGGTGATTTTAGATGTTTGGACACTCCTTTAATACATTAAAAACATTTATTACTTGGTTACATGAATTGCATTGTAGCGTGTTGGTGCATTATAGTAATGCTGACAGTTAAATAGTTCGTTGCCAACTCTGATTCAAGCAATTTACAATGCCATTTACGTTCTAAGTTGGTGTGATAGAGATAATTAAAGATATTATTTATGATAAAATGAAAAAATATATATTTTAAATATTTTTTTAGAAATTAAATAACCAGCACAATGATATTCAAGAGCACGAGAAAAAATTGGAGGAGTTAAAATTATTTGAAAAATTAAAGGTACATATAAGAAATTATTATCATTTTTCAGATTTTACTTAATTTTTTTTAATGTAGGATGATCTGTTGAATTTAGAAATCGCTTATGCGTGGTTATTGGTTACAGAAAAAGAAAGCTCTTTAAAGAATATAGATGAAAAAATAGATAATTACCAGAAACAGGAAGAGGATATTTCGCAAAAATTACAAACAAAGGATCAACTTAACTTAGTACTGAAGGAAAAAATAAGGTAATATATGTTTACTTTATATAGTAGATATTAAATTGTTGTTTAAAGGCATTATTATTTAAAACCATATTATTTAAAATTTCACTACAGTGAGTGAGCTTTCTAGGAGTTAAATTTAAATTGTTGTCATTTGGGTTGTTATTCTAAGTGAATTAAAATTTTTTTATACATTTCTTTTCACACAATAAGTGTTCCACTGTCTCTGAAGCTTGTGAGCACAGTCTACAAACATCGACATCTGTGACCGCCAACCTCTTCAAATGCGCTCTCAGTTCTCAATGGCTTGTAAGAAACTCTGTTAGAAGTTTGAAGTCCGACCTGCCATACTTGTGAACCTCAGAGCTGCACCCAAATTGCTAACTGATCGCCACTATAAACTGGCGAAGTCCCCTTTGAGCATTTTAGTATTCTAAGCACCCGGCAATTTCGCATTCCTTGATTAGATTGAGAATAATTGTTGTTTTGAAACAGCGTTTCTGTATCTTAGTGTTCCTTTCTGTGGGAGAGATGGAATTCCACATTAGGTTAATTTGTGCTATTTGATGTATGTAATTTGTAATCGAAGATGTTGCGCAACTAGGATAGGACGCAGCAACAGTTCTATGGGACATCGAAATATATGTATGTGGGCTATGGTTGTCCTCTTATGCCTCGGAAGTAGCCGTTAATTTTCTGCGATCTCCGGTGGTTGTTGATTAAGGACCTTGTTGTTCTTATAATTGTTAATCGCATTTAATACTGCCTGTTGATGAAAGAGTTGCTGAGCATCTGTAATGGCGAACCGGACCACAATGTTGGATGCGTCGAGGAGGATTATCCTGTGTGATAATACCGTGATTGGGATTGGTTAGGTGACAAGCAATCATAGACTGTTTGGTCAAAAGCTCATTATGACACCTGACCGGCAACAGCCTGATCTCTACATGGAGATGATCGATGTGTGTCACCTTGACATATCCAGTGATGATTCTCAATGTGTTGCTTTGGTCGGTTTGCAGAAACCGTCACTTGATGTCACTTATGAACTGGGTCCATGTCAGGGCAGCGTAACTGAGGAGTGTGCGGCCAATTGCCTTATACGTGGTGACAAAGATCTCCTTTGTCATACCCTAGAAGTTACCCACAAGAGCATCGATATTCCATCCGAACCTATTGCTGTTTTAGATTTATCTGATCTAATAACCTGAGCAACCTTACTCGATGAAAAACATATGGTACGTTGTCAACTCGAAAAACCTTCCAAAAAACACTTCTTTTTATTTTATCTTTGTCAGAGTGCTCTATAAATTGACGGGCATAATAGTTAGAGCATCGTGCAGGATCAGATATGGTGTTGTCGTTGAAGGTTATCGCGATTCTATCATCTCTTTTCGTTGGGTTTGACTGAGATTTGACCGTGAACCATAGCCTCGGATGTGAAATTTGATGTCTTCAAATGACTTACCAATTTATCCCTTTTGTATTCATTAACCAAACTACTAATTTCCCGGTTCAGTTGACATATACTAGGATCGCTGGGATGTGGTTCAACGGAGCCCATCCCCCTCATCTACGAGTCGAAATTTCCTTTCTGCGTAGCGCACGTCAGAATGGTAAGTCATTAAACTTGTTGTTGGCAATACTCGTATCTCTAAAGCCATTCCAATCTGCTTTCTTCTGGTTCTTATATGTTCGGCATTCAAAAACCACAGTCAGTGGGTTTGTCGGGCTTTATAATTATGGGTTGATGGTCAGATCCCAGAGCAACTACGGGTGTTGCCAGATGGTATAATTGATCAGGCCAGCGCTGCAGATCGTGATATCTGGTGAGCTGATACGAGTACCTATAATTCGGGTGGGGCATCATCGTTTACAATGCAAAAAGGGCAATTATGAATCTGTTCCGCCAGTGCTGTTATCCCTCTCCCAGAGCTCGTGATGGGTATTGAAATCACCTATCTCGACCCAAGCATGTTGGTAAGCTATTTACCGGTGGAATATACACTTTGTACACTTCCATTTCGGATTCTCTTTACTACACTGCTATCCTTTGTTATTCCAGGCAGGGATCCAGTATGTTCTGGTCAGAAATAGTTCTGTACCGCACTGATTTGTGGATAATAAACGCGATGCATGCACTGCCGCTTCTCTAGCGATCCATCCTCAGAATGTTGTAATTGTTACAACTCTGTAGTCGGCAATTGGGTGTTAGTTTTGTCTCTTGGATCGCTGCAATCATGACGTTGTGGACCTGCATAAATCTGGTTATTTCCTTGATCTTATTAAGAAGTCTGTTACAATGAAACTGCATTAATATTGTCGGAATGTTTGCAAAAATACGTGGCGTGACGTGTTGATTTTGAGTCGTTTGTTGCCCTTGCTAATGTTGGATTGTTTGTTGCCCTTGCTGATGTTGCTTGGAGGGATGGTGATATCATCGGCGTCAAATGTATAACTGTTGCTGGTGACGTTGATAACTCCGATGATGTCGATGATGATGATGGCGACGATGCAGCAAGGGGCTGTAGTTGCATCCTTCCTTAAGTGACTCCATTGCCTCCAGTGACTATTACAGACGTAGCACTAAACTGATGGGCTGTTCAAGTGCAGTACGTCATTACTAACAGAGTAATACCATAGACCTAGATTTCGTGCTATACCCATAAAAATTAAATAAATACTTCAATAATGAATGCAGCTCCCAAGCAAAATTATGTGAAAATATTTATGGGAAATGGGGAACAATTTCGAGGGAAAAAACTATTTACGATAGGTGTGATTATTTTTTAATGTTTACCCCCTTCAGGTCCATAATCTTAAAGAGAAGGAAGCTCCAATTTGCGCGCCCAATATGACAGAGGCAGCTTAACGTCTATGTTTAAAAAGTCAGCATCCTGAAGATTGAGTCCTAAAGTGTTTTTGTTTTGAAGTCGCCTTCAGCATTTTCTTAACCTTAACCAAACCTTCGCCTTATTGTGAAAAGTTATACGGGACTTTCCGAAAGTGACAGAGTAGGCTGCAGAATAGATGTCCTGCAAGGCAAACTTATCATGCTCATATCAATGTTTTTCAAAATACGACTTCTTTTCAGTTCATCCTGCCTCTTCTATTCAATTTTTGGCTAAGGAAAATTCAAGAAAGAGGCATCATTAATTATTTGTCTGGAGAATGGTTTGCACTGACCAGGTGGCATATAGAATCTCTCGTCTTTTGAGACGTGACCATATATTGGAGGATTTTCTAGTGGGCAAAGCAGGGATGGGCAAATTGGTACAATTGTACTTTTTTTTAGCACTATTTGTAAGTCAAAAACACAATAGCACCCCAATGACTAATTTAATACTATTTCAAAATTCCACATTCGTATCAAAATATAATAAAAGCCAAAGAAAGAACGGACTGTTTCTACTGTCTCCAATCTAATTCAAAAGAAGGATTTGCTGAAGTCATCTAATTCGTGCTACTACAATTAAGAAAAGAGTAAACAAGCAAAATCTGTATCATAAATGATCCTTTTTTGATTTATTTCACATCAACTAATAGTCTGTATAAAATAAAATTAAAATGAAAAATAAGTAAGTACATCAGACTGAAATAGTACACTTTTTTATGAAAGTTAGTACAATTTGAAAATCTTATTTCTCATCCCTGGCACAAAGGTGTCGGGTGAGAACATTAAGCCCAGTTTTGAAATTTACTATGGAATTTTTAACACTATTTAAGTATTTTACAACACACTGCTTGGGTTTGGTCGGACTTTGTAACATAAGTCATCTTGATTTGCATACACTTTCAAATTTTTATTCGAAAATATTTAAATCAAGAAATTTAGATAAATATTGTTACGTTTTTACCTTTTTAAAGAGGTGTATTTAAGAGTTCTTAGATTGTAGTTAAAATAAATCGTGTGTTTAGTTTTAAATTAAAATCCGTTATTTACACAGTATTGTGCACCACTGCTTGTAACCTTTTTACAAGCAATAACAATTTTTATTCTTAATTACTGTTTCTGTTCACAACGTTGTAAATAACAACAATTACTCGACAGATCTTTCTACTTAAAGATCTTCCAGCCCGGTCGTAGTTATTACTTAGGCTCAACCTCTTCAACCAGAGTTTATTCACACTAAACTCAATACTGAGTTCAAACCAATAACACGTTCGCTGAGTTTATATAATCTGTACTTGCTGAGTTTACTACACATAAACTGACTGTTGTTCGTATCTATGTCCTTTTTATATGACTAAGTAAACAACACTTCGATTCAGGTAGATTCCATTTCTTTCTTTTACCTTCTATTCAGTTCTTATGTAGCAATGCGAATGTAAACATCTACTTCTTTCAGCTCTTAGTATTTGTTATTGCTTGTTATTGTTTGTTATTTGTTATTGTTATTGCTTGTTATTGTTTGTTACTTGTTTCCTTTGCTGTTAGTTTTTGTTGTTGCTGTGTTATTTTAATTTACTTTATCTCTGCTAATGTTTGTTGTTGACGATTGTGGTTATTTATAAACAGCACGTATAGTTGTTCTTGCAGCTTTTGTTTATTTATTTTACCGATGTAATAAACGCACGGGTGCTCAATCTGATTTTTTTTTAACAATATATTCAACCTTTTACCTCATTTCAGAGAAAGCGGTGAACAAGTTACGAAAAGGAAGAATGATTACCAGCGTGAAAATATTAAGTTTAGAGAAATAAAAAGTAATTATGATGAGCATATGAAGTTATTGTCTGAATACAGGGAAGTTGTCGATTCTTTAGAAAAGAAAAAATCTCGTATTGAAAAACAAATGGAAGATATAAATCAACATATTGATGAATGTTCTAAAGGGTTAGTATACGTATATAAAACGAAAAGATTATTAATATATTGTGAATTAATAATTAAATATTTAGAAATCAAGAAGATGTTGATGCATTACGAGCGCAAAATGAGGTTAAGATTGCAGAATATAGAAATCAGTGCGAACGAAATCTTATTCCAATGATAGAAAATTTAAAACGCGAAATAAAACTGCTAAGTGATAATAAATCGCAAAAGGAACAAGTTAGTAATGATATTAAAAGAAAACAAAGGGAATGTGTGGATAAAATACGTAAGTTTACAATATTTTTTTCTAAAATACATTTTTAACATTAAAATTAAACTCTTTAAAATAATTTTTAACCATCGTATAAATTTTAATTTTTTTTTGTTCTTTATTTTTCGCTGAAATCTTACAACAAAAATTAATGTGTGTTTGTATGTAAAGTAAATATTTATTCGTCTATATGTTCAAAATGGTAACAGTAATAGTCTATAAACTTGGTCCAAATAGCTTCATAGTCAGTGTAAATCATCAGACAAAAAGTGTAAGGAGTCATAAGTTGGCATGATACCTCCCATATAGATTGAATATCGATTTTAGTAAATCTTAAGTACGATTAAAGCTAAAGTTTCAGAATTTATAGCGACAAGTGGGCATGGAACGTACCGTACACACTAAATATTGATTTTTGTATATCTTGAGAAAGGTTAAAGTGTAAGTTTCTGTATTTGATCTAAATGATTTTGTAGTCAAAAAAAATTATCAGACAAAAAATTTGCAAGTTTGGGTAAGTGGGCGTTGCACCTTTTATTCATACAAAATATGAAATTTTTCATATGTTCGCTATCTATCCACATCAGCGTGAACAAAGTACACCGAGTATATACATATACTGTATAAAAACTAATGTGTGTTTATTTGAAGAGTGTATGCAGCTAAACTGCAAATTCTACAATGTCATAATGTAAGAAACTATAGGCTATCTTAAATGTTAGGCTTTGAACCGGAAAGCAAAAAAAGGGTAAAAAATGTTAACTAAGACAGTAGTCAGGGGTGTTACAGAATCTGATTGATTGTCAGAATCAGAATTAAAATTGACAAAAAATGATTTTGGTGTCACAGAATCTAACATCGATTCGAATCAGAAATGCTATCAAAAAATGGCGTCATAGAATCTGTTTTTGTTGTTTTTTTGTCAGAAGTAATTCGATCAGTTGGCTGCTGGCAGTTTTGCATTGCTTATTTTGATTTTGCTTTAAAGCGGTTTATCATTGGAGCACAACACACAGACATATAATTTAAAGTAAAAGTAATTACAAATAATACATTAAAGTTACAATAAAATGCATAAATAAATTAAATAAAAAATTAAAAATGTTCTTTTGATTTTTTTTACAACTCTTCGTCCATTAATAACAATGTTGCTACAGCCTCTACCATAATTTTGTTAAAGAAAATTTGCGCCATATATTTTATCAATAAATTAGTAAAATACAACTTAGAACTGTTATAAACAAAGCAAACAAAAAGTAAACATAACCGAAAAATAAAAATAAACATTGTTAACCAAATGTAAACAAAACCTTAACAGCTCTATCGAACATAAACAAAGTTAAAGGCAAACCAAGATGTTTTCATATCACCAATTCATATCAGAATTGATTTTCAATTCTGATAAATAACAATTTTGCCTTGAGTAACACACCTGAATAATTAATATAAGGGCAGCGAAATACTTAGGTTTTAAGCTAGTATTTAATAAAATTTATAAATTGTTCGAAACCCGTTCAACTTTTCTTGCCAGAGCAATTAAAGACTCGCATATTACTAATAAATAAATTTATTCAAAACAAAACATTTAATTCTTGTATCTAAATTATAACTATGTAAACAAAACTTTAATTCGACTCTCTGCCAAATAATAAACAGGAAAAACGGATTTAGTTTATTCAGTAATTGTTCGAAGTCGCTTAAATTTCGAACAGTTACTCAAGAAGCTAATTTCGTTTTTGTTGTATTGCTTGATAGAGAATGGCCAACTCTAGAGTCCCGTAGGCACAAAGTGCTTTCAAACCATCAAAGATCTTTGGCCGAAAGATATTCTGGAACGTAATTTCTTCAGTGAGAGCGCTTCTGAAGAGGATGGCGGTCACAAATGTGGATGTTTTGCAGACTGTGTGCTCTCAGGCATCATAGACAGCGGAACACATATTGTGTGAAAATGGGTTCTTGATAGTTTTAGCTGGAAACTATGCCGAGTATTTCCTATGCTTGAAATTTAATAATTGTTACTGTTTAATTGATTTCTGTGATTCTATTGATATTGTAAAGAGAGAAATTTGTGTATATTTGAAATAATTATTATGAATTTTCAATACTTGTTTTTATACTTTAGTCTGTAAGGAAATGTAATCCATAGACCAGAATAAAATAAATAAATAAATGTTTAGGGGGACATAGGGTCTGATAATAATGGTAAGAATACTCGTGGTTGGCAATAGGAAAGAAATAGGTCTCGATATCCTCCTTCTTACTTGCGCACTTGTCAGCAAAGTATAAAAATACAAACAATATATATTATTTTGCTAAACAACTTATAGTTTTTTTTTTCTTTCTTTTTAATAAAAATTACACGTAAAACAATCTTTTTTTAAAAAAGGTATTAAACATAGTGTTTTTTCTTTTTTCACGTCCGACATTTATAAAAGCCTGATCAATGTACTCCTCTCAACGTAAAAAAAAAAATTTGTAATTTATTTATAGAGAATTAGAGTTCGTTCTGCGGTAATCTATTTTGGCGCTTTCAGCTTAAAATTCAACAGACTACTCTAAACCATTCAGTACATTGTTTAATGTACTGTTTAGAACACAAACAAAGTAGACTGTCAAAAAACAGTAAAAGTAAAAAAATTTTAATAAATAAAATAGAGAATATTGGGATGGCACTGTCAGAGTTTCCAGAATTAATAAGTATAGATTTAAGTATGAGTTCATTTCGGCAAAGATTTCAATGATTAAAAATTGTTTAGATAAATATTTATATACGAATTTGTTGTTAAGAAATTCAATTTAGCATGTGTAGAAAGTATTTTTTCTTCCCAAAATACTGTGCCGTCTTTAATACGATCAAAAGATTTTACATGATTTGACTCTGCTACCCGTTATGATACAAATATTTTTTATAATTTATTTATTTACAATCTCTCCACTTAAGGATTATAACAAAATTTGATCAATTAAAAAGTAACAGTAGTTATTAAATAGTAGTTTACACGATAATATTTTAAGTACGTAACATCAAAGAGAGAATATTAAAAAATTCTATCCGTATTTTAAAAATGAGAATAAAAATTTTACGAGAGATTTTTTTACGTTTATAGGATACGTAAAAGACTAAAACAATTTCTTTCAGTTGTTTTAGAAGAGATCAATAGTTGGAGCGGAAAAATTTGATTTTTTCTTTGTTTATTTTATATGTTTACATAAAAATACATCTCTGATCTAATGAAGTGTGATGGTTTTTAAGAAATTTCATAAGCGAAGAGAGCCGTACGACTGCCAAATTTTCATCCGTATTTTCTTTCTGTGTCGTACGCTCCCACTACATATTAAATTTACACAATACTATCTGCTCTCTTCTACACAAAAATTGGACATGTCGTACGAGTTGTATTACCGTGTAAACCCCACTCAATCTCCATTGAGAACAACAACCCACATAAATGCATTGTACAGCTATATAAACAAAAAGTTTCTACATATGTATGTATGTATAAAAATATAAATAATTAATTCCTGAACGGCAAATCCAGGATCTGATGTCTTCTAAGTCGTCTTAAGTCTCTTATGCTTTCCAAATAGCTTAGTCGCTGGGTATTTTAATTTCATCTTTAACCTTGATATTTTTACAAACTTCAGGTTGGCATCCCTGCGCTTATTACATTGCCAAAAAGAATAAACAAAAGCCGCAAAAACAACTTTAGTCTACAAATTAGCAGAAATGTAGTAAATAAAAATATACGGCAACAACAAAAACAGACAGAAAAGAAAACAAATAATAGACAATAACAAACAACAAAAGCTGAAAGAAGTAGATGTTTACATTCGCGTGGCTTCATATTAACTAAAAAGGAAATAAAGAAAATAAATGGAATATCGAGAGGTTCGAGAGCTTTCGAAGTATTGTTTACTCAGCCTTAAAAAAAGCACATAGATTCGGACAGCAATCACTCAGCAAACAAGTTTATGTTTAAATTCAGCGTGAAGAGGGTTTATTGGTTTGAACTCGGTGTGAAGAGAGTTTATAAGGAGTAAACTCGTGAATTGAGTCGTGAAGTAAAGAGAGTTAAGTGTGGAAAACCTGATTGAAAAGGTTGTGATCGAACCTAAGCTGTAACAACGATCGGTTTGGAAGATCTTTAAGTAGAAAGATCTGTCGAGTAATTGTTATTGTTTACAATTTTGTAAAAAGAGGAAGTAATTAAGAATAAAAATTGTTATTACTTGCGAAAACGTTACAAGCAATGGTGCACAAAACTGTGGAAATAAAGGATTTTAATTAAAAACCAAATACAGAAATTTATTTTATTTTAACTGTAACCTGCGAACTCATAAATAATCGTTTTTAAAAGGTAATTGTAGACCTTAAAATAATATAAATAAAAATTAAGTTCAGAGATCTCAATATGGACCGGCTCAGGCATGAGTTGGCAAAATTGAAGTTGTCAACAACTGGTACCAAGGCTGATTTACAAAAACTATTGTATGAGGATTTTCAGCGGCAAGGCATTAACGTCGATGCTTTTGTATTTGATAATAAGGAAGAACCTGAGACGCGTGCCGCCGTAATCACAAGCAGTACGGACACCAGTACATTGCTTGCTGCCATGATGCAAAAATGTATGGCAAAAAAGGAAAGAAAATTTGAAGAAATGTGTCGCGCGTCAACTGAGAAGCTGCAAGAGATATATGAGAAAGAAAGCAAGAGGCTAGTTGCAGCGGAGACAAGAATGCAAAGCACCGAAGAAAGAAGAGAAAGTCAACTGCCACCAGTGTCGACGGGCGGAACGAGTGCGAAATGTGTCAGAAGGTTTCGGCAGAATAAAAACAACTTGCTTGGATGGTAGCACTCCAATTCGATACCGTGGCCAGCAAAAATGGATGGGGAGACGAGAAAGCCCTAGAACTAATTTTGGCTCTTAAAGGTGCGGCAGCGGAATCGTTTCTAGGACGATGCCAGCCAGCTGCAGAAACTACTACGACGACCAAAACTGTGTTAAATAAAGAATTATTTAATCAAAACACCAATTTATTTTTATTTTAACTGCAATCTAGGAACTCATTAATAAGCGTTTTTAAAAAGTACAAATGTAAGAATATACATATATGATTTCAAGACCCTAAGTATTTCAGTTAATATATCTGAAGATAGTGATTCATATTTCATTTTTTGTGTCGTAAAGTGCATGGTTTAAAAGGCAAATAATCTACAATTGAAGAAATCAACAGTTCCTATCCTTTTGCACCACGAATTGAAAATCACGCTCAATATATACTTCAATATTCTTGTAGACAAAATTTAAGATTAAACAGCCGTATATATGTTAGAAAGCAATCAAACCCAAAGTTTTGCTGAATACATATTCAATAAAATAAAGTAATTGTAATATATGCTAAGCAAAAAAAGGAAAGGAAATATAATTTTCCATACAATAAAATTGATTGCTAAAAACTCTTGTTGTAGAGGTTGAGTGCTTCGGTATAAATACATATATACTTAAAAAAAAAAAACTTAATTCTTTTCTTTATCATGTATCCACTTACGGTAGTCTTCATCTTGTCATATATTCAATCTATGAAGCACATACTTATGTTAAAAGTCAGGGATTTTGGTATAGTGACCTAATCGCTATAATAGTCGAATCACTTAAATATTTTAGAAAATAAGTAATACAAAAAATAAATTGCACAACATTTGACCTTTTTATAATGGAAACTATGAGTGGATCATAATCTTAGTTAAATAATATGTAATATTTTTTGTAGGTTTGAAAAATTCTCAAATAGAGAATATAAAAGCCAGTGCCAAAAACAAACTTTTAATATACGGCGGACATATGCCGGCTCTTATTGATGAAATAAAGAAGGCCCATACGCAAGGTAAATTTTCCCAGCTACCAAGAGGACCAATCGGAAGTTATGTTGAGGTGCCGAGATCTCAGTATCGTGATGTAATTGAAAGCATTATAGGTGGAGCAATTTTAAATGCTTTTATTGTTAACAAATTAGAAGATCGACAAGTATTGCAGAGAATTTTAGCAAAATACTCAAATAATAATCCGGTTATTATAACAACTGAATTTCATAACCAAGTGTATAACGTAAGTGAAGGTTGTGTTCATCCTCCGCCAAATACTATTTCAGTTATGAACGAAATAAAATGTTCAGATTCAGTGGTAATGAACTGCCTTATCGATCGTATTCAAATTGAGACAGTGCTCTTAACGAATAGCAAAGAAGTGGCTGAAAATATAACATCGGTTTATGAAAATGTGCCTAGAAATCTGAGTAAAATAATCGTTATAGAAAAAGAAAATATTGCATTAGAATATTATCCAATGCCAAAATATCGCATGTATTCAACACGAATTAAACAAGCCAATTTCATTCAAGTAAACATCGATGAGCGTATAAGGTAAATAATAAATGTATCCTAATCATACACAGTAGCAAGCTAAAATAAGCAAATGTTAAGAATTTAACTGAAAAGTTTCTGTCAAAATAAAAATAATCGTGCAAATAAAACAAATCTCTTGGTTCATTGTTAAGTTCTTAAAAAAACTAGCAAAATGCATAAAATTTACCTACTGGAATGAGATGAAAAAGGCAATATTATGAAAGGGTCAGTAGAGAGCCACTTATAATTTTTGATATTTTTTTCACAGCATTTAATGCGTTAATAGGCATAAACTCAAAAAGAATTACATATCACATTATCCCAGCTAAGAATAGTTGTCGCAACTATAATATGCGAAAGCTCTGTGCAAAGTGGGTGCCGCTTAAGCTCAAATCGTACCACAAATCGATGAATACGTTGGCAAAATTGAATCAATTGGGCTTCAAATTGCTTACCCTCCCTCTGTATTCTCCAGATGTAGCCCCCAGCGACTTTTTCCTCTTTTCAGATCTCAAGAGAATGCTTTCTGGAAAGAAATTTAAGTCTAATAATGAAGTAATCGGTGAAACTGTGGCCTATTTTGACGAGAAAAAGAAATCGTACTATAAAAGTGGTATGAAACAAAATTGTGTTTTTTCTTACTTATCCTACGGATTTATTGAGTGACGTGTTATCAGCCAATATGACACGAATAGACTTAAATTTCTCACGTTCATTTAAAATATTGTAGAAAGTACGCATAAATGCATTAAAAACGTCATAAAAATGTCATAAGATAAAGAGCGGTGAACAAATATTAAAAATTAAAAATGCCTCTATTTTAAAGAGGAACGCACAAAACTGAGCAAATATAGATTCTTTTATGTTATAGCCTTTCCCCTATTCCAGTGTTTGAATTTTATACTTTTCTTAATGTTTTAAGAAACCTTGTTTCTTAACAAGGCTTAGGATATGAATGATTTTATTAAATTTGTTTGAAAATTTTTTTTGGACTTCTAAACATGTGCTTCATTTTGTTCGCGACTGCATACGTATATTTGCATATTATAAATTTATATTTTAAATATAGGCTTTTAGTAAATGAAAAGTCAACTTTAGAAAAAGAATATCAAAAGTTTGAAGTTGACTTGAATCATATTGGTACACAGATACCAGAGGATATAAAAAATATACAAGAGAAACGTGGCCAACTTCAACGCAACGAGAATAAATTAAACGAAATTGAAGAAAAAATATCGGAGTTGCAGAATGTTGAATATACGGACTATAGCACTCAGATTAAATATTTGGTAAGTAATAAAGAAACTACGGTCTGGTGCGGTCTAGTCTGCCTGAATGTTAAATATTTATTGTTCATTGTAAATTTTAGAAAAAAGAATTTGAAGAAAATAAAATAAAACTGGAACAAGTTGAGGGCAAGTTGAAACAAGAACGTAGTAAGTGTTCTGATTTGGATGTAGAAGAGAAACGTCTCGACGAACAGCTTAAAGCACAAAAAGTAACTTTAGAACAAATAGCGAATGAAATTGAAACATTAGAGGTAAATAAAATTGTTTGTTAATTCAAGAGAAAAAAGTTTACGACTTTTTTTTGTTTTTTTGTTTCAGTTCGGTTCTCATGAACTAAAAATGAAAATACGAAGCATTAATGACAATGAAGCTTTAATTCGTGAAAAATTAGCTGAAGTGAAAGTGAATCTAAACAAGATCCAATTAGAAAGAAACGAACTGCAGAAATCAATAGAAATTGCCTTAGAGAAAGCAAAAGAAAAGGGAGAACGTGTGGACACTGATATAGCTTTAAAGGATATGGAAGATAAAATAGGCCAAATAAAAGGTCAGTTGAAACATGGAATGCCCACTAATATAGATCCGAATAATATTCGTAAGCTAATTGTTACCAAAAAGGAAGCCTTAGAAGCGGATGAAGAAACATTTGAAAATATAAAAATGTCTATTAAAATGGTAAGTATCGAAAAAAATTGTGCAAACTTGTTTACATATTATATACAGGAAATTTTTCATTTTTAGTTACGCAAGTCTCTTCAGTATAGATTTGATTTTATAAAGAAGCTTAAGGAACACATGGCCATAATGTTACAATTGTCTTTTAGTGTGAGTTTTAATTTTTAATTTTCTTTTGATATGGAAATTTAAAATTATGAAAAATTGGTTTATTTAGATGATTTTAAAATTACGAAATTTTGAAGGCACCATCGACATTGATCACCAAAAGAAAACATTGAAAATTTCCGTTATTCCTCGTGATCATAACAAAAATGCTGTATCCAATACAAAAGCTTTATCAGGCGGTGAACGTTCATATAGTACAGTAGCATTTTTAATCTCATTGTGGTCTTGCGTGGATCACCCATTTTACTTTCTTGATGAATATGATGTATTTACAGTAAGTATTTGTTTTTTTTTTTATATTAAAGAAATACTGTTAAGGAATTTCTTTTGTACAGGACGATATAAATCGAGAATACATGACGAGATTATTAATTGATGAGGGACGCAAAAGAGTTATTCGCCAATACTCATTTTTAACGCCTCAGGATATGACTTTAGCACCAGAAGAGTTTATTAAAATTCATCGGTAAGTTAAGGAATAAGAATGAAAAATAATACGGCCTTTTACTTTACAATAAAAAAATATTTATTTCTTTATAGACTTCAAGAACCTGATCGACGTTAAAATTAAAAGAATAAGATATGGAATGTATTAAAAAAAAATCAAAAACTACATTTTTTACTCTCGCAACTGGATTTGCCATTTTATATGCTTTTAATTTTAACATATATCTATGGATTATATTTTTGTAACTGTTTGAAAGTTTTTCTTTCTTAAACTTATTATTAAATAATAAATTGATATAGAATTGAAATAGCTAACATTTTTTAAACTAGTTTTAGAAATATTTCGAAAATTTTTGCTAGCACATCCAAATTGTGCAATAGCTTTAAGCTGAGCTTTAACTTGAAATTATCAGAATAGACAACACAAAGAATATTTGCACAAAATTTTAAAACACTTGTACAAACAGTTTTTGATAACGCCGAAATTCACTGATAGCCTATAAAAAGTGTGTAATAGCTTTAATTTGAGGTTTGACTAGAAATTGTTAATTTATTTATTAAACATTGTAAAACTACAACAACTACAAATCTTATTTAACAGTACAGGGTAGATAATGGCAAATTGGAATCTTAAGTAAAACTAGGATATAAAAACTAAATATAAAACTAAAACTAAACATACAAACATTGTCAGGATTTATAGAAAAAGAAGAAAAATAGTATTTGATACATCCATAATTCCCTAACAAATTTACAAGTGCTAATTCTGTGCAAAGTATGCTTTGATTGCGGATCTAAAATGCATTGCATTGCTTGAATATTTAATAAAAGTTGGTTCTATAGGTGAATTGTGGTAATATAAAAATGTCTTTCAGAAACTTGTTTATTATGTTTTAGGAATTTCTTTTATAACCCCCGTTAGATCTTGAAAATTGCAAACTAGTATACAGATAAATAGGTTGTTAAATATATATAATCTTATATAGAAAGATAAGAGAACGGCATTTTAAAAAGTTCTCCAATGACATGTTATAAATTCGCTTTGAGAAAGATGAAACACTGTTATATCTGCTTAGTCCAAAAAAATAAATATAGCGATGTTGTTATAGTAACATTAAGTTTGTGTCTGCTAACTGAATCTAGACTCGCTAAAAGTTCACATCCATACAAGAGATTGGGAATTAGGTATGTTTTTGCCAGGAGCAAACGTACATTCAAAGGTATAAAAAACTGAGTCCTCTATAGATTTCTTTATATACCATATGTTTTACCACACACAGCATCGAGTCAGTCCAGGTAAGTTGGCTATCAAAAACTATACCAAGGTTTTTCTCACTTTGAACAATTTCTATATATTTCACCAACTAGGAGTGGGGGCAGTGTATTTGATAAGTAGTCAATTTTTCCAATTATAATAGCCTTTGATTTCAAACATTATCAAGATCATGATTCAGTTTGATAATGCAATTTTGAACATCATTTTAATGACAGTTAATGCAAAGTTTGACGTTATCGGCATACATTTTGGTTTCGCAAAGAGTAATCTGATTATTCTAATCTGATTGGAATACATAGAGTATAATAGTGGACCGAGAATCAAACCCTCTTTACCAAGCAACTTCTGTATTTATCACAGTACGTAAAAACACGGCTCGTGAGCAGAATTTTCTTTGGTTCACTCGTTTTATGAGTCGTGCTCGTGAGTTTTATTTTTTAATTCGTAAGCACGAATCATATTTTTGCTCGACTCGTGAGCACAAATTTAAAATGTTTAAAATTTGTGCTTACGAGTTTTGTTCTTTAACTCGTCGTGAGCACGAACTTTATACTGCGAACGAATTAAAAATAAAATGCGTAATACCATTCATTCGTATGTGTATATATATATATATATATATTTTGTGTGCAGCGACTAGGGAGATCGATTATTCGACTTTTCAAGAACCGGTTTTCAAATAATTCGAAAAGTTACAATTAAAAAACCGGTTTTCCGTTAAGAATTAATCAAATAACCGGTTAACCGGTTCTTTTATTAAAATAAAATTCTTCTCAATTATTGTTCCATTAGCAAATAAAGTTGATAAATTTTTTTCAGGGACCGCAAATAATAGTTATTCATAAAAAATTTAACTTAAAAAATCAAAGTGTTAGAGCCGACTGATATATATGTTGCTATATACCAAATGAATCGTCTTGAAATGCCCTTTCTGAATCTGTGGTGATATTTGAAAAACGAAATCCGTACGTAAAAATTAAAGGCCAGATGAAACAATTGAAAAGCAAGTTTTATTTTTCCGTCATAAAAAAAAACAAATCTTGGGATTTTTCCTCCAGAAATCAAAGTTATTTTTGGAGTTTTATTTTTTCGTCAGAAAATATAACTCATTTTAAAAGTTTTATTGTTTTCTTTATTTTTAATAATTCTTAGAATAACAAAAGTTTGTGTTTTTTCAAAATTGATTGATCGCTTGTGGCCTTATATAGCAAGACAAGGCGTATTTTTCTGGGAAATCTGTCAAATGTGCTGCTCATTTTTGCAAACCGCTTTAAAAGATTAATTGACACTTTTGATAAAGATTTGCTAAAACACGTTCTTACGGACTCCCACTTTCAGTTTTGTTGTATGCATAACAGATTTGATAAAAGTTTAGAGATAAAAATTATTTTAGAAGCAAGACTATAAATCTAAATTTTCCACAAATGTCTATTTTTATGGTAAAAAGCTTAATGCACTATAAAGCATTTTGCTAAAAAAAAAATTGGATGTTGCCCTTATTTAAGACAATCTCTCTCTAGTCTCTACTAGAACCAGTTTTTGTTGCCACGCAAAGACTCCAAGAACAGCAATTCTTTCTGAGCGACTTTTTGAATGTTTGAAATGAAGCTGGAGATAGAAACAAAGCCGAAGTGTTCTAAGTTGACTCCTAAATTAGTGAAAGATCCGTTGAAAAAAATGTATGCTCGAACTCACCTTAAAGAGGTCATTGTTAAAATGTTGACATTAGGCAAGCAAGTAATGATTTTTAAATACATATTAATGGTTTTGAATTTGCAGACGAGTAATTTCCATAACGATGAACCTCTAACAAGCAGGGAAGCTATGCATGATATTATTCCATCACAAAGTGATGATCAACTATCGAAAAGTAGAGATACTTCTTCACAAGATCTTTTCCAATAAGCGCAAAATTTTTCTGAGGTTTCACGATCTCAGACATCGACTTTAAGCCAATTTTTTACCTCCCTTAATGTTAATAGGGAAGAATCCAATAAAAATGAATATAATGAAAGAATGAGAAAAGCTTGCATGAAATTAATAATTTTAATCCGAAACTGTAGGAGTTGTCAGAATAAAGAGAAGCAGGAATCGGTACAACACCTCTGCGTCTGTCCTTCTCTATCGGAGCTTAGAATTAGGCACTTGGGGGCATGTCGCTTCCATGATCTGGACTGTCTTAGGGATGTATCACTTTCGAAGTAGATTAACTTCGTCAAGGTTACCGGTTGGCTCAAATGAGGTAACTGATATTTTTGGGCCTTTAGGTGGGGATCTTTCTTCTAGGACTCTCCCTTGTCTGGCCCTATGGCCTCTTTAATGGGTCTGTCCTTCTTGTGGTGCCAAAATGGGCCGTAGTGAACTCGCGAAATGCGAGCGATCCATTTAACCTAATCTTACCTTCCTTTCCATCGGTTTCCAATTATTATCACACTTCAGAGGACATCTATAGAAACATGCATGCACCACGTATTTAATAGTGCGTGCCACTGTGGTATGTTAGGTAAGACACCTGCCTATCAAAGGAATCTTCGGTTTCATTTCAGGCCACACCATCTAACAATTTTCAAAAGCGGTATTACTTCAGTACATTACTAACGAATGGTTATAGTATTTACGCTGTGAAAAACTTCACTGACTGCTACATCTGCCGTTCGGAGCCGGCGTTTTTAGACCATTTTTAATGAGTCTACTTGATCATCATTCTCCATATATAAAAAATTAATATTTATTTACAGAAACTGATTATTGTTGCTCACGCTCAAGTGTAAATATCTACCATCAAGGTAGTCATGGTTTAAAATAAGACTTTATATATTAAATTTGGAAAAATACTTAAACGATGAGCATATTTGCCATAAAAAATATTAAAACGTATAAAAATTATACATATTTAAATTAACCGGTTATTCGTGTTAAAATAACCGGTTTATTTGCTATTCGAAAAATGAACATTTTAAGAAAACCGTATTCGACAAAACCAAAAAATCGGTCGAATAAGTATCACACACATGTATATTTTATATTACACAACCAATATTTACTAAAAAGAATTGTTCGTTTTCAACTCGTTTTGATGCTTTTCGACTCGGTTTGCGTACGAATTTTATTTTTAAATTCTTTTGTTTTTGATTCTTCTCACGAATTCTTTTAAAATTCGGCTCTCAAAAAGAATCGTTTTTTACGAACGAATTCAATTCGAGCACTCTTCATTCTCTGGTATGTATATAATAATTGTACGGCTGATGCTGAAAAGTTAAATATATTTTTCAATTTGTGACAGAGGATGTTATGATCAAGAGTGTCGAAAAGTTTTGAGTAATCAAAGAGTATCAGAAATGTTATCATATGTTGATCCAATTTAGGCCCTAATTCCTCGGCAACACCCGCTAACGCAGTAACACAGATATGCTTAGACATAAAACCAAATTGTCTGCTAGTTGAGAGGGAGTTGTCATACAAGTGATTACTTATCTGACCATGTTCTATGCACTCAAACGCCTTTGGTAAATATGGTAATATTGCTATAGGTCTGTAAACTCTTATCAGATTTATGTAGGTATTGGAAAAATTTTCGCAATTGTATTTCGTCAGAATCGTATTAAATAGATGTAAAACATATCTAATAGTATTGTTCAATATAAGCCTTATAAATTTTCAACTATGACGTTAGCAAACTAAAAGCCTTTATTATTATGATTAGGGATGTGGATATACGTAGTTGTATTTATCGAACTATAATAATTGATATTAGGACTGGGCATAGGTATATTAGAAAAATCAAAATTCATCTTATCGACATCCTCATCGCTATTTTCATTCAAAATCCCCATGTCCCGATTTTCTCTCCATTTCCTCTTAGAAGACAAAGCGTACTTAAATTTGTCTTTATAGAACTTATATTTAGCGGCTCTAATTTTAAGGTTTACCTCCCACCGACGATCTTTAAAAATTTGTTTTAGCTCTAGCGTTCTAAATCCCTTCCAACGTCCGTGAGCATTGTTCTTTTCATTGATCAAAAACTTGATTTCATTTGTGAACCATGGCTTTTCAACGGTTTTCAATGTTTTTGTTCAAATAAAAACATATTTTTCATACAAGTATTGAATGATGCCATACAGAAAGGACATCTGTTCGTTAATAATAGGCACAGTGTAGACTAGGTTCCAAGGTATGTCCACTATTTCACGTTCCAGAGATAAAAGCTCAATGTTGTTGAAGTAATTAAATTAAATATTATCCTCTCCTCCAAAATTAGCTTAAAATCATATGACATAGAAATAACATCATGACACGAAAAAACAGATATTGATAATTGATCGTATAACAAAACACGTGGAAGGTTTCCGGTAGAGAAGAGATCGAGAAGAGGTGCAGACGTTGAAGTAAAATAAGAATGTTTGGATCATACAACAAACGTTCTGACTGTTTTTGAGAAAAACAATTAAATATAAAAAATTAATTGAATATAGTAGAACAATAATTTTCTTTTAAATTGGATTTCGAACTCATTGAATTAATAAAGTAATAATATGCATATGCAGTGGTCAACAAAAATCTACGTAAGGCCGCAATTTTAACCATTTTATAAGTTCAAAATCATTAAATAAAAAAAGAAGTGATACATTTTTTTTTATATAAAGCTGAAGCGAGTGCTATAATGAATGCAATTTTGTTAGCAATTAAGGAAAAACAAAAAACTGTTATATGCACTGACAGCTTGTCAGTTTGCTAGTCTATAAGTAACCCTCTGCCACGGAAATGGAATATCATCAATATACGTGATCTTCTTATATGTGATTCTTACCAGGACATACCAATATCTTAGGCAATATTACAGTAGATGCAGCGGCAAAATTCGCAAGTACTACTCCTATTATAATGGAAAATCAAACGAAAAAAACTACATAAAATGTTTAATCATCTTCATCAAAGAAAACTCCCAATGTTGGCAGCTTTTTTCCATCCTCATTGTAAGGATTTGAACTGCACTTCTACTTCAAATTTTTTCACGGTTACGCATTGGCCACGTATATGCTACACAAAATTACCTCATTAATCGTGAATCATCTTCTGATTGTCCTAAATGTGGTTTTGGTTTCACCTTAAGCATATTCTACTTAATTGTAGACACTTTATTCATATAAGGAAGTTAACTTTTGGATCTTTATACCCGATAGAATGAATTAACTCTTACTCAAAGCAACACATCTAAAATCAACGACTACTTCATGCAAACCGAATAATATAATACTTCACTTTCATTTTAAATTATTTTTCCTTTAGTACGTAAGAGCCGATAATCTAAATAGCTTGTGCTCCTTAAAGGGGGGTTTACACGATAATACAAGTCGTACGACATGTCATGTTTTTATGCAGACGAAAGTGAAGAGTATCGTGTAAACTCAATATCAAAAATGGACTCACCTGTTGTATTCGTGTCACTGCTACTCCAATGGAAATTATGAGCATTGGAGTCACATCCAAATAGGTTGCGAGCGAGACAAACCTGGTGGGTCCGTCTCTTCGTAGGGCATTTAGACGGAGGACAGGATTGTGGCCCAGGGGTCACATTCAAGGATAATATTACCTTTGCTCCTCATCCCCTCGAGTAGGTTGCGAACGAGACATCCTGGTGGGTCTGTCTCTTCCTAGGGTATTTAGATGGAGGACAGAATTGTGGCTCATCCAGTACCATTTTCCAATCGTACCGTCCTCATGTCCCCATAGTTGAAATTATGAAGAAAAGTTAGATTAAGATTCTTTCTACCAATAATGCATGTCCTTACCTTATCCCCGTTAGAGGTGGCAAAGATGGCATACTCTACATCGTTCAGCCCGCTGACCCTGTTGTCGAAGATGTAGGGTTCTTGGACAGGAACGATGTCCACTTTTCTATTTGTGAGGAATATTATTAGTTCAGCAGCGGCGGATTTGCAGTGGTGCAGATTTATCTGCATGATGCTCAGCACTTGCTGTCTGATATTCCTACAGAGCTATGGATGATAGGAAACGGAATCGAATACATTCCAGGCCAAAGTTCAGTTTTTCCCCACAATTTCTTAGGTAGGCTTTACGATTGTTATTGATCAGCACCTTAATATCGAGTTCTCCATTCTCCATACAGGCGGCTGAATGGATAATCCCCCAACTACCTGTACGCAGGTTAGGATTTTCCCTCTCAAGCAGTATCAGAATTTCTGCCGGCTCCGCAGCTGGAGGAGACACACATGCTAAAATCGCCTTCCTGGATGGGACATCAGCAATAGATTCTGCCGCAAGCTTGGCTCCTTCCCAAATGGTGCCCAAACCATTAAACGCATCCACAAGAAAATTCTTGACGGCCGCCGCTGGAGAAATTCTAGCAGGCACAATGGGTAGTATTAACAGGCACAGTTCGGATCCAGGCACAGTACTATTTTTTCCTGGCTCACTTGAGGGCTTGGAGACAGCCTTTTTGCCACTAGAAGTATTTGGCAGATTCCTTGCACCTAAGCCAGTCAGGCTGAGAAAAATACCCCACTAACCTGCAACTTTTTCGACGTCGGCACCGCCTTCGACCCAACAGGATTTTTTGCCTTCGCCACTGTCTCCACAGTCACCGGATTGGTATTGGCCTCAATGGTCTTGCCTCCTGACGAGTTGTTGACATACTCTTTCACTGGGAGGCGAATTTTCGAGTTCACGCTTAGGAACGTGAGGATGGATTCTTTCGAACTTCCTCACGAACTTCAGGTTGGTCTTGATCAGGGCAATCCCTACCGACGAAATTCTTTAAATAAGAGATAGCCCTCCTATAGAACTTCTATCCTTGAACTCCCTGGCGTCACAGCCTGCCATGACGTGGGAAGAAGTGGATTTTTCCTTCGTATAGATTGACTCACCCTCTCTATCTCCCTCCAATTCAATGGCCTTCTGTCGGGGGAGCAATAACAGACCTATCGGAGCTGATGTATTAATGGAAGAGGATGCCTTCACCAGATTGTGTTGGTTTGCATCCTCAGTCTCTAAGCTGGACAATCCACTCAAACCAGATGGCGATGGGATCATGGTGATCTCCAACTCGTCATCGGCTAGGGTTAAGCCCTCCGTCGCACGACCTACTGTACTTACAGATGAAATACTTCCACACCTTTCCTGTTCCTTGTCTGTTACAGCGGATAGAGCTGTACTTGTAACACAGACAGCTGTAGGTAGGTTCCAAGGCATTCACACCTAAAACAACTGGGTTGCAATCACATGATAACGACGACACATGACTTTCTACCGCACCAACACTTGCCGCCGGAAATGGGTTATTTAGGCCCTGCACCGTACCTTCATTCTTATTTAAACCCTCCATTTTAGTATTTTTTACATTTCGGGGATACTAACCCCTAGCCACTTTGGTCCGCGGGGAGGAAAACCCAAATCCATTTACCTGCTATCAAAAGGTTTCGTGGGGATGGTGAGTCTATCAGCATGCCTCCCAATCAGGCATTGACTCGTGAGGACCGCAATGGTGGGATGGATGGCATTCGACTTAGGGAGAGAAATCATTTAGTTCTTCTTTCATCTAGGTTGGTCCAGCAATGCTTGGCGATACCGCAGCTGCCCCCATGCCGTCAACAAGATTGAGCATCGCCATACACTAACCTGGGAATATTCAGCTTAACCGAGGCAATCGGGACACAAATGAGCTAGGATTTCTAGCGAAAATATCGAGCTAGGTGCCCACCCTGGCCAGTTCGTGAGCAACGCAATTTCGGATGATATTTCTATGGCTTGGGGCCCATATGAGAGTTACCTTCGATTGAGGCAGATTTCCATGAGAAACCGAACCCATAGATGGTTCGGAATGGTTTAAGCCTCTATCAATTTACTTAAGGGAAGAGATGACTAAAGATTGTGTGAAAGCTAAATGGAGACTTTGCAAGAAATTATTTCAACAAAGGCAATTTATATATGTAACATTGGGGAGAGCAGGTTTTCTTGTGCAAATATTGCAGACGGCGTTGTAGAATTACCACCTTTATTCTCTCGGTTAGGTACAGCCTCATCGTTATAAAATCAGCACTAAAATGATTATGGTGTTATCTCGTTCTGTAAAAGGTGCTCCATTTGAATAAGAAAAGTTTGGCAACAGCGATTTCATCTGCAGGTCGGAAGAATATGTACATTTATCATTAATGGCGAAATAATGCCCAAGCGCTTTATGTTGACAATCATTTTGAGTCGTATGATTTATACAAAAGGAGGAGAAATAATGAGTTTGTTAATAAGTCACAAGTTTATCGTAAGTATCGCGACGCTGCTATACTCCATGCTCTCAAAATACTGCAGATGATGCCGCAAGAGAACCCACTATTCTCTAATCCAAGGATCCTTGCTAAAGCAATATTGCCGAGCCTTTGTACACCACTATCTGTCGTCAACGCCCCGTTAACGTCCAACACATCCCACGTTACGATGACTCCCATTGTCCCAAGATCCCTAAGGTCATCGTAGAATAAACACTCCAATAGAACATGTTGCCAATCCTCCGGTCCCATTCCACATCTACAATCAGCAGTCAAACTAAGGCCCCTTTTGTGCAAGAATGCACCGAGTGTGCCATGTCATGTCTAAAGAAATTTTTGACTCAAGCCGAAGCCAAAGTCAGAACGCTCTCGTACAAACCTAACATCAGGCACGAACCCATACGTCACCCTTACTTTGTCGCTGTTCGTACACCGTGCCAGTCACCTCTCAATGAGGATTTCATCAAGATTTGACAAAAGACTCCTACCGCCCCTATTTGACAGATCAGAAACAGGAGCCAATCAGTTCCAGGAAGTGGTAGAAAGAACGTCGTATTACCTCCAAGTCAAGGGGTACTACAATATCTGCAAAACGTAAGTCGACACCGTTCTACAAACCGGCACACTCTCCAGTAAGCCGACCCTCTAAAAGGTAAGAGCGTTACGCCGATCATTAACAGACTTGACTGTATCTTACCACACTGATGCATTATATGTTGCACATGAAACAAATTGTCCACCGTATATAGTGAGTACAGAAGGTCTGCTAAGAAAACCAGTCACTCCTAAGGATGCGCCTGATTCCTCCTATCCCTCACGATATGAACCAAGATGGATATCATCCTCTCGGTCATACATATCTCAAGCTGAATTGATAGTTTAAGGTGATTTAGCGATTTAAAGTCCCATACGACGTCTTTCGATGATTTTTCCTGTTAAAAAAATCCCAAGTGGAACTTTTCGCAATCAATGAACTGCACCTGCTTTTATTTTTACACTCATTTAAAAGGACCAATAGTTTAACGCCGGCTCAGAATGGTAAATGCACTATTAAGAGGTTTTCATAGCGTAAATACTCATAACCATTCGCTAGTAATGTTATTAAATTATAGCGCTGTTGACTATTGTCAGATGGTCTGGCCTGAGGTCGAACCAGGTTGGTAGACGAGTGTCTTATCTACTATACCATAACGGCACACATAAACTTTCATAGTAATTGAATAAGTAAAATGCCCATTAAAAGCTGTTTCGATATCCAAATTAATATCCGTAAGATCGTTTTCCATTGCACTTCTATGCTATACTCCTTTGGACAAGCACTATCTTTATCGTTATGGTAAATAAGGTATTGGTATTTCCGATTGATTAGGCAATCAAATAATTATGATTAAAATAAATTATTAAACTTTTTATTTATTGGATGAAATCCTTGCACATTTGTATCAGCCTTCCATGAAAATATTTTTACAAACGATTTCTTAAACAAACTAGCTTAAAATTTTTGTGAAATTAGCGCCCCTCAATTTTAAACGTCATTCTTAATATTATATGCATATTAAATTATAAAATCATAGTTGACATTAATATGTTGCTTATGCATTGTTTAAATTGTTAGTAGCTAGTAAAACTGGGTCAGGTTTTGCACGTTTAGGTAGTGTAGCTGCTCTTAAATAGGGATTGTCAATATTTGGGTTCTCAAGAATGGCTTTGTTTGTGCTTGAATTTGGTTTAATATCATTTTCTGGCTTTGACTCCTTTTCTGTTTTGTCCGATTTCTTTTCAGATTCCTCGGCACTACCGTTACCATTATTGCCATTGCCGCTACCTCCTCCTCCCTCATTGCCACCATTTTCTTCTTCATTACCACTTTCGTTTTCTTCGTCGTCTTTAAAAACAAAAATTATTAAGCATCTATTCCGTATAGTATGTATACATACACAATAAATATGTTTTTTAATAATGCACTTGCCTTTACAATCTTCAGTACGATTAGCAACTAAATAGTGGTATTCGAGTTCCTCAAAATCAAATACCTGATCAGTCGGATTCAATGCTGCTAAATATGGTGGATATGACGGTTTACATGCAATCACTTGAAATATTTTTAAATACAATTAGTGTAAAATGACTTATTATTGAATTGGGTTTCTTACATGGAAACATGTTGTCTTCCGTATCGAACAGACTGTGCGTTTCAGAAGTCTTGGCTAGAAATTTTGTCAATGCTTTTTCTATGTCTCTCTTTTGTGTGGCAGCTTTTTCTCTTATGGCTTCATATTCGGTTACAGGTTGTTTATGAGTCTGTAAATGTGCAAAACTTGTAAAATGTTTACGAATGGAAGTCATAAATGTTATATTCTACCGGTGTGCGAACGTAAGCATGGGGGTCTGGAAAAAGTGGCAAATAAGGAGATATATGTGGTGGATGCTGAGATTTCGTGCCAGCCTGTAATAAATTTAACTGCTTTTGCTGTTGTTGTTGGGGTGGCAAGGTTATTATTTGTCGTCCTTCTCTTTTGGCAAAGGCTTCGATGCCTTGCAATGAAATACCCATATTTACTAAAGATACTACAACATCACCAATAACAGGTATGGTACGTCCTGAAAGTTCACAATAACTTCGTGCTGATTGTCCAACTTCTACCAACACTTAAAATGAACGCTTCATTAATTCTATAATCTTTATGCGAAGAAAATAATTTGGATTTAACAACTTACAACTTTGGAGCATTTCAGTGAGAGTTTCAAGGCATTCTTTATCAACACTGTCAAAACCTTTTTCCATAAGAATTTGAGACACTGCAACGCACAGTATTTTACGTCTTGCATTACCAGAAAGCTGAGTAGTTTCAGTCTTATCCATTATTTTTATAGTCTCTTCAAGCAAAATATAAAAAACAAATTTATTTCTAAATATTTAATATTATTTATACCACCACTACTAACAAAACATATGATTGCGTTTGTTTACAACGATTTTAATAATTCACAATAGATATTTAGTTGCCATATTGCTGAATTATGCATATTTAACCTTTATATCGCTAGAAAATTTTATCGTTTGCTTATTATATCGCTCATTTACTTCAATACTGTCATAACTCAAAAAACATTTTCAATACTCGAGAACTTCATAATGACAAATTTTTCTAGTCAATGCAACAGTTTTTCATTAGAGTACCTTTGTCTCGGAAACCACATCACTTTTTGTGTACAACTTCTCATACTATATACATAACAAAATAACAATTGTGATACCTTCTGATTAGATTAATTGCTTATTAATCACTGACCTTATCATTTTGACGCATTAAATTTTGCACTTATTTACATAAATTTAAATAAACATAATATAACGGTACATCTCTAAGAGTAAAACCGGCTTATTATTCACTTATTTTAACGTATAATTTTTTTGAAAAAGGTGACCATAAATAACATTTTATAGTTTGGATGAAATGAGCATATATTAAGGTGACCTTATCGTTTTGAAGCACACCTTATAGATATAAGTGGACTATAAAATTCGTTGCAATTGTTGTTCTTTGAAATGCGCCAGCCGATTTTATTTTGTAAACCCTTAAACGAAAGGTGAAGTAAGTCAATGCCAAGGTTTTTAAGTATATGCGGTTTTTGTAGCTCCATTGGCTTGTGAGTTATTAACGTTAGAGTAAACACCTTTGTATTGCATAAGTTTTACATGAAAACGAAATTTGTTACAGCATTTAAACTGTGTGTAAGTTAGAAAATGTTTTAAAAACTGTGTATGTAAAAAGCATATATAAAGCTTTCATTTGGTGTATGGCTTCAATATTTTTCAACTGGGCGGTGTCACGCCCATATAAAATTTGTTTTTATGTCCATATCTTTAAAACGGTAACAGTAAGAGTCTTACTATTATATAGACATAAATAAAATTTCATATTTCAAAAACCATCAGTGAGAGTACACATTTCCAACGCATGTATTGGTTTGTAAATTGGTTTAGTGGATCTCGAATTATAAAATTACGAGCATGGGAAAACTAATTTGTATATACAGTCACACACAAAACCGTCTCAATGTTAGGTTAGTGTTAAAAAATATAAGTACAACAACAAAGCTAAAGGACCCAATCATGATTTTTGATCTAATTGCTAATTGGACTTTTTCTTGCAACTACGATTAAATATCTTTGTTGTAATATGTACCGTTATTTAAAAATAAGTAAAACGTATGTAATAGGTCATTGAGACGGTTTTTTGAGTTTACTTTTTTTTAAATAAATTTTATAACTTTTTTAAGGCTTAGTGTTGTGTATAGATTTATTATTATTATGCTTTGATTCATAAATTAATTAATAAATTTAAAATATTTCTACTTATTTCATAAATAAAAATAAAATTAAAAATTTAATTTGATTGTTGTTCCACAAAACAGAAAGACAGTGAACTTATTTTGCAATAGGTTGTACATATTGCTCAGTTACTTCTATAGTGTCATAACTCAAAAACATGTTTTTTAGTTAAGTATTAAAAAATATTGTGTACAAAATTCTTTGTGATTCGTACAAAATTTAGAGCATAGGAGCAAATTAATATAACCATAAATTATATAAAATCAAATATTTAAAACAGCTCTCCTGAAAAATTGTATTTTTTGAGTTATGACACTACTGAAGTAAATAAGCGATATATTAAATACTTTAAAACGGACAAGTTTATTTGTCACCCACTACTAAACTACTTTGAACTACTATTTAGATCAGTCATAAACATTTCATTATGGGAAAAAATAAGAAAGATTTTGCTTAATTAATTAGGTATTTTGTTTATTAATATAAATTTTTGTATTTATAAGTGGGTCTTAAAAAGAGTTAATGATTTTCCATTAAAGTACTTGCTGAAACATCTGTATGCAATTGTAAGTGGTAAAAACTCTCCAAAAGCGGTAAAATTTTTTCAGTACTTTTAGTATCCTTTGCTTTGTTTAATATATTCTGCAGTTGTAGTAATTCTTCGCGTAAAACATTATTAAATTTGACGAAACAATCCGAATTGTTTGGAATCCTATCATTACTCGTTATAGATAAAATATTACAGTTTAAGGTAAGGAGATCATTGAGAAAAGTTTTTACTAACAACAAGGTTTTATTAGAGTTGCAGCAATAAATTTTCCAAGTAGTTACGCAAAGCTCGCTATCTTCTACTGACATTTTCCACTTCGTCCGCAATATAAGGCTACCAAACCATACAGAACTGGGTTTTTTATTATATAATAGAACCGGCAATTTTTCGCGTCCCTCGTAGTTTTGTGTTGTAAATGAAGGTTTCGTAAACTCAAGTTTTTCTTGAATATACTGTTCCATCATACTTAAATCTTGAATTGTAGCAAATTTTATATTAAAATTTGTTTCTTCTGATGTCATAGATATTGCTAGAAAATCTTGATGAAGAGTTTCTGGTGCAAAAGTAATTTCATATTTTGAACGCTCCTCAAAAAGAATTTTGTGAAAATTAAGATTTTGTAAAAACAATTGCAAAGACATTGTACTATGGCGACTTATTACATCAGGTGTTCCGTCGATGTGTTTTATAACCTCATAGCATAAAATAAGGGGACTTTCCTCTATAGAAATTATTTCAGAAATTTTAAGTTTTATCAATAATACTGCAAATGATTCCGGTAGAATTGTTAAATCTTTACTTGGACACCACATATTGCTGCCCTGCAAATTTTCATCTTCCGTTTCAAGGAATGCTTCAAGTGCATCTAGTTGATCAAATTTTAAATTAAGCTGAAATAAGCGAAATTTGAGATGAATCGCATTTTCTGGCAAGACGTTAGGTTGTAATACAGGCGTTACGTTACGTATAATACTTAGATTGGGAGATGAACACTGATTAACTAAAGGTATCCCTAAAATCAAATCGTCATGATGACTTAATCGTTTCCAAATGTCACCACAACGGTTCAGCATTTGTTTCTCTTCAAGTTTTAGGCTGCGCAAAAAGGGTAAGCCCATTGTAAGATGGTTTTGTAAAGTATGAAAAGATTGGGCAGTTATAGATTTATGAAGTTCCAATTCTGTTTTAGCACTACGTATACGCTCCAATAATTGTTTCAGCTCCGTCATATTATTATCCAAATCCTGTTTAAGTCTGGTTTCTGACTTAACTTCAAAGTCAGTTCTCAGCACTGAAGATTGAAATTGGAATTCTACAACTGGACAAAATTTAAGCGCGCCATGTGTAATGGCATAGCTTAGTACATGTACATATTCAGCCATTATTTCAAATCCCTTAAACTCAGGTAACCGCTTAACGACGACGCACTTGTCCCAGCATTGTATCAGAATGTAAATTTTATATATATTTAGGGCTTGAAATACATATTTACCAAGTGATATAGGCGTTTTCTCATCACTTTCCATTGCTCTTACTGGTGGCACGCTCTTCTCGGTGTAATCTCCATTACACCACTTGCCTTTGGAACCTTGATAATTTTGAAGGTCTTCTTTGTGATGTCTAAGGCATGTTTTGTTAAGATCTATACTTGCCATAAGTTGTTTTTGGTAGAACTCAAACAACTTTAAATTTCTTGTGAGGACTAGACATGTTTTTTGTCTATTGAGATCAGTAAAACAATCGCAGTAAACTATGTAATCTATAATAAATTCTGGTATTTCTCGTTTAACACTAGGATACATGATTGTTTTGTAAGCAAACTATCAAGCTATCAGTTTTTGGCGCCAAGTATAAAAGTCAAAGTTAGTCCAAAATCTGTCTAGGTCAAATATGTATGTGTCAAAGAATTATAATTACACAAATTAATTTCTTCTACAACAAAACAATAACAATAGCATTTTGTTGTTGAATTTTGTAAATAGACCGTACACAGTACTACAAGAGTATACGTACGATTAATATATTGCAAGGCGAGTTCAGTAATATATTGTATACATTTTCAAATTAAAGTTTTATATTCGTCCAACTTTTTCCATGTGTACAGCACTTTTATCACAGTTTACCAACCATGACATTTTGAAACAAAATTTAAGCAGCTGTTTATTTTTATGAAAAAAATAATACTTTTCTACAAAAAAAACAGTAGTATTGCAACATTATTTTTGATATTTCACTATTGTGAATAATTTGCCAACATATGTTTTGAAAGTTTTCTTTTGCTTTCTTTAGAGCTTAAAGATGCCACAGGTGAATAGCTGCAATAAAAATTGTAAATTCCTATGATAGACATGTATATATTATTCGCAAATATTCAAGTTCGCAAAATCAATAATTATATATATTTATTTCCGATCATAATATGCAATCAGCATTCAATTTATTGGCTTTGGCAACTCTAGATATGTTTTGTTTTTTCCCCCTTTCATTTGTTTTTTCATAGAAGTCGTTTTAAGAATTTCTTTTCTATTTTATTTTCGGCTTCGTCTCGTTTTAAGTGTATAAGGATTTTCCGCGAGTGTATAAACATATGAAGAATTAAAAACATAAATTATAAATGAAAAAAATAAATAAAATATTGTCACAGTCATGAAAACCAAATGCTTTTGATTGGAAAATGCTAAAAATTAATTTTACTTAAGAAAATTTTCCATGGGAATTTTCGTAAACAAGCGGAGAAGTGAAAATTTTGTGAGAAATAAAAAATACAGGGTGTGTGTAAATTACTGAGTGTGGTGACTGTAACTTACTAGTCATTGTAAAATCAAAAACAAAATATACATCTATATGTATATCATCTAATCTACATATAGAAAAGACATTACATATTGGTATTATCGGTAAAAGAAAATCAAGTGAATACTACTGCCAACAAAAAAAAACGTCAATTGTGATTTGCTATAATTTCTGTGTGCAATAGTTTTTCTTCGCAAAACGTGTTTGTAAAGTGCGTAAAAGAAAAAAATTTTCTATTTTAATTAGTTCAACTACCTGCCAACCAACAATCAATCATTCATTCATTCTATACTTTGCTTACTTTTAAAAAATTCACGCACGAAAATAATATAATAACACAATGGTAAGTTTTGTCAATTTAAATGACTGTCGCAAAAAAGAAAAAAAAATCATTTGTTTGTGTAATGTAACGCTTATATACGTCAACGTGTGTTTGTATTAAGTGTATACATATGTATGTGATGATCTGCTTCTTTGCATATGTAGTGTGGTGTAAGCGTATTCATGGATAGTGGTTGTGTGGGCACTTTGATTCTAAATTCATAGCTGATAGATAAACAAATGGTAAAATGGTTAATCTCAAAAAAGAAGAAAAAACAAGAAAGAAAAAACTGCGAATTTTTAAATAAAATCGTCCAAATACATGTGTATTCACTGACTCACTCAACTGTCCCAGTGCTTGTCTATTGCTAACAAATATGAGTACAAAAACAAAACTATTCCCAGCTTGCATTTCTAATCGAAATAAACTCTTGCGCGATCGGATCAGGCAATTAATTTAATAGTGCACGATGTATTCCGATCGCGTAAGCTTAGAACAACGGAAGAAACTGTGTTCTCACGACAACTCTTTAAGGCGAGTGTCCACGATTTGAGAAAGAATCTTTAACGATTGAAAATTTTAGCTAGTTAGACTCACGATTAAAAATGTTAACTGGGTAGAATCATCTGTGAATCTTTTTATCGCGTTCTGGATTTTAAAATGCCTAAAGTCTGCTACAAAATAAATATATTGTTGTACTTTTTTTTTGTTTCTTATAATTTTCGTTATATTAAATACTTGGATACTAGGCTCATCGTTTGTTTTTATTTAACAATTTAGTTTTTTAATTTTATTTCACTGTTTGTTTAAAATATATGTATATGTATGTACATATGTGAATTCAATGAAAAAAATATAAATTTAATACACATTTTTCAATGAAATATTTTCTTCTCTTAATTTCATATTGACTCTGTTTATCTATTGGCTCTGTTTATCTATTGACATTGTTTATCTATTAAACAAGGTTACTGTTCAACAGCAGATGATAAATTTGTTGTAATAAGTAACGTTTACAAGTCTGATCATAAAATGTGTTAAAGGACTCTATCCTAATGAGAGACTGGCTGCCTTCCTAAACGCTATTGCTTTGCAGTGCGACAATATCACATATTTCTAAAGGCGAGCTTAGACGATAAGACTTTACGTACGTAAAATCACATAGAAAATATAAAATTCCATCCGTATTTAAAAATTAAGAATAACAATCTTAATATAGTTTTTTTTACGTTTACACGATGCGTTAAAAACCAAAATAAAGTAAAATGAAAGCAGCCGTTTCAAAGAGACCTATAGTGCGAGCGAACAAAATTGCTTTTTTTTTGTTCATTTTATTTGATTATATAAAAATATATCCCTGATCTAATGAAGTGTGATGGTTTTTTAAAAAATTAAAAAAAAAAAAAAAATAAAAAAGAGCCGTACGACTGTCAAATTTTCATTCGTATTTTCTCTCAATGTCGTACGTTCTTTTACATATTGAGTTTACACGATACTATGCGGTGTCTTCTACACATAAATTTGACATGTCGTACGACTTGTATCACTGTCTAAACCTCCTTAAACGCAACCATGTAAACTTTAACAAACATTCTTAAACTCATCCCTTTCTTTGTTGATTCGCAAACAAACGCAACTTGTGCATTATTGAGAATGGTAACGTTTTTTTTTAAACAATGGTGGAAAAATATTGTTAACCCTCTAACGTTTTTGGTTGCCTCAGGGCAGCTATCAATTATTCGTCCACATTTAAGCAACCATAAATATTTTTATTGAAGTTTTGTTCCGTATTGATGCCAACAATTTTGTTTATCGTTATATATTTGTCTGATCGAATTAAAAGAGTTTATTGTACAAGAAAACAGTTAAAGCGAAAAAATTTTGCTTTTCATATTGAAAAATAAGTTACAAAATACCGAACTATCATACAAAAAATTTTTGATGAGTATTTTATTTACCATACATTGATCTAAACGGAAAATTGACCAAGCAATCATAATTTTGTACGATATGCAACTAAAAACTTAATGGAGGCCTCAGGGCACACTTGACCGTTTATAGTAAAAGTTTTCGTAAATGCATATTTTTCATTTGACAGTACTAAATAAGTGAAATATGGTGAAAGGGCTGAAAATGCGGGGTTGTTTTTAATCATAATGCTACTAAAAAATATAAGTTCTAGAATTTCAACTATGGACTACATTGTCTATTCCTTTCATTTTAGTCTTACTGTAAAGTTTACCTTATCTCTTTTTAAATAATATCTATAAAATAAAAATATGTTGATTGTATTTATTTCCGTAAACGGTTAAGGATGTCCTGAAGCTGCCTTTTCTTTTTCATGTCTATTTTATTTAACAACACAATTCTAGACAAAAAATAACATAAAATAAATTATTCTCATGTTGCTCGGATCAAATATAAGCTTTTTTACCCGTTAGAGGGTTAAGTACTTTAGTTCAAATAAAATTGTAATTAAAAAATGAAAGTTTTGCAAAGTTTAACATGAAAATACATTTGATTTGAAGTGCTGTAAAGTATTACTGCTTGATTTGAACACTGCATTGACGTTGAATTCAGATGTTTAAAAAGGCAGCCACAGTTTAATGAGCTAACTTTTTAGGGCATATAACTTTGTATATCCTTCTTTGGAGTCAACAGCAGAATATATACTGCGAAACATAGTGACTACTTGACTTTTGTAGTCGCTAAGCTTAGTTCACATTTCCTTTGAGAACTCCCCATTGATATCCGATGTGGTTAAAACCTGTTGACTGGGGCGGCCGTTGTTACTAATCTATTTTTGCGTGAACTTGTGTTTAGGTTTAGCTTTTGCGCTAACAGAGTACTGTTAACAATTTAACAGTAACTACATAAGGAACGAATATAGAAAATATATTGCCAAGGCACAGTGTTCGATTTTGAAATTTAGGAAACCAAAATTTATTACTCAAAAACTAAAACACATAAATAAAAATTTTTGGCATAAATATTACCTACACATAAGAGATGTGTGCAATAATTTGACAAATCCGACCACAGGCACGCCCACTTATCAATACCCAATCATGTAAAATAGGAAAAAATATAAGCTGCAGTCATCATAAGCAAAAGAAATTTATCAGTTGACACTCCGAAAATTTTTGGATTACGATTTTTAATAGAAACATTGTTATTACACAATTATGTACAGTAAGAGAAGAACTCAAAAGTTTAATAATATATTTTTTGTTTCCTTTAATTTTATTTCATTTTAAAACAAATCTAATGCAAACAATAAAATCAAACATAAACGCCTCGGAAAAGAATAAAATAAATACATAGTAAATTAAAATAAAAATAAATTATGCGGAATCCGAACTGGAGAATTTTTTTTAAACTGAAAATAAGAGGATCGGAAGATTTTAAATCTGTATTATTATCTATCTGTGAAAGTTTTCTTGTGAACTGTAATCTCTACCGTCTTTTTTCTTTATTTCTTGATTCTTGAGCTTCTTCAGACAATTGGCCAATTTGAAGGATGTAATGTTGTATTTTTGCTTTGCCATGCCCAAACTCTTTGTGCACACTTACAGGCATATATAGTCATGTGATAAATAATAGGGACACTAATGTCGCACAAAGAGACTTGATAAGAAAGTACGTCAAATGAAACAATTGCTGATAAATAATTTTTCTTATTATTAGTTATTTATAAAATTATTGCTTGTATATTAAAATATAATTAAATTAAACTTAAAACACAAATTCAAATTGTGAAAGAAAATAGGGTCACTTCAAAGAATTTTCAAAATATTTATAAAAAATACACTAATTGTTTAAAATTGTCAGAAATCGACTGGGTATAAAGTCGTCAAAATTTTGGACTGCTAAAGCCGATATATCATACCACGCGGCCTGAATTAATTCCCAAAGCTCATAATAATTTGTGGGACATTTTCGTCTTGTTGCTGTTTTTACTACATTTCACAGATTGACTGTCGCATTTAAATCTGGAAATTGTGGGGCTATTCTAAAACAGTGTCATTGTTAATATCGAACCCTGCAAAGTGTCCTAACTTTGCAGTGGATCACCCATTGATCCAGGCGAAGGTAACATACCAGTTCGGAGGATTTCAACATAATCTGTTTATTTTATAATTTTCTGTAGACGATAAAGTGGCCCAACACCATAGTAGGAAAATTACCCTTCAACAACAATATTAGGCATTAAAGTTTCTGATGGGGCATACCGTAAAATTTAGGATAGTTAGTGACTCAAGATTGCCCTTAGGGGCTGATGATCAGGAGTAATTGAGACAAAGGATTTGAAGACACAACCAAAAATTGATGTGGAGTTACGTTACATTTCGGTGGAAATGCTCATATGTAAAATAGCCTTTAAATAATTAATAATGTTGGAAACATCGGCTTCGCCAGAAAGATTATTTGGCAAAAGATTGGTACAACTTTTTTATACGTACACTCAATGCAAAGAAAACTTCGATGTGTCTATGTAACATCAGTGCACCTTTGCGATGATTTGCACCAAAAAAAAATTGATGATATCAAGTGACTTTTAAATGAACTTGTATGTTTTGTCAAACAGACGAAATGAAAGCGTATACAAACAATTTAATGTGTTTTTATTTATTGTCTTAAAAATAGTGGCTTGATCAATTTAATGAAAAATGTCCAATTGAGTAATATGTTGTTTTTGTTTGATCGCTGCATACCTGTTTTTACCTGTTCATATGAAAAACAAATATTACCAGACTACAAAAAACGTTGGAACAGGTCGACTGAACTATTAGGAAATTTATGTTGAAATTTAGAAAACATTTAAAGTAAATAATGCGTTTTAGATCAAAATTTAAATTTTGGTAACCCTGCCTTTAAACATGCAAGTTTTTGCTTGCAGGTAGTGAATGCGTATTATTGCCGAAAATTATAAAAAAGATACAAAGTTGGTTGATTGCGTACACAGGCAAGTAAAAACTTATTTTCAAAATGTTGTGGAAGGCAAAACACCTAAAAAATTAACTTCTTAACTTAACTCATCCGTTTTTGTTTATTTTTTAAAATAGTTACCAATATGATGCTATCTTTTCAAATTTTGGTTGTTATAGCCCTTTTACATTGACGTAAATCTTAGTGGAATGAATGGAAGATGTTGAAAATGTGAAACATGCCTTTACATTTGCAACTGTGAAACTGTGAAAATTTCAACGTATTTCGATTACTCTTTCATCTCGAAAACCACACTTGAGACCATTTTCGTGATAGTGTAGTGACTACCTATGTATATATCAACTAAAAGTTATTATTTTGAGTTAATACAAAAGTTGATATATAAATACATCGTATATTTTCATAAAAAATTTAATTTCAAATTTGGTGGTGTTCTGAGTTGATACTGTTCATGGTGAAATTAAATATTATAAAGGGTCCGCCATCTAACGTTTTTTTTTACTAGTGCTTATTTCGTGAATGGTAACACCTAGCTCATGTCTGATTTGACAGATAATTAGTTTTATCCTTCCGCTGAACGAATATGGTTGTGTATACGCTTGAACAACGATGGGAATCTGGGCCTGCGACCGACTTACAGAAGATGCCGATTTTGTCAAAAAAAAAATCATCTTTTCAGATGAAGCTCATTTGTATCTCGGCGGGTATGTAAACAAGCAAAATTATTGCATTTGGGGCACAGAAAACCCGCCCGCACGCATACATTGAAAAGCCGATACACCCAAGACGAGTCACTGTTTGGTGCGGATTTTGGTCCAGAGGCATAATTGGGCCTTTTTTCCTGGAAAATGAGCAAGGAATGGCCGTTACCATGTTGAACGAATTTTTGTTCACAAAAATTGAAGAGGAGGATATTAGCAACATTTGGTTTCAACGGGACGGCGCTACGTGCCACACAGCCGAAGCTACACTCGATGTTTTGCGCCATGTTTTTGAAGATCGCATTATCAGCCGCAGAGCTGATTTCGTTTGGTTACCTCGGAGCTGCGATTTGACACCGTTGGACTATTATTTGTGGGGTGCCGTCAAAGACAATTAACGCTTTAAAGGACAATATTCGTGAAGCCATTGATGAAATACAGCTGCACACACATTTGAATGAAATTATTTTCCATTATTAACCAGAAGGATTGTACTTTCAAATAAAAAAAGAAATTTGAGAAAATATTCAGTAGTTTTTTTTATAGCATTTTCAAAAAAAAAAAAAAAATTATTTGGCGGACCCTTTATAACTTCTCCATAATACTGTTGAAAAAAAAATATTTTGGAAACTATTAAAATTTCAACTAAAGCGTTATAACTCAAAATAATAAAAAAATATATATCGAGTAGTTTCAGAAAAATGTTTTTAAGTCAAAAAGATGTGTTTTTAATAATTGCAAAAATTAAAAAAAGACAATATGAATACATTTTCAAATGGAATTTGCTTAGTATGATGAATTCAGATTTTTAATTTAATACCGTCTTGTTGATTAAGTGCGATACATATAAATATAAACAAAAATATTTCCAACATAAATGCAATTTTTATTGGTTATCACAAAAAAAAAAAAAAAAATCAATTTATTTGATGGCAACAAAACTATCGATTGATGTAAGGTGGAACAAAATGAGATAGGAAATGTTGGTTTTTAGCACTGCATAATTTTTATGGGAAGATGTTAACATCTTTGCTAATTGATGGTAGATTTCAGATGTGCTCCAGTGTAAAATGGGTATTAATGAAAAGGCTTTTAGTATTATTTGTGGTGATTTGCATGATCTTTATTCTGGGAGAGCTTTCTTTTTTGATGCTTCTAGCTATAAAATAAAATACAAATGTACAAAAAAATTAAATAATTTAATTAAAAGTATTTACAAAAATGCATGCTAATTGCACTTAACATCAGTAGTAAAAGTAAAATAAAAACGTTTTATATATTCATATGCATGTATATATGGATAAAAAAGCAACGCAAAATTTTTATAAATTTATACTACACAGCAAACAAAGTAAACGCCTAAACATTGTCGCATTAATTTAGCGGCAATAACATTGTTATAGTGTATACACGTCTTACCTCTATTTGTACACGGTAGTCAGTATAGAGTAGGTGGAAGAATGAGGATTGAGGTAATAAACAAAATAGAAAACTTGATTCAAATAGCTTTGGTGAATAAATGAAGTAACTTTATGAATCAGTATAATTTTGTCTTTTATGCCAACTCTAAGTGTTGTGATTTTAAAAGAGTTAAAAATATATATGAAAATTTCATTCATCTATAGAGATACATATATGTATTGTTTGTAACAACTTAAAAAATTGTAGGACAGTGTTAAAAATATTTACTCCGTAAGTTTTATTGAAGAAAGAAGTTTACATATGTATGTAAGTACTATATGTGAGCGAGATAATATTTATACAATGTTAGAATTACTCTAAAACTATATACTTATAAAATTAATTTTTTTAAATTCATTCTTAAATAACTCAAATTTTGATTTTATCTTATCAATTTATAAGAGTACACCGATTGTGACACGAAGTGGAGCACAAAAAGCTAAAATACAAACTCGAGCGATGGTTAAATCAGCGGTAACAGCAGCTACTATAAATTCAGTAGAAAATCGGAAGCCGAATACAGCGCTTCTAGAAGCAAAACGTAAAGCAAAACTATTAAAAATGCAACAGCAACAACAAGATACAGTGGTCAAGGATATATTTCAAAATGTAAGTTAATCAGTTTTGATCCTTAATTATATATATTCTTAATACATTTTATAGGTCTTATCCATAAAAGAATAATTTTGATTTATAAAAAAAAAACAACTTTATAAAGTAAATTTTTAAACAAAGTCGGATAAACTTTTTATAAATCAAAGCTTTTTGTTTTTGTGAGAACAGGGTATGTTTATATACAAATATAATGACTTGTAAATATTTTATTTATAGGCGGTAAATGCGAAATATATGACACAGCGTCCCACAGGTTTAGTGTACGATGAATCCATGTCACAACATCGTTGTCTATGGGATAATGAACATCAAGAGTGTCCTGAAAGATTTACACGAGTTTTGGACCGGTATGTTGTATTATTTATTTTTATGTTTGCCTATAAGCTGTTTGTTATATTGTAATTGTTCTTCTTAAGCAATTTTGAATTGCATTGTATTGTCATGTCTTAAAATTTTGTTGTTGGTTTATTCTAACAAATAATTTATCAGGACTGCCAGATTAAATTTCCAGAAAATCGTCATTTTTCCTATAAATTTTAAAAATATCGTTATTTCAGTTTCGAAAAATCGTCAAAGAAATCGTAACAAAAACAAACAAGTTTTTAGTGTTTTCAATTTTTATTTACACTACTTATATAGTACATATAATAAATTATATATTTTTAATGCCTGCTCGAAGATACGTACAAAAGAATACCTCATTTGCCAAATCGGTCAACTCCACTTTTGGAAATTTATTAGATAGTAATGTAAAATATGTGCTTATTTTGTTAAAAAAAAAAACACAATTTATCACATCTTGGATAATTCTAAGTTTTTGTTTATTTGGCAACCGTATAGAAAGCTTCAATATTCTGTTGAAATTTTTTCTTGCTACACTACTAAGCTTCAGTTTAAACTACAACTACTCTATTTTGTTCCACGCCTTATTCTTTTTTAAAGTGCGAAATACACTATCAAGCAAGTGGAAACAACGTTGTAGTAGTATTAGTGAAATTTTTATGAATGTTTCACATCGACAATGCTGGAAACAAAAACAAACAATTTTTATTTTTCTTTTGCTTCAAACAGCTGATTGAAAATTGTATGGCGTCGCTTGATCCATTTTCATATTTTCTGCAATTTTATATCATCAACAACGTCGGAGAACGAAAAATTTGCATTTATTTTTTCGAATTTTGTGGAATATAAATAGCAGAAATTCAAAAGAGGAAGAAAATTATTGAGATGTCGGAAGTTTATCATTCTCTGCCTGCTTTTTGGGATGTAAAATGTGATGATTACAACAACATAGTTATTAAGACTTGAAATAAAATGAATTCATTACGCACAAACTAGACGGGAGTTAAAAAGAAAAATGGATATGGAAAAAAATGGTACTGGGGTAGAAGGTTCGTTTGATACAAGCCTCTAATATTTTGAAACATTGAATTTCTTGGACGATATAGCACCTAATGTTTCGTCCGACAACGACATACGTACTTCACTTCACAAAATTTACAACAAAATAAATGCTTGAATACTGCATTGACTAGTGTATGCTAAAAGCATAAAAAACATTTCACCAATACTACTATGATGCAGTTTTCGTCTGCTTGATAGTGTGTTTTGCCCTTAACATTGAGCTCAAGCTAAAAGCAGAAGAATTAAGCTAGTTGTCCCACCTACAAAGAGTTATTAATACTGTTAGAGCTGCTAATTGTCCATATATCAAAAATCGTCATTTTAGAGGCAAAAAACTTCAATCGTAATTTTTCAAAAATTTTGTTAAAAAATCGTCAAAATGACGATTAATCGTCAGATCTGGTAGCTATGGCCTTTATCTCTTCCAAAAATTAGTATATTTTTAATTTACTCTTGAGAATTTAACAGAAAACTGTAACAGAAAGCAAGTGTAAACTGCGTAAAAAAAAACAAACAAACAAAACAACAAAATTACAATGTGAATAAAATAATTAAATATAGGAAGTAATTTCTAGTGTATTTAAAAAATTCTTATACCGTTTTTAAAATTTGCAAAATTGCCCGAATTATTCAAAATTTTAAAAGTTTAACTTTTGAATTGTGTTACAGTACACCCGGGATAACATTTACTAATTAAACCGCGGGTGTTGACGTTTATCAGATTGTTTATGAATGTAGAAATTTTATATAAAAAATAAATTGATAGTGTAAAAAATATATATATTTATAAAATAATAAAAGGCTTCCAACGAGAAAAGAAAAAGCAATTGAATAAAACAAAACAATACTTATGTTACTTAATTTCCATACTACTTGTAAAGAGAACCTTAAATTCGAAAATAATTTCAAAAAACTGTTACTAAAGCAAAAATTATGATTTTTATATGAGTTGATGTTTTATATCTTTGTGGCAGAAAATGTCAGAGTGCACTGTAAACATAAAAAGCTTTAAAACAACAACTCTAAATAAAATATAATATCAGCTTTAGTATCAATTAAAAAATTTGCGTATGTGCGTACGTACCTACATTTATTTTATGCAATTAGTTCCGAATTTTTGATTTATCTTATAACTAGTATATAAATGAAGTTACATATGTTATGTATTGCCTTTCTTTGTTCAGTTGATTTTTTGTTCTCGTTTTTTAACAATAAAAGTGCAATGTCTATCTGCACTATCAATATGTTTCTTATATTAAGATTCTACATTTATAAACGTTAACTATCGGACCAAAGCGTCAACTACCGTATTTTAATTAGTTGACGTTATCCCGAGTGCACTGTATTTGTGCTTTACTTTCTTATTAAAGTGTGTACAAAAACCTTGAATATCTAAACATCATACTTCAAATGTTTTGCAAATGTGTGGTTCTAATTTAACTACTTATGTATGTTGACGCTCTAAGGAACGTTTAAATCCTAATATTATTATTTTTATTAATTAGATTCCTTTTTTATATAATTAGTTATATTGTTAAAAAATTTTACTTAAAAATGGTAACAAACATCTTAATAATTAAATAAACTACTAAAACTACTAAAATCGCAGCATTTAGGAAAAGTTGTCTAGGAAGACCTTATACAAACTTCAATCTCCATATGGGTATTTCCACCAGGTTTGGCAAAAACCGGGGTTTAAAAAAACAACCCAACCCACCGGGTTTTATTGGGTTTATTAATGGGTTTATTGGGTTTTATAACTGCTTCCAAATTTCGTTGAAGTCGACTATGTTTTCTGCTTGTTAATACAATTACGTTGTTTTACTACTTATAATGCAATTCTGCACTCTTGGTGAGAGCTATAAGCTGCTAAAACTCGGTGATCAAAGCAAATTACTTTTTTTGAACCATGCATTATGGGAAAACGCTCGAAATATAAAGACAGACATGATTAGGTTATTCTTTTTATGACCACGCCCGGCCTCACTTTACAAAAGTTTCAAAACAATTATTAGAAACGATCAATTGCTGCTTCCGCCGTGTTTTCCGAACATTGCTCCATCTGACTATTGGCTGTTGCGACGGATACAATAAACTCATATCTCTTTATACGGCCTTTCTTTATATGGCATTTTGCTATAACGGCCTGTCTGAATTATGGAACACATTCGCTTTGCGGCACAAATTACTACTTCGTTCTACGTCTAAAAAACCGTCGATTCACCGTTTCTTAACAAAAAGTGCAAGGGAAGGTAACGCAACACATATTCATATCGTTTTACGGCATTTCGATTTACGGCCTGATTTTTCAGAACATATCTAGGCCGTATAAAGAGGTATGAGTTTATCTGCAAGCATGTCATCAATTCACTCACTTTCTCTGAAGAAATATAAAATCGGCTTCAAAGTGGATCGACTCAAATGATTAGAAGTTTTTCTGATACGGGACACGGACATTGGTTCAGAAGTGGGGGAAAGGTGTAGGCAGTGATTTCATATATTTTTATTGTGATAAATTTGTTAATTCATTACCTTTTTGGAACTAAGAAAACGGACCGAATTAATGTGTACTCCCAATACGTAATTTTTAATTATTTTTGTTGTTAATAAACTACTAAAACCTATAAATTAAAAGACCCACCGGGTTTTTTAAATTTAATACCCAATAAAAACCTGGTGGGTTTAATTAGGTTACCCAGTGGGTTGGCAACCCTGATTTCCACCGAAATGTAACGTAACTCTAGATCATTTTCTGCTTATGCCTTCAAATCTGGTTGTTCTTATTTTTTTGCTGAATATGTTGCTACTTTAATACTATACTCACAGCCTGTTTCCAGATGACGAACGTAAGAAAACATTCGTCTTACAAGTTGAGTGATATTGCTTAAACAACATATTCTTGTAATGTTTACTTTTTTATTTTATAGTTTTAAACAGTTTACTTACTTAACACACCCTTTTGTTAAAAACTTTAATCTCTTGGGTATTAAAATTAATTTGTCTAACTTTAATTTAAAAAGTATTATTACACATTGTTGAAAATTTTTATTAAAAGTAGACCTTTCAAAATTGTTAGAATATTAAACACCAATTACTTGCAAAAAATTTTTTTTTACTTAATTAAGTTTATTAATTCAAATTAAAGGGGAAAACAGCCAATACTTTGAGATTAAAGAAAAATATTACTTGTCTCTAATCGAGGACAAAAATGTCGAAATACGACAACGACTATGCCAACCACGGTAAGGACAAATAATTTACGATTTATTTTCGTTCTAATAATTTTTAATCTTTCTTTTTAATTTTGTTAACCTAATTCTAAAAACAATTAAAAATCTTTATCTATATATTTTTCATAGATACTTTTATATTAATTAAATTTTTCGAAAAGTATTTACGAATTTTCTTAAGCCAAAAATTTATTTCGAATAGTACAGCTATTAAAAATGAAGAAAAATAATTGGGCGTCTATTTTTTCAGCTCACTAAAATTTATACTGTGCGTGAACGTGTGAAATATGCTTTGAAATCTTTCAATTTATAAAGTTCATATATATATTTTTAGTATTTTATCAGAGAATATTATGAATCCCATCTTTTGAAATTATTTAATATCCAATAAAACTTTTTGAATGATAATTAAAAATATATATGGTAAATATAAAATATGTATCGGATTCACAATCAATTCGAAAAACAGAAAGTGTAGCAGACCCTAAGCCTGATTGAAATAGTGACATTTACCCGCAGCAAAGCCAACATTTAAAAATGGGAAATAAACGCGTTTATTTTTTTTTAACTTGACGCCAGTACACAGGGGATGACCGCTACTGATGCAGTGCATTGTGCTGGTACTAGGAAAAAAGGTTTTGGGAGGAAGGCAGAGGGTGTAGTGTTTAGGGACGATAGTAAAAACTTTCTGAGGAAGATCGTTCCACAAACGAATGGTGCGGCTATAAAACGAATTCTCTCTATAATTCGTTGTGCGATTTTGAAAATAAATAGTTTATAATAGATTTTTTAACCAATTTTGACTTACAGCATTCAATATTAAATCTTAAATCAAGTACACATATAAATCTAAAACTTTGAGGTTCAGCGTTAATGATTTATACAATATTTAACAAAGCTATTGATGATGATGATGATGATTGATGAAGTATGTAAATGCATATTTTGAAGTTAAAACATGCGTTTATTTTTATTGTTTCTTTTGTAAGTGGTCAGAAAAGTGTATTATTTTTTACTTTAAACATTTTATTATCCTCCATGGATAGATGCAGAAATTAATGCATATCATTGAAGTAAACCCTCATAACATCGTAATTAATTATTTTATAAAGGTTTTAATTATTATAACACACAGAAATTATACTTTTTATAAACAAGCATGTACACGTACATATATTAGTTTTCAGTCAATAAGATTTCTTACAAAAAATTTCTATGAGTGGAATGGTGATAGAAATAAATTGAATCTTAAAATAAAATTAAATATTGTACTATTGAAAGTAAATCGTTTATACCCATTTTTAATTATGCTATGTATTCAGGTATGTGATGGAAAACCATTTTGATCGAAATTGAAATCGACAATATTTTTAAAATCTTATAAAAATTGCAACTCCTTATTTATTAAGAATTTTGTTAATCAAGGCAGTTATGTTAATTAACATAATAATTAAAAAAAATCAAAATTTTGTCAGATTTGCAAATTATAGCAGTTTGAAATTTTAGTCGATTTCAATTTCGATCAAAATCAATTTCCATCACATATCTGATTATTTTCATATAATAGCAAAAGTGTAAGTAATAATTATTAAAAATTACTTTTCAGTTGCCGTGAATTAAATTTAGTTGATCGATGCCAAATTTTACCTTCAAGACGAGCTACAAAGGACGAAATAATGCTTCTTCATAGCGATGAGCATTATCAAATACTTGAAAGGACTTCAGGTGTTGAGGATAATGAAAAAATGGAAGATTTAAGTTCAAAATTTGATGCAGTTTACATACATCCTGTAAGTAATCCATATGTATATTTAAATCAATTTTTGTATTTACAGTAACCGTTTTGATACTTTAAGACGACATTTGATTTGTCATTATTAGCAGCGGGTTCAACAATTGATTTAGTTGAAGCTGTTGTAAGCGGTACAATTCAAAATGGAATGGCAATTATCAGGCCACCGGGACATCACGCTATGAAAGCTGAATATAATGGGTACATAACGAAAGCAATGTGTTAATAATGTGGAGTAAAGATCTAAATAGAAATTGTTTTTCGCTTTTAGCTATTGTTTCTTTAATAATGTGGCTATAGCAACACAGTATGCCTTAGATATTTTGAAATTAAAAAAAATCATGATAATTGATTGGGATGTTCATCACGGCCAGGGTACACAGAGATTTTTCTATAATGATCCAAGGTAATAATAACAACAATATTGAACAAAGAAAAATATTGAAAATGAAAAATATTTTCATTTAATATCTAGAGTATTATATTTTTCAATTCATCGTTTTGAAAATGGAACTTTTTGGCCATATCTGAAAGAGTCAGATTTTGATGCAATTGGTCACGGCCCTGGTTTGGGCTATAATTTTAATTTACCACTTAACAAAACGGGTATGGGCAATGGAGACTATTTAGCAATTTTTCAACAAATTTTGATACCGGTTGCTATTGAGTTTCAACCTGAATTGATAATTATATCCGCTGGCTATGACGCAGCCTTAGGCTGTCCTGAAGGCCAGATGGAAGTAACACCTGCGTTTTATCCTCATCTTATTAATCCCTTAATTAAATTGGCAAATTCAAAATTGGCTGTTGTTCTAGAAGGTGGTTATTGTTTGGATTCCCTAGCAGAGGGTGCCGCTTTAACACTGCGTGCATTATTGGGCGAACCATGTCCGATACTCGTAGAAAAACTGCAACTACCGTGTTCATCTATTCAGGAATCGATTTTAAATTGCATTTATTCTCACCGGCCTTATTGGAAATGCTTACAAGTACAAGAGACGTATACAATGGAAGATTTAAATAATGTAAATCCACAACCAAATTTACACAAAATCAATCGTTTATATATTGGTGGACCACCATTACCTGAACGTTTCCCAACTCGTGGTACTTGTCCTAAACCACCGTTGGATATAGTTGAATGCAATTCCATGCGTTTAAAAAGACTTAAAGAAGGTGAGTTTGTATTAATTTGCTTTTATTATTTCAATGCTAATAAAATAAGTATATTTTTTCTTTTTTTTCTAAGAAACAAATCTGTTTACGCCGAAAGTTAGAGTCTGCTATGTTTACGATGAATTTATGCTGAAACATTTAAATACTTATGAAGAAGGTCATCCGGAGCAACCTGAAAGAATAAGAAAAATTTACGAAATGCATCAAGACTATATGTTGTTAAATCGCATGCAACAATTGCAGTCACGTACAGCTACTACCGATGAAATATGTCTGGCACATACTAGAGCTCACGTGAACGCTATACGGCGTATTGGCGAAAAAGATGAACTACAGGACATGGGCGCAAAGTACAACTCTGTGTATTTCCATCCAAAAACATTTGATTGCGCGACTCTTGCAGCTGGTTCTGTACTACAAGTTGTTGATAAGGTTGTTAAAGGAGAAGCCAGAAGTGGTGTTTGTATAGTGCGTCCTCCAGGGCATCACGCTGAGTCTGATATTCCCCACGGTTTTTGTATATTTAACAATGTGGCCATCGCCGCACAATATGCAATTAGAGATCATGGTCTAAAGCGTGTTCTTATTGTCGACTGGGATGTACATCATGGCAATGGAACTCAGCATATATTTGAATCGAACCCACAAGTATTGTACATAAGCATACATCGTTATGATAATGGTACATTTTTCCCAAAGAGTAAAGATGGTGACTACAATGCAGTAGGTAAGGGTGCTGGTGTTGGATTCAATGTCAACATTCCCTGGAATAAGGTTAGTGCATAATACATAATACATGTTGTAAGAATGTTAAATTGATGATATATTTTTTTTGTTTTGCGACATGTAACAAATGCCATGTAGAAAGGCATGGGCGATATGGAATATGTGATGGCCTTCCAACATATTGTTATGCCTATAGCCTATGAATTCGATCCTGAATTAGTTTTAGTATCTGCTGGTTTCGATGCTGCCATTGGAGATCCTCTTGGTGGTTGCAAAGTAACGCCCGAAGCCTATGGCCTGTTTACACATTGGCTTTCTGCTTTGGCAAATGGTCGCATCATTGTTTGTCTGGAAGGTGGTTATAATGTTAATTCAATTTCGTATGCTATGACCATGTGTACAAAATCTTTGCTGGGCGATCCAATACCACCGATTAGTTTAAATGGTAGCGTTTCTCGACCACCAACAGTAGCCTACTTAAGCTGTATAGAAACGTTGCAAAATTGTATAAGAGTACAACAACAGTATTGGAAAAGTTTAGCCTTTGGAAAGAGATTGCCACAGGCGTCGGGTGAAAACAACAATGAGGATTTTCTTTCTGCTACTTTACAAAATTTAGATATTACAAGGGATGATATTCAAGGTGCCGCTGGTGGTGCTTTAAAGTCGGATACCAATGTATCACTGGAAGCAAGTGGCAGTAAACCGAAGGTAAAAGTAAAAACCCTTACAGAATTTCTCACAGAGCACATGAAGGTAATTACTAGTTGTTCATGAAAAATGTCTAATGTTTATTAAAAAATGCACTAATATTAACTTTGTACAATTTAAACTTTTTTCATGTCTGCTCCACTACGATATCTTCTTTTACATAAATATTACGATATGAAAAAAAAAACAAAAACAAATATAAAACGAAAATTTTGCGTAATAATATATTACCACTAAAATACCATCCAAACTTTCATCAACGCATTTAAAAACACGATAGGCTTTTGAAAATAATGAAATGTTTGCTGTTGTACCATTAAAAAATTGTCCTCATTTGTCCCAATTGCGACCGGGGGATATACCGAAAAGTAAGCAAAAGAATATGTGTTGTCTTTGTTGGTTAAATGGTTGTTATTATTTTCATTTTTATTGTTTTTTTTTACCATTTGGCTTACATTGTTTTATTTGAGCTTTTTTATTCATTCAATATCATTTCTATAATGATCATGAAATCATTATTTATCTAAATATGATATTTTACTATTATAGTTTATAAAATCTAGGTGTTTTATAAGACTACGAAATTATTACGTTACAAGCGCTTGATATATGTATCTTACGATTAACCTATTTTAAAAAGTATAAAAGAAAGTAAAGTTAATTATAGTAAAAAAATTAGTGAGAATGAATACAACAATTCTGATACACGATTACCTCTGTTCGACAGTCTTCTGTTTTAGTATAGTACAGTGGCAGATATTCGTATAAACGAACTCTCAATTTAAATTTATATCCTTCTCTCTCTTTTATCAATCCATTATTCAAAACAATTTCAAACTCCTTTTGTTCACTAAAGTAACGTTAACTTGTATTGAGCACAAAAAATCGTTTTCGTTGTTGTTTGCTATAAATCATTGCGGTTTCAAAATACTACAAAAATTGGTACTTATTCGATTAAAAAACACTGACTGAATTTCCAATAGGAACACCATATGATGCCCTCGTTTTATTTTTGGGAGATAAAATGGCTGAAAACAGTATTTTTCAACAGGATTACTCTGCCATTCACGTTTCTAAAGGGTCATTGTAATGGTTTGAAAAGCCCAACATCACACTTTTGGAATGTCTTGCGTATAGTTCCGACTTGAATACAGTAGAGAAGCTCTTTGGCTATATGTCACACGAAATCTATAGACAAAACTCTCAAGGATAGCTTCACAAGAGCTCCAGTTGGTTGTTAAGGAAGCTTAGAATGATTTGGGTCGTCAGTTGCGGGGAAAATAGATGAAATCGTAGCTAAATCTCATTTTTCAAGTAATAAATAACAATTGTGAATTAATTAATTATTAAAAATGTGCCGCTGTGGTATGGTAGGTAAGACAATCTGCCTACCAACCAGAAGGTCCTTGGTTCAATACCAGACCAAACCATCTGAAAAAGAAAAAAATTTTTTTTCAACAGCGGTATCTCACCTCATAACATTAGCTAGTAACTGGTTATATGGGTATTACTTACTGTTGAAAACTTCTCTTCTGCCGTTCGGAGCCGGCGTTAAAAGTGTAGGTCCCATGGAATTTTAAGGGAATTATTATTTAATTATTAAAAATTAAATAAGCTTGGTATTCCTATTGGAAATTAGGACAGTGTATTTAAACGAATATGTAACAATTTTTGGTGGTATTTTAAACTACAATATTTATAGAAAACAACAACGACGAAAATAACTTTTTGTACTCAATACAAGTTACCGTTACTTTAGTGAGCATAATGAGTTGCAACTGGTTTTGAATAATGCATTGATGAGAGAGACTGTAGGAAAGAAAATTAAATTTATGAGTACGCTTATACAAACATGTGTCACTGTATTGGTGGCTAAAAATATAAAGTATTACCATGAAATTGAAATGAATTTTAATTTGCATTTATTCATGTGTCCTATCATGTGTTCGTATTTTTATATGATTGAAACACGTGGCGTGGTGTAGTGGTTAGTGCGCACGTATAACAACACAAAGCAGAGGACATGACGAAGAAAAAATTTAATTGTGGTTTAGAATGTTTAATAATAAAAAAAGGCTTCAAGTTCTTCCCTCCAGACAACTCTATCTAAAAAAAATGAAGAAAAAAGCCCCCCTGACCCTTTTCGCATACCTCTGGCGATGATGACAAACATCAGAAGAATAATCAGGAAAAACACGACGCCACCTATTGGGAAAAAATTACAATGCTAAAGTAAAGATCACCAAAATTTAGCAAGGATCTTCACCACTACACAAAAAAAAATCATATGGAGAAAGCTACAGCGGATTAATTATCTACTTAGCTTGAAATTTCAAATTGATGAAATAAACTGAAACAAAGCAATAGGTGCTTTGTGGAAAGCCAATATGCTCTCTAGAGGAGTGACGGAAAAAAAAATAGTAAATAAAAACATAATCCCATATTATTTAGCAATAATCGAATTAGATACATACATAAATTATTTGTAAATTTTTTTACTCCATTTAATAATTTTTTTCCTAAGTTTATTTTAAATTATTATTTTAATATTTTTTGCTTAATTTTTTTATTTAAAATTGTTACGTTCGAGAAATTTTATTATTTCGACAAAAAGCTATTTTTAAGTAAAAGGTTTTATTCGGCTATGTTCTGTAAACCGAAAACTACTGAAATTGAAATCGAGTATATTTTCAAAGAACTCTAAAATTTAATCGCGACAATTATTTCAATAATCAAACTATCTTTGACAATGAAAGAAGTAATCTTAAAGGTAATTAAGGGAATTAATAAAAATATAAGAAGTAAAATAAAAAATATAAGTTTTGAAAATTCTTGCATTTTGAAATTTTATTCGATTTCGGCTTACAAAACATACCCGATTATAATTCGTAATAACTTACTCTTTAAATTAGGTTATAGTTAAATAAAAATTTACGGCCATATTCATAATGAAAACTAAGTAAGTGTCTGTCATAAGTATAACTTTTAATACACGTGCTGCTATGTTTGCTAAGCTCAGATCAACAAACTTTGAAGCACTGACACAAATCAATTTGGTCGGTTTTTAAGCAACCTCATTTTAATGCTCGTTGTAGAAAGGTCTAACTCAAATAGTGTAACTTTTTTTTGAAACGGAAGTTTTAATGGAAATCAAAGACACATTTGATCTTAGATTACCATCTCCTTATCATAAACTTAATGATTTAGTACATTTTGCAAGACGAAATTTTTGAAATAAGTTATGGCTTTTTATACAAGTGCTTGTAAAACCGTTATTTCTGATGCTATTGCATTACATTTTTGTGACAAAATGTATTTGTTTGCAATGTATTAGAATTACAAAAAACTCAATTTCAAAAATACGAGTTAGGGCATTTCTACCTGAGAGCAGCGATATGTATATTAAATGTTATTTTTACATTTTTTGTTATTTTTACATATAGTTTAGTTTTAATTTTTTTAATTTGTTAGTGCTCTGTAAAATGTGCTTTTTTTAAATAAAAGAGTTGAATTGAAATGTATTTATTTAATATCTTTTAATAATATAGTATTGGATATCGATTCTTAATACTTAACAAATATTTTTTATTTTCTTTTTCTTAGCAATAAATACATCAATGCCTTGCTATGAATGTTCGTCGACGACCGAAAATTGGATTTGTCTAAGTTGTTTTAGAGTTCTTTGCGGTCGTTATGTATCGGAACATATGTTGTATCATAATTTGGAAACCTCACATCCTCTAGCATTAAGTTTTAGTGATTTATCCATATGGTGTTATCCATGTGAGTCATATATTGATAACAGGAAACTACATCCCTATAAAAGTTTGGCACATCGGCACAAATTCGGTGAAGATATGCAATGGTCATATGATGATGATAATGCTGATGAAATTATTGGTGATCAAATACGGAAACATAAAAATTACAATAACGATTCGGATAGCGATGAAGACGACGACGACAGCAGTGATAGCTTAAAGCAGCAACTTGATAATAATTATTATATACATTTGAATTATAATTTAAATAACTGACATTTATTTTCAGTACTGCTTGAGTCAGTACAGCACCAAATATGTTTGCTGTTTCCGTCTTTACGTCCAGTTTTTCAGTATATTTCACATTATATTTGGCCTTTGGTACAACGTTTATGTGCAAATATCATACATTATTTCATGACAAATTGATTTTATTAGTGACGAAACCGAAAATGTTGATCTTAAAAATAATTATTTTATTAATAAATATATTCAAAATATTATTAATTCTATTTGTATTTGAACGTATGAAGAGAAAACTCGCAACTTTAACTTTTCTTTTTCTCTGAGCTTACCTTCCTTTCTATACTTGCTTAATCTTTTCACATATTAAGCCTTTCTTTTTAAAAAGACGACGAAGAAAAAAAATGTTGCACCAAATTACTATTGACTTAAAGAATTACACATATTATAAAGAAAAATGTTGAATTTTTTATATATATTTTATTTCTTGTTATATCTTATTAAATCTTTATATTACAACTGATATTAACTTTAATAATTTATGCTTTTATATTACCAAAAAAAATAGAGAAGAAAAAATTCGCAAAAATTATATTTTTGCTTCAAAAATTCTGACAGATTAAGAAAATATAAATTAGAACTTAGCATAAAAACTAATATTAATAGGTGTACTTTAGATTGATTGTAAATTAATTTTATGGCAAAAAAACAATATAGATTGTAGAAGTAAATGCAAATTATTCGTATTGATACAATTTTTTAGATAAAAATATGCGAACAATATTATTAATTAATATTCTAAACTTTTTAAGTTTAGCTATTGAAAATAAATTATATGTTTAGTTTCATGTAAAACATAAACAAACTAACAAATTAATAATAAACATAAAAATAGATGATATTAAAAGAAATGTGTACTCTTTTAAAAAAACAATGTATGGTATTGAAAAAAGTCAAAAATACGCTGACTGACTATAAATACTTACAATATATATGTACCTGCACGAGTACATACATACATACGTACTTACATAATTCCCGCGACGTCCCAAGAGGGACAAGGGGGACTTCTCTCAATCAATGAGCTGCACCCGATTATATTTTTAGACTCCTTGAAAGGGACCTACAATTTACCGCCGGCTCCGAACGGCATATGCATTCGAGAAGTTTTTCATAATTATGTTCTAAATTTCCTAGTTACGTCTTGAAAACTTTTGCCATTTTCAAGAAATGTTTCAATAATAAAATCACGTTGTTAATTCGCCTAACGTTCAATATTAACTAACCGGAATGTATTTAGAATCTGAAACTAAAAATTTAGAATATAAATTACAAGTAGCAAAAAATAGCAGCAAAATTAAAATGATACTTCAATTTTTGACACCCTTTATTTTCCTCAAGTGACCGTACCTTTAGTTAAAATTGAAGCTAATTTGATTTTACCGCATGTAAACATTGAAGCCTCTATTAATTTTAGATTAATAAAAGTCGAAAAAGAAAATGTCATTAGGGTTTTTAAAATATGTATTTTATCAGGATGTTTTAAGCTAAAAAACTAATATATTTTAAAAACGTTTAACATAAAAAAGTACAAAAAGCTAAAAAGAAGTACCTTAGCGTACTTTTGTAGGTGTCATGTAGAAAGTAGTACATTGACTAAAAAATTACGCGTACAGTACGTCTGGCTACCCTACCTTTTTTCCTTTACTTCTCTTGGGAGCTTATGGCTTCCACAAAACATCTCCATCTTAAATGCTTTATCCCTGTTGACTTTGCCTCTTCCCATGTTAGGTTGTTTCGTCTCAGTTCTTGGATAATTGTGCGTCTCCAGGTGTTTTTTGGTCGACCAAGATTTCTTGAGCCTTAAGGATTTCACTCGAGTGACATTCTGGTGATACTATCTGGACTTTTTCGGATGGTGTGACCGATCCATTCCATTTGCTTTTCCTTATCTGTTTCAGTATGGGTTCCTCATTAGTCATGCTCCGCAGCTCTGTGTTATTTATGGTGTTAGGCCAGAATATTTTGCTTATGAATCTGAGGCACTTGTTAATGAATACCTGAAATTTTTGCATGATGTTATCCAATAAAAGCCAAGTTTCACTGCCATATAGCAGTATTGATTTAACACATAAGTTAGTTCTTCTGCATATACAAATGTGAGCTTCTCCATAGTGACTGCAGTCGTCCAAATGCCGCCATCGCTTTATTGAGCCTGTTATGTACGTCTGTTTCTGCGCCGCCGTTTGTAGCTATCTTCATACTCAATTGGTTTACGCTGTAGCATGATGTTTTCCGTGCTTGTATTGTTTATTCTCATGGCCTTTGTTTTCTTGATATTTATCTCAAGTCCAACACTACAAGCCAATCTTTCTAGGTCCTCCAGTTTCGACTGAATATTGGAAATCTTATGCAAGAGTAGTCAAACGTCATCTGCATAGTCCAAGTCTTTGAGTTGGTGTGAGAGACTCCATATTATACCTCTTCTTTTTGAACAGAGTTTACTCATTATGCCATTCCTCACGATGGTGATGGAATGGTTGGCTGTTGTTCCCGTTGTGAAGAACTGAAAGTACCGCATTCTCATACATCGCTTTTATTATTCAAATTATTTTTTGGGGTACTCCTTTTGTTCTTAGTGCTTTCCATATTGCCGTTCGCTTGATGGTATCAAACGCTTTCTTGAAATCTACGAACAGTAGATACAGGGGGGTACGACATTCTATAGGCTGTTCAGTGATTATTCGTAAAGTTTTGGCCTGATCTACACAGCTTCTATTCGGTCTGAAGCCTGCTTGTTCGTCTCACAATATGTTATCAATTTTGCTCTCAAGCTTCCACTGTATTATGACTGCAAATATATTATATATGGTGTTAAGCAGAGTAATTCCTCTCAAATTATTGCAGTCTTTCACGTCGCCACTTTTTGGTAACTTTACAATGATGCCCTCTCTTCCGCGCATACTGATGTGATGTCAACCCGTAGAATTTCAGCTTGTAGTACATCTTCGCCTGCCGCCTTATTATTTTTCAATTTACCAATCGCTTCTTTTACCTCATTCAGATTGGGATGGTTGCATGGTATTCCTAGACTGTTTTCTTCATCTTTGTTCTCAACCATTTCGCTGTCCTCAGTGGTGTTTGTGACATTTTAATGAAATGTTCTCTCCATCACTGTGTTTACGCATCATTGTTCGTTATTAGTGTACCATTTCGATTAGCAGCATCTTAGTTCTTATTGCACTTTCGATTAGTTAGATAGTTAATCGTCCGCTCTAGTTTTCTCATATTATTCTGAGCAGCTGCTTCTTCTGTTGCCGTTGCCAGTCATTCCGGGAACTTTCCTGGATCAGTATTTCGCTTACCAAACTCGAATAATGGCTTTACCCCAATGGCATAAAGCGGATGAAAGATACAATATTTTTACTTGAGAAATACACACGGTTTCTTCAAGTTTACTTAAGTAGGGTATATACCATTTAAAACGTCTATTCTTCGTCTTTCCACATCTGTTAATGCCCATTTAGTCTAGAAGTAACGTAAACGGGACGTAAAAGTAACGTGATCAAAACGTGGTTAGCTGGTGAAGTAAAAACTTGTCAGCTGTTTCCAACTATGTGTATGTAAACAACAAAAGAAGAAAGAAAAAACAATAAACAAAAAAATAACTTTTATCAGCCAATTAGTTTATGTTTATTATTATTTAATAATTCTAATTTAAAACACACACTTTTAAACTTTTATTTATTTATTTCATTTAAGCGTGAATTCTTTGTTTACACTTTTATGTCAGCTGATGTTGTGTGTGAAGTAAAAACGTAGAAAAATTCGGCTGAAAACAGAAACACTACGTTTACGTTACGTTTGTTACAAAACAACTCAAGGAGGCCTTAGACGGTGATTTAAGTCGAACGACATGTGCAATTTTTGTGAAGAAGAGAGCGGATAGTATCGTGTAAGCTCAATATGTAATAGAGCGTACGGCATTGTTTTTAATTTATTTTTTTTAAACCATCACATTTCATTAGATCAGGATGTATTTTTATGTAAACAAATAAAATAAACAAAGAAAAAAGCAAATTTGTTCGCTCGCACTATTGTTCTCTTTTGAAACAGCTGCTTTCATTTCACCTTGGTTTAGTTTTTTACGTATCGTGTTAACATAAAAAATCTGTTGTAAGATTTTTAACCTCAATTTTAAAATACGGATGGAATTTATTAATATTTTCCATGTGATGTCCCCATTAACCATTTGTATGTATTCTACATTTAGTTATCGTATCAGCTGACACGTCACGTCTACGTTTTTTCTAGACTAATTGGGCCTTTAAACAACTTAAAATCGATTAATCTTAGTTAATAACTTATAAGTAAATGCTGGTACGAAAAATCAGTTAAAATTAAATATTTTGTATAATCTATAGCATCCATTATTTCTACTTCATTCTTTTTAGTGCATACGTTTTTCCTTGCCCTAGAGTTCTTTTAATTTTTGTTGTATAACTTAAGTTGTTGTAAGAATTTTTTTTTTGTTTTGAGAGAATTATGTAAAGCTTTTAATACAGTTTTAAGAAATATAAAATGTTTAAATTCATCTTATTTTAAAAGCCTGAAATAAAAACTAGATTCTAAAGAATAAGGGTGCACGCATTCTTTTGACGCAGACTTTAATTCGGACCATAATTATTTCACAAGACGAGTAATATAGTTAAAGGACAAATTGAGTTCTGAGAACTGATTTTATTTTTTACTGGGTGCAGTGCTAGAGAAATTCATTAATTCCCACAGAAAACGTGTCAAATTATAATTGTTGCTTGAGCTTCTTTTAAGAAGAAAGAGAAGACAAAAAAGAAGACAAAGAAGACAAAAATTAAATTTTATCGAAAAATTAATTATATGTTTTATTTAGAGACTAATTTTTGAGCTACATATGAATGTAAGTACTCGTATCCTCTTCTATAAAATCAATGCCTTAAAATTTGCAGACATTCGCATCATTTGATATCCATAGCAATTACAACAGTTGTTTGAAGATGACCAAAATTTATAGAATAAGGGGCGTTTTATATATAAATTACTTGTTGTCTATGTTCTACAAAAAAATTTTTTTATATCGCGTGGACCATTTAAAAATTTAAATTTAAAAATGCAATAAAACAAAAAGGCTTTGATATTTTGCCAAATTTATTTTGTGTTGTGAAGAACAATTGTTCCGGTTAGAAATGATATATTATATCATTCATATGGCTGCCGCGATTAGCCTCAATCGATTGAACCAATTTTCGAGAACTTTTTCGAATGTATGGGGTCGTATTTCGGCAATGGCAACACGAATGTTGGCCTTCAAATGCTCGATTGTCTATGGCTTGTCGGCATATCATTTGTGTTTAGCGGCGCCCCACAGAAAATACACCAACGGTGTCAAATGGCAGCTTCTTGGCGGCCAACTGACATCACCATTTCGGTTAATTAAATGGACATCAAACGTTCGACGCAATTTATCGATATTGACATGAGATGTGTGACAAGTTGCACCATTCTATTGAAACCAAACATCGTTCACATAAATACCATGAAGAGTAGGCACAAAAAATCAGTTGTCATGGTGCGATAGGTGTCTCCATAGACCGTAATAGTTGCGCCGTCATCATTTTCAAAGAAGTATGGGCCACTGATGCCTCCGCTCCACAAGCCGCGTCGAACAGTCACTCGTAACAGGAGCATTGGCTTCTCTGTAAGATCACGTTAGGTTTTCCGAGCCCCAAATACGGCAATTTTGCTTAACTTACCCACCAAGATAAAAATGAGTTTCATCTGAAAATATGATATTAAATGATGATAAATTTCCAACAAATCCCAACGTTACTCAAGCGTAAATCGATTCATTTCGATCAGTGTAGATAATATACTGAATTTTGTGACAGAATAGAATGACAAAAGTACTGCCAGATTCGAAATAATCCCTGGTTCAAATTTAAACCGATAGATGGCCCACCCGATACATGTACATACATACTGTGAGCGTCAAAATCAAGTGTACACCTTTATGTTTTACATAAACTCCGCCAATTTCCACCGGATTTCTAAATATTTAGTATCATTTTATGCATAACTAAATATTCTACTTAAATGAATCCAAAAATAAATCGGCTCCTATGTACACAGATTCATTAAGTAAACTATACACCATTTAATAGGCCTGTTGCTCTCCATTTCAAATCCGCTAGGAAACTTAAAATCGGTTATTCAGGGGTGTTACAGAATCCACGACAGAATTGTTATTTATCAGAATTGAATATCAATTGCTAATTGCCAATTACTGTTAGTCAGTTTTGTAGAATATTACTAAATATTGTTGGCTAGGGACAGAGTTTGATATATTCGGTACGATTACAAAGACGTTAAAAATTCTCTAATTATTCTTCTAGTGTTGATATAATTGTTTTTGTTATGGAACGATTTTTGTCGTTGGTAATTTAACTATTCAACTATTTCGTGCTATTGTTTTGGCGCATGCAAAATAGTGGTTTCGTAACTTTTACATACTTACTTACTTTTTTGTCTTTTCTTAGTAATAAATTAATTAATTAAATTCAAATTCAAATTGCCAATGACTTCTGTCGAGGTTATGGGTCGGTTAAAGAGAAGGAGAGCGTAGTCCACTTAATTTGCCAGTGTCCATCTCTTGCTCGACGAATTTTTCTGAATACCTCTGCCACTGGACTTTCCATTTCTCGATCGGAGCTATCGGTCCTTTCATTGGGTTGATAGCCAGGTTCATTAGGCTGTCGGGCTGTTTTGTGACATAATTTAAGGAATTTCGCTTCTGTGCTGCGTCTCTGGTTGATTATCAGGACCAGTTAGTCCGCATTGTGGTGCCTAATACAGGCACAATTCTTCGTGTGGTAACAGAACGGGCAGCTATGCGTGCTCAAGTGAGCCTTAATTTAACGAGGGTGTCACTCCAATGTTGCCACGGAAATATTATAATTCTACCAAAATGTCTTTAAAAATCTACACAAATCGATATAAATCTACCAACCTTTTTAAAACTACTAAAGTAACATTTTTTTTATATGAATATTAATGTGTTGATATACTGTGAGCGGCGAAATATAGTGTTCACCCTAATTTTTTTACACTGTATGTGTAAATGTATACGCGGTATAGTGTAAATGGTAAGAAACGATTCTTAAAGGAGAGAATATTTTAATATTCGAATTCTTTTTCTTGTGCTTAAAAAACTGCATATAATCTTCGAGAAATAGATTCCACTAAGATTTTAGCTATTCCTCTGTTATAAAGAACTCTTGTTTTCTTGTTACAAATAGTCATTTTTCGAATTTGATGATCAAAATACTCCAGAAAATATTTGATTGGGCTTAAATTCGAGTATTAGTTTGTTGCTTAGGGGTGCTAAAAGAAATCATTATTTGAATTTTCTTGCAGTGTGCTTAGAATCATTATCTAGTTAATGGAATCAAGATCCTTGCACGCCTAATTCCTTTACATTGGCTTTTCGAACATGTGTATACAATCTATTTAATTCGTGGTACATACTTTGTACCAAAAGTAAACTTCCGCCGTATTTTTTAAATCTGACAATCCTGGTTTCGACCCATTCATTAGAAATCTTCAATTAGATATAGTAAAACTGCCTACTGCTAAAATAAAAATTGGTGGATTCGGACAAGAAACTAGTTTAAAACTATTAGATGTAATAGTATAAAAAAAACTATTTACCTTTGGCTCTTGAACCCATCATTAACAGGTCAAATGTGGCGATTTTAAAAGTTATTTGGCGTCCTAATTTTCGGTTTGGCGACATGGCGATTTTCAATTTTGTTGGCTATTTTTGATAAAAAATGTGAAAATTTAATATCATTATTTTGGTATTTTTATATATGAAATTCGTAAACATAGTGTGTTTTAATGTGTCGGATATAGATGACAGCCAAACCTTAGTTGTGTTATCGGCAACGAGAACTTTGCAGTTGCCTATACGGAACTGAAACGAATAGATTTTTAGGTTCCAGTTTACTTATGTAATACAATTTTCGGCAACTGGCAACGAAGTACCATAAATGGTACGAAAAAACTCTAAACTTGAAATATATGGAAAAAAATTAATTAGCTTGCTTGAGAAGTTCACACATATTCCGCAAGTCTATGAAGTACCAAATCATCAAAATCGGATAGTATTCAGCTCAGTTATTAGTTTAAAATTGTCTGAAGGTTCAAAAAACCGGTTTTCTACACGTAATTACAGATTTTGAAGGTGTTTCGGAAATTTCAAAAGCTGACTCTTGTTATACTCGCTAGCGTTTATTGGAAAAATAGTATAACTTTCCAAGTAGTTGAACTTCGTTCTTTTTTGTCGCATAGTGAAATTAATTCCCATACAAGACAATGAGAACTATAGCAAAGGTAAAATGTATAGCGATTTAGATATATAATAATAATGAAACTACATATCTACATCCAAAATTTATTTTATATCAGTCCTAAAATTAATTTTTTATATATAGTAAACAGTGTTGCTGTTTTGGTCTGATCGGACCACAATTTGTAGTTTTTCATTCATTAAAAATAATTTGGTAGTTTGGTTGTTTTGTTGCAATTCTCTTACATTTTTGGTAGTTTTTTGCTCTCAAAAAAACCGTACATAATTTGGAAAATAATCCAACTTTGATTTCAATAAAGAGCAATTTTTATTAGTGTTAACACCGTTTTAAACAAATTTCTAAAGTATAATAACTCTACGTTTTTTTGCTTAGAGACTGTTTTACCTGCATTATACATGTACCAGCTTCCGAAATATAAATTTTTTCACAGATTGCCTCGAATTGTCCCTAAGTCGGTTCAAATATGTGAGACGATCTATAGTTATTTCATTAAAAACTTAAATAAAACTCAAAAGCCGACGATACGCATTGCCTACATCCATGCTCTATCGTTGGCATCAAGTTTTTATGTCGCGATTCCTTGTTTTTCGCCAAACCTTTTGTTTTTCGTCAAATTCAAGAATTTATAGCAACTTTCAACAAAGTACTTCCGTGTGTAAGGACTGGTAGGTAAATCAACTTGATTTTAATTTAAAAAATGCCTTTTTAAATTTTTTACTTGAATCCTTGGTCGGCTGCGAACGGTTTTGGTAGAATTTTAAAAAATTTTTGGTAGTAAATCAATTTCGTGCGTGGCAATGCTGATAGTAAACTATTTATTTAATTCAGTAAACTATATTGTAATAAACATTGTACACTTTTTTTTTATTCTTATTTTTCGTTAATAAAATTAACAAAATATATATTATGGCGGATTTTTGTCCACTTTTTGCGAAATTGATCAATTCGGAAAAAATTATTTTGTATTTATTTTCATTTTTTTTAATTTATTTAAAAAAATATAAATTTTATTGTCAAAATGTAAAAATAAAGATGATTTGGCGATTTTTGAACTGTATTTGGAGAAAAAGCTTAAAAAAGATCTGACAACCCTGATTACTAATTCACTTTAAACAATAACATGTGACACGTATTCTCGCATATGCAACAAATTTTATAGGACGTATTCAAGACTTCCAGATTTGTGGTTCTAGAAAATTTCGTTCCCAAAATGGATGAGAATTTTTATTTGGGGTTTGGGGTTTTCATTGGAGATATGTAACAAAAAAGGTAGGATTTTTTGAGGGAAATTATAAAAAAAAATTTTTCTTTAATATTCTAAAAGGTGCAATATATGTTTATATTCTTTCACAAAAATCATGCTGTATACTCCGGTATATGTTACAGGGACTTGATAACTTTGTGTTATCATTGGGCCTTTTTTATTAAAAGTTAGTTTCGTTTTTCCATTTATGGTTTTTCTAGTAAAAATAATAAAAATATGCCATCTCCAAAGTAAAAAATACAATTAGCGGCGATATAATAAAAAAAGAAGAAAAGAAAGTTGGGCGAAAGGATTATAGCAACAATATGATTATAGAATGTAAAGCTACATGAACATAACATTAATTCGTTCTAAGATTGGCTGATTATTAGGCCGATCATTACGTACACATCCCTCGGTTAGTGACCTAAGGTTGAACAGGTGGTCGCTAGAAAACAACTTGGCGGTCTACAAAGACAAGTTTGTCTGGCTATGACTGTAGCCATGCTCAGCTGTCCGACTGCGACCATTGAACTTATGCCCCTGCACATTTTAGTGAAAAAGTGTGCTATGAGGAGGGCTTTTATCATATGGTCGTTCGTTCGATTACAGACTATATGAATTTTAGATACTGGAGATATTGTTTTCTTATCTTGGGGAATGGGTTTCGGACCTTATATGGTCACCAGAGGCCTAAAGTGGTTAACGAATGAATTGAACATTGACGGGGGTGTAGGAACGGGGATCTTTGCACCAAATACAAAGATCTCCGTACTTATGGCCAAGTGCCCTTCAAGCTATAATTCATGGAATTTCATTATGCACTGGAATAATCCTACAGAAGGACATCAGAGGTGCGCACATAATCATATTTTCGGATAGTCAGGCAGTACTGCGGACACTGGCTTCATATTCGCTTAAATCGTGGTTAGTCGAAGAGTGCTTTGGCTATCTTTAACAATTTGGTATAGCTAATACGGTCGAGCTTTGCTGTCGGATTCGCGAGGACATCGTTGTATACCGCTGTGGTATGACTCCCGCTAACCAATCAAGAGGTCTTCGGATCAATACCTGGCCACATCATCTGACAGGTTTCAACAGCGGATCACCTCATAACATTGCTAGCGGCCGGTTAAGGTGGGTTTACACGATAATACAAATCGTACGACATGTCAAGTTTTTGTGTAGAAGAGAGCGAATAGTATCGTTAAACACAATATTGAATGAGAGCGTACGGAATGGAGAGAAAATACGAATGAAAATTTAGCAGTCGTTCGGCTCTCTTTGTTTTTTAATATTTTTTAAAAACCATCACACTTCATTAGAACAGGGATGTATTTTTATGGAAACAAATAAAAAAAAAAACAAAGAAAAATCAATTTTTTTCGTTCGCATTATTGGTCTGTTATAAAACAGCTGCTTTCATTATACTTTGTTCTGATTTTTACGTATCGTGTAAAAATAAAAAAATCTGTCGTAAGATTTTTATTCTCACTTTTAAAATACTAATGGAATTTTATAATATTTTCTCTATGATTTTACGTACGTAATGTATGATCGTGTGAATTACCCTTGATGAGTATTCACGCTATGAAAAATTTCTCTAATTAATGCATCTGCATTTCGGAGCCGGCGTTAAAGTGTAGTAATAGTAATAAGTCTAAAAAATAGAATCGGGTGCAGCTCATTGATTGAAAGGAGTCTTTCTTGTTCCACCCTCAAAGATTTTAAGCGTAGAACCAAAGCAATTTAGAGGTAAATTAATCAGCTTTCAATACAAGAATTTTATTTAATTAAAGAAATCCATTTTCAAAGCTTTCAAAGTACTTTTTTTAAATAGGCCCCAGGTCGAAATTTATTATTTAGCGCTGGTAACAGTTTGAAATCTTCTTTTCATAGAATGATAGTATTCTTGGTAATATTTGATATATTTGCTCATATATCAAGGAGGAGAGTTTTTTGCAATTGAGCTGAAGTTTATATAATTTGGACTCCATATACGCCCATAAATTTTTTTTATGAACTAATGGTTCGTTGAAATGTGCACATCTTGTCCTTTGTATATACTTATAAATGTAAAAATATGTACATATTTATAGAATAAAAGTGAACTCCATTGTTACATAATACAAAAATATATTAAAAATTAATCGTTTTAAAATACAATTTTGCTTAAAGGGATTTCTTTGGGGATTTTTTCTTTTTAGAGGGGATATTTTGACGAATTTTTTTCTAAATTTGGCAAGGACGAATAAATGTGTGACAACCCTGGCTGTATTTATAGAAATTTTTTATTTCAAGTTTAATATACAAATTAGTTAAAATACATTTTGAGGCTAAAAAAGCTTTTTTTCAATTCGTAGGTATTCATCATCATTATTTTAACTAAAACATATTTTAAGGTTTCTTTGAATTTGAAACTGGCAATACTATCTTATCTTATTTGTCATTTACAATATGAAAAATATAAATTCATATTTTTTATTTTATTTATATAAATTTCTTTATTTTTTTTAAAAATTAATAAAATTTTGTCTATTTCTTTTAAAAAGAAAACTTTTTATTTAAAAAAGAATATTTTAATTATTTATTTTGTTAAAAAAAAGTTCTTTAAAGAAACATTCTTTCTGAAAAATTTAGGAATGTTGATTTGGCATACTGTAAATAACAATAAGGGACGGCACCCCACAAATAATAGTCCAACGGTGTCAAATCGCAGCTCCGAGGTGGCCAAACGACATCAGCTCTGCGGCTGATAATGCGATCTTCAAAAACACGGCGCAAAACATCGAGTGTAGCTTCGGCTGTGTGGCACGTAGCGCCTTCCTGTTGAAACCAAATGTTGCTAATATCCTCTTCTTCAATTTTTGTAAACAAAAATTCGTTCAACATGGCCCGATAACGATCGCCACTGACTGTAACGGCCACTCCTTTCTCATTTTCGAAGAAAAATGGCCCAATTATGCCTCTGGACCAAAATCCACACCAAACAGTGACTCGTCTTGGGTGTATCGGCTTTTCAATGTATCCGTGCTGGTTTTCTGTGGCCCAAATGCAACAATTTTGCTTGTTTACATCCCCGCCAAGATCAAAATGAGCTTCATCAGAAAAGATGATTTTTTTTGGCAAATTCGGCATCATCTGTAAGTCGATCGAAGGCCCACTTAGCGAAGCGAAAACCTATTGGAGACAACCATATTCGTTCAGCGGAAGGATAAAACTAATTATCTGTCAAATCAGACATGAGCTAAGTGTTACCATTCACGAATTAAGCACTAGTTGAAAAAAGAACGATGCATGGCGGACCCTATATAAAGTAAAAGATGTACATACATATGTATGTATGAAAACACGTCTATTAATTAAGAATTATTTTTATTTATTTATTTATTGAAGTTTAATATCACAAACAACAATATATTAATCTTCTCAATTGCAGCATGTGACATATTGATTATAATGTGTTAACATAAACAAAATGAAATTTATTAAAATATAAAAGAAAAATAATAGATTGAAAAACGAAAATATAAAAATAAATTAAAAAAGATAAAAAGGAATTTAAGGTAAAAAAATTAATCAAAAAGTAATTACATATATTTCATATAACTTTAAAGGACGACATGTTATTAACTCATGAATCAAGTAATAAGAGATTACGCTTTGCGCAGGTCCGTCAGTTTCTCTCTCTCTCAATAAGAGTGTGCGTGACGTAAGCATAGACCTTTTTGTTGTGTTTTTAAAGTAAAATAGTGTATTTTACACTGAAATATTGAATAAAATGATCAATTATTAATTTTAAACAAAAAATGCAATAAAAATAATAAAATTAAATAATAAATTGAGTCGTTCGGCTATAAAATGTATAATAAAAAAAACTTTGTACAATAATTTCTTTTTTTCATATTAACTTATTAAGGCACAGTGTTGCGTATAAGCCGTATATGTAACTTTTTCCTTAATATTAAACTGATATTAAATTTTTTTAAATTCTAACTGACGTGTTACAGATTTTTTTATACAAAAATTTTAAATATTAAAAATATTAAAAAAATTAATTTTTCTTACATATTGGTTTTTACAAATAATTAAAAAAAGATAATTTTTTTTTGAAATTTTAATCGTATTGTTTAACCAAGAGTGAAGGCTGGAGGCTGTAACATGATAATGTGTTAGTGTATGGAGATAGATAGGGTAGTCAAATGCGTTAAGTTTTGTGGCAAAAGTATTGCGGACATCATCTTTCAAGCTTAGACTCAGAGTTACGGATTCGAAGTACATGACTGCGTACTACAATTTCCAGATATAAACCTAATAGAACATGTATAGGTTAAGGTTAGGCGTACAATTTTATTTTGGAGACTTCTGTAAAAGCATAGTGGAGTTCATACCAGGTTATAATTATATAAAAAAGGTCATATAAAAGATAAAAAATGAATGTGTTTTTTTGAACTTTTTAGTATTATGTAAAAAGTTACTCAAAAGTAAGCACTTTCAGGAAACATTACCATTAGGGCAACTTACCATATAAAAATATACCGACAATTTGTTGACATAATAATATATATTTAATTTGAATTAAGTTTAATACTATTATTTTAATTTAATTAAACAACATCCCAGTCGTGTGCGTTAATAAAACCTAAAATGATTTTGAAGTGTATTTATTTTACATTTTTCATACAAAAAATATCTTAAAACACCTTTCAAATATATTTTATTTTACACAAATATGAGTGTAATAGTTTAGTTTTAATAAATATTAACTTATTCAATAATTTTAAATAAATTTGTTTATATGTTACATATGAAAAAAACATTATTTTTTTCCAAAATTTTCCTTAAAATTTCATATAAAACAGGCAATTTTATTCTATTATGACGTACATGCGCAGTAGAAAATTATTTTGAAAAACTCTCGGCGTCGTCTTTGTTTGTTGCTTTATGATATTAACCAATCTTAGTAAAGACTACAGTAAAAAAAGAAAAAGAAAAATCAATAAGATTGAAATTTTAAAAACAATCTTTTTCTAAATTGCCAAGTATTGCTGATTGCTTGCAAGTCATTAGGTAATGAGTTCCACAGCCGTATAGAATTTGTAAAAAATTGCCACTCCGAGATTAAGAACCGAAATCTGAATTTTATAATATTACGCCCTCTATTGGACCTTGCGAAATTCAGGCGCTGGAACAAGTAAGGTGGTTGTTTCGTATAAATAATTTTGTGCAAAAAGATCAGTGATCTTATCATAAGCAAATCAGTAAGATCTAAGTACTTCATAAAAAGATTTCGAATAAGTAGAAGTTCCAACATACCTATTCACACCGTAAATATATTGCAGAATACGAATCTTGCCATACGAATCACAAAACGAAAAAATGTTACAACCATGAAACAATTTGGGCATTAAGAAAGTTTTTGCAAGGAGCACACGAATAAGTAAAGGAATCAGATGTTGTGTGGAGTAGAGTGTTCTGAGCATAGAGAATATAATCCCAAAGACAGAGTTTATATGCGTATTCCACCTTAGAGTGCCATTAAAAATGCAATAATGTGTTTCCTTGGAGTTATGAGTAGACAAGCAAAGACCATTCGATGTCGCCCATAGGTATGTCCTCTCGAGATATATAATAAGTTCCACATTGCATTCAGGAATGGAATTTTTCCTGCAACTTATGTATAATTGAATATCATCAGCATAAATGTGTACATTACTATACGTGAGGTTACCTGGTAAATCATTTATATATAGAGTAACGGACTTAGTATGGACCCCTGAGACACTCCCTTTGTAACACCTAACGCAGTCGATGTTGCGGCCCCTACCGAAAGGGATTGAAAGCGTTCTGTAAGATAAGATGCTAGAAGCGAAGTGGCCGTTGAAGAATAATTGAACTTATCGGTTTACATCGGTGCATGGTTTACAGAGTCAAAAGCTTTGGAATGATCCAAAAGTACCAGAAACGTAACATAGCCATCATCAAGTTTGTCCCTAATGTCCTCATATACATTGATGAGCGATGTGACACAGCTATGATTTGTTCTCCACAATCCGATTGATTCCTTACCGAAAGCTGATGATTCAAAAATTTACTCAACTGTTCATGGGCTATCAGAAAATGTGAGGTAAGGACATAACTTAAAGGATAATTTTATTAAAAACAATAAAGTTATTGAAACGAATTTTTAATTGGTATTGATATTACACATTAAAAATCCATTCTACATACGTACAGTTAGTGTCATTAATATTCGGTTTTTAAGTTTATCGATAATAACACCCTGGCATTAGCGAAATGGATAGGTAATCAGAAGAATAGCAAAAACTTAAATAAATGTTATCAGTATGAGTATTCAAATATATGGAAAAAATGGCTCTATGGTAACCCTGCAACCGTGATAAATCAATCAAAGTTTGTTTACTAAGCGCCATTAATATTCGGTTTTTCCCCTATTTATATGCTATTTGCAAAAAAACATGTTATTCAGCTACTTTTCCAGCAATATAGAGATACGTTTTAATAAAAGTGCATAACACCTCCTTTCTTGTCTGTCCAAAATTCTACTTCACTGCAAATTATACAAATGGGGCGCAAAGGAAAAAACACTCCTTTAGAACAGCGAAAACTTGTTATTTTCCATTATGAAAAAGGTAAAAAGTACAAAGAGATTGCTGAAATTCTGAATATCAAACCAAATACAGTTGGGGACATTGTCAGAAGGCACAAAAATGAAGAAAGAATACACTTCATAAAACAGACAGGTCAGCCAAAAAAATTGACCGAGCGGGAAGAAAGTTCAATTGTGCGAAAAATAAAATCTAACCCACGCTTAAGTGCTCCCAAATTAGTCACAGAGGTGCTTAATGAGTTTAAAAAGAAAATATCTGCATCTACTATACGAAGAACCATAAGAAAAAAAGGTTTTCATGGCCAAGTAGCACGTCGTAAGCCATTGGTTAATTTACGCAACCGAAAAGCTCGTTTGAGTTTTGCCAGGGAGTACATTAAGAAGCCTGAAACTTGGTGGGATGACGTTATATTTGCGGACGAGAGCAAGTAGGGTTCTCCATCCACCTGCACAATCCCCAAACCTCAATCCGATTGCGAATTTATGGGATGAGCTGGACCGGCGAATCCGCAACTACAAAATAACATCCTTTGAAGACTTGAAATTGCGGCTTCAAGAAGAATGGGATCGTATTCCTGCAGCTTATACATCTAAAATAGTAAAAAACATGTCAAATCGTCTAGTGAAGCTATAAAACAATAGGGTTATCCAACAAAATACTGAATTTTATATAAAATCATTTTTCTAATGTATTATTTGTTACTTTTCAAAGAAAATCGAATATTATTGACGCGCAATATTTTATGCCACCTGACTTAATTTAGTTTTTTTTTTGTTATATTGTTATTCTTTTTTTCTAAATACAAATGTGAACTTTTAAGTGTCTAAATAACTATTAATGAAAAGAAAAAATGTTGAAAAAGATATACGTTTAGCTTAAGACGAATCAGTTAAACATATCTCTTTAATAAAACCGAATATTAATGAAACAAACTGTATGTCTATTGTTACGTTTTTACCTTTTTAAAAACGTGTTTTTATGAGTTCGTAGATTGCAGTTAAAATAAAATAAATTTTGTGTTTGGTTTTAATTAAAGTCTTTTATTCAACACAGTTATGTGCACCACTGCTTGTAATCTTTTTACAGGCAATAACAATTTTTATTTTTAATTACTCTGTCTGTTTACAGCTTTGTAAACAACAACAATTACGCGACAGATCTTTCTACTTAAAGGTCTTCCAACCCGATCGTAGTTATAACTTAGGTTCGATCACAACCTTTTCAACCAGAGGTTATCCACACTTAACTCTCTTTGCTGAGTTAGCTCCAACTAAACTGGTTTTTACTTCACTATTAGCTTCACGAGTTTACTCCTTATAAACTCTCTTCACACTAATAACACATTCGTTGAGTTAGCTTAAAACTGCACTCGCTGAGTTTACGACACATAAACTGATTGCTGTTCGCATCGATGTGCTTTTTATGTGGCTGAGTAAACAACACATCGAAAGTTCTCGAACCTCTTCATATTTCAGGTAGATTCCATTTCTTTCTTTTAATTTCTTTTTAGTTCTAATGTAGCCATGCGAATGTAAACATCTACTTCTTTCTGTTATTCGTTTTCTTTGCTGCTTTATTATTGTTGTTACCATGTTTTTTTATTTACTTTATCGTTGCTAATGATTGTTGTTGTAGATTTGGTTATTTGTAAACAGCACGTATAGTTGTTCTTGCAGCTTTTGTTTATTTATTTTAGCGATCTAATAAATGCAGTTGTTCCCAAACTTGATTTTTGTAACACTGCCGCCCACTTAAGCCTGTTCGTCTCGAATAAGCTTATTACTTCCTCTTCCGTAACTTGCCAATCGTTCTATGTGGACTACTTTCATTTTAGTTCTTGGGCTATTGTGTTTCTGTATTCGGTATACCACATCGTTTAGGCTTTTAATTACCTTTTAAGATCCATCCCAGTTAGTTGTCCCTCATGAAAGCCCCTGCACATGCTGCTCAATCATACCTGGCTTTCAATCTATCATAATAGCATTAAAATGATTAGAGTAAATAGAATAATCAGATTCTGGAGGAGCATAAGAGCACGTAAAGTAGACTCTAAACTTTTTCAGTTTACCCACAACAGCAACAAATTCAAAATCTGACGGTTGAGTAACAATAATTTTAGATGGATGTATGGAAGATACAGCAATTAACACACCACCTCCTCTACGTGATTTTCGATTATATCTATATATCTGATATTTGTTGCAGAGAATTTTAGTATTAAAAACGTCATCAGTAAGCCAGGTCTCGGTAAAGATAATAACATCATATATAAAATCATAACTATTTACAAAGAGGGTAGACAACTTAATATTCAATCCGCGAGTATTTTGATATATAATATTTAAACTATAGTCAAAGATCATCAGTTTTTTGGAGCAGATGTTGGCAAAGGTCTCCGAGTGGGGTCGTGCGAACAGAGTCGATTTTAATGCACGTTGTTTTTTAACACACAGACGTGGTAGTTTGTTGTCATCTTTGTCAATGGGTAATGTGGATATTGAGGAATCAGATGTTCTGGGCTTGAGAATTCACTGATGTTCTGGACATGAGAATTCACTGTGACGTTCGTTTAAATGAAAGAAGAAATACTTTACTCCATGTGATCTCCTTAATATTTACAAGACCTATATCCGGCCCAAAATGGAATACAACTCTCATGTGTGGGCCGGTGCTTCAAAGTCTATTTTGGAGCTTCTCGACCGCGTACAGGAAAGGGCGAAGATGCTCATCAATGACGGTAGGGTAGCCAACTCTATCGGTTCATTGGAGCACCGTCGCAATGTGGCGTGTGTTGCATTGTTCTATCGGTACTATAACGGAATGTGTTCTAATGAAATTAAGGAATTAATTTCTAAAAATCATATATTTTCACGTAGTACTCGTATTTTTCGTAGAGCGCATCCCTTTGTAGTTGATTGTCCAGTAAATCGCACAACGCATTATAGGGAAAATTCGTTCTTTGGTCGCACTGTTCGGTTGTGAAATAATCTTCTAGCGAAAGTATTTCCTGCCACTGACGATACGAGTAAATTTAAATCTAACGTCCATAAACACTACTCCCTCTGTCCTCCTTCCAATAACCTATTACCTAGTACCAGCGCAATGCACTGCATGTGTAGGGACCATCTTCGTATACCATTTCTTCGTCTCTCACTAAACATATATGCACGGATGAATGTACCGTTAGGCCAAAAACTAGGATCAATAACATTACATTACAAAGTGTTTTTGTAATACTTTATAGCTTTAACAACCTTTCCCCGAGATATAATCAATTCATTTACCACCTTGCAACTGATCCAACATTTTGGAAGCAATAAAGCAAAAGTATAAGTGTTTTTTTTCTGTAATTGCAGAAAATTCCACTGAGCCTATGGTAATATTTATGAATTTTGAAAAAAAGTATCGCTAATACGACACCCATTACATACAATTACAACAAAAATTTTTTATTTCCTAAACTAGTTACTTCCACTTAATTGGGAATAAAATATATAATCGATTTTCATGAATTATGGCTTATTTAGGTTCTACAGTTTGTCCACCAGGAAGGTATACTACTTTGTTTTACCGCCATTTTGGTACACATTAGTCGTGACAGTTCATATTTGGCAGTCGTGGAGTAGAGACGTGGCAAATTTATAATGTAAAAATATTCAGTAAACCAACGTGTTTTAATCGTTAAAACATTTTATCAAAATCATTCATCGATTACTGTGACGATGATAAAATAACGTGAAATTTTTGGGAGAAACAACGTGCCAACAAGACGCACTATTTATCGTGTAGTGAATGATATCGAAGAAAGAGTGACTGTAGCTGATACCCAAGCATGGACCGCAACGTACTACAAATTCGGCTAAAAACATTACTGCTGTTCAAGAAAGTATTCAAAATAATCCATCAGCTTCAATTCGACGCCGTGATCAGGAGTTTGGTCTTCAAAGAACAATTTTGCACAAAGATTTGCATTTGTTTCCATTTAAGATTCAGTTGACACAAGAGCTTCTTCCAGAAGATTATTTACGCCATCGTACATATGCCAATAGGATGTTACAGCTCGCCATGACAACCCCGATTTTCACGAAAAAATCATAATGAGTGACGAGGCACATTTTCATTTGAAGTGTTATGTGAATAAACAGAATAGTCGGTTCTGGGCAATGGGAAAGCCTCAAATTATTCATCAGTCACCTTTGCATCCATTAAAAGTGACGGTCTGGTGTGCAATTTGGTCAAGAGGAATCACTGGACCTTACTTCTTTGAAACTGACAAAGGCGTAACGGTAACTGTCAATGGGGAGCGATATCGTGATATGATTGAAAACTTTTTAACGCCACAACTGCATGCTTTGGGCTTGACTAAGATGTTTCAACAAGACCGTGCCACATCACATACAGCCAGAATTACAATGGAATTACTGCAAGACCTCTTTCCACAACAAATTATTCCAAGGAATGGTGATGTTGATTGGCCTCCACGGCCGTCTGATTTGACTGCTCCAGACTTCTTTTTTGTGGGGATATCTGAAAAGCAAGGTTTATGCAAACAAACCAGAGCGCTGGAGCAACTCAAATAAAATATTCGTGATGAAATTAATGAAATATCGCGTGAAATGTGTGAGAATGTAATGAAAAATGTGCTCAAAAGGGCTCGCATTTGTGAGGCTAACAGAGGCGAGCATTTCTCTGATATTGTATTCCATACATAATTGCCGACATTAAACAAAACATTTATCAATATAAGATCCATTCTCTTTCATTTAATCAAAAATTATAAACAAACAAATTAGTATACCTTCCCGGCGGACACCCCGTATTATATACTACTTTATGAGTAAATAGTGATTTATTTCTCAATAATTCATAAAATACGGGTTATATTTGAAAATGATATTAGAATGACTTAAAGCTGGAATAGTTTGGAATTTTTTAACATATGGCTTAACGATATCGCATGAGTTATTTCAAAGTTATCATAAGATGTATAAAGCAACCTCTTCAAAAATCCCACATTTTAGAAAAAAAATCTAAAAAAAATTTATCCATAGAATCTGATATGCTGATGATTTTTGAAGTTAGGCGACCATAGCGCATCAGAAAATATAGTGGTTATTCAAGGTTAGACAATTTTTTTCCATTTGTTGCATATTGTTATCCGGAAGAGAAAAAACAACACTTCTTTTTATTTTTGTAAGTTTTTGTTTTACGCTGCTTTGCATGATGGGTAATTGTTTCTATTAAACCATAAATAGATTATCAATGAAAAGATATAATTTTCAGCAATACATTCTTCTTAACAATTCTTCTTTATTAAAAAAAATGTTTAATTTATTATCCTTTTATTCACACAAAATATACAAAATCAGTCGAATTCAAAATTAAAATAAACATTAAGGCAAAATAACTATCTTAGAAAAAACAGCTAAGATAGGTTCGAACTCATTTTAAAATTCATTTATTTACAACTGATTTTAAATAGATATTTTAAGCTAAAATTCGTTTATGAATATCAATTTATTGAATTTTGTTTAAAATTGTTTTGAAATGTTGATTATATCTTATGAATATAATTTAATGCGGGGGTGGCGTGGTGTAGTAGTTAGAGCGCACGCATAACAACACAAACGACCCATGCTCGAGCCTGGGAGTTGTCTGGAGGCTTCAACTTATTCCCTCCAGACAACTCCATCTAAAAAAAAAATAAACAAAAAAGCCCCCCTGACCCTTCTCGCATACCCCTGGCCATGGTGACAAACATTAGACGAATGATCAGGAAAAACACGGCACCTACTGGGAAAAAATTACAATGCTAAAGTAAAGATCACCACCAATTAGCAAGGATCTTCACCACTACACAAAAAAATCATATGGAGGAAGCTACAGCGGATTAATCATCTACTTAGCATGAAATATCAAATTGATTAAAGAAACTGAAACAAAGCATTAGATGCTTTGTGGAAAGCCAATATGCTCCCTAGAGGAGTGACGGAGAAAAAAATAATAATAATAATTCAATGCAGTAATATTCTATTCTTAGACTCATAAATTTTTTTACACATTATTTCTGACAAAACATTAGCTCTCATTACAATTACCTAAGCATGTTTGGATTAACTGTATTAACAATTTTCAGAATTGTTAATGTCTAGCTTGCTTATTCAAGGCGACACAGTCCGCGCAGGCTTTTTATAGTTTAAAATGTAATGCCTCACAACTTTAACGTAAGCAATAAAAAAAGTTGCTTCTCAACATCTCGTCAGCCTTTTGGCAACACTCGGTCATAAACAGCGCTTTTTGTACCAAATGGTCTAGAGCCCGTCTTCAGCTTTTTACTTTTGCTTAATATTTAACAAACTTTTCCGTATGCATTCGACAACACCGTTAGGTAATTGAAGCTAAAAATTCAAGCAAAGCTCAAATTTTAGTTCTGTTGCCATTTGAAAGCAAGCAATTTTAACCATGATATTAAATAAAAACAAGCGCAGCTACGTATATTTTAAAAGCTGCCAAAGCCATAACGAAAATACATGGACTGCTCATGGACTTTGTTGTTTATGCGAACGTATTAGACATCAATACAAAAACGTAAAAAAGTGTCTTTCAGAGACCCAAAAAAATTGAAATTTAAAAAGTAATATATTCAGAACTTACATTGTCGCCCGAACCAGTTCTAGCTTGTTGGGTAACGTGGGTTGCAGCCACTAATTACCATGCTTACAATTCTGAAAAGATATTCGAAGTTCTTAGAGCATTAAATATTGCGAAGTCTCAATACATTAAAATGGTAATAGATGGACTTTAGGATAAAATTATACCATAAAAACTGAATTGATTTTTGTTGCTGCAAAATTTAGTTACGTAGTAAAAAGTTACTTTAAAAACTGCAAACAGTGGTCTATTTAATTACTTGAGCAGTATGACGTGTTTACTGAGAAGTTTCAGAATATTGGTAAGATGAAAACTGAAAGAAATTATATGATGAAATGTCAAGAATTGAGCTGTCAACCTTTGACACTCATTTAGTAAAAAATTGGAAAATTTTAACTATGGAACGCTACACTCGTAAACAAAAAATTTTAATTGTGAAAATTTACTATCAAAATGGTGAACATTTTACTGTATCACTTCGTAAAATTCGAGCAGCTTTTCCTCGTAACCAGGCTCCTTCTGAGACCGCTGTGCGTTATTTAATCGCTAAATTCGAGGCTCACGGTACTGTTGCTGACAATAGATCAAAATAAAATGCTCGTAGTGGCCATAGTGGTGCAAACATAACTGCTTTATAGCAAAGTGTTGAGAATGAGCCCGGAACATCAACTCGTCGACGTTCGCAATAATTGGGCATCACCAGAGGAACTTTGCGCAACCTTTTGTATAAATATTTTCATTTTCACGCATTTAAAGTTCAACTCGTTCAAGAATCAAAGCCAGCTGACCATTGTTTGCGTCGAACGTGTGTAAAACTGAACGAAAACAATGCATTTTTCAACAAAATCATCTTTAGTGATGAGGCTCATTTTCAACAAGGCGGTTATATAAACAAACAAAATTGTCGCATATGGGGCTCACAAAAACCACAAGCAGTCCTCGAAAAACCATTACATTAAAAAAAAGTTATCGTATGGTGCGGTCTCATCGACCCGTAATTTTTCGAAAATGAGCAAGGAAACACCGTCACCGTGAATTCTCTGCGCTTTCAAAACATGATAACCAATTTTTTGTGGCCACAATTGGCTAATGTTGACATTAGTGACCTTTGTTTTCAGCAGAACAGCGCCACAAGCCACACAGCCAGCCAATCAATTCAGTTGTTGCATGAGAAATTTTCCGGTCACGTAATTTCTCGATTTGGCGATATCAATTGGCCGCCTCGTTCTTGTGATTTAACGCCGCTGGATTATTTTTTCTCGGGTCATTTAAAAGACCGAGTTTGCGTGAACAAACCGCTACCAATTGACACTCTGAAAGATGCAATTCGGCGCTGCATTGACGAGATAAGTGAAGCTTTGTTACAAAATGTGGTTCAAAATTTTGTGAAAAGAGCGGACAACTGCCGACGTGCTAGATGTAGACGTTTGCCCGACATCATATTCCATTATTAATTCCCATATTTCTATTTTATATTGGTATGAATTAAACTGAATTTTTTAAAAAAATATGTTTATAAGCCAATTTACTTCCTAAACTCAAATTTGCCCACCCTTAAAAAAAAAAACGAAAACCTTATGTAGTAAAATTTAGATGCCAACGTTTTACAAAAGACTCTAACGCATCACGTTTTAAAATATATTCTTAAGGAATTATTATCCTTTTAATATGCGTCCATTACATAAGTAGACGTTGGAAGGACGTTTTCAATATAAAAATATTTGCTCGTCGCACGTAGTGAAAAACGCGTTACATTTGAAAACTGAACCAATGCCTTGTTGTTTATTGAAACAATTAAAAATTGTTGCTTTCCTTCAAGCACATTTTGAAATTCGTGAAATTCGTGAAATTCGTGAAATTCGTGAAAGTAGGGAAAGTTGTATTAAATGCCGTAGTATGTAATTTTCCTCCATATCATAACACCACCTACGCTACTATGTAGGCCATCGATAAAATGCGGTTCCTATTTTTTTTTGCGTTTGAGGTAGGGTTAAAAATGCCTTCGAACTTACGATGATCGTCGTCGACTGCGTTCCATTAAAATAATCCCTTCTCCTCTTATGGTGGAGTTTCCTTCCCGGAACCGCTGTCTGCATTACTTCGGGAAGGCCCAGAGCGGCGTGCTCATAAGGAACGCTTTCCACTCACCCACTTCTGGTTCCGCCTGGTTCATCTTTCTGAGTCTCGTTTCGTTGTTGTTCATCAATAACTTGTTTTTTCCTTTGGAGAACGCATTCTCACCGCGTTCCATTTGTCCTCTCCTTCGAGCATTTTGCTCACCAGATTATCGGGATCGAAAAAACCAATTCGCTGCCTAAAATTATCCTTTCCATTATGCTCCATTTCGCACTAAATGAAACCTGAGTCTCTCACCTTTCTCATGCGGTGCAGATAACTTCGAAAGTGTCCGTGGTCCGAGAGGAGCTGGGTCACAAAATAGATAACCTCATAGAAGTTTTTTTGTGTCTTGTCTATCTTTCTACATTGGGGTTGATGCTGAAGTTTCCACTCTTCACATTCTATACTCTCTTACGCTCAAATGCCAGTAAATCGATGGGTATTACCACACTTGTCACGAAGACTGCCGCACCTGAAACCGTAGGGTAGACAGAAGCTACTCTAAGTGTCACTGTGAGTTGGACTGCCTCCAAGACTTTGCGCCTTGCCTTTGCACTCAGCGCATTTCCTAAATTGTCGCTACTATACAATTATATCAAATTCGTGGTTGCCATAATTAGCTTCCTCTTGCCCTGTGTTGGCTCACCAATATTTACCATCAGAATGAGCGCCATTGTCTGCAGTCGAGCCTTACTCCCAAATATTTCACCACTTTTCGCGTGATCAAGAACATATCGCCCACTCTTATGCCGATCTCAAGCGGTATGGGACTCCGTTTTCTCACCGACAAGTTCCAGACCATGCTCCTCAAGCCATGTCCGAGTTCTTGACATGACCTGGTTCAGCTTTCTTTTAGCATTATCAATATTCCTTGTTGAAATAACTGCCACTATATCGTTCACGTATCCCACGACGTGAGTACTTTCCGGCATCTCTGTATTCAGGACTTCGTGATAAATTTTATTCCAGAGGCTGAGAATGCGGTTCTTTTCGAAGATCATAAAACTTATAAGTGATCATAAAACTATTGATGGGTACATCAGAGTCTTTTAAATTGATTTTTTTTTTCATATGAGAAAATCACATGATGCCGCTCAGTAATTTTGGTCATGTGAGTGCAGCAAAAGTTGTGCATTTTTCTTTGCGAAATGTATTTTGATAGTTAAGCCTGCATTTACGCTTGTTTTTTGGTATTCTTTTTGCTAACGAATTCTGCAAATTAGAAGTTTATCTTAAAGAATGTCCCTTATCAGCATTTGACAACACACTATATGTTAGACCCTTGATGTTTTTTCAATATGAGAACTCAATGGACAAGAATGATGTTCTCAAATTCCGACAGATGGGACTTACAATAGTGAATCGGTGGTGTGGGACGACGGGGTTAAACATTAACCCGGCAAAACCATGATAGTACCATTCACTAAGAAGAGAAAATTTCCTAGGTGGAGTAATAATCAACTACTGGGTGAGGAAATAGCACCTAAGAAGGAGGTTAAATATCTATTAATTATACTGGATAGTTTTCTGACGTGGAAAGCTCAAGTGGAGTCCATCTCAAGTAAGGCCACGCATGCGCTTATGGTGTGCAAAAGGCTTGCAGGGAGATCTTGCGGCTGTAACCCAAGAGTATTATACTGGATGTATACCATGATAGCCAGACCGATTGTGACATAAAGAACCGCTGCATGGACGGTAAGAACGAGCTTGGGAACAACCCAGCCAGACCTAAATAAGGTACAAAGATTAGCGTGCATAAGCATAACTGAGGCAATGAGAACTTGTCCCACATCTATTGAAACTTAGTCCGCTGCATTTGGCAGTGAGAAATAGAGCCATAGAGACCATGACAAATATAATGGGAGATGAGTTGGATATGAGGTTATGCAGGGGTGATGTTAACCTGTTAGCCGAGTGGTCGATTACTCCCTACTTTTTTATATAAGACCAGCACCCAGGGGATGGATCCTACTCATGCAGTGCATTGTGCTGGTACTAGAAAAATAGGTTATTGGAAGGAGGACAGAGGGAGTAGTGCTTATGGGCGTTAGATTTAAATTTACTCAAGTCGTCAGTGGCAGGAAATACTTTCGCTAGAAGATTATTTCATAACCGAACAGTGCGACCCAAGAACGAATTTTCCCTATAATGCGTTGTGCGATTTACTGGACAATCAACTAAAAAAGGGATGCGCTCTACGAGAAATACGAGTACTACGTAAAAATATAAGATTTTTAGGAATTAATTCCTTAATATCGTTAGAATACATTCAGTTATAACACCGATAGAACAATGAAACACTCGCCACATTGCGACGGTGCTCCAATGAAAAGATAGAGTTGGCTACACTACCGTTATTGATGAGCATCTTCACCCTCTCCTGTACGCGGTCGAGAAGCTCCAAAATAGACTTTGGAGCACCGGCCCATACATGAGAGTTGTATTCCATTTTGGATCGGATATAGGTCTTGTAGATATTAAGGAGATCAGATGAAGTGAAGTATTTCTTGCACCGTCTTAAAAAACCAAGGCACTTGAATGCTTCTTTCGACACTTGAAATATGTGATCATTCCAACGAACGTCACAGTGAATTCTCATGCCCAGAACATCAAGAGCATCTGATTCCTCAATATCCACCCGTTGACACAGATGACAGCACACCACCACGTCTGTGTGTTAAAAAACAACTTACGTACATTAAAATCGACCCTGTTCGCACGACCCCACTCGGAGACCTTCACCAGGTCACTTGTAAGTGTGTCGTTCATATTCACCTTCTTGCCCCAACCTCCAAAAGGCTCGGTCTACGATCAAAAGAATATGTGTGACAAATGTTGCTGTCATCCGCAAAAGAGTAGATAGGATTAGAAGTGAGAAGAAGAAAGTCGTTAAGAAATATTAGAAATAGAGTAGGAGAAAGAACATAGCCTTGCGGTACCCCTGAATTTACCCTGAACTCGTCGGATGAGACCCCATGTATAACCACTCTTATAGAGCGATCTCTGAGAAAACTCGATATAAATCGAGAGAAGTGACTACCGACACCAAAAGCATTAAGTTTCGAAATGAGAGCCTCATGCCAAACGTCTTTTAGATATCCAGAGCCACAACCTTACTCTCGCCAAAACCATGAATGGACTAGTGGAACAAGCAACGCCAGCAGGTCACCAGTAGAACGGCCCTTTCGGAAACCGTACTGTCGATCGCTAAGTAAATCGTTGGACTGCAGATATCCCACAAGGTGGTGATTAATCATACTCTCCATAACCTTGGAGAGTGCGGAACAATCTGCTATTGGGCGGTAGTTCTCAGGGTTACTAGCCTCGCCCTTTTTGGGGATTGATGTTACATTAGCAACCTCCCAGTAAGATGGAAAAAAGAAAACTTGTTAACGTTGAGATTTGTAAGGACACTTTTTATAGCACGGGCTCGAAAGAATATACGAGGCATAGTTACTGATACTCTTTCAAGTTCGGGCAGTGGTTGAACGCTCTCCGGCAAGTGAGAATTACTTGCAAACATTTCGGTCAAAAGGTTTGCCTTTTCAACTGGGTTCATGAATGTGTGGTCATTCTTTATAAGAGCAGGAACCGAACTAGCGTTGATCCTCAGACTTTTAATGAATGACCAAAAGTTTTTACTTTCCCGCAGAAAAGTAAGAACTTTAGAACCAAGGCGCTGCTCGAAGATCTCGCCTGCAAATCAGTATGGGCACATTTATTATTGCGCCAATTCCTGAACGCTTCCTCTCTGGATCTGACTGCCAATTTACACGTCAGATTAAACCAAAATTTGTTTCCAGGTTTAGTCGAAAGCTTTTTGGATGGGATGCAAATATCCATTCCTAGCCTTATTATATTCACTACCATTTCTGCCATGGCATCGACGTTTGAGTCAAAATCGTTGAGCTCAGCCCAACGAGCATCCTCGTTATTAAAAATAGAGCGTTCCGTAGCCACGGGTGGAACCTCACGAAGAGCGGTGGACGAGAATGAGGCAGAAACTGTGCAATGATCCGGATTTCCGAGAGGTGCAAGAACCTCAACTACATACTTTTCAGGGTGTGTAGTGAGGAGTCCGTTGAGGGTATTGTTCTGTTGCCCATCTACACACGATATATTTGTAGGTTCATTCATCAATTGCGCAAGGTGATTGTGCGCGGCAAATAACTCAACGTATTGGCCTTCTGGAGTTGTACGGCCTGAATGGCGTAACCAAGACGAATTATGTACATTGAAATTACCAGCAACAACAATTTCACTGTTCGAATAATTCGATATTGAGTTGGAAAGAGAGTCAAAGCCAGATATGGCAACCTCTCTTCCCGCGTTTTGGCTTTTATACAAAAACCCGAAGTGCAAAAGATGTGCCCTGATTCTGAACTTAACCCATAGACAGTTAAATTCCGCATCATACATGCCAAGAGGTTGCTGGCATCGGTACACAAGTTCATTGCGAATGTACATAGCAAGACCGCTATGAAAATTAAAAAGGGACATAAGGTGATACCCAGGGATATGAAAATCCTGTGGATCAGCATTTTCAGAAACCTGGATCTCACATAAGGTGAAAACATCCGGCCTATGGAGACAAATGTGCGCATACAGGGAGAAAAAGTTCGCCCGTAGCCCACGCACATTGCAGAAATCAATCCGAAAGCGTCCTGCCATTACGTAAATTCAACCAAATAAAAGAAAAAATAAATATATAAATTAACCACGAGTAAGCAAAAATCAGACAACCCCCCTTTGGATGCGTACGACAAGGAAATGGGTTACTACTGTTGGTTGATTATTCAGCAGCTAGTGTTATACCTTCGCTACTGAATAATCCAACTGCAACCCCTCCAAGTGGTTTGCACCCAAAGGTTTGGAGAGGAGTTATGAGGGGAAGGGAAAGCACTATTGCCGATGGTAGGGCACATAATTAAATTTTCCCCTATGGATCAAATAGTCCTTCATTTTGCTGATGTTTAATCTTGCCCGTATTTGAATTGGTTATTGTCAAGTGTGTGTTTATTTTTTTATGTTAGTGTTTTGTTGTTTGTTCCATTTAAATAATTTGTTTTGTTATTAATATTTTGTTGTTTTCGCTCTTGTTGATGACGTTGTATTTTCTTGTTTTATTTATTTATTTTAATATTGTTATTGTATGTTCCGTTAGGAGTGTTGGTTATTTTTGTCTATGTTCCACAATTCTCTTTTGAGAAATTGTTTCGTTGAGTTTTTGTTGGTTTATAATTTTATGTTGTTCTTGTAAAAATATATATTTTTTTTATTTTTTAAATTTTTTTATTATTAACTAATGTTTCGTCAAGAGTTGTGACTTTTTGATATACGTATGTAAATATATATCTTGTGGACAGCATCGGGAAACTCTTATACTTTGGCATATGCTTCAAGTCAAGACTAAGTAATAGGAGTTAGTGGAAGGGTTTGGAGTCTGCATACTCCTTTAGAGAAGGGACCATTCTGTGGTACACGAATGGGTCAAGGATAGAATGTGGTACAGGCGCGTGAGTATTTGACTTTAGGAGGGAATATTCGAAACCTATGGGAAAACTCGCAAGCATATTCCAGGCGGAAGTTTATGCAATTGAGAGATGTGCTCAATTTAACCTGGAGAGGCAATATAGAGGAAAAAACATAGCCATACTATCTGACAATCAGGTCGCTATTCGAGCACTTGGATCCTATGAAGTTGACTCAGGACTAGTTTGGGAATGACTTGGTAAACTAAACCAGCTGGGCAAGGACAATAGGGTCAGCTTATGCTGGGTCCCGGGACATGTGGGAATTCCGGGGAACGAAATGGCCTATGAACTGGCTAGAAAGTGAGCTTCTACTCCACTTGTGGGGCCAGAACCCTTTTGTGGACTGGAAAAGGGGGCCTGGAAGGGGCATACTCAACGGAAATGAGGATGATGAGAGGTGGATACTCTTCTCTGATCGTATGGGTCTGAGACAGTCTAAACTTTTGTTGGGTACCTATGACAGGAGAAGATGGATGTCCAGAAACATCCTGAGGACACTGACCGGGCTTTTGACCAGTCATTGCAGGCTAAATGGACATCTGAGTAAAATCGGTGCAGATTCTGTAATGGGGAAATCAAATCACCAGAGCACATACTGGGTACATGTGTGGCATTGATGCACTCTAGAAGAAAGTATCTGGGTGCCTATCAGATACTGAGTAGGGAGTTATCGCGGTTGATACCAACCGACATCCTGAACTTCGTCAGGGCGACAGGATTGGGGGAGATATAACAGGAAACCCTACATAGATGGAGGGCTGTACAATAGATCGGAAGGTCGCCGTACTTTTATAACTCGATAATAATAATTATTATTATAATTGGCTAGCTTACGAGCTATAAGGATAAAAGAATCAGTAACAGGAAACTGGTCAGGTACGGAAACATAAGGAAAAGGTATCTTATGCACATAGAACAAGAGCCTCATAATATTACGATAGAGCAGATAATAGACACTCTCAAACAGAAGCTAGATCGAGCAGTGAAAGATACACAAAATCTTACAATCGAAGATATCACAACTCTCTCTTTACAAGTAGTGAAAAGCGGTTTTGTAATATGTTAAGGAAGCGGGTAATTGATACTGATACAGTAGATATCAACAAAACACTAATGACCGAAATAGAATCATTCTGGTATAATATATGGTCAAAAGAGTCGGCACATAATAGGCAAGCATCGTGGCTCACAACAATATTAGAAAATACATCGAGCATCGGCGAAATGACCGCCGGAAAAATAGAAGACGACACTTTTAGGAAGGCAATCTCTAAATTATATAACTGGAAGCAACCGGGACCAGATACAAATATCTTCAATGTCTACTCCAACTCCTTCTTAACATATTTAACACCTTCTTTGAGCATTCTAGTCAAATGCCGCTAACTATGTGTAGAGGAATAACATACTTAAAGCATAAAATAGATAAGCCAACTTTTCCCTCACAATCCCGACCAATCACATGCCTGAACACCGGCTACAAATTATTCACTGCTTGTCTGACGAACATGATCAACCAGCACTGCGAATCAAACAACATTTTATCGAGATACAATAAAAAGGATGCAGGGCTGGTACCAGGGGTTGCAAACACCAACTGGTGATAGATAGCATCACTATGACTTAGGCAATAGAGAATAAGACAAATATGTATGCTGCATTCATTAATTGCCAAAAGGCTTTTTGTAGTATACCCCACTCATGGTTAATTAAAATACTTAGGGTATATAAGCTCCATGAAAATATTATTAAATGCTTCGATATAATGACAAAAGCATGGAGAACGCAGCTTTGTTTAAATACCACTGAAGGTAAACGAACATCTTGTGCAATCGCAATTAAGAGGGTATCTACCAAGGTGATTCACTTAGTCTTATATTGTTTTGCTTGGCACTGAACACTGAACACGCTTTTACATCTCCTCAAAATGAGTCGAGAAAGTTACCAACTGAAAACCGCGGATAATAACAGTAGAATACCAGACAGCCTATATATGGATGACCTAAAGTTATATGCTGGTACAAGGGAAAGCCTGGAGAACCTACTCAGAATAGTGGAAATTTTTACGGAATATATTGATATGAAGTGTGGTATAAAAAAGTGCAGAACTCAAAATATGCACAGCGGAAAATTTACCTACACCAACAACTACAACACAATGGGTAATAAGCTGCCGAATACTATAAATATGTAGGAATACAGCAACGTTTACGTATGGAACACACATTGCAAAAGAGCATAATTACTGCCGAATTTGTCCGAAGAATGCAGCAGATATGTAAAATTAAGCTAAACAGCCGTAACATCGCCAAAGCCATAAATATGTATGCAATTCGGCTGCTTACATACTTCTTTGGAATAGTATCCTGGTCAAGAACCGATCTTAATTCACTGGATTGTAAGATGAGAAATCTTTTGACTAAGAACAAATACCATCACCCAAAATCAGCTTTGGAAGGGTAAGCCTACCCCAAAATAGAGGAGGTAGAGGAATCTTGAACATAGCGATGCTACATGATAGGCAGACTAACAGCCTGAATAAAAACTTTACCACAGTAGCACAAACCCACACCCTATATAGCACGCTGAAGGAAATGAACGATAATCTTACACCCTTAAATCTGAAGAATGGATCACTGCTTCAAGCTACATCACTAAACGACCTAGAGACTGCATGGAAAGGTAAAACAATCCATTAAAGTTACCAAAATGAAGTCTCTCAGAAATGTGTCGATGTACAGAGTACACATGGATGGCTCACAAATGGAAAATTATTTCACGAGACCGAAAGTCACATTGTTGCGTTACACGTCGGCGTCATTTGCACTAGGAACTATCTGAAGTATATTATCAAGGATCAAAGCATCATTAGTGATTAATGAAGAATGTGTGGAAGTGAGCCGGAAATCATAGTACACATTATTAACGGCAGTTGAACTTTAACGGTAAGTCACTATATGAACATGCATGACTTAATGGGCAAAATATTACATACATATAGAGATCACAAAACAGTTCAATTTCATAAGGGAAGCACCGCCATATTACAAGTAGCATCCTCAACCCGAAATGGAAAATGGATAAGTCACGATCTACTGGGACCGATCTATATTGACAGATATAACGCAGAACGGAACATCAATACGAAATAGACCCGATATGATTATAATTGATAAGCGGAATCAGACCGAGGCCATTATCGATTTTGTCAGCCCATTGGAAAGCAACATATATAGCACAAGGCTTACAAAAATAAGGAAATACCACCCCCTGTACCAATACTTGTAGAGATCGCAAAATTTGGATATAGTTGTTAGGCTTTCAAATAAAATATCATCAACGGCTACAATACCAAAAACAACAACAGAATATTTTAATGAAAATGCAGAAGGCTATACTGATTAAAACAACATCAACAAGCAGGGAAGTCTTAGGATAAAAGAACAATATGAACAGAATATAAATACCATGGGTGTAGAGCCTGGCCCTTGGTAACGTTACCCGGTATAAGTAATCTCCATCATATGCGGACCTATGCTATGCGATGGACAAAATCATAACAAAAATAATATATGTTAGCAACAGATGGACCCATACCATTGTAATGTATAATTTTTCCCTTTTCAGCTTCCGACAGCTCTTTGTCACGCTTCATTTTAAAAATTATTTATTAAAACAATCCTATTTATCGAAATTATTAATCTTAATGACAAAATTCTGACTGTTAACAAAGTTTTAACGAGATGCTTTATTCAAGATACAAAAAAAAAAAAAAAAAAAATTATAAGTAAATTATGTAAAAATTTCTGTCATTCGCATTACCTTATTAAGTAGCAGTTTATGGGTGCTACCGAGCTATTAAGGTTAAGACGTAATTTTTAATCGGTCGTTATACTTTTTAGTACGCTTAAAAAGTTACCTTTTAAGTTCTAAACGGTAACACTGGTTGACGAGAGTAATGAAGAACAACGAAATGATAAGTACTAACTGGCACAACAAAATAAATACGGTATAAAAAAGAAAACAAAAAATATCACGAGAGTGTATAACACCGAACGAGCCCCTTTTACCCTTGTTTTTTATTTTTTTTTTATTTTCTCACATCAATATTGCTGTTGTTGTTATAACACATGACAAGAAAAAAAACTTGTACTCTTTGCAAAAAAAAAAACTTTTTCACAAAAATATACATATATTCTGGTTTTTGTTGTGGGGAGGGAATGTCGGGCAGGCGGTGGTTGGATATACTCTTTAAAAGAGACGAGTGACAATTTTACTCAGTGAGAGAACATCATCATCAATTCAATAATATGTTTTTTTTATTGGGGTAATACGATTTTGCTTTTTGGTTAGAAGGTAAATGCGGCGATTTGATTCCCTTTAGTCGGTTTAGTAACGTTCTAGTTGTCAGTTGTCGTTCAGCGCTAAACGGGCGACGTGTGATTATAAATTCATCATTCTTCTTTCTCGTTGTGTGTGTGCGTTTGTGATTACTATAATTGTGTAAAAGAAAATATTAAATAATATTTCTTAATAAAAAAAAGAACAAAAAACAAATTGTTTTTGGTCTTGAAGGTATAATTTTCCCAATATGAATTTTTTTCTTTTTGAAAGTTTCCACTTGGTTTCCAACTGTTCGATGCTCATATACACTATATATATGTCATACTTATGTATATGCATAAGAATACATACATACATGCATATGTACCTCTGTGTACATACTTGATTTATGTTGCTAAAAAGTACCTACAATTTGATAGAAAAAACATAACATTTTTAATTTTAGCTTAAAAAAAAACGTAATCGAGATTAAAATAAATAAAAAAAATATAAATTTGCTGAATTGGTATAACTAAAAGTGAATTTATTTTTTTTTATTAGTTTTGTATTTTTTTTTTGTGGAAACGATAAAAAAAGCAGAAGACACACATTTTGCCTTAATTAAAAAAAAAAAAAAAAAAAAAAATAATAATAAAAAATTCGTATAGAAACATTTTCTAATGCGAGATGATGTTTTTTCGCTTTATAGGTACAAAAAAAAAAAAAAAAAAAAAAAAAAAACAACAAAACATTTTTCGTTGTGGACTGTGAAGAAGAAAAATCAATTTTTATATTTGTACGCAAACCACATGCGAAATATCGGCTGAAAAATAAAAATTGAAAACTTTCTAAAAATACACAAAAATTGTTTCTGTTTTGCTTTATTGTTCTAAAATATTCAAAGTATATAAAGAGATATAAAAAATAAAACAAATAATAATAAATATACCCGCTAATGATGCAAGAGCAGGATCTCAATAAAACAATAAATAATTTTGAAATTATATAATCTCCGAAATAAAAAGCTCGAAAAGAGCAGCGAAAGCGTAACGAGTTGTTGGAAAAAACAAACCTAAACGAAAATAAAATCTGGCGTTAAGTCCATTAAAACAGTTTATATTATACACATACATACACACACAGATACGTACATACATACGTACTTATACAAATTCGCTCGAATTATTTGCTGCTTTTTAATACAATGTTTTCCAATACAGGGTGTTATTACCATTTCTAAATTTTCGTTATTTAATCTTTTATTGAATATGTACGACAGGATTTACTATTTACTGCCTTCAACACTGTTATACACCGAACCAACTGACTCATACGAGTACATGCATACTTATGTATATATGTATGTACTTGTATGTATATGTACGTAATATCAAGTCATAAAAAAACTCGAAGCTTGTTATATAAAAGATAAAATAAACAACGATTTCATTTATAAAATTGATCGAGCTTAGATGTGCTAAAGGACATGTCTCTATTGATAAGTTCTGCTTTGAAACGTTATTATTAACAAATTTATTATAAACAAATATTCTTTGCAAATAGGTTACTATATTGTGGGGAAATATTCTGAATGGCATACTAATATTTTCGCATATATTTATAAAGAAACTGGAGTAATCCTGGAGCCTTTGTATTGTGCCTGCTTTTTGACTGATGTGTGTGGATAAAGAAAACTAACTGTTACCGTTCTCTACACATGCAAAATTCCATATTTTATTGAAATAATGGATTGTACTGACTGCCAAGTTATTTAAACTAAAGTTAGAAGCTTTAACTCTAACCATTCTCAAGATATACAAAAGTCATTCAGCATTATTACGGTTCTAGAACTTGTGGTCGAATTCGAGAGTTTTGTTAGAGATTAAAGAAAAAAATTTGTCCGTTGTCTTTAATCTATTACAAAACTGTCGAATTCGAATACGATTTCGAGAATCGTAATAAGGCTGATTGTTTAATTTATATGGGAGATGCCATGCCCACTTATCCGATTTCCCAAACTTTTTAACTGATAGTTTGTACTATCTAAGAAGTCATTTAGACCAAATTCAGAACCTTCCATTCTAATTGTTCTCTAGATATACAAAAATCAATATATAATTTGTACACGCACTTATTCAATTTCGCCCAAACTTCGACTGATGATGTGTATTAACTACTAAGTTATTTAGATCAAATTCAGAACCTTCCACTATTACCGTTCTGAAGATATAAAAAATCAATATTTATTTTGTATGAAAGTTGTTAACTTAACCACTTCGGCCAAATTTTTGACTGATGATTTGTATTGACAACAAAGTTATTTGGCCCAAATTTAGAGACTTTTATAATTACCATTTTAAAGATATACACATTTAAATACAAATTTTATATGGGCGTGGCACCAAAGAGTTGAACAATAGTGTAGCCATACACCAAATAAAAGCTTAATATACACAGTTTTAAGAAAATTTTCTGTCTCACACAACGTTTAAATGTTGATTAAATTTCGTTTTCAAGTAAAACTTGTGGAATACAAAGGGTTCACTCTAACGGCAATAACTGGCGAGCCAATGGACCTACAAAAACCGCATATACATAAAATTAAAGGCTTACAACATAAAATCGGTTGTCGCATTTCAGAGAACATCAATTACAACAGATTTTATAGTCCTCTTTTATATACGAGGTCGGATTGATATTGAAGCTACCTAAGTTGGAAAAAACATTTTTTTTTTCCAAAAACCATTCATTTCTCAACATAGTCTCCTTTTAGCTCAATACACTTGGTAAGACGATTTTCCAACTTTTTTATACCATCTGAATAATACGATTTTGGGAACTCCTCAAAATACGCATTAGTTTCGGTAATTACTTCTTCTGGATGATCAACCAATTCGAAGTGGATTTCTCGTAGTTTTAGCATCGTATCTAATGCTGTGTGAACCAGTGCGTTGTTTTGAAGATAGATCACTTTTTTCTTTTTTAAATGTGGTCGTTTTGTGGATCGCTTTTCAAGATAATCGATGAGCAATATTCCGTGTACATCCCAAAATACAGTGGCCATAACCTTGCCAGCCGATTTCACCGTCTTCGCCTTCCTCGGAGCACTTCCACCAGCTTCCACCCATTGCTTCGATTGATTTTTGGTTTCAGGTGTGTAGTGGTAGACCCACGTTTCATCAACAGTTATTAATCTAGCAGGATTATATGCTTTATCATGTCCAAACACCGCTGTGAAGTGATCTGTCGAAGTCGTTTTTGTTCAACACTGAGCAAACGCGGCACCCATCTTGCCGATAGCTTTTTCATATGCAAATGTTCATGCAAAATGTTGAATACATGTTCATATGATATGTTTACCATTTCAGCAATCTTACGTATTTTGACCCGGCGATCATTCATAACGATATCGAGGATTTTCTTGATATTTTCTTCAGTAACCACCTCTTTTGCCCTTCCTGTTGATGGTATTGTTGCAGTGCTTGTTCGGCCCCGTTTAAATTCAGCAATCCAATATTTTACCATATAATGTGTTCGGGCCCGTTTAAATTCAGCAATCCAATATTTTACCATATAATCTGACGGAGCAGATTCGCCGTAATGTTTATCAAGCTTTTATTTTGTCTCTTTCGCCGTTTTGCCTTTCAAATAATATCACTACACGAAATTCACTTTTTTCCATTTTCCAAGAAACACAAAAGTTGCTTACTTCAAACGACTACAACAAATAAACTAATAGATGAATTTGGCTAAAATTTTAACAGCTGACGATTGACAGATCGTAATTTCTAAGAAAGAAAAGCTTTTGTGGTTGTGCTGCCATCTAGCGCTAGGTAGCTTCAATGTCAATCCGCCCTCGTATATAGATTAGTATAAAAAAAACCGTTTTCGACATACTGAAATAGCAACCTATATTAATATTATACTAGCTCAAACCCGGCGCGTTTCGTTACCCCTATATTAGTTATTATCGTAACTCCTATCTTAGTTATGAGTCGCTTTAATCAATACATATTTAGTTTGTATAGGAGGTACCATGCTCACTTATCAAAATCCGCCCACGTTTTAACTGATGATTCAGAAGTTTTAGCTTTGATCATTCTCAAAATTTATAAAAATTAATATTTAGTTTGTTTGGGAGGTACCATGCCCACTTATTCAAATCCGCCCTCTTTTTAAATGATAATTTGCATTGACCATGAAGTCATTCAGACCAAATTCAGAAGCTTTAGCTTTAACCGTTCTCAAGATAAACAAAAATTAATAGTTGGTGTGTATGGGAGCTACCACGCCCACTTGTCCAATTTCGCCCACTTTTTGACTGATGACTTGTGTTAACTTTGAATCAGCGTTAATGCATTTTACAATTGTGGTAGTAATTGAGAGGCTCTCACCCAGGCCACTTTGCACTGTCTTTTTCCACTTTTTTTCTCTTTACTTCACTTTGTTTATTTTTTGCTTATTTCTGCCTATGCGTGTGCCTACGTACGTGTAAAAATACAATAAAAGAACAGCTCCTTGCCTAAATCTGCTTTGAAGTCATTCAGACCAAATTCAGATACTTTAGCTTTAAGCGTTCTTAAGATAAACAAAAATTAATATTTGGTGTGTATGACAGCTACCATGGGCACTTATGCTATCTCCCCATCTTTTGATCGATGATTTGTATTGACTATAAAGTTTTTTGACTAAATTTAGAGACTCTTACTGTTACCATTTTTAAGATATAGACAAATATTTTTATGGCACCGCCTTTTTTAAAAATGGTAAAGACCTTTCCAATGCATGTATTGGTTTGTAAATCGATTGAGTGCTTCTTGAATTTTCAAGAGCTTAATTTGCCAGCGCCTAGAGACTTCTTAGCATAGAATCAAGTTTTCCTTGCTGCACAATATTGTCAATCTTATAGGCATATTTAAGGTGGTTAATAATTCCTGGTGTCGAAGAGCTTTTTTGCTTATTATTTAAAAACACTCACTATATCTAGACTTATTTTTTCTATTTATTTCCAAATATTTTACACTTCTGAGAACGTCTGTAGAAAAATAATAGTGCGTGCCACTATGGTACTGTAGTATGTTAGACACTCGCCTATCAACCAAGAAGTCCTCGGTTCAATCCCAGGCCACACTATATGACAATTTTCAACAGGGGTATCACCTGAAAACTTTGCTAGCGACTGTTATTGAGCATTTACGCTGTGAAAATCTTCACTAATTAATACATCTGCCGTTTGAAGCCGGCGCTTGTAGGCATCATTCTCCATATATAAAAAGTTAATATTTATTTACAGAGAATGAGAAAAAGTTATTGGTGCTCAAGTTCTTTCACGTTTCATGTTCTTTACGAGACGTTCATATATTAAATTTAGAAAAATTCTTAAACGATGCGCATATTTGCAATAAAAAATGTAAAAACGTATAAATATTTTACATATTTAAATTAATCGGTTATTCGTGTTAACTTAACCGGTTTATTCGATATTCGAAAAATGATTATTTAAAAAAAACCAAAAAAGCCGGTTAAAACCGGTCGAATAATGACCGTTCGGTCTCCCTAGTCAATACACATCATCAGTCGAAATATGGACGAAATTGAAATATAAAGTAAATATAGATTTTTTTATATCTAGAGAACGTTTAGAATGGCAGTTTCTGAACTTGGTCTATATGACTTAGTCAAATATAAGTCATTAATTTATTTCAATTTTTCTTATGAGGAATACATTTTATAGGTAAGAGTATACAAAACAAAGGCTCCCAGCAAAGCGGGAAGGGTTCCTCTGATTACCATAAAATAACTTCTTTGATTATCAAAACTTTAAAATAATTGTTGCGATTTATTTTTGCGTTTGAAAATGTCGTCGATTTCGATTTAGTTTTCGGTTAATAGAACATACCCGATTATGTTTGCTTTTTTAATTTGTTTTTTTTTTATAGAAAGTACCCGAGTTCAGTTAATTGAGGTTAATTTCTTTTTAAATTAATTATTATTATCGCCATTAAATTATCAGAATATTTAAAAAACTAAAGTCGTTATTTTGTCAATTAGAATATAAGGTGAAAAATGAAATATAATAATGAATAAAATTTTGTAGAAGAAGCGTTATTGGCCAGATTTATTTTAATAGAATTTAAAACTGTATTAACTCTAGCATACCAGTTGTACGTATAATTTATCAATAGTTTTTTTTTAATATTGTTGCTATATAACCGTGAAACGGCCTAACGGTATCAAACTCCACAAGTGCTTTCAACTATAGTTTCTCAACTTACATTTTTTTTTCGAAATCCTATTATACGCTACTTTAAAAAATGTGCAGGTAGTGTGGTGCACCATACACTATACTATATATCATATGGGGCGCTAACCATATTTGTTCCTTTTTACTGAATCTATAGTTTTTTTTTTTAATATTGTTGCTATACAAGCGTGAAACGTCCTAACGGTATCAAACTCCACAAGTGCTTTCAACTATAGTTTCTCAACTCACATCTTTTTTCGAAATCCTATTATACGCGACTTTAAAAAAATGTGCAGGTAGAGTGGTGCACCATACACTATACTATATACCATATGGGCCGCTAACCATATTTGTTCCTTTATACTAAAACCCAAAATGTTTTATTAAACGTACGAATTTTGTGTGTTGCATGAGGGCGCAGTGATTTGATGGTAACATTGTGCTGCCATGCTAGATTGTCGCCGACCATCCTTCATAATAAGTGTAATTGTGATTTTTGTGAAGGAATATAAAAAACAGAAGCACAAATGCGTCTCATGCAAATAACGACAGTTACCAGTCAACCTTTCTCGTAGTAATTTGCTTTATCTTTTTTCTAGCATTTTTTTTGTGATGGCACCACTGATATCCCGATTTTGTCTACATTCCAGATGCTTAGTAAAAAAAAAAACATCGACATTTTCTCTAGAGAAACTATGAACACGTGTGGTACTGGTTCCAGTTGGCTTTCTAAAGCTTAAGACGGTTCGATTATGACTAATGCCTTTTAACCAATATCTTCCAAAAAACCTTTTCATTACCAAAACTAGTTGAGAATTTTATTTATTGTGGCAATTTAAACATACATATAAAGAACGTACATCTGCTCGTATTAGTCCCCAGTATTGAGACTTCATTTCACCATATGGAACATTTCCTTATTTCACCGTTTTTTGGCATTCTACTTTTTTGCAAGGTAATGTGGTATACATATTACAAAAAAAATTTTATGTACAGTCATGTGCGGTTTTCCTTAAGGCAAAAATGAGCTAACGGATGTTTTTTTAAGAGCTTTCGAATTTGATAAAAAAAACACTTACAATTTAAAGAAATGTATGAATTCTGTAGTCGATAGAACGATTTATACAATTCAATGTTTAAAGATGAGTTCATGTAAATGTTGAGCGCAGCTACGCCTCAAATGGTTCATACGATGGGTCCAATTTTTGCATACTCTCTCCAACATATTAGCCGGTATCTCACGAATAAATTCTTCAATATTGGCTTCCAGTGTATCAACCGTTGCGGGCTTGTCCCTATAGACATAACCCTTAACATAGTCCAACAAAAAATAGTCTAAAGACGTTAAATCGCACGATCTAGGCGGCCAATTGATCGGTCCCAAGTGTAAAATAAACTGTTCACTGAACTTGCCTCTCAATTTGGCCATTGCTTCGCGTGTTGAGTAGCATATTGCACCGCCTTGTTGAAACCACATGTCAGCCAAGTCCAGTTCTTCCATTTTGGATAAAAAAAATAATAATTTGTAATCATCGGACGGTAGCGCTCGCATAGTAACGTTCCTACCCACCAAACAGTGCATTTTTCGGCATAAACTGACAGTTCTTACAATGCTTTTGGCTCTTCTTCACACCAAATACGGCAATTTTGCTTATTCACTTATCGATTCAACCAAAAATGAGCTGATCATAAAATGGAAGGAGTGCACGATGCACTTTCTTAAACGAGCATGAATTTTGATATAATATTCAATAATCTACAAGCGTTGTTCTTTTGTAAGTCGATTCATGGTTAAATTATAGACCAAACTGAACATGTTACACGAAAACATCTGAGCTGCCAAAGAGCAAATTGCTAAAAAAAATCACCCGATACAACTGAGAAACGGCACAATATTTGTTTATTCAAATAACGGTTCTTTACGTCGTCGAAATCACAACAGACAATCTAAATATTTTTTATGAATGTTTGAAAAGTAAAACAAATTTTGGGTTCTTAACTATTTAGATAGTACTATTATTTTTCACATGACTGCATATGGAGCAATTACATATATTCTTCGCTTATTTAGTACTTACCAATTATTTAAATCTTTAGTTTATTTTATGTTCGCAAGAGACTTTAGATTACTTCGCCCTCTGTTTGTATTACTTATTTGGATTATCGCGTTCATACGTCATTTTTGTTTTAGCTGCTAGCAAATGGAATAAATGCAGCTAGCGACCATTGTTTTGTTTGTTGACTTTTTTGTTTCCGTAATTTTTTGTTTATTTATTGGGATTGACAGCATATTTTAATAAATTTTGCGATGTTAAATCTATAGTAAAAACTCATATGATCTAAATTTTATAAAAATGAAAGATGACACTGATTTTGAAGTAATACACAGGGTAATAGAAATAGAATTGCATACAATTTAAATGATTCGCTCCCAAAATTTTATTTGGAAATTTATGTAATTATTTCCAAATCGGGAATTGTATTATGAATGACAAAGCGAATGACGAAGGAACGTTGCCGTGCGAACATAGTACTTCTCTCTAAAAATTTCGTTTGGAAATTTATGTAATTACGTCCATAATCGGGGAAGTTTTTTCAGTCTAGCTCAACGGGATCATAGTCTGGGCTTTAATCAAATCGAAATCTTATGTTTTACTTTGCCTGTAATAATATAATTTATACTTTAATTTAAAAGAAAAAAAATTACGAGTGAGGTTCTGTTTTGATAGTAAATAACAGTTTCTCCATGCTATAGGTCATTTTACAACAATAAATTAAAATATTATTATATTTTAATTCTTTAGCCCACTGTTATTTTTAGTACATATTTCAAATATGATTTAAGTGTCAAACTTTATTTCAATTCGGAAGACGAAACGATATTTAATTATTTTGTTAAGAATATATACATACAAGAAGAGCTTTTAAAATTCAACTGATATCCCCTTAAATTTTCTAACGTTTTTTGTTACACAAGGCAGTGAAGGCATTAAAAAGAGTAGTAGAGTACTGCATTTACATAAATGCATACATATATACAAGTGCATGTATAAACGATTCATGTTGAATTCGCTGTAAAAGTTTGTTGAATAAAGAAGAGAGAGTGAGAGATTCCTGTCAAAATAAAAACGGAAGTTTCTTTTATAAATTTCTTTATCATTTGACTTTAAGTGTTTGTGTATGTCCAAATAAAATAGAGAGAAAGAGAGAGAGAGAGAACGTCAGATAATGTATTTTTGCGTGCGTGTGTGCGTGTGTATAAAATAACAATAAATTACTAAGAGCATATAAATATTCACCAGTTTAGTTTTCTTTTCATCTGTTTTCTGTGAATTTAGCGTGAATTTTAAAATAATTCTGCGTAATTTGTGGAGTTTTCTAAAGAAAACAAAAACATACAAAAACAAAATTAGAAAAAAAAAAACAAAATAAAAAGTATATAAAATTAATACATTTGTTCCTTTCACTTGCAAAGAAAATTCCGATAAGAAAAACACAATAAAACAAAAGAATCTAGAAGAGAAAAAAGAGCATAAAAAGATTAATTTACGCATAATATATATATAAAAAAACCATAGATTTAATTGAAAATATATCCTAGTGTGTGTGTGTAATGGCGTTTTTGCGTTCTGTCTGTGCTCAGCGTACAAATTTAGTTTATAGTTATAGTGGCAGTAATTCCAGCAGTCTTGCTGCTGTTGGCCTAAAAGTTCCAACTTCAGCTACAACAAAAAGTTGGTCGGGTGTACGACAACTGAGCCATGACTCGTTTGACAATGTAAATGAATTGAATAATAATAGACAACAAAAAAATCAACATCATCATCATCAACGCTACAATTCGCATCATTATCAGCAACAGCAACTACAACAACACCAACGGCAACTCCTATTAGCCAATGCCATTTTAAGTCCCTATTTTAATCATCAACAATGCCATCGACTTCATACAAATGCGACTAATTCTCAAACTGTAACAATAGTTGATGAGGGTAAAGTTTCGCCTGTCGCAGGTAAATGTCAACATAAAAAGCCACCTACACCAAATGTCCCTCAAAACCCCCAACGTGATCCATTGGATGACAGTTTTAACGATCCAATTGCGGCATTCAAGAGCAAAACAACATGGGAGCTAGTCCGTGCTTATATTGTCTACTTAATATGTTCCAGCGAAAAGCTTGTAGAGCATAACATGAAGGTAAGTTCATTCATTTTCTCTTTTTTTTTAATTTTTCGAGAAACACTAAACAAAATTCAAAGGCGTTATTCCAAAATTCCTCAGAGATCATGTAATAATTATAACAATAGAATAGATAGGAATTAAATCCTTTTAATACATATTTCGAACAAAAAATTGTGTTTTCATTACGGCGTTATAAGGTTTAATAACATGATTTCTATCCACAAAAGCCCTCCAACCTGTTTACTTTTGATAAGACAATATGAGTGTAAAAGAAAAATACGGAAATCGTAATCTGAACTAGTTAAAGTCAATTCAGCTTTAGGGAGTTTCGATATACTCGATATAGACATGCTTGCAAAAGCAAGAGAGTAAAGAAATATGCTCAATTTCATCACATACTTACATTACTCTCAAACATTTTTAACGACTTTAAACAATGTCATAATTAGCTTTACATACATAAATCCCGCAACATCCCAAGTGGGACAAGGGGGACTTCTCTCAGCCAATGAGCTGTACTCGATTTTATTTTTAGACATATTGAAAGGGACCTAAGAACGTCATATGTATTAGTTAGAGAAGTTTTTCTTAGCGTAAATACTCATAACCAGTCGCTAGCAGTGCTATGAGGCGATACCGCTGTTATTTACAAACCAATTTTAATATTAGCTTCAGTTAGACACAGCTGGATCGTTAAAGTAAACAATGACAATTTTTATCTCTAAGCAAGCATGTCTGCATCGGAAAATAGCCTTAAAATACTGAAAAATATAATTTATTCATAGAAACGTCGATAATAGGCTTGTACGTACACTGTTGGAATAAATAATAGAGACACTTTTTTTTTCCAATATGGCATAAAATCCTTATAAATATATAGCGAAAATTGTTCAGATCATGAAGTGCTCCAAAACTAAAGTAATTAATGCGTTACGGTGAAGAAGACTATGGGAAGCAGAGACTTCCGCGTGATACAACTGTCGGTTTTGATAAATTTTAATTCGTACTTCAAAGATTAATCCCTTCAAATCATCAAAAGGCCTAAAAAATTAACTTATTGCTCCTGTTTCAAGTCGCACAATAAAAAAATCTTATGGAAGCTAGACAATTATTTTTTCCACCACTGTAGTATGCTAGCTTGCCAACTCGTGGGTCGTTTGTTCGATTCCAAACAGCGAATCTGGTCCCCACACCGAACATTAGCCTGTTTGTTATAATTATAATATAAGGTGTTTTTTTTAGCTACATGAGAACTATTGATATCGATAACTATGTCTTGTTAGCTGAGAATGTCAAACTGTGTTGACATTTCTGTTTAGTAAGGTTTGTCAAGTCAAAACGAATCATTTAACGCCAGAACAATGCTTTCAAATTGTAAAAAGTTTACTTTGAAAACAATAAATGTGTTCGCAAAGTCCATAGACCGCTTTGTCCATTTTATGGACAACATAATCTGGTTAAATAGCTACGTCAATAAGCAAAATTGCCTTATTTGGAGCGAAGACAATTCTTCAGCCGTTAACGAAGCACCATAAAGGTAGAATCACACGATTGTAACAATGCAACAAAAAAGAAATTGTTCCAATCAAATTCTTTGCAGTCGCATGATTGTCCCCGTTTAAATAAATTTGCTTATAGCAAATGAACGCAAGACGATTAAATGGAAAAAATATCCGCCTCTCAGTCACACGATTGTTCTAGTATAGGGTAAATAAGAGAAAAAGCGGTTGTACTTGATTGCAAATTTTATTTTGTTTACATTTAAATAAATAAAAAAAATAATTAACAAAAATATTTATTTATTTAAATTGCAATATAATTAGAAATAATATTTAATCCTCTAAAGTAAATATGATTTGTTCTCTAAAAAATAAAAATTACATCGGTTTTGATTATCATGTGTCCGCTTGGTAAAAAAAGAAAAAATAATGAAAAAAAGAAATGGTAGAAGTTAGTGATGCATATTACTCTACATAAATAATTAAAAATTGCATATTTTAAGGGATGACAATTGTAAATATCGTACAAACACCTGTTTTTTCAGAAAGAAATCAATTAAAAATAAAAATTGCCTTCTCCAATTGCCACACAAGATTATAATAAATATTGGTGTATTTTTGGCATTTATATTATTGGTGCATGATTGCCTTTAAAGCTCTCACACTATTGTCGCACAAGGGTTTCATTTAATTGTGAGCCAATAAATTATGATTTCAGACGATTGGCATATAAAATAGATGTTGGTGCAATACGACAATCGTGTGATACTACCTCAACATCAATTTAAATTAACTGTTTGGTGAGGTTTATACACTAGCGGCTTCACCGGTTATATTTTCTTTCAAAATAAGCAAGGAGCTGTCGTTGCGGTGAATGGCAAGCGCTATCGAGCTTTGCTAACTGAATTCTTGTTTCCAAAAATTAACCTCTTAACTTGAGCGCTTGTGCACACTCGAGATAATTCGAGCGGCGTTGTATTTTACGCTGCTATAATTTTTCAGACTCGATTATAATCGAGAATTGAAAATACCAATGTAAAGGTATTTGTAAATATATTACATCAAAAATAAATATGTATCTATAAAGATAAAAACTCGATGTACGTGTAGCATTGCAATATTCGGCTCAATTCTGCAATGTGCATCAAAATCAAGCCTGCTTTTTACATAAAAAATTGATTTTTTGGCCGGTTTAAGAAAAAATCTGTGCGTTAAGGGTTAATCACCTAAACATAAACGAGTTTTAGTTCAAAAAAAAAAAAAAAAAAAACGGCGCAACTTGCCATAGAGCGCACTTAACTATCGATTTATTGCAAGATCAATTTGGTGACAGTAGTCCTGTTTATAGATGCTATTGTTCATGCGATTTAAAGCCTCTGGTTTACTTTTTGTGGGTCTAGCCAATTTTCGAGCTACCATTAACGCTATACAGTCAGATTTATTGGAAAAGTAGTCGAAAATTTCACTGATCGAATGGACCATGTAACTCGTTACTGCAGCGGACATATGCCGAAAATCATATTTTCAAAATAAATGCCTTGACATTATCTACCAGATTATAATAAGAACAATTTCATTCTAATAATATTTCTGTGTGTATTATCATTTTAAGTTCTCAAGCCCTTAAAAAAACACCCTATATAATATATAATTATATTCTAATTTAAAAAAATAAATACTTTCTCATATTTGTAAGATCTGAAGTGTAGGGCAATTTAGGCTGTGTCTTGTTGTTTACACGCTAAACTATCTTATTTCTGTTAAGAAATTTCAATTCGCTAGCTTAGAAGGCAGCTAGTTAGGCAGTTAGGTTAGTTTTAATTTTCGAAGGAAACCTGCGAAACCAAGAATTGATATTAGTAAACGAATTAGTCAAATTTACTGAATTTATGAGGAGAATATTAGAAAAATATTCTGAATTCGGATCGGGTTAGGATTAACATCTAACCCTATTATTATGTATCCAGCTATTATCGCAGTAAATTAATGAAAAAATGTTTGCCGACTCTATAGAAAGTTTGGTCCCGCGCTGGTGGGTCTGAATTAATATTAGTTAAGTAAGTCTTAAGATTTGTTATATAAATTGTTAGTTCGCTATGATGGCGATGATTCCATTTAAATAAATGCTAATAAAAAAACGTCTATAGAAAAAAAAAATACACTCTAGTATACATACATGTGCATATGTATGTATATATTTTACCCTCAACTGAGAAGAGCTGCATACAGGTTTCTATTCCTGAAATGATATCGCATAATGCTTTGAATTTTTTTAAGTGTTTCTTGTAATTTTTATATTATTAAATATTTAATTTTTGGTATGGTATAATTTTTACTTTTTTATTTTATTATATAATTTGTTTGCCGCTTTCGTTTGGGATCCCCAGCTGTCATACATAATTGAGAATACCTTATAAGATTTTAAAACGAAATCAATTTATTGTAATACATTTTGTCTTGTTTCAAAATACATTATAAAATAGATTCTAAAGCGTTATTTAGAATACTTTATATGAAAAATTTCCTTTTTTTAAATCGTATAAATTTAAAATTAGCATTTCTTTTATAAAGTTTTCTAACAATAGGAAGTAATGACCCTGTATTTGTGACTGACTATATGGTAGGTTTTAATAGCTTGATTTATAGTTTCCAATATTTTACTGAAAAGCGAATCTAGAGACAGTAGCAAATGCGTGATTATGGTCTAAAAATATACAAAAACAAAGTAAACAGTAATTAAATACAATTGAAAAAAGGTTATTTTTTACAGTGTGGCTTAAAACTATGATGTATTTTAATTGTTAAACAAGAAAAAATTACAAAGCATTTGTATTTCAACAGCATTAGTGTTCATCTTTTGCTATTTTTAAGAAGTTTGACTGTCAATGCATATACATTGTTTGCCATTCAATCACGTATACTCGTATACGACTGAACCGATTTTATTGCAATTTGGAATAGTAGGCTATTCTTTTTTCAAAATTGGACCTGAGATAGATTAAAATCGGTGGAAAACGGTCATAGATCATATCAGAAATAATTTAGTTTATTCGGCTTGTTAATGAATATATCGATTTCGATAAAAATTTGTTCTGAAATTCTAAGCATTTTTTTCTTTTAAAGCAAAGCTTTTTGCTTCCTAACATTTAAAAGTTACACTTTGAGGAGCTAAAATAAGGAGAGTGACGGAGAAAATAAATTTAATTTTCATGAAGAAAATATAACAATTTTTTATTAAAGACTAACATTTTATTACTTATTTGAAAATTGGAATAACAATCATCACCGACACTGTACATCATTAGGGTGAAACAATACAAATTGATATACATATATATGTACATACAGTATGCGAAAAAACATATGCACGAGCTTGTGCTTACTATCATATATCTTCATAACACAGAAAAGCTCATTCGAATTTTAGTTTGATTTATGAATTCATAACGATAATATACTCCTTTTATTAAGAACATACAGAAACAAAGAAACAAATTTATAACAGTAAAAGTTTATGTTAAAGTTACAAAACCGCTATTTTATATGAGTCAAAACAATAGCAGGAAATAGTTAGATAGTTAAATTACCAACGACAAATAACAAAAATGATAATTTCAGCATTAAATGGATAGTTAGAGAAAATTTGAACGTCTTTATAAACGTACCGAATCTATCAAATTCTGTCCCTAGACAAAAATATTTTGCAACATTCTACAAAATGGCTAACAGTAATTAGGAATTAGAAGAAAAAATAATTAATGATTATAAAGAGATGAATCAGTGACATCAATGGCAAACAAATTTGAAATTCAACACAGTATTATTTACCGTATTATTAGACGTTTCTTTTCATCAGGCTCATGATAACCATAGATAGAGGTGGCAGACCCCTGAAAACCAGCAAACGGAACGATCAGGCGATAATCCGTTTAATAGAAAGGCATGTCTTTATATCAGGAAGGTCTATTACAAATCAATTAAAATGAAATGTTTCGATTACATGCGTCCAGACACGATCTGTAGACGGTGGATTAGTATCATGTCGAAGTTCTAAAAGAGATTGATCAGAATTTAATTTACAAAGGAGCAAGTAAACTTAGGTATGCTTTTAATGAAAGACCCTACTCTTCTCTGATGAATCTAAGTTTTATGTCACAAGTTCTTATAGATTTAGACTGTTAAGCTGAATAAAAAGGACAATGTCTTAATCCTCGGCACATCAAAGTCACGGTAAAACATAAAGAAGGAAGTGTTTTAGGCTGGGAATGCAATTATTTCCATGGAATTGGGCCAATATACAAAATAAAGGGTGTAATGAATCGATTTGTCTTCAAGGATATCTAAGGAATACATACTGATACCGCATGGAAAGGAGAAAATACCACTTGATTGGAGATATACAACAACAACAATCCAAAATGCCCAACTAAATGAGTGCATTGAATGAAATTTCTGGTGAAACATTATCGAATCTAATCGAGTCCATAACATTAGTATGTAAAGAACTTTCAAGGGCTAGGCAACTCGATATTAATAAAATTAATATTTTAAGTGAAGTTATTGAAGACGAGGTGCTTATATTCGAAAAACTGTGTTCAACATCCAAAATGCTTTTTTCTGACTTAAATAGGAATTTTCTATGTTTTATTTTGTAATTTTTAGTGATTTTAAATGATTATCTTTATAATAAATAAAATAGTTTAAAATCTAAATGTATTTAGAATAAGATTGAGAAATTTTGTATTAACCAGAAGTACGTGCATATGTTTTGTCGCACACTGTATGTACATACTCAGCTATAGAAATTGCATCAATACTAGCACATATTTTACCGGCATTTTGGTATACATATTTAAGAATATTTACTTGAATAATTATATACTTACATACATACATACATTCATATGTACAGAGAAGCAACCAGCTAAACCAGAGTGAATATGAGTACATTAGCGAAAAAACAACAACAGCAACAGTAGCATGAACTAATAGCTAAGAAAACTGCTTACAAATATAAAACGAAATTTACTAAAGCGTAAAATGAGAAGAAAGAAAGAGCATGAAAAAACAATTTAACTCACAAGACTACGGAAAGACGACATACTAACAGAAGCTAAAATAAAATAATGTGGAACAACTAGTCATTGTGCAATGAGATGGGTGGTGCTGGTGGTGGTGGTGGTGGATAGTACAGAGAATCGAAAAAACCGGTAAAATGTTTAAATGCATGTGGTCTACAGTTCCCATCCAATACAATGTACATATTCACGTGACGATTAAGATAACCAACAAATTATATATGTATGTATGTGTATGTATGTGTGTGATACGTACCTTTATATACCCCCAACTGAGTACCAAAAACAAGCACTCCTACATACAAAATACTTTTAGTCCATAAACATATTTATTTAGTCTTTCTACACGATATATTCGTATTCGTAATTATGATAACCATCAATGTGATGTGATTTGGAGAAGTGCAATAAAAGAAAAAAGAAAATAAAAAACTTGAAATATAAATATTTGCAAAAATAGAAATAAAATATATTTTTTCTTAATTGCCAATAGTTTTTATGTGAAATTATTACCTCAAGTGAATGACTAAAAAAATTTCGGCCTTGATTTTAATTTTTTAAGTTTATTCATATTTAAAAAAAAGCAAGCTAAGGCAGATACCTACTTAACTAAGTACACTAGGCAACAGATGCAATTTTTTTTGGATGGTAGGTGTTTTGTTTTTTATTCATGGTTAGCAAGACACTCGTCTACCAAGCAGAAGGTCCTTGGTTCAATACCAGGCCAGGCCATCTGAAAAAAGAATAAGTTTTTTCCACAGCAGTATTATCTCATAACATTAGCAAGTAACTGGTAATATGAGTACTATTACTTCTCTAATGCATTTGTCGGTCGGAGCTGGCGTTAAACTGTAGGTCCTTTTCAATGAATCTAAGAAAATAGAATCCTAAATGCTTTTAATTAATTATTTTACTTAAATATTTTGAATTTTTTCTTTAAAATTTTCTTCCCTAAGTCATGCGGCTATACAATTTTACTTCTTTTGATGTCTTTGACGTTTAACGCCCCCGACAGTGGCTTATTTGCCACAATACAAACTAATTTTTGTACCCCAAATTTAAAATAAATGTGCGCATAAATTTTAAGTTAACAAGGTGATAAATTTCACTTGCTTTGAAGCTTAGACTACTACAATACTTAATTATCTACCAGGGTGACAATTAGATCATTTATATATTTACTTTACACCCTTGTATCAGTGCTTACTAGCAACTCCGGCACATTATCACAGCGGAACGAGTGAAAATTTGTCTTTTCATATACTTATTTTTGATTATTATTTTGGATTAAGTAAAATAAAGGGTGAGGCACTCAAATCCATATACATATACATAAACACCTTATGAAAACTAATAAGGATATGCAAAGTGGAATATGTCACTTCGATGGCTGGTTTAGCGCCATATTGTCCCGAAATACTCATCGAGGCTAGTCAAAGAGTCCATAGAAGAGAAAATGGTCGAACCTTTTTGGAATATTGAAGAGAAACATTTTAAGTAAACCATTCAAAAATCAAAACGAACCTTTGAAACATCTAGAAGCTGAATAAAAATGTATCCCGGAAAATGTACTTAATAGCTCATTGATTTTATGCCGCTCAGATCTGGCAAAGTTTTAAAAAATAAAGTTTCATCAACGAAATATTTATTAAAATAATAACTCTTTGGTAATATAAAGGTAGTCACTACACTATCACAAAAATGGTCTCAAATGTGGTTTTCGAGATGAAAGAGTAATCGTTGTTAGTTGTTTCTTCCAAAAAGTGAAATTTGAAAAATTTTGAATTGATACCCTCTTGTTGATCACGTGCGATATGTGTATTGTGAATATCTTTGTAAGTTTGTTTGTTCGCCCGCCAATCACTTGTAAACGACTTAACCGATCTTGATGAAATTTTGAGGACATATATTATTTTTAGTTATATGAGTTGGTATACTTTCGGATGTTAATTACAATTTTTATCACATAATTAATAGCATGTTCACACGACAAATTTTTTTTTCGTAATTCGCTTTTTCATTTATAATCTACCCAAATTATATTACAAATATACCGTGTGAAAGAGGAGATTTGTGTAATTCAAACAACGAACAATGTAATTCAACGTGTTGTGTGAACATGCTATAACATTGTAAATTCATGAAGTTGACATCCCTTGAATTATACAAAAACAAATAAGAAAACAATTTTGTTTTTATTCAGTTTGTTTATGAGTCAATAACTTGTAAACGACTGAACCGGTTTTGATAACATATCGAACAGAGATGCAGCTAATGAAAGAGCTATAGTGCACCCTTTTTTTCATAATTGGACATAGAAGAGGCAAAACTAGTGACTTTTTTCAAAGAGACATTTTTATTTGCTAAAATTCATTGCCCAATAAAATATCTTATGTATAAAAATAAATGTGTGTTTCTATGTTTGTTTGTTTGTTTGTTTGTTTGTTTGTTTGTGCTTTATAGTCATCTAAACGGCCGAACCGATTTTCTTGAAATTTTTACAATATCTCCCTTTATGCCTGAAAGAAACTAAAGGCTATATACATAAATATTTTTAAATTTCCAAATAGGCAGTGCCACGCCCATACAAATGGTGTGTTCTCTAAATTTGGCCCAAATAGATTTATAGTCAATGCAAATAATCAGTCAAAAAGTGGGCGTGTTACCTACCATACAAAGTAAATATTGATTTCTATATAACTTGAGACCGGTTAAAGCAAAAGCTTCTAAATTTGGTCAGAATGACCTCATAGACAAAACAAATCATCAGCCAAGAAGTGACGGAATTGGACAAGTGGGTGTGGTACCTTCAATATAAACTGAGAACGGTTACAGCTAAAGTTTCAGAATTTGGTCTAATTGTATTCATAGTCAATACAAATCATCAGGCAAAAAGTAGGCGGAACTGAATAAGTGGGCGTGGTACCTACCAGACAAAGTAAATATAAATTTTTGTATATATTGAAAACAGCAATAGTAGAAGTTTCAAAATTAGGTTCAAACAACGTCGTGAACAATAAACATTATCAGTCAGTAACTGGGCGAGATGGGATAAGTGGTCGTGGTATCTTTTTATTTGTAAGTTGCGTTACTGAAAAGCTTAATAACTCCATTAATTTTCAAAGGATTTCGAAATCCTTAGACTCATTTTATTCATAACTAAACATAGATTCTTAAGTTATTCACAAATTGTACGGTTCCTATATAAATTAGTATGCAAAAACGCATCTTAACTTGGAAAATATGGAAGAATTCAATGTAAAATGTGTTTGCTTGAGAAATATATCCAGATTCTTCAAGACCACGGCATATACATAATCTAAAGTTCCGTTCTTCTTCTTTCCAAACCCGAAAAGAGACTTAATATCGGTTAGAAATTAGCAAAGTTATTAGGTTATAAATGCACGAAGGTCGGAAAACCCGGTTTTTTACCCTTAGGTGTTTCTAAAATTCAAAAACAGATTTTTGCCCTACTCCACAGCGCCTATCAGAAAAATAGTATCATTTGCAAGGTATTTTTTTGTCGCAACGTGTTATACATACAAAACGTTTGCCAATAAAAAGCCAACAAAAGCTTGTATTCAGAAACTAAAGAGCAAAAAATGCAAACTTTCTGCTTTTAATGATTCAGTCATCTGAAACTCAGAAAAAAAGTTGCAGCGAACAAGCCCCCAAAAACGAACCAACTACTAAATGAATGATTCACTAAAGCATATACAATAAATACACAATTATGTACATATATATGTATGTGTGTACATCATAAGATAACGAAATAAACTTGATTCACTTCTTTAGATTAAAAAAAAATATATATATAAAAAATTGCATTATACAAGCAATACACTGGAGTGTATGTCACAGTGGTTAAATCATTTGCATTCGTAAAATAAATATTTTGGAATTATAAACAAATGTGTTTGGATGTCAAAAAGTAAACAGAAATAAATAAAAATTTAAGAGCAAAGACTGAAAGAATTAGAAAAATAATAATAATAACGAAATTTGAAATTGGTTTTTTATTTATTGTACATATCGCACTTGTACCGCTAAAGTGTGTCACATCTACTCACTGTTAAAGTCATTTTCTCCACTCTTTCGCCTAAAAAACACACTTGTTATCCGTTTTTGTAATATAATTTCATATTAAAATTTTTGTCTCTACAGACAATTTCAAAATTTTGAGTTGTGTAACTTTAGCGGTACAAGTGCGATATGTTAAATATTTTGTACTTAAGTAAATATAAACATATGAATATGTACATAGTACATGTGCATGTATATAATCTATTTACATTATAATTTCCGAATGTGGATACACATACCTATGTACGTATATTCTTTATAACTTAGCAAATATAAAATAAAAATAAATAAATAAATTTATAAAAAACTAGCTTTGCCAACCGGTTTACCCGTCTTCTTAATGAAAGATAAATTCTATTTTTTCACGAATCTATCCGTTTTTGTTCTTTATAAAGAAAATACTAAACGACTTTTGACATCTCCTGCTGATACATTTATTGAGATGTACGATAAATATTATCCTTCCTGTGAAGTTCATTTTCTATCTTAGTGTGCAACTTGATAATAGAATTGCGTGTGGAAAGTTTGAAGACTCTATCTTTTACAGTCCCCAAGATATATTGGCCGAATTCACAACCCGTGTTGTATTATTTTATATTGTTAAACAAAAAATTATTATTATTAAGTCCCATAACACTTCATGAAAGAACATAAGGACTTCTCTTAGTCAATGAGCTGCACACGATTCTATTTTTAAACTCATTGAATAGGACTTACACTTTAACGCCGGGTTCGAACGGTAAATACATTAAGAGAAGTTTTCAATAGTAAGTAGTACTCATAACCAGTGACTAGCTAATGTTACGAGGTGATACCGCTGTCGAAAAACTTTTTTCTTTTTTTTAAGATGGTCTGGCGTGGTATTGAACCGACGAACTTCTGGTTGGCAGGCGTGTGGCTTACCTACCATACCACAGCGGAACACAAACAAAAAAGATTTTCTAATAAGCAATTTTGAAAACAAAAACAAATATACATATGTATATAAACTTTTTATGGCATACTACGATACAACAATACGATACATGTTGTGAATTCGGCTACTGTAAGTGCTACGTGTTTCGTAGGAACGGACAATGATTCAAAAATTCAGCTTTTGCCCCTTATTAGCTCCTCAAAATGGAATTTTTGAAAAAGTACTTTTGTACAACACATTTTAGAACGTTTTCCTCCAATTTAACACCCTCGAGATCCGATTTGGAAAATAGCACCGCATTGCTTTGTCGTTAGCCCGATCTATATTCCTGTGTTCCAAATTTCAACAAAATAGATTTTTTCAAATAAGCGTGATCGAATTGTAAACAAAATTATTTTTTATATGACCTAATTTGGGTCCTTTCCCTCTGATTTTAACCTCTCCAAGGTCCAAATTCGAGATAAGTATACCCTATAACGCTTTCGTTTGCCAGATCTATCTGAGTTCTAAATTTAATCAAAATTGAAATGTTAGCTAACAAAAACCTTTTGGCCGAAATGTTTGCAAGTAATTCTCACTTGCCGAGAGCGTTCAACCACTGCCCGAACTTGAAAGAGTATCAGTAACTATGCCTCGTATATTCTTTCGAGGGTCCTTGCAAATCTTAACATTAACAAGTCTTCTGGGCCGGATGGCATACCAGCACTGGTCCTAAAGCAGTGCTCTTCAATTAGTAATAATTTTTATATCCTTTGTAATATAGGATAGACGGAAAACTTCTTAGAATACTTCCGGAGAATGAATGAAGTTAAATATTTCTAATAACGCCACTTTAGACAAGAGTTGGCAACCCAGTTGATAACCAATTTAAACCCACCCGGGCTTTATTTGATATTATATTAAAAAAACCCGGATGAAATTTTAATTTTCTTTTTAAAATTATTAAAACAAATTTAATTTAACGGTTTTTACAATGCATTTACAAAATAATAAATATGGTTTTTGTACAAATTAATTTCTTTTAAAAAATAATGAATTAACAAGGAAATCAAAATATTGTCTATCGTTGCCAATAACTTTTCCCCACCTCTCGTCTCAAAAAAATGTCTGGTGTGGCTACCTAATTTTGAAGATAATTTTCGATTTCTTCGAAAGAAATGAAGCGGTGACCTGCCAATGCATGTTGTATCCGTCGAAGCAGCGAGTAGTACGAAGAAGCAATGTGTGGAGAATATGGCGGGTGCGGTAAGATATCGCATTTGATTGTTTCTAATTTTTTATTTATTGGTAACTTTTGCGACATCATGTTTGTCCATATTATCTGGCCATTTTTGTCACAATTACGGTCCAAACGAAGTAATTGCAGTATGTACCGATGTAATAAAACATAGTAATTGTACTAACAAATAAAAAATATCATAGAATTGTACGAAATTTAAAAGCAGTAATAAAAAATAAAAAGAACACGATGGGCTGACTTTTTTTTAAACCCAGGTTTTCGCCAACCCTTCTATAAGCTGAACAAGGATGTCGCTTTTTTCTTGATGGACTCCCATAGCCAATTCATGCCAAAAATGTTTAACTACATAAGGTTATGGTTCCGCGTGGATATTTTTTAAAGTTTGGAACAGTTATGGATCAATGAAATTTTTGTGACACTTGACGTCTGTTTGAGATCGTTAGCTTGATAGAGTTCGTTATTATTTGTGATAACCAATTTGCCTGCAAATTAACCATCGTACTAACATTTTTTTTATTTTTATATTATTTTATATGTTATAAACATTAGCTAATATTGAATTGTTTTGTTAATAGAAATATGATAATCGTATTTAAAATGGAAAATTTAAATTCGCCGATTTTTTTCAATTTTTTAACTTGAAGTGCCGATAATGCCGATTTTTTATTTCAAATATGCCGATTTTTAATCAAAATCATCTGGCACCGCTGCCTGCACCAATACGAGAGATAGCGTCGCTCTCTCTCTATAGAAATGTATAAATTATTTGGAGTTTTCTTAAAATTAGACTTTTAACATTAATAGCTTTTACTTATTTACCTTACTTAAGCTCTGTTCAGACGATTGTCTGATCTAACAATATTGTCAGACACACACCAGACAATTGCCACCACAATGTACATTGTCAGTTCACACAGTTTCAATACATTTGTCAGAAAATCTAGTAATGTCATTAAAGATGCATTGTTTTTCCGACGGTGATGTCGTTGTCAGATGTTAAAAATTCGGACATTTGAAAATGATCTGATAATATTGAAAGACAAAAACTGTAAGTTCATACGATTGTAAGACATTTTCTGTAAATTTTTCAGACAATATTTTTAGTTCTGACAACTATCTAAACAGAGCTTTAAAAGTGGTTTCTTGGCTGGTTTTCTAGCTTATAAGTTTTCTACGGTTAGTTAGAGTGAATTGTCACTAGCTACGCAGTATTATCTTCTGACGTTCACGTTCGTCTCACAAGATTTTTAGAATTTTTATTATTTGTCGGTCCAGAAGAGGGCAGTAGATTTACCTGGTCGTCTGTTACCAGATTTTCTCTTCACATTATTTCTTTGTTAAGATTGGTGCTTCAATGATGTGCTATGAATGTGATTAATTGATTAAGTGATTAATTTTTTCTATAGATGTACGCAAAACAGAAACTTAATATTTAAATTTATTTTGAATATGTCATTATATACATAGTACATATTCGAAATAATAGCAACCTACACGTTTTCTATATTTCCATTGTATAAATAAAGTATAGGGTCTATCAAAAGCAGTGAAAATTATTCTTCTAAATCTTTCGTATATTCGCACTAAACGGAATTATATTTCTACTGAAAATTTATTACATGCGATGTGTGGGCTTAGTATTGGGTGGGTCATCTATCAGATTAAATTTGAATCAGCGGTTATTTCGAATCTGGCAATACTTATGTCATTCTATTCTGTCACAAAATTCAGTAGATTATCTCCACTGAATGAAATGAATCACATTTACGCTTGAGCAACGTTGAAATTTATTAGAAATTTATCATCATTTAAAATCATCTTTTCGGATGAAGATTATTTTCATCTTGGTGGTTACGTTAATAAGCAAAATTGCCGTATTTGGGGCTCAGAAAACCCATATGTGGTTTTATAAAAGCCAATGCACAAAGTAAGAGTGACTGCTTGATGCAGCTTGTGGAGGCATCATTGGCCCATATTTCTTTGAAAGTGAGGATGGAGCAACCATTACGGTTAATAGAGACACTTATCTCACCATGATAACCGATTTTTTGGTGCCCGCTCTTCATGATATTGATGTGAATGATGTTTGGTTTCAACAGACACACATCTCATGCCACAATCGATTTATTGCGTCAAACATTTGATGGCCGTTTAATTAGCCGAAATGGTGATGTCAGTTGTCCGCAAAGAAGAAGCAAGAAATAGTTGTCCGCGATTTGACGCCGTTGGACTATTTTCTGTGGGGCGCCGTCAAAGACAAGTGTTATGCCTATAAACCAGAGACAATTGAGCATTTGAAAGCCAACATTCGTGATGCTATTGCTGAGATACGACCCCATACACTTGAAAAATTTCTCGAAAATTTGTCCGATCGAATGGGGTACTGTGAGATCAGCCGCGGCAGCCATATGAATGGAATAATATTTCATTTCTAATCAGAACAATTGTACTTCACAACAAAGAAATAAAAAATTTCAAACCGTTTTTGTTTTGTTGAATTTTTAAATTTAACTTTTAAATGGCCCACCCGATATACATATGTATAGGGTGTTTTTTATAGAGGTATAGAACTTTAAGTTGCAATAAAACAACGATGGATTATTCGATTGACATGAATTTTATTTATCCGAAAGATAATCTTGTGGCATTACATTTTAAATATGATTTCTGGCATATGACCAACACGGCTGGCGCGGATGTAATCCAATCTGGACGTCCAATTTTCATTGACTTTTTCCAACATTTGTGGCCGTATATCGGCAATGACACGGCGAATGTTGTCTTCCAAATGGTCAAGCGTTTGTGGCTTTACCGCATAGACCAATGACTTTACATAGCCTCACAGAAAGCAGTTTAGCGGTGTTAAATCAAAAGACCTTGGAGGCCAATTCACAGGTATAAAACGTGAAATTAGGCGGTCACCAAATGTGTCTTTCAATAAATCTATTGTGGCGCGAGCTGTGTGACATGTTGCGCCGTCTTGTTGAAACCACATCTCCTGGATATCATGGTTATTCAATTCAGGAATGAAAAAGTTAGTAATCATGGCTCTATACCGATCACCATTGACTGTAACGTTCTGGCCACCATCGTTTTTGAAAAAGTACGGACCAATGATTCCACCAGCCCATAAAGGGCTCCAAACTGCCAGTTTTTCTGGATGTAACGGTGTTTCCACATACACTTGAGGGTTACCTTCACTACAAATGCGGCAGTTTTGTTTGTTGACGTAGCCATTCAACCAGAAGTGCGCTTCATCGCTAACCAAAATTCGCTTATGAAAATCGGGAACAACGGTAGTCACGTCTTGGGCCCATTCGACGCATCTACGTCGTGCGTAAGTCTATTCATGATGAATTGCCAAACCAAACTGAGAATAAATCACTTGACAGCTGTTAAATCGGTCGCCATCTTGAAAAGTAATGTCAACTTAAAGTTCCATACCATATATAAAAAACACGCGTTACTTTCAAATAAAAAAAGAAATTTGAAAAAGTTTTCATTAGTTTTCTTTATAGCATTTTCAAAAAAAGAAAAAAAATATTTGGCGGACCCTTTACATATGTACTTACATACATACGTTTTGTTTGATATTTTGTATTTATTCGAAATTTGGTCCAAGTAATTCCCATTTTTTTCTCTCTTGTTCATATTTTTCGATAAATAAATAAATTTCAACACCCATAGTTAAAAACCCTTTATAAACACAAATCACAAATTGTATTTTAGAAGACCTTCAGAGATTAAAAATGCATCGTTATTGATAGAAAGAGTTTTTTAAGAACTTGGTTTTTCTAATCCAATAACAGTAGAAAAATATTTAAAGAGAAAATTCTTTGTAAGGTTAAGTGCTAACAAAGTGTTCAAGGATTATGGGTTCAATGATATTATTGATTTTCATTTCCTTCATTATGTGTTGTTATGAAAAAAATTTATAATACAAAACATTACATAATATTATTAGAATTTTTATTTCAATACATAATTTAAAAAGTTGCGTTATATTTTATTTTAGAAATACATAACAGGTCACTAAAAATTAACGTAGTTCCCTTCGAGGGCGTTACAACGAGTATAGCGATTTATCAACTTTCCGATACCACTTTTATAGTATGATTTCTATTTCTCGTCAAAATAGTCCTCAGTTTCAGCGATTACTTCATCACTTGACTTAAATTTCTTTCCAGTAGACATTCTCTTGAGATCTGAAAACAGGAAAAAGTCGCTGGGGACTAAATCTAGAGAATACTGTGGGTAGGTAAGCAATTCGGAGCACAATTTATTAAATTTTGCCATCGTTTTCATCGAATTGTGACATGATTTGTGAGCTCACCTGGGAACCACGTTGAAAAGAGCTTTCACATACCAAAATGTTCGTATAAAATGGTAAAAACACTGACATCTAATATCTTTACAATGTCAGCTAGATCGTACATCTTTTATTTGCGATCATTCATAACCAATTTGTAGATTTTTTTTTAATATTTTCTGGTATAACAGCGTCATTTGGTCGTCCACCGCGCTCTGTATTGTTTCTGCTGGTGTGGCCACGTTTAAATTCAGCAAACCACTTCTCTACCATTTGTTTCAATGGAGCAGAGTTCGGATAATGTTTAGCAAGCCATTGTTTGGTTTCTACTGTATTTTTTCACCAAAAAAGCATTTTTTTCATTATCAAAAGTTGCTTCACACAAATGCTTTAACTCAAATATATACACATATCGTTTGAAGGTTAGTATTAAATAAAAATCATCTGGAGAAAATTCTAGTAAAAAAAATTCTGTGTCATCCTACAGACTTATTGAGTGACCTGATATTCATCGCATTTTTAAAGACTGAAAAAGACTAAATTCTCTATTCTTTTTTTATTTTAACACTCACAAGGGTCCGCCAAATAATATTTTTTTTTGAAAATGCTATAAAAAAGTACTGAATATTTTCTTAAATTTCTTTTTTTATTTGAAAGTACAATCCTTTCGGTTAATAATGGCAAATAATTTCATTCAAATGGCTGCCTCGGCTGGCCATGCAGTAGCCTACACGATCGGTCCAATTTTTAAGCACATTATCGATTGTGTGCAGCTGTATTTCACCAATGGCTTCACGAATATTGTCCTTTAAGGCGTCAATTGTCTCTGCCTTGTTGGCGTAACACTTATCTTTGACGGCACCCCACAAATAATAGCCCAACGGTGTCAAATCGCAGCTCCGAGGAGGCCAAACGACATCAGCTCTGCGGCTGATAAAGCGATCTTCAAAAACAGGGCGCAACACATCGAGTGTAGCTTCGGCTGTGTGGCACGTAGCGCCGTCCTGCGGAACAAAAATTCGTTCAACATGGCCCGATAATGATCGTCATTGACCGTAACGGCCACTCCTTGCTCATTTTCGAAGAAAAATGGCCCAATTATGCCTCTGGACCAAAATCCGCACCAAACAGAGTCTCGTCTTGGGTGTATCGGCTTTTCAATGTATTCGTGCGGGTTTTCTGTGCCCCAAATGACACAATTTTGTTTGTTTACATACCCGCTAAGATCAAAATGAGCTTCATCTGAAAAGATGATTTTTTTGGCAAAAGAAAGTGTGTGTGATAATCAGAATTGTCACAACTTCGAATTTTATGTAACCAAATTTCAATAAAAAAGTAATTAAAAAATAACCAAAATTTTAAATCATAATTTTAATACAAAAAATAACATATAATTTTATATATAAAATTTATAGATTTAAAAAGATTTGGTGCAGCAGTTGATAAGGCACATTCCCCTATTTGTTGTACATGAAATAGTATAAACTACGAATTTTTTTGGCTCTGATTGCTTGCCAAAGCTTATCCTGAATATGTTCCACCGATCTCAATGTGCGGGAGATTATTTATGCAGTTCTCAAGTAATAATTTGGACATGAAAATGGAAGACCTACTAGGCCAGGCATAAAGTTCGGAGATGACGAATTGGAAGATGAAGATTAGTTTCAAACCCAAAAAGCTACTCAAGTGGAAAAAATCGTAGCGGCTTCCTATCATTACTGGCGATGAAAAATAGATCTATTAGGACAACGCTCGGCCAAATGTTCCAACATGAGTTAAAACTATTTAGAAAATTGTTTCAGCCGCCTTTTTATCCAGACCCTGCCCGTCAGACTACCATTTGTTTTGATCGGAGTACCTTTCACTTTAGAACAGCTCGATTCGTTTTTGGCCTCAAAAAATCTGTAGTCTTTTGGCACGAAATCCATATGTTATCAGAAGGATTGAAAAGGTCATAGCATACTTACAACAAAAGGCAAAATTTTGCCAAAAATCCTGTTTTTAAAGTCATACACTTAATTAAAATCCGGGTAATAAACGTTAAAATAAATCATTGTCTCTATTTTTTACTTCAAGAACGAAGTAACCAAAAAAAATTTACACATCAAAGAAAAAAATAACCAATTTTGGTTAAAAATAATCAAAGCGGCAACACTAGTGATAATATACCATCGACATTTATTATCCATTTGAAAGGTAGACTTATCGATGTCACTGTGTATAGAACAGTCTTTGTCAAACACATTCATTGTCATTTTATTTGTGTTTGAATTCTCTCATACTCAATACACTTAGAGAAAGTTATAGTAAAAAAGAAGTATAGACAGGAATATATTTTTAAAGTATACATATATATTTGATATAAATTTCAACATTTTTTTAATAAATAAAAATGTGGTAAATTTTTAAATTAATTATAAAAGAGTTAAAATGTCTTGCTATGTCATATGTAATGCAGCATGACAACGTGCGTTGGCAAACTAGACTTTTGAGTTACCAAAACAAAAAAAAAAATACTTTTAAGTAAGCATTTCACAGAGTGTTCTTCTGAGAGACGGATAGTTTGTTGCTATTTTTGTTCAATGTGTGAGCTCATTTAGCTGAGAGAGAAAGAGAATCAATTTGCGCCGTATAGTGCTTTTGACAAGCACTGGCATAGAATTAACGTCTTGGAAATGTTATCTGTAATTGTTGCAAAAATATCAAATTTTCCATGACTTTGGCGCAGTTTAAATTTTGCCATTGGCATGGGTTATGTGATTTAATGATTCATAGATTATTCGCATAGACCTGACAAGGAAAAACCTAACGGATAAAAGGATCTTGGGCTGAGATCACCTCCACGTGAGATGACAATGCACTCAAATCGCTCGTAAAAAACTCCAATGCAGCATGTGGACACATACCACATATCGTTAGGATTCAAAAGATGTTGGTAATCACGCGTTATCGACTTCCTCAGATTCTCCTGCACATTTTTGCAGACAACGATGATGTTTTCGACAGATCTTGTCTTTCGTCGCTGTATTGGTTGATTATTTACTAAACCCATCGCCTTAAGTTTATCCACTAAACTACGAGCAGTACCAGAATACCCATTTTGATTACACAATATAACCGCTTTCGACGGTCCAAGTTCGGAGGTCTCTACTGAAAGACATGTTACAAGAGCACAAAATAATTATTCATAAATATAAAGAAATACATACATACTCGTACATGCTGAAATACAAATATACAAAATGGCATGTCTAATAAATATTATTTATTTTCCCAATTATATACCATATATACACATACGTACATACTTACATATTATACATATGTATGATGATGATGTTTAGTCAGGTGAATTATAATCGTAATTGATATTTTTTTGTTTTTTTTTTTTTAATTTTTATTTGATTTTATATACATATGTATGTACATATGTACGTACTTGGGTATGTATGTATACATATAGTGTGTGTTGAGCAGAAATAAATTTTGTAAACACGTGCACATTTTGTATTCATTTTAAAAGCATCCAGACAATGGAAATTTTTTAAGTTTTTATTTTTAAATTTTATACTTTTAAGTGCCAAATATTGATTTGATAAAATTATATAATATTTTAGATGCGGAAATAAGTTGTACGTAAACAAAAAATGAAAAACTTTGACCGTTAAGTAGGTGGCAGACAAAATGTCGTCCTAAAATAATCGATAATTTAAGTACTTTGTAACACGTTTTCCAACATTTATTGCCTTCATTTGCAACGTTAAGTACTGGCAACAAATCAGGTCATCAAATGACAAACTTTTTAAAGAAAAATTATTTTTCGCAGTATAAATTAAGTGACAGAAGAATAGAAAACTTTGTCTATCGAAGAAACAAGTTTTATGAAATATTTTCTACATAATAAATTTATATATTTTTGTAATATATACATACATACATATATACATATATTGCTGGATATGTAAATTATATGTGTATGTATGTATGTGTGCGTATGTGTATAAGAGTAATTACGTAAACATTAGGGTTTAAATTGCTTGCTTTCAAATAGCAACAGTACAAAAATTATTGCTTATCTTCAGTTTTGAGTTGCAAATGAAATAACTGTGTTGCTGAATGGTTACTGAAAACTTTGGTAGGTAATAAGCAAAGATTAATAGCAAAAGCAAAAAGTTTAAATCATAATAACTTGCTTAAGTCCACTATGGGCATAATCTCTGCTTATGCAGTCAGCAAAACAACTACTTTGTCAGGAATTGCTTACGGCAAAAACATTTTTTTGTATTTTACTTTGTTGCTTATTATGTATTAAAGTTTTTAGTAAGCATTCAGCAACACAGTTATTTAATTCGCAATCAAAAAATTTAAGCAAAGCAAAAATGCTATATTTTTGCTTTTGCTTTTTACTTTTGCTGTATAATTTTCTTTAAGTTTAGTAAAGCATTTACAAATGCATTAACGCTGGTAAAAATCTTAGATACATATACATTTAGCAATAAGACTGGAAGCATTAGCACCCGCTGAAGGCATATTGGGTTCACTCAGGTTAAATATATATCCATATATTATAAAAAGGGTCCGCCAAATAATTTTTATTTTTTTTTTTGAAAATATAAAAAAAAAATACTGAATATTTTGTCAAATTTCTTGTTTTGTTTGAAAGTACAATCCTTCCGGTTAATAATGGAAAATAATTTCAATCAAGTGGCTACCTCGGCTGGCCATGCAGTAGCCTACACGATCGGTCCAATTTTTAAGCACATTATCGATTGTGTGCAGCTGTATTTCACCAATGGCTTCACGAATATTGTCCTTTAAAGCGTCAATTGTCTCTGGCTTGTTGACGTAATACTTATCTTTGACGGCACTCTACAAACAATAGTCTAACGGTGTCAAATCGCAGCTCCGTGGTGGCCAAATGTCATCAGCTCTGCGGCTGATAATGCGATCTTCAAAAACAGGGCGCAAAACATCGAGTGTAGCTTCGGCTGTGTGGCACGTAGCGCCGTCCTGTTGAAACCAATGTTGCTAATATCCTCCTCTTAAATTTTTGTGAACAAAAATTTGTTCAACATGGGCCGATAACGATCGCCATTGACTGTAACGGCCACTCCTTGCTCATTTTCGAAGAAAAATGGCCCAATTATGCCTCTGGACCAAAATCCACATCAAACAGTGACTCGTCGGTTGGGTGCATCGGCTTTTCAATGTATGCGTGCGGATTTTCTGTGCTCCAAATGCGACAATTTTGCTTTTTTACATACCCGCCAAGATCAAAATGAGCTTCATCTGAAAAGATGAATTTTTTGGCAAAATCGGCATCTTCTGAAAGTCGATCGCAGGCCCAGATTCGTTCCGTTGTTCAGGCGTATACACAACCATATTCGTTCAGCGGAAGGATAAAACTAATTATCTGTCAAATCAGACATGAGCTAAGTGTTACCATTCACGAAATAAGCACTAGTTGAAAAAAAAAAACGTTAGATGGCGGACGGTTTAATTATTCCCATAACATTCCATGAATCAACATGGGGACTTCTTTCTCAGTTAATGAGCTACACCCGATTCTAATTGTAGACTCATTGAAAGGGACCTACAGTTTTAAGCCGGCTCCGAATGGCAAATGCATTAGAGCAGTTTTCAATAGTAAGTAATACTTATAAGCAGTTACTGATAATGTTATGAGGTGATACGACTGTTGAAAACCTTTTTCTTTTTTCAGATAGTCTTGGCCTGGTATTGAACCTTCTGATTGGTAAGCGGGTGTCTTACCTACCATACCACAGCGGTACACACTCAGGTTAAATATTGTATATAAATTTAATTGGAACCTGGATAATTTCAATGTTAGATTATATTTGTGTTGTATATATATAGATGGGTATTTGATACAAAAAAGTCTAATGTTGGTATCAATTTATATTTTGCCCTGAAATTTCAAAACTAACTTCCATTACTTAAATTTACGTATGTATCTCTCACCATGTATCTCTCATAACCTCTTGAGACCTAAACATGAAGCGATTATGATAACAGTATATTTTTGAAACATATCGTTTACTTTTGGTCATTATTTTGATCAATATTACGGTATTTATTGAAAAAAATTTAATCTTTTCAATTGTAAAAAAAATAATGGCGATAACTTTGGTGGAAGTGCCATCTGTTGATAGTTTTATAAACTCTAGTGTCTACGCCAAGAAACACAAGTCCAACAGCTTACAAGTAATGTAACTACCTGTGATAAATAACGATAATTTAAAGCATACATACATATGTTTTCTCTTTCTTGTAAAAATAGGTCTCAGTTTCAACGATTACTTCATCATTGGACTTAAATTTCTTTCCAGCAAACATAAAGTCCCTGGGGGCTAAATCTAGAGTATACGGCGGGTGGGTATTCAATTCGAAGCCCAATTCATTCAGTTCTGCCATCGTTTTCACCGATTTGTACCACGATTTGTGAGCTCACACGGCACCTACTTTGAACAGAGCTTTCGCATACCCAAATGTTCGAGTAAGATGGTAAAAATATTACCATCTGTTATTTTTACAATGTCAGCTAGCACGTGCACTTTCAATTTGCGATTGTTCATAACCAATTTGGGCGTCTACTGCGCTCTGCATCATTTGTGCTAGTACGACCACGTTTAAATTCAGCAAACCACTTGTCTACCATTTGTCTCGATGGAACAGAGCTCGGATAATGTTTATCAGGCCATTGTTTGGTTTACACTGTATTTTTTTCCATCAAAAAGCAATGCTCTATCAAAACGCCATAACTCATGAATCAATAGTCAAATTGCTTATACACGTATCGTTTGGAGGTTAGTACTAAGTAAAAATCGGATGGACAAAATTCTGGTAACGGACTTATTAGTGACCTGTTATGTAACGGGTGATTTTTTGCTAACTGATTTTTCAGTGTAAAAAAAATAAACGTGATAGGTAACAATGTCAAAAACGCTCGGTAAAGTTTGCCATTTCTAACAAACGAAAATCATTGTGCTGTCTGAGAATTGCGTTTATATTAAAAAATGGGTACGTCAACAAACAGAATTGCCGCTTTTGGTGTAAAGGGCTGTCAGTACATTCTAAACGATGTGTTGGGTCGTATTTTTTCAAGAACGATAAAAATCGCAACGTACCGTGGTATTGCTGTCGTGTAATGATTACCGACTTGTTTTTTTTGCCAAAAATGAAAGAGTTGAACTTGGTTGACATGTGGTTTTAACAAGAGTGTGCCACACGATACGCGATGTTATGAACTTTTTGAGAGGCGTGTTTGGTAAGCAATTAATCTCACGATTTAGAGCAGTCCAAGATTTTGAGAGTTGACTCTACTATTAGTGTTGTCGTTTTGGTTATTTCTAAATAAACTAAAATTGATTATTATTATTATTATTTTTTTTTTTTTTGATGTGTAGATGTTAACTTTCTTATGTGTGTGAAGTTAAATACGTTTTTCTTAACATAACAAAAATTTGTGAAAGTGAACAGAATATGTGTGAAGATAAATACGAATGTGAAATTTTTCTGTTAAGTTCACAGAGACTTCTATTTTAACATTACTTCCACAATTGTGGATTATAACACATAATTTGGTATAAAAATAACTAAACAAAGGCAAAGAATTACAAAAATTTGAAAAAATATTTCATAATTCTCAAATATTTTGAACGAATATAATATTTTTAAGGAAAAATTAGAAAACTTATTGTTCAAAGTAAGAAATTTTATTGCAAATTTTTGTAAAATTAAAATAAATAAATAAACAAATGCCTTGAGATGGAGGCGTAAAACAGTCAAATTGTATATTTAATAACATATGCACTCTGCAATTTTTTAAATTTGCAAGAAGTGTCCTAGTAGTGCGAAGCTGAGGCAATGACCACTATTGGTTTAATAAATATGGAATCGAGGATTCCTGTCCACTTTACAACATGTCCATAACCGTTACCGATTTTTAGATATATGGCTTTAAAGTTGGCCAGTTTTTTAAAAAACGAATTTGGCCATCTTTTAAATTAAAAAAAAGTGTCTTAGGAGTGCGAGGGTAGGGCAATAGCTACTATTAGGATTAATAAATAAAGGATCAAGGATTTCTCTCCACTTTACCGCATGTCCATAACCGTTACCGATTTTTAGATATAGGGCCTTAAATTTGTCCAATTTTCGGAAATTCGAATTTGGCCATTTTATAAATTTGAAAAAAGTGTCCTAGGAGTACGAGGGTGAGGTAATGGCGACTATTGGGATTAATAAATAAGGGATCATGGATTCCTGTACACTTTACCGCATGTCCATAGCCGCTACCGATTTTTAGATATAGGGCTTTAAAGTTGGCCAACTTTTGGAAATACGAATTGGGCCATTTTTTAAATTTGAAAAAAGTGTCTTAGGAGTGCGAGGGTAGGACAATGGCGAATATTAAGATTAATAAATAAGGGATCAGGGATTTCTATTCATTTTACCGCATGTTTAGAACCGTTACCGCCAGAATTTTTTTTGTGAAAAATTTCTAATTAATTTTTGACTAAGGCTGTTGAACAGTTTTTGCGTTTCTCAATTTCACAATGTTTTTAAATAAATAGGAATGGGGATAAACAAGACTGTGTTACATAGTGTGTATTATAGCTGAAATATAAATCTATAATTAGTTGATATATTTGTTTAACAATTTATAAGTTTTTTCCTTAAAACCTTATAAGTGTGTTTTCTAAATTATGTATGATTTTAATATTGTATTATTAAATGTATATCATTTATATTTTTCTTATAAGTAGAATGTCATGATCATTAACTGACTTGTAATAATGACATGAATGGCTGTTTTTTTTAATTGGCTTCGTTTAAGTTGATTGAGTTTCTTTTTGAATGATAAATAGAAAAAAATATATAAAAAAAGTTAATTATTTAATATTTCACTTTTTCAAAATTCTTTTTTTAAATTAATATTTAAAATACAAAAAAAAAAACACATACTTTAGCTAATGAAAGTGGCAAATACTATACTGGGAGATAAATTGTTTACAGTACTCATGAAGGCAACATTTTATGGACATTTTGTTGCTGGCGAGGATCAATTAAAAATTATACCAACACTGGAAAGGTAATTTTTTTAAAAAATTTCTTAATTTTACTAATGCTTTTTCTTTTGTATTTTTTTCTTCTTTTTTTTCTTATTTATGTTGTTGATTTTTATTACTGAAAATGGACAACACACAACCTGCTTTTTATTTTGCCATAAATCATTAAAACTTATTTATTAAAATGCGCTAAAATTTAAATGGATAAATGCACAAACCCGAAACACTTTTCCGATAAAAAAAAAACGATAATTACACACATGTGTTGCGATTCGTTTGGAATTTTGTGATTATTTTGTTACCAACCTTTTTGTTGATGTATGACTACTGTTTGCAATGAATGCATTAAATAGTTGATGAAATTTGCCAGAGCCGTTTTGGGCGGTACACTTTTTGAACTATTAATGAAATCAACCTTTTATGGACATTTTGTAGCTGGCGAGAATCGTCATACGATTGTACCAACGCTTGAGAGGTTTTCTTTTGCATATTTTTACATTTTTATTACAAACCAACAATCTCACAAATATTGATAAAAATTAAAATAATTTCATTATTGTTTTCGTGTTTTCTTTCTCTATTTTTCTATACATACATACATATTAATTATATTTGTTTGTTCACCTGTCTCTCTATCAGTCTTATGAAAACACTATACAGTAACAGAAATCACTTTTTAATAAAACGCTCAAGCATGGCATGTTCTACGAGTAATTATGACAGTCAAATTAAAAAAAAAAATTAAATTGGTTATAAAATATACCACTGGTGGTAGGTAGACTTGCCAGAATAACTTTAAGCCTAATAAATTCAATTTCAAAAAATGTCCTGGTTTTTAAATCGAACTGGTTTATATTATACGAGTATGTTTAGTAAAGATTTGTTAAAGGTATACTTTTATTTTATTATGTACTAGCTGAAACCCGGCGTACTTCGCTACCCCTATATTAATTACATATTATCTTAATGGTATTCCTTTTACCCATTTCATTCCCTTCTAGTTAAAATCCAAATATATTACTTCCATAGACACTGTAGAATCTGTTGTTTAGCTCTACACAGTCTTCAAATAAAAACACACATTAATATTCATGTTATATGATAGCTTTTACCCGGTGTGCTTTCTTCAATACTCGTTTAACTACTCATTAATTGTTGTTTTCCACATATTTTTTTCACTTTACTCCTCTTGGGAGCATATGGCTTCCACAAAGCATCTCCATCTAACACGGCTTACAGGTGTTGACTTTGCCTCTTCTCATGTTAGGTTGTTCTGACTCAGTTCTTGGATAATTCTGCGTCTCCAGGTGTTTTTTGGTCGACCACGATTTCTGGAGCCTTGAGGATTCCACTCGAGTGACATTCTAGTGATACTTTCTGCACTTTTTCGGATGGTGTAACCGATCCATCCCAACTTTATTTTCCTTTACTGTTTCAGTATGGGTTCCTCATTAGTCATGCTCCACAGTTTCGTGTTATTTATGGTGTTAGGCCAGAATATTCTGCATATGATTCTGAGGCACTTGTTAATGAAAACCTGGAGTTTCTGTGTAATGTTATTCGATACAAACCAGGTTTCACTGCCATACAGCAGTATCGATTTAACACATGAGTTGTATATTCTGAGCTTAGTTCGTCTGGATATATGTGAGCTTCTCTATACTGACTGCAGTTGTTCAAATGCCACTCTCGCATTATTGAGACTGTTATCTATGTCTGTTTCTGCGCCACCGTTTGTAGTCATTGTACTTCCTAGATAGCATAAGCTATCTACATACTCAACTGGCTGACCCTGTAGCATGATGTTTTCCGCGCTCGTATTGCTTATTCTCATGGCCTTGGTTTTCTTGATGTTTATCTCAAGCCCAACACCACAAGCCAATCTTTCCAGGTCCTTCAGTTTCGAGTGCATATTGGAAATCTTATGCGAGAGTAGACAACACATATGTATTAAAAAATTTCTTATTTATTTCGAATAAAAGGTGCCACGACCATTTGTCCAATCTCGCGAATTTTTTTCTGGTGATTTGTATTTACTACGAAGTCATTTTGATCAATTTTAGAAACGTACACCTTAACCGTTTTTAAGATTTACAGATATTATATAAATATATATATAATATATATATATATATATATATATATATATATATATATATATATATATATAAATATATATATATAATTATTTAGTTTGTATTGGCCGTCATATCGATCAGGCACTATTGCAAGTCACTGTGCCTTCCGGTCTATAGTTTGCTCAGCATTTATGCTCCCTTCCTAATGAACACCAGCAGATCTGAGACTATATCTACCTAAATACTTCCATCTAAACCTATTAAACCTGTGAGCACAGTCTACAAACATCCACATCTGTGACCGCCATCCCATTCAGATGTGCTCTTAGTTTACATAGGCCCATAAGAATCTTCGTTAGGAGTTTCAAGCCCGGCCTCAGAACCTCAGAGCGACACCTAAATTGGGGACCCTATAGTGGCGAAGTCTACTTTGAGCATTCCAGTATTCGAGGCATCTGGCAATTTCCGAATTCTAGATTACATTGAGGATGGTAATAAGTGGTGCTGTACAATAAGGTTCCGAACCAATACGAAGTTATTTAGACCAAATTCGTAAACTTTCGTTTTAAATGTTCTCAAGATAGACAAAAATCAATATATACTTTATATGGGAGGTACCATGCTCACTTATCCGATATGCCCACTTTTTGACTAATGATTTGTGCTGACTATGTATATAGCATTCCATGAAGGAACATGGGGACTTCTCCCAGTCAATGAGCTGCACCCGATTCTATTTTTAGACTCATTAGGCTCATTTTACGCCGCCTCCGAACGGCAAATGCATTTAGAGAAGTTTTCAATAGTAGTAATACTCATAACCAGTTTACTAGCTAATGTTATGAGGTGATACCGCTGTTAAAAAAACTTTTCTCTTTATTCAGATGGTCTGGCCTGGTTTTGAACCGAGGACCTTCTACTTGGTAGGCAGGTGTCTTACAGAGGCATACATTTATTTTAAAGATTATAGACAAATAAATATTTGCTTTGCATGGGCGTGGGAACGCCCTCTAGAAATTTTTTCCATCCAGACATACAAAATATCTTGTTTAAATTTCAGGATAATCGGTTCAGCCGTTTAGCTATCTATAAGGCACAAACACACTTTCATTTTTATATATAATATTCTCGAAACCCATTTTATTTTTTGGTTAACGTCGGACTTTTACAGCTTTCTACGTGCTAAACAGCCAAGATAATACGGTTTTTCAATATTTTTCGTACGGTAGCTTCATGAATGTCTTTCGCTAGTTTTAAGGGCTGTTATTCTTGGCTTTTCTTCTGTTATCTCTATACCACAATATTATTAACACATTGTGTAGGGGAAACGTACTGGTACGTTTGCTGACGATTGTTACTTGAGCGTGGTTCAATTACTAATACGAGTAAGTGTAACGGAATGGTTTCGCTTCGCTTTTGGAGAAGGAAAAAGTGGGATGGTGAACACGTTTTTAGCTACGGAGCATGTCGAAACCCCTCCACGCCCGGCACAATTCCGCCGCGAAAAGTTCCCGCACACAATGTGTTAATAATTATAAAGTGTCAATTATAGTTAATATCATAAAATAACTCTTTTCAATAATTTTTCAAATTTACTAATCCTTTTTTCATCTAATTAGTTGGGTAGTTTTGTTTATTTTTTATTGAAAAAGAAATAAAAACAAAAAGTTTTCAATACATAACACATGTCGACAGGATTTTTGTGTCTGATTTTTAACACCAAAATTTTGTTTCCTTTTTCTAAATTCTGCTTTAAATCTGCTTCTAAAAATCAACTGCATTTATTTTTTTCAATTTTCTTTTAAATGTGCTTCTAAAAGCCTCTTGAATCTATACCATGATTTTAAGATCATGATTTTTTCTTGCAGAGATGATTTTAGATTAAAAAATAAAGCACAATGACAAAAACGAGTATAAACTTAACGGAGAATACAAAAAAAAAAAAAAAAAAAAAAAAAAAAAAAAATCATCAAAACAGAAATTATGCCTTTTTTGTTACTCATATTTCTTCCCCGTTCCTCCTCACACCATCAAACAAAAAAGACATGATTTAAAGTTATGATTTATTAAATCATCGTGTGAATTGGGTGTAAGGCATGACTTTTTCTTGCAGGGTTGATTTTTTAACAATAATTGCGTTAGTTTACTCTAAAGAACAAAGCACAATGACAAAAAATAAATAAATAAATAAATAAACGTAAAGGAGAATACAAAAAAGGCATGAACAACAGAAATCGTACCTATTTTGCTATCCCTCTTCCCTACTCCTCTTGCCAACAAACAAAAAAGGCATGACTTAGTCATGACTTTAAGACATCGTGCGAATTGTAATAAATGAAAATACATTTTTTTTACCAAAGTTTGCTTTTGTAGAAATGAGAGTATCCTTCTAAAGTGAGTTTGCAGTTAATACCGACAAAGTAAGACACCTAATTTTTCTCTTGGTTTCGAATCTGCATACATATGTTTTATAAGAGATGAAACAGAATTAGGGCTTGACGATTTTTTCTATAAAAAATGACATAAAAAATCGACGGCAAAAGCAGCCGTGAGATAGAATCTATTTTATTTTGATAGCGTTTTTTCATACTCTCTCAATTGTGGTCTCACAATCTGTATGTGGTGTTGCCGTACTTTCACTGAAATGTATGTATTTTGTGTTTACAAAAAAAGCATATGTTTTTGGCTTGGAGCGAAAAAAATATAAACAAAAAACAAAACAAATATGAAAACAAAAAGGACAATTGACAGTATTTGAAATTGCGGCTGTCGATTTTATTATGGGTCATCTTTTTTTGACAGTGGTTTGCTTGAAGTTGCGGACGTATTCAAAGAATATTTGTTTTCTCTTATTTTAATAAATTCACCATAAATAAAACGAAATGAACTATTTTCTAAATCTATAATGTTCGACAACTTTTGTAACAGCCATAATACTACTGTGCCCTATGCAAGAAATATGCACCATTTTACACTTTTGTAAGCGCTACCAACTGCTAATCGCTAAATCGATTGAATTTTTCAAGATATCCTTCTCGGTGTAAGACAGACGAAAGCATTGCTAATAATGGATATTTTGGTGTTTTTTGATATTTACTATCAGAATTTATGCGTTAAAACGGAAACGCAAGAAAAAAATTTGTTTGTCGACTTGTGTAATAAAATGCAAGTATATTTTTCAACAATTTTTTACTAATTTGAGTGAACAAACAGTTCGGATTAAAAACCAGGATATTTTTTTAAATTGAATGTCTACGTGTATGAATAGATCTTCTGGCAAGTGTATATACAGTATGTCAAGAATGAGTGAACACGCGTAAAATTTGTAAGCTTTTTTAATTTCTTTGGGAATAAAATGTTAAGTTTTGTTATTTCATATATATTTTGTTGTTGTATACAACTTATGCGGTATCTTCAAAGGATTATGACCAAAAATATTCCAGTTTATTGCAGATTAAGAGAACAACAACAAAAACAGAAACAAATATTGCTTAATTCTTTTAGTGTCAAATAACTCTTTGCACTCCCTATTGTTTTTTTAAGTTGATTTTACATTTATTTGAAGATCATATGTGCTTTGTTGTTGTATTTGAAGTTAGTTATTATTTTCTACAACTTTATAAACAAGCTGGTGATAATTTTTTGTAATACAAATCTCATTTAGTTCAATATTACACCATTTTAAAAGATGCGGGGAAACAGGTTATCTTACAACGTCATTCAGTTATTTTGTTAGAAAGGCCATTTGAAAAACAGTGTGGTCGAGTTATCAGAAACATTTTCAGTGGCAAGAAACACCTTTTGAAATGTACAAAATAGAGTTAAAAAAGAAAAGGTTGGAGTTGAGGGAGTAATTATTACAAAAACTATGCAAAACTCTTGAATTTTGGCAGCAACACTTGTGGGAGAGCTCGAAGAGGAGTGTTGTTGACTGTCATCAATTGGTTTGCTAGGCAGTCTTAAATTATAAATAATAGGCAAGAGCAGCTCACATAAAATCATTAAGATCTGCAGAAAACATAGAAAAGCGTTGTTCTTCGTCTGATTATTGGGATAACATCATATTTTGTGCTGAAACCAAAATTATGTAGTATTACAACAATGGGCTTACAAGCGTGTCAACATCGCTAGAAAAACTCAACATCATTCCAACTGTTAAGTTTGAAAAGATGTTAGAATTGGTTTGGAGGTATATCTCAAGCGAAGGCTTAGAAGATTTGGCATTTATAGAATCAACAATGAATGCACAAACAGGAAGATATTTTAGAGAGCTATTCGATAAGCAGTGATAGAAAATTAGGGTTTCTTAGGGAAAACAAACCACAATTAAAATTTTATCAGGATAACGATTCTAAGCATAATTCGCATAAACACTTCTGCACAAAGCCCCCACTTGAACACTATTAAAAATTTGTGGGTTTTATTGAAAAAAAAAAAAAAAAAATAGCTACACGCTAACCAAAGTACATTACAGCAATTAAACTGCTATAATGGAAGAGTGGCAGAAAATACCGACAAATTATGTCCTAAAAATCTCGATTAATTCTATGAAAAAGTGACTATAAAGTGTAAGAAATGCAAGAGGAGGTTATACCAAATATTAAAAGTCTAAAAAATTGTTTTATTAGCCATTAGATATAATGTAAACACATATTTTAATTTTTGCGTAAAGAGTTATTTGACAATATCTTATTTTTTTTCTTAAGATTTTACAAGATATGTATATTATTATAATAAATCAAAAAAAGTTGTAAGCAATTAATTATTTTCAATGTGTAAACTCATTCCTGACACACTGTAAGTATATGCAATATTGACATATATTGGCTCTAAAAGGTTTATTGAAAGTTCTAATAAATATATAAGTACATAGGAAGAGTTTAGTACATGTCAACACTAAATCTAAAAAATCTTCATTTAACACACTTCATATAATAATTGCAAACTTTTCCAGAATAAATTATAGATCATACACTTATGTTTTTAATACAAAGATTGGACTCTTAAAAGACTTTCCATTAATTATTAGATTTCAGCGAATGTATAGACTTTTTGCCCTTTTAAGAAATAAGTAAATACATAAATTGGAAATAAAGTGTGACTTAAATTGGAATTTGCGTGTGTATTTTTTTTTCAAAATTAATTTCAATCACAATTGTTCATATTTTTGTTGTTGCTATTTACCGAAATATTTCAATTGTCATATTTGTTTGCTTGTGACGGTGTTTCTGTCAAGGACACTAACTATTCAAGTATTCAAAATTTAAATAAATGTCATTTAATAATTTTATTTTTGATAAATAAAAATAACAATAACAATAAATAATAATAACAATAATAATAATATTTATTAATAATAAGTACTTATATACTCTACTCTACTACCTAGCAGTAACAAATTATTGTGGCACACATGTGATTGTTTCCATTAACAACAAATTTTCCACTGTTTTATTCTACATAATTCATGATATTTGTCTTGTTTGTCTATTCATTTTAGATGTTTTAGTGAAGAAAAAACAGAATATTTTATAATATCATACACTAAAGCCCTAATTTGCGTTATTGATAAGCATCAAAGATGACATGTGATACAAATATGAATATATTATTGCACCTTTATCCTTAAGCAACAAAGACTTGCTTACAAATCTTCTTCAGTTTATATGCTAAATTTGATAAAAGCGTACCTTTAATCTTTATGTCTATGCGAGTGTTAAATAAATTGCATATAAAACTAACACTTGCATAAATATACCGATTAAAGGTATGCTCTTATCAAAATTAGTTTATGAAGCGTTATTCAGTTTTTTATCCGATAATATTTAATTTGAACGTATCATATAGTACGATAGGTGGACTTGGAAAATCTTAATTTTTCCAAAATTTGCAAACTGAACTGTAACATAAAACAATGTGATGCAAATTGAAATAACGCAAATCAAGGGCCAAGTGTAATTACATTTTAACATGAAATGAACATTTAAATTATTATTATTTCGCTAGTAATTTATAAACTTTTACTAAACTCATAAAAATCATTCAAGCGCATATATAAATATGTATCAACACTTAGAAAAAAATTCGTTTCCGATTTCTTTTGAGATATGAACGTTTATTAAAAAAATGCAATTGGAAGAAAGATTATTTGATTATTTTAACATTTTAGAAAAAATTAATTGTAAATTATCATAGAAAGTCTCGAAATAATTATTAGATTTTTAACTAAAACAAGTCCAAAAGAATTAATAAATACCTGGTAAGTGATAACATTTTTCTGATAGGCGCTGCCGAGCAGAACTATCTGTTTTTTAAATTTTCGGAACATCTCTAAAATTTCTAATTACGGGTAAATTACGGGTTTTTGAACCTTCATGCTCTTATAATCTAATAAATTAACTGAATATTACCCGATTTTAAGTTTCGGATTTGGAAAGAAGAGAAATGGACCTTTTAAATGATATACATATATACGAGGTTTAAATAGTCTTAAGCAAACATATATTTTATCTAATTTTTTCCATCTTTTTCAAGTTAAGATGCGTTTTTGCGCACTATTTTATATAGTAACTATACTATTCATTAATTAGTTAAGGAATTATATTAAGTTATGAATAGAACAAGACTTACGGTTTAGAAATCCGTTGGAAATTGACGGAGTTACTAAATTTTTTAATAAATCAACTCATGGAGAAATCATACTTTTAGTACGAGGGGTACTATATGTATATATATTTCGGATACTGGCAACACTAATGTCAATAGCTAACATCTGGCGACACCATAATAAAGTTTGACATTTTTTAGCATTAACGTATTCACAACATTTTGATGTACAAATGCTATTTGTTTTGTTTACAGTGAGTTAAGAAAATCAGTTTGGCCAAAAAATTAAAATTTCGAGAGAAGGTTTTCATTGGATTAAGTTTCTTAACTTTTGACGTGGATTATCTCAACGTGGATTATCTCAATGTGTCGATGAACTTAGTTTTTTGTATGGCGATAAAGCACCATCAAAAACCACAGTATATCGCTAGTATGGTGAATTCAATTCTGGTCGTAGTTCGATCGCCGACGAATTCCGTGAAGGTCGTCCGAAATCGATTGTTGTGCCACAAAACATCGATGCAGTGCGTGAACTGATAATGCAGGATCATCATGTGACATTTTGTGAGATAGAGGCATCCTTGCACACTAGTTACACTTCAAGACATACGATTTTGCATGAACTAAGTGTTGTAAAAAAATCGCTCAAAGAATGGCTCGTGTCGATTGGTGTAAAGAAATGATTAAAAAGTTTGAACCTGGTGCTTCAAAAGACGTGTATAAAATCGTGACAGGTGACGAATCATGGATATATGCGTATGAGCCGGAAACAAAACAGCAATCGACCGTGTGGGTATTCTAAGACGAGCTAAATCCAACAAAAATTGTTCGTGGAATAAGCACAGCGTAGCAACTGGTGGCCTGTTTCTTCGGCCGAATGGGTTATGTGGCAATTGAGCAACGTAGGACGGTCTATTCTGAGTGGTACACGACCATTTGTTGTTTGCCGTAAATCTTCGGAGAAATTCGTAAAAACAAACGAAGACGAATCATTCTCCATCATGACAATGCGAGCTTTCCACCATCTCTTCAAACATGTTTTGAAGATGTCCCAAGAGGAATGGAAAAACTGCTTTGAGAAATGGTTTGAACAAATGCAAAAGTTATTGACTATCAAGGGGAATATTTTGCTTTAAAAATATTTGCCCTTGCTATTCCAGAAGTATAAATAGTACCCCTCGTACAAAATTTTAACCTTTTTAAAAATACAGTTTCAAAGTAATAAAAAAGCACCAATTCGCTGAAAATTTTGTGATTTTTTCATGAGTTGTATTATGAAAAAGTCCAATAACTTCATCGATTCGCAAGGAATTTCTAAACCGTAAGGCTCATTTTATTCATAACTTAATATAATTCCTTAATTAATTAATAAATAGTACGAATCTTGTATAAAATAGTGCGTAAAAACGCACATAAACGTGAAAAATGTGAAAAGAATGTGATGAAAAATTTGTTGTGTGCTTGAGAAATGCACCCAGATTCTTCAAGATTAGGTAAACGAGGTTTTTTACCATAACTCCAGATTTTGAAGATGTTTTGAAAATTCCAGAAACAAATCCTTGTTCTACTCGATAGCGGCTACCAGAAAGGTAGTATGATTAACGAGGTATTTCAAGTTGGTTGTTTTCTGTCGCACAGTGTAAAAGGCTCAACTTATTTGATTTATTATTGAATAAAGTATTTGTATAGTCTTTCTGGGAAACTTTTTTATGACAAAGTAATTCCGAAAACTTCTTAAACAAATTTTAAGCATATTTGTTTTTAAATTAGCCAGTGGCGTATTTGGACGATATTGTCAACACTATATTTTCATCAATAAATCATCGTCAAAATATCAGTATCAAGTCGAAATTCATATGAAATGATCACAAATCACAAATTTCATTGATGAATCCTCGTGATAGTGGCACTAACAACAACAAAGGGAATTATGTATGATATCTTCATTGTAGTGTCACCATTCTAAAGAAAGCTGAAATATAGCGAGATTATCTGTTACTAGTCGACTAAATGCTAAAACTTGTCGACATTGTCTGTTATGAGTCGACTAGATGCTAAAATTTAGCGATATTGTTTGTTATGAGTCGGCCAAATGCTAAACGATGCAGAATTTTGTCTGCCACACCATCCCGTTAACGAATAAAGCACAATAGTTTTGATGGTATTGTTTGCATATCAAATTCTGTCGTCAATGAAAATTTGGACAATTAGTTTAAAAAGTCATGTATGACACCGAAGAAAATTCATCGACAGCGCTCGATTCACCAGAAATATTCTTTAAATATTTCAATTTAAATATGGATTAATGGCTGTCTATAAGCTGTATTTTAATGGATTAGGGAACACTGTTAATAAAAGAAAAAAAACCGGCTAAGAAACTTAATTTAAAATCAAGATTGGTATTTTAACGTTTTTTTTAATTTTTAATTTAGTGACCCAAATAACTAGTTAACAGGGCATTAACTTGAAGTATAGAATATAGTCAATAGTCATATCGTGAAAAAGGTGCAAAGAAGACAATTTGTGGAAGCGAACAAAGTTTAAGAAATCAACGCCGCAACGAAAGTAGAAAAACGAGCAAATTCATAGAAAAAGGGGTTTAATTTTTTAAAGGAACTAATGTTTGTTAATCTATTAAACCTTAGCCTCTCCTAAGTTGTCTAGTAGGCAAATAGGACTTGTACTGCTTTCTTCCGAATTTATCATTTGCTTTCTTGTTTCAAAAATACAAAAAAGAAAGTTTTGACTAAAACTCATAAAATGTCAGGAAAAAATTTTTTGTTGTCGATTGAGAATGTTTTAAATAAAATAAATATAAAATGTATTTTTTTCTAAGTGTAGATACATACATATTTAAATATATAAACATATTTAATTATATAATAACATTTTGAAATTAACTCTTTTTGTACATTTGCATGTTTTGTATACTAACAAAAAAAGAAAAGTTATTTTTAAATGATTCTCAACTATTTTACAGATTGCGCTCCTTTGGTGTCAAACCAATTCTCGATTATTCCGTAGAAGAGGATATTTCTCAAGAAGAAGCTGAAAAGCGTGAAGTCGAGTAAGTAAAAAATAGAATTTAAAACACTGGCTCTAGATATTATTAGTTGGCATTTGCCATACAACTCCTAAAAGGTACACTGCGTGTCATAACTATAGACGCATGGTATATAATTGATACTCGTTGATTGACCTCCAGTAATCTATAATCGATTCTTGAGACATATCAACAAAAATAATAACAACCAAACAATAAATTTAGCTACAAAGTAGGAAATTTTACAACACACTATGAACATGAGATAGCAAATATTAACACATAATATAACCATCCCTTTTTATGACACTCTGTGACAAATTCATATTTTGTTTTCAAAAAAGTAGTAATGTTGTAAACACCTGATTTATTCTTTATTAGCTGTCACTTGTGTCCAGCTTGTCTACTCTTATGAATTGATGCATTGTCTGGTTAGAAAATCAGCCCTTCTTTTGGCTGAAAATGTCGACATATTCTATTGAATTCATCCGACAACGGGGAAACGCCAGTTTCCGAAATTTTGTTTCGAGAAATATCGGAGCTCCTTTCGTAAATCTCTTCAATTACAACTGCAACCATCTGTACATTTGAATTTTTTCCTCAACTGAAAAAATACCCTAAAAGAGAAAAGGAAAATAAAATGGAATAATATCCAAAGTCATAAAACTTACCTTATTCTAGTTTGTTTAAAAATTTTTCTTTGGAAACTCCAGACGGGCAAGTAGCTTAGGCATTGTAATGGTTTTTAACTCCTTTAGTAATCTACTTGTTGTAGATTTAGACATTTTCAAGCTACACTCATGAACAATCTGAGCAAGACTTTTCATAGAATTGGTAGCAGAGTTGACAATTCTTCGTCTGTCTCTGGCTGGTTATTTTTTTTTCAGTCACCCACTCTTATTTTTCCCGTAACAACTTAGATTTTTTGCAAAATTTTCAACAACTTTATCTGATCGATAAATTTTTCGACCAATTTCCCGGTAGCTTGAGCCATTTTCTAAAAAAGCAAAAATGCTACCTTTTTCGACTTTTTACAACATGGCATTTTGTTTAAAAAGTGAAAAACGGTACAAATTTATAAAAATTGCTTTAAATTATGTAACACATAATGGTATTGAACTCATTTTTTGCAAGGCGTCTATAGTAATGGAAAATTATGAAATAAGTTAGAGGATAGTGCTCTTAATTTGAAGAGTAGATATATCAAATATTTAAATTAAAAAAGTACCGTTACTTTATCATAACACTAGTCAGCTGCATAAAAATATATTGTTACGAAAATAAAAATGCCGTACTTATTTGCGTATTTGGCAGCACTGGTATATCTTTACGTTACATTTGAATTAACGGATATAAAAAATAGAAGATATGAGACATTTCCGAAACCTTCCAAGCTGTAGGCAATTAAGTATATGAAGAGGCTGCTTTACCTACATCTCAGTTAGTTATCGTTTGGCTGGCAATAAATAAAGTTGTGTTAAACCAGAAATAAAAGTGTTGTATAAAAGATAAAGTGAAGAAATAAAAACAGTAAAACAACAAAATAAAGCGGTGTTTATTTTATTTTAACGAAATTTAAACGAACTTAAACGCTTTCAAAAGGTTAAAACGTCACAATATGTACATTACGCTATAAACACATAGATGATAGAGAGCAGCGGAAAGCAAGATGGCGGAATTAGAATATATACGTTTATATGAGAAAAAATATTTTAACGGCAGCACGACAAAAAGCATAGACATCAATCTTTGCCGCTGAAAATATAATATACTTTTGCTTACTTCAACTACTCTCAAAAACTCTCCGAAAAGTCTGTCGAATACTTAATCAACTTTTTAGTGGCTTAATGTACTTTTGGAATAATTGGGTTAGTGAGAACATCAAAATTGTTATCTGAGAGTTGAGTTGAATGGTTAAATAGCATTATTAGTATTTGGATGAATTTATTTTTTATTAAAAATATAAAACCTTTAATATTTTGTATAAACAATTTAGTATTATCAGAAAAATAACACAGTTTAAATACAAATTAACAAAGTTTGTATATAACAGCTCTGCATGCTCAATCGTCGCTGTTTTAGTGACGAATAAAAGCAAGCAACTTCACAATGTGTTTCTTTTGTTATTCTTTTGCATATAATACACAGCAGATGTTTACGTACGTACAATGCGATCAGTTTCGCGGTTACCATAATTTTTAAACCAAAATACAGAGCAAGGAATATCTATTGGGAGACATTCTATCACTTTATTGTGAACTCGAAGGGTTCACCGCTAAAAGAGCTGGCCAACTCTGGTGCTATGAGCCCAGATGTAGAGTTTCAAAATATATTTGGCCAGTAATCTCTAATCGAAAGACGACTTATCTTCTAAAGGTTGTCTACAGGCGTTATTAATGGCTATTACGGCATACGTTTATTGTTAATGGGAGAATAGCTGAACCGATTTTTTTAGACTGTCTGAGGATGAAGAGGAAATGGAGACGATCTAACACCTACCATGTCACTGTCATAGGCATAGATTTTTAGGTGAGCATACGATTCAAGCTCTTACCTCTTTTTCGGACAAAGAGCCTTACACTTTTCTCCAGTTTGCTAAGGGCCTTAAATGGCTGACTGAAACGACTGAAATATCAAGCTGTTATAATTTGCAAATCTGACGATATCTTGAATTATTATATTAATTACCATTAAAACAAAACTCTTAATATATAAGGAGTTGTTGGACTTCGAAGGCTTTAAAAATATTGTCGATTTCAATTTCGATTAAAATCGATTTCCACCACATACTTGATTAATGTTAAGACAGAAGCTTTGTACTTTTATTTTTTTTAAGAAGCTTTGTACTTTTATTTTTTTTAAGCACTTTGTTGTCTGCAAATACAGAACAAAAACTGAACAGCAAATAAAATACAGAACTTTTGAATGTTTTTTTTTCTGTTGAATAAATTATACAGACTTTCACATACAGTACTGTTCTGTATAACATAGAACGGATGGTTAACTTATTTATAGTTATACATATTTGACTGTGTATAATCGCACAGTCGTTGAAGCCAGCTTTATAAGCATATTTTAAACAAGCGATTTCAACTTTGTCTGAAAGTGGCACCACTGAAATCTGTGTCTTTATACCAAACAGCTGCTAATTATTTTAATTGCTTATTATTGTTTTGGTTTATTGAAGTTGCTAAATATTTGCTTATTATTTTTAATAGCATTGATGTACAGTGGTGGAAGAAATAATAGGGACACATCAAAATTTTCTTAAATTTGTATAGGGTCCGCCAAATAAATTTTTTTGAAAATGCTCTAAAAACAAACTACTGAATATTTTCTCAAATTTATTTTTTATTTGAAAGTACAATCCTTCCGGTTAATAATGGAAAACAATATCATTCAAATGGCTGCCTCGGCTGGCCATGCAGTAGCCTACACGATCGGTCAAATTTTTAAGCACATTATCGATTGTGTGCAGCTATATTTCACCAATGGCTTCACGAATATTGTCCTTCAAAGCGTCAATTGTCTCTGGCTTGTTGGCGTAATACTTATCTTTGACGGCACCCCACAAATAATAGTCCAACGGTGTCAAATCGCAGCTCCGAAGTGGCCAAACGACATCAGCTCTGCTGCTGATAATGCGATCTTCAAAAACAGGGCTCAAAACATCAAGTATGGCTTCGGCTGTGTGGCACGTAGCGCCGTCCTGTTGAAAACAAATGTTGCTAATATCCTCCTCTTCAATTTTTGTGAACAAAAATTCGATCAACATGGCCCGATAACGATCGCTATTGACTGTAACGGCCACTCCTAGCTCATTTTTGAAGAAAAATGTCTCAATTATGCCTCTGGACCAAAATCCGCACCAAACAGTGACTCGTCTTGGGTGTATCGGCTTTTCAATGTATGCGTGCGGGTTCTCTGTGCACCAAATGCGACAATTTTGCTTATTTACATACCCGCCAAGATCAAAATGAGCTTCATCTGAAAAGTTGATTTTTTTTTTGGCAAAATCGGCATCTTCTGTAAGTCGATCGCAGGCCCAGATTCCCAGCATTGTTCAAGCGTATATACAGCCATATTCGTTCAGCGAAAGGATTAAACTAATTATCTGTCAAATCAGATATGAGCTAAGTATTACCATTCACGAAATAAGCACTAGTTGAAAAAAAGCGTTAGATGGCGGCCCCTATATTTATTATTACAAAAATTATATGAATAATGCATTGTAATTGAAAGAAGTGCGTACATACGATTTTGCGTCTGGTTCAAATATTTTAATCTTCGTTTCGTCAGACCATAGCATATTTTCTAGTCATTTGGAAAAAATGAAAGTGTCCCTATTATTTTTTCCACCACTGTATTTCAAGAGCAATTGCTGCCAAAAAATTTACCAAATTTACTTCAATTATTATTTTTATTAAAATTGTAAAGTTAGTAAATTTCGACTCTACTAATTTGATTGAATTTTAAAAAAACTGCCGTGATGTTCGCCGTCGTCTGTGTGCTTAGAGCATTAATGTTAAAGTATCGCGAAAAATGTAATGCGTCTGTAATTATGACACGCAGTGTATAATTGAAAATAATTAAATAAAACTATTTTATTTATTTTTCCTTTTAAATAGATCTTCCGTTTCAAGTGCTGGGGATAGCAAGGAGGCTGATGCAATGCCTCAATATCATGTTGATAAAACATTTGCCGATCGTCGTTATAAAGTGAATAGTGCTAGAACTTATTTCTATTTAAATGAGGCCACTTGTGAACGCAATATGGAAATTTTCATTAAATGTTTAGAAGCTGTTTCAGGTAATTCGAATATAATTCTATTCTAATTAAAGCTCAATTTAGGTATTTTTTTCGTTTACATACAAACATACATTACAATATTTAAAAATTTATTAAATGCATGAAAATTTTTATAAGTATTAGCAAATCCGTTTAATTTTATGTATTGGATATTTTATGAATGTAGTTTTTATGGTATTTTATTGAAAAAAAGAAACAAAAAACAAAAATATAATATTAAGTGAATGGTTTTAAATCAAAATCCCCTAAAATCAGGTAACTCCTCTTATATCAAAATGGTAATTTAGCAATAGGCTTACAAACTGTTATATTAAGATTATGCAAAGAATCAACAAATTTTAAGAATTTATACAAATTTATTTACATTCTTTTTATGCACTATTTCTGATAAGTAATTTTGACCAAAAATTTTAATCATAAATCGAATAGCCAGCCTCTGGTTTCACCTTTTATTATTAGGATCGATTTATAGTCATCAGAGAACAGATTATCCTTCACTCCTTCTTGTTTCAGTTTTATTAATCAAGTTGTTGATATTCAAACTAAGTAGATGATTAGTCGACTGTAGCTCTTACCCATGTGATTTTGCAGTGATGAGGATCTTTGCTAAGTAGTGGTGATCCTTACTTAGCATTGCCTTTTTTTTCCGGAATGTGTTGTTTTCTTCTGATCCCCAGAGGTAAGCTGGAAGAGACCAGAGGGGGTTGTTTTAAATAGATTTGTCTGGAGATGGGTTGACGTGTCTTTTTTCGTTATTACTTCTACTGGGGATATGAATCTGGGCCGCGTTCCATGCTTGCACTCTAACCACTACACCACGCCAACCCCCTTTTTTATAATTATTGTGTGAAATTGCCTTATTGTGACCTTGCGACGAACTACTTTGTTTTTGAATAAAATCTATCTATTAAATCGATCTTTTTCTAACTTGAAGCCAGCAGTACTATGAAAATTGGTCGTGGGAGAAATGCGAGAAGAAGTAGTCAGCGTTGTTAACTTTTAAATTTCGAAAAGCACAAAATTTTGAATTGTTTTCATTTTTATTTATATTTAATTTCTTAAAATAAAGATGTTTTTATTGCATTTAATAAAAATTTTATAAGTCCAAGCTTTTTTAAATTTCCGGTTCTTTTTAATAATAATTCAAGTATAACAATAACTGAATCGGTATATATTTGTTGTGCAAAACAAAAGCAACAAACTCTATAAAAAGTAATAATTATCAAGCCTTTAATGGTACTTCTCACTATACTCGTTTTTAAATTGCATTTCGATTCGTGACTAAACAGAATAGTTTCTTATTTTTGTACGACACTGTATGTATTTGATACAAAAATAAGAGGTGCTATCCAATGCCGGATATTTTTGACTGATGTTTGTACTGGCAATGAAGTCACTTAAACCAAATTCAAAACTTCTACTATTACCGTTCTCAAAATAAACTATTTTTAAGTTTGCAAATGCGTATACTTGCATGACCAAAGCAGACCGCTGAGTGTCGTTCACTAATTAATATTGCTTTTATACAAAAGTCGTTTCTTTTTCTCACTTCTAATCCTATCTACTCTTTTGCACATGACAGCAACATTTGTCATTCATATTCCTTTGATCGTAGGCCGAGCCTTTTGGAGATTGGGTCGAAAAGGCAGAATATGAACGACACGCTTACAAGCGACCTGGCGAAAATCTCTGAGTGGGGTCGCTCAAACAGGGTCGACTTTAACGCGCGCAAGACCCAATGTTGTTTTCTGACACACAGACGTGGTAGTGTGTTGTTATCTGTATCTGTAGGTAATATAGATATTCAGGAATCAGATGTTCTTGATGTTCTGGGCATGAGAATTAACTGTGACGTTCGTTGGAACAAGCACATATTTCGGGTGTCGAAAGAAGCATTCAAGTGCCTCGGCTTTTTAAGACGGTGTAAGAATTACTTCACACCATCTGATCTCCTTAATATTTACAAGACTTATATCCGACCCAAATTGGAATACAACTCCCATGTATGGGCCGGTGCTTCAAAGTCTATTTTGGAGCTTCTCGACCGCGTACAGGAGAGGGCGAAGTTTCTTATTAATGACGGTAGGGTAGCCAACTCTATCGATTCATTAGAGCATCGTCGCAATGTGGTGTGTGTCTCATTGTTCTATCGGTACTATAACGCAATGTGTTCTGACGAAATTAGGGACTAGTTCCTAGTAATAATATATTCTTACGTGGTACTCGTATTTCTCGTAGAGCGCATCCCTTTGTATTTGATTGTCAAGTGAATCACACAACGCATTATAGGGAGAATTCGTTCTTTGGTCGCACTGTTCGTTTGTGGAACAATCTTTCTGCGAATGTCTTCCCTGCCATTTACGACATGAGCAAATTCATTCAGCCTTGTTTTAGTTTTAGGTTATTTTGATCCTTGGGGTCCTTGTAACATAGTTTCGTAGGCAAATCTGAGGGGGAGGTTGACACAGCAATGCCTAACGTCAGCATAACAGGGATTATACATTAATTGTGTGTAGTGCATCAACAGTGTCAATCCTTTTTTTTTCTTTTGTTTGAGACCAGCACTCAGGGGTTAATCCCTACTCATGCAGTGCATTGTGCTGGTATTAGGAAAATAGGTTGTGGGAAGGACGATAGTGTTTATGGACGTTCGAATGCTGTATTTTGCCTCCTGTATTAATAGAGGCCCATAGGAAGAGATTACAAATCGATGCTGCAAGCATTCAGATTAAAAACTAAAATTTGGAAGAAGTTTTGTCTTCTTGAAAATCCGTCGCTGATATTCGCGTAATAAGGAACTTAAGCATTCAATCTCCACACATCTCATCTAACAAGTAAATAAGCATTTTTAACTTGTTTGAACAGTCCAGATTTTTTTCACTGTGTTGTTAATTTTTTGTAAAAATTTAAATACGATTTGAAATAATGATTTGGTGCCAGAAAAAACCACTAAAATTAGAGATACAAAAACACTAAGCACTATTTCGAAAATATTTCGCTTCGAGTTGACAATGCTGGAAGTAGTGTTTTCGACGTTCGATTTAAATTTACTTATGTATCTCTTAAGTGACACAGACGAATAGTTCGACTAAAGGACGAATTTTTCCTATAATGTATTGTGCGATTCACTGAACAATCAATTTCAAAGGAATGCACTCTACTACAGATAAGAATACGAAATTATTAGGAATAAATTTCTTTATTTCCTCAGAACAACGAAATACTGAATCCATAGAGTTGACTACATAAACGCTGTTAAGGACCATCTTCCCGATTTCTTGTACGCAAAAGAGGTGCCCCTAAATAGATTTTGAAGCACCGACCCACACATAAGAGTTGTAGTTGAGAGTATTTTGGCTCGGGAATATAGGTCTTGGAAATTTTACACCAATACACATCACGAAAAATCTCAAGCCTATAAAATTGAAAGCATTTGCCTCTACAACAATTACTCGTTGCACAAATAACTGATTACACGGTGTGACAAAAAATAACAAAGTTGAAAGGGTATTATATATTTTCTAATAGGCGCTACTGAATAAAACAAAAATCTGTTATTGGAATTTGCGAAAGCTAAGAACTTAGCTTGATATTATTGGATTCTAAGTTTTTTTTTCGGATCAACATACCTTTAAAATGATAAATATGTCTATTAAGTATCCTTGATGGATTTCACATTTTTCATCAAATTTTTTTTTCCAAGTTTAGATGCGTTTTTGCACACTATTTTATGTATGAAGTGTTTATGTATGAAGTGTTGGAAATTGACGGAGTTATTAAGCTTTTTAGCAATGAAACTCATTAAAAAATGATGCAATTGTTAGCAAACTGGTGTTTTTTTTTTATTAATTTAAAATTGTATTAAGAAAAAGTTTACACTTTTGTAATATTTCCAGGCCCCTGTCAGAAAACTGGTATCACTTGCTAACTTTGCCTCTTTTTGTTGCAACGTGTTATAACGCCGGTGGGTCAAAAAATTTTAACCATTCCAGTTTCGTTCTATTTAAAAAATTGAAATTAATGTTGAGTAGCATCATCTCTGGCGTTGGTAACTGCAACGACCCGTCACTGCATGGATTCTATCAAGTCAAAGCACTCTTGAATAGTATCCCATATATCCTGTATCTTTTTTTTTGAGACCTGACATGGTTGTTTGGGAATCAGCTATCAGCCGTCTTTTCATAATAACCCAAATTGACTCGATGGGATTCAAGTCTGGACTAGACGGTGGCCACTCTAAATCATTGATGTTGTTGTCCTGAAACCTTTGTTTTGTCGTTTTGGAGGTGTGAGCTGGAGCTCCATCTAGTTGAAACATGTATTCGTCGAATGTAAGCAAACTTGTCACAGAAGGCAACAATTAATTTTTGAAAATAGTTATGTACTGCGAAGCATTTACTGTCGATTCTATAAAACAAAGGCTTCCTTAGTCCTTTGCAGACATGCATCCCTATACCATAACGCTTCCGGGAAATTTAACTGTACGTTTGAGGCAATCCCTTTGATATGCCTCGCTTTTGGTTCATATTACTTTACTGCGAGTGTTTTCTACGGACATCCCAAACTTAGATTCGTCGCCAAAAATTATGGACTGCCACTGTCGCTGAGTCCAGGCTTGTCGCTCTCTGGTCATAATAGTCGCTTTTTTTCTGTGTTGCGGTTAAGTAATGTTTTGCTTTTGCCTAAGATATCTGACACTTTCTTCACTTCACAATTAAATCGTAAAATCAACTCATACTTTGTAAAATCCTTAGTTCAGTTTTTTTTTACATATTTTCTAGTTGTTTCTCGTCCTATGGTTCTTCCAACTACTGATGAACACTCAGCAGCAAACTTCGAACGGTACTTCTCCTAATTTTCTTTATTATACGGTCAATGACCGTATTTTACGTCGCGTGATATTGAAAATTTGTCCACAATTTTTATAATTCATGTCTAATGAATTGTTTTCCTTAAAGATTTGAAAAAGTAGTGCTCAGTAAATTAAGGCAAATTAAATTCTGTTCCAATATACTTGTAAGATCGGTCATAATTCACTTTTGAACAACCAATGCACGTATCTCTCTTGAGATAGCGTGAACAATTGACTACACTTATTAGTGTATAAAACTGGAGTGTACTCAGATATAAAGCAAAAAAAAAAAAATACATATAAATAACGGGTCATTTTAAAAGGTCGAAACTTAAATTGTCATGATTAAAAATACTCTAAAAAGTATTTTAAAAAATTGTTGCATTTTAGTAACGAAAAGTGTATTCGCAAAATTTTCACTGTTGCATATAAAAGTACTATTACACAGCTGTACTGAAATATACAACAGAAAAAAATATATCAACTACTTTCGAAATTACATATTAAAAAAAGTCTTATATACGAAACTCAAGTTGTTAGATTAATAAATGACAAATGTTGCTGCCATCCAAGAAACAGTATATATGATTGGAAGTAACAATAAGAAAGTCGCTAAGAAATATTATAAATACAGTGGTAGAAAGAACAAAGGCTTGGCTCATTCCTAAATGTACCGTGAACTCGTAGAATGGAATCACATCTTTGACTATGTACTCATATAGTGCGATCTCTGAAATAGCTCGATAATCGAGAGAAGTGCTTACCAAAGCAATAAATTTCATTACACGTGTCTCGTGTCGGACTCTATCAGACTTCTTGGAAATATCCAGAGCCACAACCTGAATCTTACTAAATTCATTGATTAATTGCCAGTTATAAGACATACGTATTATGTATTTAATTACCTCAATTGTATGTTTTTTTATTTGAAATAATATTGTGCAAAAGACTTGGTACGTTTTAAATATTACTTCTATGTACGAGTAATATTTATCAAGATTCCACATTACAAAATTCTTGACATTTATAGAAAAAAATCTTGTTTTAAAAAAAATCTTGACACTCAAATTTACTAGGTTTTCGAAAAACCTTATTTAAAAATTGTCAGCATTATCGCTTGTTTGATAGGTGTGGATGATTACGGGCGTAGCTTCGCTGACGGTGACAAAGTCAGGATTAACACTAAAAAGGTAATAATGCTGTGTGTGGCGTTATGAATACAGTTTCTTTGAGTGTGTGTTTGAAAGCAGCACAAAGCAGCAGTTAAATAAATAGTGTTCTTCTAAAGAAAGGGATTAGCTTTGAATTGGTTGTACGAGTGCACTTGAGCAAATTTAATTTAAAAAATTATTAATCTTGCCAACATATGTGAGGACTACAGGCTAATATGTCTGAAGAATCGCATTTTTAAACATTCTTAAGAGTTATACACCAAAAATAGTATCAAAATGAGAAAATATCGAGCGAACTCAATTTGATTTCAGACGAGCTATGGGCACTCGAGAAGCTTTGTTCTCCAAACAAGTTCTTGCTCAAAACTGCCGCAACGTCAAAAAACAGTCTTCTTGCGCTTTATTGACTATGAGTAAGCATTCAGAAATAATTGAATTATTGGGTCTTTTAAACATTGCTGATAAGCACACAAGAGAGCCCATTTATTATAAATTAAGCAGCCATAGTAGAAAAATGGAGCCCGTTTTGGTATAAATTAATCAGCCATAGTAGTAAGATCGGAGCCTGTTTTAGTATAATTTAAGCAGCAATAAGCAACCATAGTAGAAAGATAGCAGCCCGTGTTGGTGTTAATTAAGCAGCCATAGTAGATAGATGGGAGTCCATTTTACTATAAATTAAGCAACCATAAGTAGTCATAGTAGAAAGAATGTAGACCGTTTTGCCATAAATTAAGCAGCTATAGTAGAAGACGTAAGCCCCTTTAGTGATGGAATTGAAAGGGAATTGGTCATTACCAGCTGGCCAACTATTGATTGTGATCTCTGCTGTCAACAGTTAACAAGATTGAAGCAAGCAATTTAAACTAAACGGCCAGAAATGATCAACAGAAAAGGTGTTGTGTTCCATCAAGTCAGCGTCAGATATACAACTTTGATGACCCGGCAGAAACTGATATAGCTTGGCTGGAAAGTTCTAGACCTTAAACATTCAGATTAACATTTGTTTCAATCTAGAATTGCAGAACTCTCTTAATGGTGTAACTTAAATTTCGTAATGCCCTACCAAATTCAATTAGATCCGTTTTTCGCTCAGAAGTTCCACACACCCCAAAAGTGGCGAACAGATATCGATCAAAACGGCACATATTTGTTTTAATAAAAATCACTCTTCAAATACTTATAACAAAAAAGTGTTTAATTTTTTTATTCAATTTGCAACCAGACTTTTTCTAACATCTATTATAAAAATTTGATTATAACTTATTTAGATTAACTAAACGAGGAAACAAATTCACTTAAAACGCTTTATGTTATTAATTCAATAAAATGCTTAATAGCTTCTTAAAAATGTGCTTTAAAAAATCTTAACAAACCATAAAATTTCTTGATTCTTGACAAGTTGTAAAAATTCTTCTAAGTCAAGCGAAATCAAGGCGACCTGGCAACTCTACTTCTATAGCAGATCTTTTTCAAAAGTGGAAAAGTTCATAATTTAAAATATTTTCATAATAGATCGCTGCCAACCAAAATAAATATGGAATATTCACAACAATAGAATAGTTCACGTTTTTAAAAGATCAGATATTTTTCTAGATATTTTACGCGTGTCTCTTTTGGATATTTATAGCATTTGCCATGAAATAAAATAAAACATTAATTCTTTCATAGGTTTATACATATAAATATATACATACGAGTATGTATATTGAAAACATACACGTGTACATATTTATTTATAGATTTTCTTAAACATACACACATACTCGTAAATATGATAAAATTTATGGAAAAAATATATTCTGAAAAATTTATTACGATTAATTTAATTACTTTGCAAATTGTATTTATTATTGGCCTTTACATGAGTATATATGATTATACATATTTTAATAATTAATGGAAAGTTGTACAAATATATACTGTGAGCGTCAAAATAAAGTAAACACTATGTAATTTTGTAAAAAAATTGTTATTGAATATGCTTAAATGATAGAGTTTAAAAAAATATGTTACATAATTGATAAATTGATAAAATAGAATTCATTAACAAAAAACTCAAAAACTAAAGAACTTAAATTAATTCACTTTAAATAAAAATGTACCATATTTTTCGCATCAAAATAAAGTCAACAGATATATTAGAATTGCCTAAAAATTGTATTTAATATTTTGTTTGTAATCTTTTTGACTTTATCACAGCTGATTATCTTCTAGGCATGAAATCAACAAGGAATTTTATTCCATTCCTCCTGTAAATCTGCCTTCAGGTGATCCTTGCTAGAAATATTTCGATCTGTAATTTTTTTGTCGAGATATTCCCATAGGTTCTCGATGGGATTAAGGTCTGGGAATTGTGGTGGAAGATCCAGTTAAAGCAACCACTTTTTCACAATTTTGGAGGAATGCTTAGGATAATTGTTCTGTTGATACATCCACTTCTGAGATAACTTTAATTTCTCTACACTAGAGGCTACATTTTGCTTTAAAATATCTAAATAATCCTCCTTTTTCATCGTAGATTCTATAAATACTAGATTACCAACCCCTGATGCCTCCATAGATCCCCAGACCATTACAGATCCTCCACCGTGCTTTACATTGTAAAATTTTTTTGTAACATTTTTTTTTTTTGCTGAAGGCTTCGTTTTTATTTCGCCATATTTTAGGTGGTTTTTTCATACCAAATACCTCAAACTTGCTTTCGTCAGTGAAAAGAATATTATTCCAAAAAGTTTGAGGTTGGTTTATATCTTTTTTGGCGAAATTTAAACGTTTGACTTGGTTAGCCTTTGATACGAACGGTTTTTTACTTGGTACTCTTCCATGTAAGCCATTTTGATGTAAAGATCTTCTGATAGTACTTGCACTTACTGGCTTTCCAGACGTTTTTGCAATATTTTCAGCTATTTTTACAGCACTGGAAGCCGGATTTGCCTTTACCTCTCTTACTATAGCTCTTAAGCGCTTTGGCCGTCTTGCACCGGGTAATTTCTCAAGGGTATTGTGTTTGGCATACTTGTCTATGATTTTTTTTATTGTACAGTGGCGCCTTCCAACGATTTCTCCTATTTCACGTAATGATTTTCCTTTTCTGTATAAATCTAATATGATTTCACAAGCCTCAACTGAAGTTTGTCTTCCCATAGTAAGTTTTTCGCTATATTACCTCTTTCAACAATAAACTTGAAACTTGCTACTACTTAAAAGGGTATTTCCCGTGTTATACTTACAAAAAAAATTTAAAAAAATTGCCACTACTTTCGCAATGAAAAGGTTTTTGCATTGGATGATGCCACTGTTGACTTTATTTTGATGCGAAAAATATGGTACATTTTTATTTAAAGTGAATTAATTTTTTAAGTTCTTTAGTTTTTCCGCTTTTTGTTAATGAATTAAATTTTGCTTTAGTTATTAATCAATTATGTAACGTATTTTTTAAACTATATCATTAAAGCATATTTAATAAAACTTTATTTACAATATTATATGGTGTTTACTTTATTTTGACGCTCACAGTATATATTTTTTTAATTTTATATTTTCTATAAAAAAAAAAGTTTTCAACAAATTTTAAAACAATGAATCACCAAAAATTTTCATTTAGATATAATTAAAAATATGAAATTTATATTTGAATTTTATTATTTCGAATAAAAAATATTTGAAAAATACTTGGTTTTTAGAATTTATTGAGTGTACGTAAGCATATCGTTGCTCTCATGTAGAAAGGCCTTAACTCATATTTGTTCAAAATTGAGTTTCTTAGTGATTCTAATACATTGCAAACAAATACATTTCGTTAACGGTTTTAACAGCAGTTGTTCAAAAATACTTAACTCATTTTAAAAATTCTTATTGCAAAAAGTACTAAGTCATCAAGTTTATGATAAGGAGATTGTAATCTAAACACCAAATTGCTGTTTGATTTTCGTTAGAACCTATATTTAGAAAAAAAAGTTATGTTTTGATTATTACAGTTTGTATTATGTTTTTACCTGCTCTAGTAAATTTAAAATTATTGGGTTTAGGGCCTTTCCACATGAGAGCAACGATATATGTATACTGTGAGCGACAAAATAAAGTGCACAACTTAATTGTTTACAATTAAGCTTTTATTTTAATCTTTTTACATACGATAAATTTAAGAAATTATTAAAAAACAACAACAAAAAAATTCCGACGATTATAAACGGTCCGCCATCTAACGTTTTTTTTCAACTAGTGCTTATTTCGTGAATGGTAACACTTAGCTCATTTCTGATTTGACAGATAATTAGTTTTATCCTTCCGCTGAACGAATATGGTTGTGTATACGCTTAAACAACGCTGGGAAATATTGCGACATTAGTTTGAAAATCATGGTAATGTTGCAGAATCAAAAATCATCTTTTCACATGAAGCTCATTTTGATCTTGGCGGGTATGTAAACAAGCAAAATTGTCGCATTTGGGGCACAGAAAACCCGCACGCATACATTGAAAAGCCGATACACCCAAGACGAATCACTGTTTGGTACGGATTTTGGTCCAGAGGCATAATTGGGCCATTTTTCTTCGAAAATGAGCAAGAAGCGGCCGTTACAGTCAGTGGCGATCGTTATCGGGCCATGTTGAACGAATTTTTGTACACAAAAATTGAAGAGGAGAATATTAGCAACATTTGCTTTCAACAGGACGGCGCTACGTGCTACACAGCCGAAGCCTACACTCGATGTTTTGCGCCCTGGTTTTGAAGTCGCATTATCAGCCGCCGATGTCGTTTGGCCACCTCGGAGCTGCGATTTGATACCGTTGGACTATTATTTGTGGGGTGCCGTCAAAGATAAGTGTTACGCCAACAAGTCAGAGACAATTGACGCTTTAAAGGACAATATTCGTGAAGCCATTGGTGAAATACAGCTGCACACAATCGATAATGTGCATAAAAATTTGACCGATCGTGTAGGCTAAAGCATGGCCAGCCGAGGCAGCCATTTGAATGAAATTATTTTCCATTACTAACCGGAAGGATTGTACTTTCAAATAAAAAAGAAATTTGAGAAAATATTCAGTAGATTTTTTTATAGTATTTTCAAAAAAAAAAAAAAAAAAAAATATTTGGCAGGCCCTTTATATATATAAAATTTAATATTATATATGACGTGGTGCGACACAAAAAAAAAAAAGAAAATACCTGGGAAGTAATGCTACTTTTCTGATAGGCGCTATCGAGTACAACAAAAATTTGTTTTTGAAATTTTCGAAACATCTCTAAAATCTTGAATTACGAGTGAAAAACCGGGGTTACGGAACTTAATTCCATTGACACCAATATATTAACCAATTTTAGGTTTTTTAGCGGTTTTGGAGGAGAGAAATGGACCTTTTAAATGATATATATTTCGTTTATATCCGTATATTTCTATATACATATGTATCTGAGCTTCAAATTTAAACAAAATCGATTTATGCGTGATCGACTCATAAGCAAACTAAATATCAAAAATTCTCATATGATCTAATTTGGTCCGTTTTGTCCCGACCAAATAGCCTAAAACACTTTTGTTAGCTGGAGTCTATTTGTGTTCCAAGCTTCATCTAAATCGGATTGTTAGTAAACGAAGAACTTTGTTTTGAAAAGAATAAAAAAGTCATTTATAAGAAGAGTTAGTTAGTTTGCAGGTTTTCCCCTCATTTTAACTCCTGCCGGGTCCAATTTTGAAAAATTTGCTTTTTCATTAGCTAATCTATCTGTGTTTCAAGTTCAACAAATTTTGCAAGGTTAACAATTTTTTAATTAGAAGCTAAAACGTATGTTAAACTTTCAAACGGGTCTAATTTGTTCCGTTTCTACCCGATTTGAACCTCTTTCAGGTCCAATTTTCAAAAAAAAACATAGCCTGTAACTATCGCTAGCTAGATCTATCTGTGTTCCAAATTTCAACAATGACTGAATGACAAACAAACTTACAAAGAAATTTATAATATATACAGTGGTGAGAGAAATAATAGTGACACATCAAAATTTTCATTTCAAAAATTATATAAAGAATGCATTGTAATTGAAAGAATTTCGTACGTACGATTTTCCATCTGACCCAAATAAATTCATCTTATTTTCTTCAGACCATAGCACGTTGTTCTGGTTATTGAAAAAATTAAAGTGTCCCTATTATTTCTTCCACCACTGTATGTATACATAGCGTGTAGTAAAGCAATAACACTATATTTTTCAATAAATGAGGTCCACTTTTTTTACAGTAAAAAATGATATTTTATCAATTCAATTACTAAAGCTTTCTAACCTCTTCGAAAAAAGTGGTTTGTCGCAGAACAAAAAGTAAGGAAGTATGTCAGGGCTACCAGAATGTTTTTCATTGATGTTGCCAATTCTCATTTTGAACCGCTGTCATCTTTGGTCGAGTTGCCACTAAACTCTCCCCCTAAGAGATGCTATAATGGTGCGTATTGTCGTTGGTGATGTTACCTTCAGAAGCATAAAATGCTGGCTTCAAACGTTCAATGGAAACGTTACTTTCTTTTCAAGCAATGTTTACTATGTAATATTTAGATACTCGTTTAATTACTTTAAATGGGCCGCTATGTGGAGGCGTTAAAGAAATTCGTACCGAATCGTCTCGAACAAATACCAATTCTCATGATTTCAAATTTGGATGTATGAAGACTTTATTGTTGCAGTGCTAGGCAACATCGATTGGTCGCAAACTTTCCATAGCATGTCGGAGCTGGTATACTAGCTCTGCTTCAGAATTACATGAGTTTTTAATTAAAAAATCGGAAGGTAAACGTGATGTAGCACCGTAGACTAGATCCGCAGGTGTTGCTCGAATGTCCTCTTTGTACGTACATAGCAGACCCAAGTAGTTTTAAGATGATGTACCCCAAGTATGCGTAAAAGTTCTTTAAATAAGGTGCTTTCGAACTGACTACCTAAACCGGTCGTAATGTCAATTGGCCATCGTGTATAGCGGACCACAACTGTTAGGCAGTATTGATTGCTTTCTGATGGAGGAAAAGGACCGATAATGTCGATGTTCAAATGAGTAAATCTATGGCTTAGTATGAAATGATGACACAAAATTTAAGTCATTTGGTCAAAACAGAAAAAGAAAAATCGTAAAATATGGGGTACCATATGTTAAGAACTTGCCGATCAAAACTTAAGATTCACAGTTAAGCACAATGAGGACTTCGTAATTGTGTGGGAATATAAAGCGGTAAGTGGTGTTGAAAGCTTGGTTTCAATAGAGAGCACCATAATGAAATATATTATGGAAACATACTAAAAGACAATTTGGTAGGTTAGGTAGCGGACGTTTCTGGAAGATTCAAATCTTTACAAACAACGGGGATCAAACAGTTTCCAAGTTAAACCATTTTGACTCCAAAGTAAATTTCACTATTACTGTTACCTTCATTTTAGAGAGTTCAGTCAATGATGATAAGGAATAAGAGACCAAAAACCTCTGCCTTCTAATGGCAAGGTCAGAGTACTGATGCAAGGGAATGCCGAGTCTATCGACATGTTTTCCAATGAGGCAATCGTTCATGAGAACAGCAATAGTGCGATGGATGGCCAGGCGATTCAAGGAAAGGAGACAGTAGAAACAAGGAATTATCTTAGTATGTCTGGTGAAGATCATGAATTCAGTTTTGTGAGCTTGACGACCAGGTCACGTGACAACTCTGTTATAAGCATAAATGGACTGGTTGCACTTTGAGGAAGAAGTGTTTGTATCAATATCTGACAATACAATGCTAGATCGATCCCTCACAGCGATGTTTCACATCAAGAGCGAAAGAGCATCCCTTGCGCGGTTTTCTGTTTCTTGCCTTTACCAGATGAGCCTCCACAATGGAGGCAGTATCAATAAATCTTTCAATTAAAAGTCTCCCACCAAACCTCACTATGCAGAGAATGTCGTGCACCGAGAGCTGTGACAGTCGACCCGGAATGAACATTGCTAAAAGCCTCCATGTCAATAAAGACTGCCAATGAGAAAAGTTTATCCAAGGAACTCAGTGCAGTCTCGGTGAACCTACCTCTTGTTTAGGCGGGCTAAACACTATTGCCAAGAGTAGGAAAATAGTTGGACCATATCCCGTTGTCCAGAATTATTTCCAAGGTTTTGAAAAAAAATTGGGTCCGACTTCTGGGCCTGAGGTTCTTAACGGTGGAGATTGAGGGTCTTCCTGTTTTAGGGATAAAACAAACCCTCCTCTCTTCACTTCACTGGCTACTTAAAACAGACGTATTAAATTTTCTGCAGCCAAGGAGTCACCATATCAGATTTCTTTCTTAGGTCATCAGGTATGATACCGACACTACCAGGCGACTTATAGCGTTTAAAAGAGCTAATGGCCCAATAAAAGTTGCCCTCGCTCAAGTAAAGAGTGACTTGCTGAACAGCTGCCTCCTCTCGAGTGGAGTTGCATCTGCGCTCGCAATTATGTAGAGAATGTACATCAAGAGGTCTTTGAAAGTGCCTTATTTGAAGGGGTCCAGGAATCATCTTCCGATCTAATAGATCCTACAACGCAGCTTGTCTTCGTAAAAAGGTTTGTTAGCCAATGTAAGGAAATTCGGCGTGCAGGAGTTTTGGGTAGCACTGTAAGAATAGTCAATAAATAGTTTCTATTCCGCACTTCTAAGCATTTTGATAGTCAAATTCGAAAAACGATTATTTCCAAAAGAGTATATTGAATTCCACTATAGCAGAGAAATTGCAGAAAATCTTATATGAATTTACACAAATCCCCTATGTATTCAACGAAGAATATTCAACGAAGTTAATAAAAAAGAAGACGAAGAATTCAAATACTCAAACATCATCTATTTTACTTAAATTATGTTTCCTTTTCGACGTGTTAAATATGGGGTAACTTTAGTTTTTGTTGTTTACTTTCAGGTCTTATAAGAATTTTTTGAATTTGTAGTTTTTTTGTAGATTTTATGAAGACATAAATATATAAAATGTTTATCGTATATGAAAAAAATTAGATAGTGGTGTACACTTTATTTTGTCGCTCACAGTATACATACAGTGATGGAAGAACTGATAGGAACATATCAAAATTATCTTAAATTAAAATTTTGTTAAATTTTTATTTATCATTACAAAAATTTAAGAAATTTTTTGATTTTTCCCTATTATTCCTTCGTCTACTGTACATGTCTTTCTTTACCTGCACACATAAATTAAAAAAAAAAAAAAAACATTAAATCGAAATATTAAAAAATTCAAAATTTTGCCTAAATTTCAAAAAAAAAAAAAAAAACTACACAACTGTCTGCTGTTCAAAAATTTGATCATATTTTCATTGATTCTTTCACATCAATTGCAAATTTTAACCACAAAATATTTACAATTTATCTAAAAATCGTTGTATTATTATTTACTTTTTTAAATATAATTTTTTGTAAATAAATAAAATGGTTGCCGCCACCTATTTGTATGTCTGTCTGTTCATCAGTGCAATCAGATGAATCTTTTATTAGTTATTTATGTACTTTTTCAAATAAATAAAAATATACGACGACATTTTGTTTAAAAAAAACGTATTTTCGAAAACGAACAACTCAAAATAATTGGAAAACGTGTAAAATGATTGCCAAGAAATACATTTTTTTTATTATTTAAACAATGTCGTGTTTTTTCACTTTTTTCTTTTTATATACTTACATACATATGTGGATATTGGTTCATTTGTTAGCAATTTTTGTGTCTAACAGATATCTCTTACGAAATATATAATTTTACGTACATACATAAGTATGTATGTATACTCACATATGCTAAATGGTTTCTAACGTTAAGAAATGAAAACGAAAATATAGAAAGTCAACAACAAAAAATTAAAGCAGATGCTTTTTGTCACACGATTTTTCAAATCGGCTGACGAAAATCACTGGTCTTAAAGATTTTGAAAAAGTATAAGTACATAGTATAGTACGTATGTATGTATTTACAAACAAATTTTGTTTTTTCAAATAAATTTAATTATTTAAACAAGACAGTATTTGCCCACAGAAAGAGTAAATGACACAATAAGGCATTACATTATCTTATGCAGCTGTTGTGTCGATTATTATAAGTCCACTATTGTGGTGCTCTATCCAAATTGTGATTACCACCTAAATTGTGATTACCACCTATTTTTACCATTATTGGTAATCTTCTTTGTAATATCGTTCAATGGCTTTATAGTAAGTAGTTTGGTTAAAAGTACAATGTATGGCGGGTGTTTTTGTTAACATATCTTAGGCGAAAATTACTAAATGCCTTGTTATATAGTGACTTTCGTATATACTATGTATATACTTCATGAAAAATCGGACATAAGATGCAATTGTGGGCGAATTAGACCTATTGGGCTTGATAGCCAAGGTATCAAGGGTTCTTAGGCGGTTTTCCGTTTCGGTCTTTACAGTACCAGATCGGAGATATATAGATCGCAGATAACTTTTTTTATATCACCTTTGACTTCTCTTAAATCAATAAGCTACGCCCGTTTCTATCTTTAAGCTCATTGAAGGAAAATACAGTTCAACGCCGATTCCGAACTGCAGATTCATTGGTTAGAGAAATTTTTCTTAGCGTAATGCTTACATACTAGCGACTGGTTGGTAGCTTATGTGATGTCGCTGTTGAAATTTGTCAGATGGTGTGCCAGGGGGTTAAATTCAGGAGCTCTTGGTTTGTAGGCGGGTGTTTTACCTACCACCAGAGAAAATAACAGAGATTTACAAATTACTACAATTACCATTAGATAAACGTTTATCGTGGGACTACCCACCAGTGTTGCCAAATGTGCAGATTTACCTGTATTTTGTAGTTTTTTTAAGCATCGAGCAGTTTTGAAGTTTTTCTATAAATTGTGTGGATTTTTCAGTTTTTAGCATTTGAGTTTTTTACTTTCAATTCTGTTATTTTAATTACAATTTCTGAAGTAACACCCAGTTTATACGATGACTTCAAAGGCATGCCTTTTTTAAATTCTCTTTTAAATATGCTTCATAAAATCAACTGCATTTACACCATAATTTGTGAGGCGTGCCTTTTTTCTTGTAGAGATGATTTTTTAACTATAATTGCTTAAGTTTACATTGAGTAACAAAGCACAATGGCAAATACGAAAATAAACGTAAAGGAGAATGCGAAAACATGCACTAAAAAGAAAAATTTTGCTTTTTTTTCTACCCCTCTTTCTTCTCTACTCCTTTCCCCAACAAACAAAGAATGCATGCAATAAATGCGTGCATGGAAAAATCTTGTAATTTAGGTGTAAGAATATCACCACATTTGCTGTGGTGATGTTTACTCGTACCTCTTTTAGTGCGACAATGGTATTATCCCTTCTTTTAACCACTGATCACAAAGAAAGAATTTCGTTTTTTTAGTTTATTCAACAAACTAAACCTTTTTTGAATTATGTGAATGCATGTTGTACAACCTCTTTCACTTTTGAGCAATGGTATATCTCGAAAACAGAAGCTAACCTAATAAAGCGATTAGCACCACCGGATTCAGCGTACTTGAATCCGATTTACCAGCTGGGTGCCAAGCTTGTCGGAAAAAAGTGCCAAATTAGAGCACAGGGTTATTATATCTTTAAACCGAAATCAAGTAAAATTTAAATCGAATAAAATTTAAAATTGCTTTTTATTGATATTTTTTCTCAATTAATTACCTTTCAAATAACTTCTTTGATTATCAAAAGTTTAAAATAATTGGCGTATGTATATATATTCAGTTGAAAATCATTTTCTTTCTTCAAAATGTTCAGTTTTTCTAAATAACATTATGGCAAAACTGCTACCCACCCAGTAGCCTAAATTGTATTTACTACATAGATGATTGTGTGGGTTGTATGTAGTGTTACCTATTGTCAGCATAACTGCTATAAATGGATTTTATTAAGCTATCAGTCTGTGCTTAGGACGATCATTTCTACATACCACACATAAAACGATGATTAAATGACGAACCTAAACTATTGTTTCATTACTGTGTTTCTATCCAAACAATAGGTGTTCGGTAATATTAATTGCATCAGGCAATACCATAGCATAACATTTTAAGCTGTTAAGCTTTGTTAAAAAGCATTACTGAAAGACCTTGGCTGGGAAATTTTGATGCATCCACCATATAGTCCGGACTTTGCACTTTCAGATTATATTTGTTCCGATCTCTGCATAGCTCTCATAATGGTGTAAATTTAATATCCGTAGAAGCTTGCACAACGTAAACGGATCAGTAAAACCCTAAAGTTCTACACTGATGGAATCATGGCTTTACCTCAAAATTTACAAAACATTTTCGATCCAAACGGCTTAATAAAAATCGCTTTAGATATTCGAATTTTTACGAACATTAATAGTTAATTATGTATATACTTGTTCAAATGTTTATGGCTAAAGACTGTGCAGACAATTATAGTGACATTGTCCAATTTAAACTTTTCTCTTTCTTTTATAAATTATTTTAATTTATCATCGCACATTTGTTTTTTTATGTTTATACTTGTACAGTTTTATGACATAATTAATAAGAATTTAGGTGTTCGCTGCAATAGACTTATTTAACAATTAAGAGGCTAAAAATTAAATGTCTTAAAAAAACTTTTTAATAATAGTCAGTACGTTTTATAAAAACGTCTAAATGATATGGCTTCAAATAAACTACTTGTGTATTACAAAATATTATAAGTATGTATGTTTATGTATATACAACAGTGGTCGGCACACCTTGTTCCCAAGGGACTTAGCTTTCACAAAATAACACACGAACGTCAACAAAATGCATAACATAGAGCGTAAAAGAGAATGAGTTTTCTCGTATAGGATATCTCAATATTCTCCAAAACATTAACATTTTAATGAAAATTCCATAAAACATAACGTGTAACTGTTACTAATTCCATTTTTGGTGTTGCTTACTTTATTGGGCTACGCTTTACTCGAAACCGTGCAGACATAATTCATGGCTCTCTCTCCTATTACTGACACCATATTGAGCTCTAATCAAATTATTTTCTCCATTGCTTGCTCTGCACAGGCAAGCTTGCGTATAAATTGGCTGAAGTTTAGAAAATACTTTAGCATTTATCGTAATTTTTAAGATGCACAATATTAAAATAGGACTTTAGGGTTACCAGATGTCCTTGTTTTCGCTTGATTTACAAGAATTCTTACAGTGCAAAGAATTAAAAAAAAGAATATGGCTTGTTAAGATTTTTAAAGGGTTCCTATAAAAAGTTTTATAATAAGCTATGAAACATTTTAGTGAACCAATAACGGAGTGTTTTAATTATAATTATTTTCTAGTTTAGTTTATCTAAAAAATGTATTATTAAATTTTTGTAATGGGTGTAAGAACTAAATTACAAATTTGATCAAAAATTAAACACCTTTTTCTTATATTTGAAACGTGTTTTATTAAACCAAATATGTGCCGTTTTGATCAATAACTTTGCGCAATTTATAGGTTAGTCATTTTTCCATTAGTATCAATGTTCTGAGCAAAAACTGATCCAGCTGATTTTTGTAGCTCTCTACGGAATTTAAATGTAAACCATTAAGGGAGTTCCGCAGAGATTGAAAGTAATGATAATCTAAATGTGCAAGTTCTAGATTATATTATCATCAAAGATGTATATTGGGTTGCGTTATCATGATGGATCACAACACCATTTCTGTTAATGAAATCTAGAAGTGTTAATTGATTTGCTTGCTTCAGTTTTGTTTATTGTTGATACCAGAGATCACAATCAAACGTTTGGCCGAGTTGTAGGAGCTAGTAATGATCAATTCCCTTTCAATCTCACCACAAAACGGGCTCCTATCTTTCTACTAATGCTGTTTAATTTATATCAACATGGGCTCCCATCTTTCTACTACTGCTGCTTAATTTTTATCAACACAAGCTATCAATATTTAAATTAATTTTGTATGCTTACGCGCAGTCAATAAAGCACAAGAAGACAGCTTTTCTACCGTCGCGGCAGTTTTGAACAAGTGTCTGTATGGAAAACAAAATTTCTCGAGTTGAAACCAATTTCGTCTGAAATCAAATTGAGCTTGACCGATATGTTCTTCTTATCTTTTTACACAATTTTTGATGTATAACTCTTAAGAATCTTTAAAAATGCGATTCTTCAGGCACATATTTTGACAAATTCCTCACATATTTTGACAAATTTAATAATTTTTTTAAATTCAATTTTCACCAGTTTTTCTCATACAACCAATTCAAAGCCAATTTCCTTTTTATTATTTTCTACTCCTTTCTTTACTTTAAGAGAAAAAGAGTTGGTAAAAATCCTTTAATTCTGTTCAATTTTCCAAATTTTGACCAGAAGAACTCTTAACAATTTATTCAACTGTTACTTCGTGCTCCATCTAAACACACCCTTAAAGAAAAACGTAGTCATTGTGGAATAATGCCACACAAAGCATTACCTTTCTTGGTGTTAATACCGGCTTTGTCACCGTCTGCGAAAGCTTCACCTTACTTTGTCCATGATCTTTTTCGCACATTATTGTCGTCGACCGTATACATTCGGGCCTATCACCAAGCTATAATGATCAATTAAGCAATTGATATCAGCTGAAATATTAAATTTTAGAACCAACTACTGACAATTTGTAACTAAAGTTTTTCGAACACCCAATATTTTTGGCTGTGAAGATTTTTTTAAATCAAGACATCGAAATGTACCATAACAGCCCTATGCAAAATACATTGAACATAGCATGTAGCCCTTCCAGTTTAAATGAGATAAGAGAGGCAATAACGAAGTTGAAGAATAATAAAGCTGCAGTCGAAGATGGCTTACAAGCCGAAATCTTACGGGCGGACATTCCAATTGTAGCTGAATTACTACGGCCTCATATCACATCAGCATGGGAGGAAGAGAGACTACCATCAACTTGGAAGAAAGGCATCATTGTGAAACTACCTAAAAGTGGCGACTTGAAAGATTGCAATAACTGGAGAGGAATTACTCTGCTTAACACCATATACAAGATACTAGCAGTCATAATACAAGGAAGGCTTTAGAGCAAACTAGAGAACATATTGTGTGACGAACAGGCAGGCTTCCGGCCCAATAGAAACTGCGTAGACCAGGCCAACACCCTACGCATCGTAATCGAACAGTTTCTAGAATGGCGTACACCTCTATACCTACTGTTCGTCGACTTTAAGAAAGCCTTCGATACCATCAAAAGGACTGCTATATGGAAAGCATTGAGAAGAAAAGGAGTACCCCAGACAATAATACGAATAGTACGAGCAATGTACGAGAATGCAGAACGCTTGGTTCTTCACAACGGGAGCATTAGCCAACCATTCCATACTAACGCTGGAATAAAGTACAGATGTCCACTCTCACCTCTCCTATTCACCATCGTACTCGATGAGATAATGAGCGAAGTCTGTTCACAAAAGAGAGATATAACATGGAGTCTCTCACGACAACTCGAGGACCTGGATTATACGGATGGAATAGACGTTAAAAACAGGCTCAACAAAGCAAGGTCGGCATTCGGTCGATTACAGTCAGTATGGAGAAGCTCATACATATCCAAGCGAACCAAGCTCAGAATATTGAACGCATGTGTAACGTCATTTCTGTTGTACGGCAGTGAAACCTGGCTTGTGTCTAACATCATCACGCAAAAGCCACAGGTATTCACCAACAAGTGCCTTAGAATCATATACAAGATATTCTGGCCTAATACCATAAGCAACATAGATCTATGGAATTTAACAAACGAAGAGCCCATAGAGCAAAGAAAGTGGAGATGGTATTACAATAATGGCACTTAAGTGGAATCCTCAAGGATCAAGGAACCGCGGTCGACCAAGAAACACCTGGTGACGCACAATTATCCAAGAACTAAGGCAAACAATCTTACATGGGAAGAGGCAAAGACAACAGCAGCAAATCGGGTAAGATGGAAATGCTTTGTGGATGCCCTAGCTCCAGAGGAGTAAAGGAGAAATTTTTTTTTTATAAATGTCAAGAATTTCATAATATTGAATCTGGCAACCATACCCGGCTTGCACTTAGAATAATATTAAAGGGGGGTTTGGACTTTACGTACGCAAAATCACATAGAAAGTATTATAAAATTCCATTCGTATTTTAAAATTGAGAGTAAAAATCTTACGACTAATTTTTTTACGTTTACACGATACTTGAAAAACCAAAACAAAGTAAAATGAAAGCAGCTGTTTTAAAAGAGACCAGTAATGCAAACGAACAAATTGGATTTTATTTGTTTACATAAAAATACATCCCTGATCTAATGAAGTGTGATGGTTTTTAAAAAAATTTTTAAAAACAAACAGAGAGTCGTACGTCAAATTTTCATCTATATTTTCTCTCAATGCCATACGTTCTATTACATAATGAGTTTACACGATACTATCCGCTCTCTTCTACGCAAAAATTTGACATGTCGTACGACTTGTATCACTTTCTTAACCTTCTTTAACAAGCATGGACATCTTCTCCTATCGCTATGATGAAGAAACCACACAAAGGTGGTGGCCAATAAGCCAGTTGCCTAAGATATACAAGTTGTTCGAGAAAAGACTAATTAAAAAGTCACATCCAGTACTAAGTACAGTCGAGTGGGCTTAGAAGCAAACGCGGCACTGAAGAACAGACACGTAGACTGTCGAGAGTTTTAAGAAGAACTTTTGAGGAAAATACATACGAGTATATATTTCTACCATCTCTTTGTCGACTTTTTACTTTCAATAAACTATGGCATGAGGACTTGATACACAAACTGAGACAAAATTTATAACCAAATATTTGCAAGCTTTTACGAGATTATCAAATTGAATGAAAGTTTAAGGTTAAGGTACTCGTATGTGATTTCTTAAGTGAATCTCATTTTCTTTTTTTCTTCATCCAAAAAAAGCTGACACTTCCCCCAGCATAAAACGAACAAAACTTCAAAGTTTTTTGTTTCCATTTTTATTTTTTGTTAAAAAAAATTGATTTTTTTTAAGTTTATTCAAAGCATTTTGTAGTAATTTTAACAAACATATTTGGGCAAATAAATCTGTGTAAGGCGTTGAACACATAACCGACAGCAAGCAGCCGACATCAAAATGCCAAAATTAGAATACATACGTTTATATGAAAATCATTATTTTAAAGCCAGCACAGTAAAAGCCTAGACAACAACGTTTGCTGTTGCTGCTAAACATAAAAATTTCTATTTTTTAGGCAGAAAAATGAAAATTAGTGTCACAAATACAATATAAAATTTTAAATAAAAAACGCAATAATAGTTTTTTATTTATCAGAAAACAACAGTATAAAATTAAAATATTGTATCAAACAACATTTGTGTTAATAGTTTAAATGTTTTAAACACATAATTCCATTAATTTTTATATTTTTGAGTAATATTTGAAAAAAAAAAATTTTTATTTTGGTGGATTTGAAAAGAGAGTCGCCACTGAAAAATATTATTCTATAACAAATGACAAATAAAACAAATGTCAATGACACCTAATTTTATTGCTGCTGCTACTCTCAAAATATTTATTAAGTCTACAGAATAACAGCAAATGCTGCCAACAACAGCTTGCTGCTGTTTTCATGCTGCTTGCTTTCGTCTATGTATTTAAAGCATAGTGTTACCAGAAAGTAACAGTTTTTATGAAAAATTTGGTAAAAAATTTGGTAAATGCTGGCATATGTAAAGCGTGTTTTTTATAGAGGTATAGAACTTTAAGATGACATTACTTTTCAAGATGGCGACCGATTAAACAGCTGTCAAGTGATTATTCTCAGTTTGTTTTGGCAATTCATCATGAATAGACTCATGCCTGAACAACGCTTGCAAATAGTGCAATTTTCATTTTTCATAAGTGAATTTTTTTTTCAATTTTCAATTTTTTCAATTTTCATAAGCGGGTTTTGTTTAGCGATGAAGCGCACTTCTGGTTGAATGGCTACGTCAACAAACAAAACTGCCACATTTGGAGTGAAGGTAATCCTCAAGTATATGTGGAAACACCGTTACATCCAGAAAAACTGACTGTTTGGTGCGCTTTTTCAAAAACGATGGTGGCCAGAACGTTACAGTCAATGGTGATCGGTATAAAGTCATGATTACTAACTTTTTCATTACTGAATTGAATAACCATGATGTCCAGGAGATGTGGTTTCTACAAGACGGCGCAACATGTTACACAGCTCCTGCCACAATAGATTTATTGAAAGACACGTTTGGTGACCGCCTAATTTCACGTTTTATACCTGTGAATTGGCATCCAAGATCTTGTGATTTAACACCGCTAGACGACTTTCTGTGTGGCTATGTAAAGTCATTGGTCTATGCGGTAAAGCCACAAACGCTTGATCATTTGGAAAACAACATTCGCCGTGTTATTGCCGATATACGGCCACAAATGTTGAAAAAAGTCATCGAAAATTGGACGTCCAGATTGGACTACATCCGCGCCAGCCGTGCCGGTCATATGCCAGAAATCATATTTAAAATGACAAGATTATCTTTCAGATAGATAAAACTCATGGTAATCGAATAATCCATCGTTGCTTTATTGCAACTTAAAGTTCTATACCTCTATAAAAAATACTCTTTATATTTGGAGCAAATATGTACTAAACATAACCTGAGAAAAGGTTTTTTGTGGGAAGTTTTAATTAATTGTAACAACTACGACCTATTCGCCGTAAAGCGTAGTCAAAAATTAGGAAATATCAAAATTTTTTAAAGACAACATTTTTAGAGATAAACACAGCACCCTTTCATTGCATTAAATTTTTTTTAAACAAGAAACACAAAAAAGACAGGGCAACAATGTGCAACATTTTTTTTCCAGAAAGAAAATGCCATTATTAATATCCTTTATTATGATAGAAGGATCTGTAATAATTATGTGCGTAACACAAAATCAGCCAAATGCTCGCCATGGCTTCAGTGGCATTCCTCTATCCATCAGTTCATACTTGCAATGACTTTGAGACATAATTGAAGTTCAATGTCGTTAATATGAATTGGTTTTGGCTTATTGACATACACTTTTTCATTTAAATATTTCAAAAGAGAAAAGTGCAACCGTGTCAAATCAGATGATCATGGCGGCCATTGAATTTCTCCCGCAAAAGAGCCATTATTTCGTTGGCTGTGTGGCAATTGGCACCACCCTGTTGGAACCACATATCGTCCAGGTCCATATTCTCAATTTCTGGGCACAAGAAGTTCGTTATCATCTCGCGATAGGGAACATCATTCACGGTAACTGCTCGGCCGACCTCATTTTCGAAGAAGTACGGCCCCATGACGCCACCAGCCCATAAACCGCACCAAACAGTCACTCTTTGTAGATGCATTGGCTTTTCAATAATCACTCGTGTATTCTCATATGCCCAAATGCGACAATTCTGTTTGTTAACGAATCCGTTAAGGTGAAAATGTGCCTCGTTGCTCTGTAAAGTCACCATACACATCGGCGCATTGACTACTCGGGAAATGGTCTGTAGGTTTTAGCTTTTAAGTCAATTGAACCCTTTTCCAATGTTCGTGAGATGTTCAATTTTTGGCCACAACGATGACTCGAGATTGACGGCTCTTCTGCCACACTATCGCGAACGAACTGGGCGAGCTTGCGCAGATGTTTCCACATTTCCTACAGACTCTGTTTGCTGAAATTTACGCATACTTCTGATTGTGGACACATTTGGTCGATTATGCTGACCAAAAAAAACTGAAAGTGCACGAAATGCATTTTGATTTGAACGCTCATTTTCGTAAAAGACTTCAACAATCTTAACGCTCCACGGTTGAATTAGTAGTCAAACGCTGAAACAAAGAAAGCTGAAATTAAGTTGGGCAAAAAGCTTGACATTAAGGTGTATCTCACAATTTAAATCGTGCATTATTGTTTGACTATAATAGTAGCAAATTTGGAAAAATAAGTCCATAAGTAATCCAGAAGTACATCCTCGTTTCATATAATCAGTTATTTCTAGGATTAAACGATAAAGACAAAAAACATTTTATCACACTGCGGAATTATAAATTCTGTAAAATTTATTAAATTTTAATTATGCTAGCTTACGTCGACTTAAGCTATTCTTACCTACCGATACAGATTTTTATGATAAAAGACAAAAAACGATGAAGGAAACATCGAATACGACTAGAATTTTTCCCACAAAGGCGTATTCGTTGGCGTATTTTTTGCGAGATTGTCTCTAAATATGATACGAGTACATAATTAATAAATTTTTCTAAAAAGTGTGTTCTGGTGTACGTTATAATATTGTCGATATATTTTTTTTATTAAGTTTTGATTGATTTCCTTTGAATATTGTTTTATTTAAATCTTAAAATTTGTTGATTCATTTACAAATAATAACCTCAAAAAAAGAATTTTTTTAGATTTATAATACATATGTATCTGAATTTTTAATGATATTTTAATATTTTCTTTTATTTTATTATTTTTTAGTATTTCTATCATTATTTTTAAAATTATTTTTACTAATTACTAAATTTAATTTACGTTTTAACTAATTTATTTCTGTTTTATTTTTTTTCTCCCATTCTCCCATTAACAAATATTAAAACTCAATTGGGAAAACTAAAACATCAATATCATCATCACCATTAAACAAAAACAAATATTGATTGAATCAACTGCAAATAATGAATGATTAATGCCTGTTGTATCCGTCCCAACGAATGAAATGGCGTTTAAATGAAAACCCTAATGAAACCTAACAATTAAACATTTTTTTTTCATTTTAATCTTTTTAATACATAAATTTTGCATGTGTGTCGTCTGTATGTGATGCGATTGTAAATAATCAACGTATGAATGAACTGGGGTTGTTTGTTGATTGGCCATGTGCTTGAATTGTATTTGTGGGTGTATTTCCCATTGCCACCTGAATAAATTCTGTAACGAACGACTACTAAAAAAAAAAACAATTTAAATTAATTTTTATGCACGTCATTGACATGCTCAAAACAATTATCAAATTACCCACAACTGCATTGCATCGTATTGAAAGGAAACCCATCCTTATTTTATAAAAAAATATGTTTTTTTTGTTTTAAAATTATTATTTTCTTTTTTTATTAATAACACTTAAATGTTAATGAAAAAAAAATAAATATAATAAAGTCGATGATGATAAATATGTTCCTAAACGCACAGCTGAGGGTAAGCTGACCACATTAATCTTTTAACCATTTTTGTTTCTGTAACTTGTTCGTAGTCGTTGTTACTTATTATTAATGTTCATTTATTACCTTTTTAACTTTTGCTTTTACTTGTACTCTTACTTTTCTTTTTAATTTAATTTGTTTCTATTTTTATTTCTGTAAACTGTTGCATTTGTTAGATGAAAGCAGAGATTTAAAAGAATTAAAACTTAAAGGCCCATTATTACAACTTGCCTTTAACTAAAGGCAGGATTTTAACGGGCAGATAATTTGTTTTTATTATTATAAGTATGCAATAAGGTAAAAGCGAGCTTTAAACTAAAAGTAAGATCATCCTACCTGTAACTTAACTGTTTAAAGTAAACTAAACTGTTTATATATATATATATATATATATATATATATATATATATATATATATATAAACTATATATATGTATAAATATATAAACTATATATATATATATATATATATATATATATATATATATATATATATATATATATATATATATATATATAAACTTAAAAGCCCATTATTACAACTTGCCTTTAACTAAAGGCGGGATTTAACGGGCAGATAACTTGTTTTTATTATTATAAGTATACAATAAGGTAAAAGTGAGCTTTAAACAGTTAAGTTACAGATAGGATGATCTTCCTTTTAGTTTATATATATATATATATATATATGTCTTTATATACGTATATATTATTTTCAATATGGCAACTTCAAATATAAAGATGAAAAATAAGCATTTATATATTAATAGTTTTGCAAACCAAAATGGAAAACAGATGACAGAAAAAAACACGATAATAAAAATAAAACATACACACAAATTTTATAAACAAAATGAACAAACGTAACAAAAAAGAAAGCACGTAGTTGCCACTGCGTTTTAAAAGAACTTGTTTAATTAGGTAAAAGTTATCGGTATTGCTCCGACACTGCTATATTTTTAAAAAAGTTAGCTTTATTTTACAAGTAAGTTGTAATAACGAAAACTTGCTAAAGGTTACTTTAGAGTTCACTTTAGCTAAAGTTACCTTTTACTAAATCCAACTTTAACAACAAGTTATAATAATGGCTCTTAATTTATGAAATATTAAACAGTTTGGTTAATATGTGAAAGGCGGCAAATAGTTACAAAAAGGAGGACATATTTTAAAAACTATAACCCAAAATTTTGAAGTACATATCGTCACCTGAAATGCAAAAGGGCGTAACTACAAAAAAATCGAAATGGGGTTTTTAATTATTATGGTACAGCAAATCAAAATACATGTTCTCATAAATTTTTATAGTCCTAATGTCAAAAACAACGACTTTATAAAAGAAATGCAAAAGGGCGTGAAAACAGAGTTGCTTTTTCTTAAATCAAAAGAGCGCAACCCACACTAAGTCATAAGGTTCACTGTAAAAACTCTGAAATTTAAATAAATTTTTTTTGTGTTGGATAATAAAAAAAATTACGATATCCTTCAGGTCTCCTACCAAATCATATTGCCCTAACTAATAATTTTAAAATCGCTTAAAAATATATATTAATAAAATTCTTTCTTCTATATTATTTCGAAACATTTTTTGTCTTAAATTCAAATACCGAAATTTTAAAGCGATTTTAAAATTATGGTTTGTAATAACATGGCTAGATAGGAGACTTTTTGAATTCTCCAAATACTTGTAATAATTCTAGTTGTAAACAGTGTTGCCAGTTTTAATTTCATCTTCAAGATCAGAAAAGATTAATACCTGCAGATTACCACTTATTTTATGACAACATTCCGTTTGAAGATTAACCCAGTATTCATAAAAACTAACCATAGAAAATTTTTATACTAAGTCCACATTATTTTTTGTGAATGTGCAATGAATTCCATCTTTAATTCTTTTAGCCGTTATTTAATGAAATGTTATATTGTTTTTAAATTTCCAGTTACTTAATAAAATGTATAAACTTAATAAAATTAAATACATATAAAAAGCATCTCTTCTATTTGTACTTCTTATTCCTTCAAACTTTAAAAAAATTTTTGATGTTACGCCCTTTTGATTTCAGGTCTTTTGAATTCAAAAACGCGCATCCCACACAACTAATAAAAACAACGTTGAAAGTAAATTCTGTCTTAAGAAATAAATTTATCATCATATTTTAATGCTTCACTGAAATCATAAAAACTTCTATAGTTTCGATTTATGATATTATGAAGTTTTTTAGTCTCTCCTGTAAAATTGTAAAATGTGTTGTTACGCCCTTTTGCATTTCAGGTAACGATATGTGTATTTTAGAAAAATTTATTAGAAACTTAGAACTTGTTCTTCCTTCAAACCTATATACATAAGGGGCCATTCAAAATTTTGACAAAACACGATATTATTATTCAATATAGTTGCCTTATAGAGCAATAACACGAGTATGGCGATTTTCCAACTTTTTATACCACTATAATGGTACGATTTCTCTGTCTCATCAAAACAGTCCTCCGTTTCTTTCCAGCAAGCATTCTCTTGAGATCTGAAAACATGAAAAAGAAATTTAGGGCCAAATCTGACGAATATGATGGATGTGCGAGTTCGAAGTTCAATTCATGTAGTTTTGCCATTGTTTTGAATCATCAACACGTTCTCTTTTTTGGCCACCAGTAAGCAGACGCGCCACCCACTTTGTACAGAGCTTTCTCATACCCAAATGTTCGTAAAAAATGGTAAAAACTTTACCGTCTGATATCTTTCCAATGTCAGCTTAGTCGTGCACCTTCAATTTGCGATCGTTCATAACCAATTTGTGGATTTTTTTAATGTTTTGTGGAATAAAAGCCTCATTTGGGCTTTCACTGCGCCCAGCATCATTTATGCAGACGGTTAACCACGGTTAAATTCAGCAATCCATTTATCTACCATTTGTTTCAATGGAGCAGAGTACGGATAATATGTATCAAGTCATTGTTTGTTTCCACTGTACTTTTTGCATCAAAAAGCAATGCTTGATCGAAAATGCACTGCAAAACACTGTAACTCACGAATCAATAGTCAGATTGCTGTCAAATTTATACATGTATCGTTTGGAGATCATTAGTACTAAATGAAAAATCATATGGAAAAGATTCAAGTAAAACTAGCCACTATGTGTCATCCTACGAACTTATTGAATGACCTGTTGTATTACATATTTTCTTCTTCAACTTCCACTGGAGCATAGGGCACTAACTATAGCCGTTCTCCATCGCACTCGGTTTTGAGCTATATTTCTAAGTTCGTTGCATGTATGGTTTAGAGAACTCATCCCGGCTTTAGAGGAACGTCTTTTCTTCCCGCTTGTTCAAAAGGGTTCCACTGTGATGCTGGCTTGAAAATATTGTCATCCTCGTGCCGTAATACATGACCTCTTCATTTCCATGTGCATTTGCGTATTTCAGTTGCTACTTCTACCTGGTCCACTCTACGTAACAATTCCACATTTGATAGCAGAATTTGTCTTAGACAACGGTTTATGAAGGTTTGCTGGCGTCTGGTGATGAAAGCGACAACCTACCATGTTGGACATCAATGAAGTAAAACCCATTTTACGTTGGAATCCAATATTCTTAGTTTAGTGCGTAGGCTTATGTTGTTTTTCTAACAGATCGAAGATAATATTCTAACTGACGCCCTAACCTTACTGATATTTTTGTCACATCAATCTCGGTACCTCCATCGACTGAGACCATGCTGCTGAGATAACAAAATCGGTCTACCATAGCGCAACTACTCAAAATTAAGTCGAGAATTTCCACTGATGTCCATTTTCCTGGTCTTCCAGTGTTTATTTAAAGATCCGTACCGCTCAACCTAGATTGTTCTTAATAAAATCATTTTTTTTAAATTAACGTTTATGTGGTGTTTACGCGCTTTGTTTGAATTTTTCCTATAAATGGACAAGCTTTTCAACTTGCTTGTTTTACAAAAACACCAAATTAAATCACATCTTTTATATTCTTTGTCAACAAATTAATTCTGATTGAAAAGATTAAAAGGCTGGTCTTAATGCTATAAACACATTCAAAAATAGTTTACATGTGTGCATATATATTTTAGCGGCAACACGGCCACCCACTACTCGACAACCGTTAAGTATTCTAAAATATGCGGAACATTGTGATGTATACTGTGTCAAAAATTCTTTGCGATTCGTTAAAATTATGAGCACAGGACCAAAGAGTTTATTCCCATTTCAATGTTAAGTAATGGGAAAATTAAATTTTTAAACAGATCTCCTGAAAAATTTAGTTTTTTGAGTTATGACACTGTTGCAATAAATGAGCGATGTGCACATTTGTTTATATTTTTTTGGAGCTGTAGTCGTTACTTGGCTAATTTTCTTTTTCGTAGCCCTGTGGCCAGTGGTAGGTAGCCTTGAATGTGTTTATAGTATAATAGTTAATTTAAATAAGCGCCCATTTTAATTCATCGCAGTAAAATAAATGAATATAATATAATGCGATAGTTTCCGCTTAATTGATTTGTTCACTTGATTTGTCCGCTTAATTAACATGCAAAAAAGCAATGAAGTTTTTTCGTTTAAGATATACGGGATAATCCCTGTTTAATAGAGTTTCGTGTAATTACTTTACCCATTTAATTGTATCATAAAATAACCACCCTTGTTAAAAATCGTATGCAAAAATTGTCGGTTATTTGCCAGTTATCGCTTAATAATATGGTAATTCTTTATACAATATAGCACTTTTGAGCCAACGACAAATTTTCAAATTTTGAGTTGACTCACTTTAGTAGGTGGGACAAGTGCGTTATATTCTAATTTATTTGCAAATTTTAAAATTTAACGTCTCGTGAAAAATTTTAATATTAGCATGAGTTAAAGTTAAATTAAATGTTGTCGATGCAAAGCTCTAATAAATAGAATTTTTAAAACTAGTGGCTCAATTACGAATATAGAAAATATCAGCAAGCTGTGTTCCAAAACGGATGGAACTGGCCCGAACGTTAAAGTGTAGCCCGTTCTGTTTTTGCGCTTTAAACAAATGCAGAAATCTGGTGCCGTAATCTCATATGATTAATATTCGAAAAACAAAAAGTTAGTTGTAGAACTTAAAGAAGATTTTAGCCATTGTTCTGGCGGTCTTCATCGTTTACAGAATACGGAAGGCATAACACTATGAAAAATTCATGGAGAACGTGCATCCGCTTAGTTGAGGTAGGTCTGAAGTATATGTTAAATGATTTAATTGCGCCAAAAGCAATGCAATTTAGTCAAATCAATTAAGCAGAAATTACTGTACTTTTTTTTGCTAATCCATCAATATTTTTCGGCCTTATTTAACCCTTTCAAAATTGATTAAAAAATAGTTAATATTTTAAGTTCGTCGTATGGTTTAGATGGAGTAGTGCCTTTAGCCAAGCCTAAATGGTTTTAAAAGTTAAGTAATTATAATCTAAATGATAAGAAAAAGGTAAACTTTTGTAGTGGTTGTGTACTTTTTTTGTATTATTTTTTTCATAATATGATATGAATGGCTAAAAATGAATTTAATCCTTTAAATCTCTGCTTAAAAAGCAAACTTTTGTATGTATTCCGTATGTTATCAGATAAATTGTTTTTGTTGTTTTTGTAGTTTTGTTATTGTAAATTTTACGTAAATGTATATGTAAGGATAATAAGTACATGTAGAAGCTTTATGTACTTAATCCATAGTATATATATAAACTTGTCAAAACTTGAAATGTTATAAACTTGTGTGATCATAACATTTATGTGCTAGACTGTACTATGATGTATTATTTTTTTTTATTGAAGTTGAGGTACATGTACATCAAGTATGACACCAAAGAAAATTCATTGTCAGTCACCGATGATTTACCATTTTCAGAGTAAATAGGTAAATGATGATGATGGTGTCATACATAACTTCTTAAAATATTTATCCAAATTGTCATAGATGACAGCAGTTTATTTTGTAATGCAGGCGTCCGGTGCATCGTTCATCATGTAGTCGACTCAAAACAGACAATGTCGCTAAATTTCAGCTTTCTTTAGTATGGTGATATTCAATAACGTTGTCATACATAATTCGCATTGCTTGTGTCATTGTCATCAATAAAATTTTTCATTTATAATAATTTCATACGAATTTCGACTTGATACTGATATTGTGACAATGAATCATTGATAAAAATATTATAGTGACAATGTCGTTCAAAATCGCCAATAATTTTTGATGATATTGTCTCTTAGGAATCTCTAATAAACGGACGTCTTAAAAAAGCATGTAACATATGAATCAAAGAAAACTCATCGTCAGTCAGAGATGCTTTACTATTGTCAGCTTTTGTCACTATGGTTCACTATGACGTTCGCCTGTGGAATAATATTATTCCATTTTTTGGTTTCAATTTTTTCTATTGCTGTATCCAAATATCACACGTGATTGATATACTTTTTTATGACTAAAAGAGCATTGACACTTGCTGTAGGTTGCTGACAATGGCCTTGGAACAAAATACGCACTTTTAAATTCTATATAAAACATTTAATTTTTTTTTGCCATTTTTAAATTTTAAATGATATTCTTTAATTTATTAAAAATTCTTTTCTTTTAAAGTAAAAAAAAAATCGGTATACAAACCATTGTTTGGCACCAGTGTTTAGTATTTCTTAAATGGTCAACGTCAAGCGATAATATTGGACCTTGAAACGCATTCATAAATACATCTAGAATTCTTATGAGATTTATTTTCTTTTATTAATTTTGAGATATGGACACACGAATGTACATTCTCTTATTTATAGATTTCATATGAGAAAATAATTTCTTCTGTAAAATATGTGACATAATGAATGACAATTGCAAATTGTATACTTGTAAAATAAAAGCATTTAATTTTTGATTTGGCTTTAATTATAAAATATCTTATTTTTGTTGCTTTCATTTTATTTAATTATGCCTGTGTTTTTTTAATACACTTTTAGGTGCAACGTTTGGTACCGGTATAACAGCTATTAAACTGACCGCACTGGGTCGTCCTCAACTTTTGGTAAGTTTTTTTAAATATTGAACATGTTTGTAAATATAGAATTATTTACATACATATATAGAAATATTTAGCAAAAATATCCTACACCGTTTCCATTTAATAATTTGCTTTTAAATTTATACATAATCGTAGACATGTATTTTTTGCCATAAAAAAGCGTTGATGTAAAAGAATATTTATGGCTACGTTATGAATATGTTTTAAATTAAATTTCTAACTTACAGTGGTTCTAATCCAAACTCGGACACCATACCTAAATATTTACGATCGCTTTAAAATCACACATTTTAATTATTTAAAAAAAATGTAATTATTTTTTATTTGTGTATATCTTTCACGTACAAAAGGAAAAACAAACTCAGAAATATAATAATTGTACGTAAAATTAAAGTTGAAAAAGCTTTGAAAGTTAAAATGACTTGCATAAGCCAAACTTGGAATGTATCTTCTATGGGTTAATAACTGCAACTCTGTAATTTCAATGCAGCCAACTTCGCTGATATAATTTATATATTTAGGGGAAAACCCTTAGTTCAGTTTTCGAAAATTATACAGAGCAAACAGAGCTAAAATCAAGAAAATGGCTAAACAACGTGGACAAACTAGTATCGAAGTAAGAAAGCTTATTATTGAGCATGCAAGAAAAGAAAAAAGTGTTCGCGAAATTTCTAAAATTATTGGCAGAAGTCATTCACCTGAGCACGACATAATAAAACGGTGCAAAATAGACCAAAACATGTCCACAACAACGTTTTTTTTTTTCAAAAAAATAAAATAAAATCCTTTCCTAAGTACTCCAAAACTGAAAGTTACCTTGTTAAGAAAGCAAGTCCATAAACAATAAGAGGCTTGCTTTACAGAGTTGGTCTTAATGCTAGAAGAGCTAGACAAAAACCTCTTATTAGTAAGCGCAATCAAACCAAAAGGCTTAAATTTGCAAGAGAGTAACAAATAAGGGAAATGTTCACCGACCAAAAGCAAATTTAACGTATTTGGGTCGGATGGTAAATAGATGGTAATAGTATGGAGGGGAAAAAATCAGGACTACGTTTGAATAACTTGAAACCGACAGTAAGACATGGAGGTGGTACAGTGCTTGTCTGGGGCTTTTCCTGCATCAGGGATTTTTGCATTTTATTGCCACTATCATGGATCAAAATGTTTATTTAAACATTTTAAAAGAAAACTTGCCAAAAAGTGTGAATCAGCTTGCTTTGGATAACGGTCCTCTTACCAAGATAACGACCCGAAATACAAAGCTCACAAAGTAAGATCTTGGCTGCTATATAATTTGCCACACGTCATGGAAACACCACCCCAGATCCCCGACATAAATCCTATTAAAAATTTGTGGGTCTATTTCAATAAAAAAGTTCAACATGAGTCATAAGTGGTTATAAAAAACAAGGGTCTGCGCACAAAATATTAATTTTATAACAATAAGTAATATTCTCAGGCATTTATGTAGCCGTCCGAGCTTCGCTTCTATAACTTTTTTTTTCCAAATCGAAGTCTTTTCAGTTTATTTTTACTCACAACTACTGAATTTTAATTTTGTTTTCTATTCTTAATAGCTTTCCTTAACTATTCCTTATTAGTTCGATTTTTATCAACCAAATTAGTTAATTATAGTGTCCGAGTTTGACTTGTAGCCACTGTACATACATTTTGAGAAGCACACACATTGTAATTGATATTTAGGCATCTTTATCAAATGTTGGACTAAGTCTTACAGATTTTTATAGTTAGTTTTTAAGAGTATGTATGTTTGTAAAGGGTCACTCAATAAGTCCGAAGGATAAGTAAGAAAAAACAAAATTTTGAAAAAACTCGATCTTATTATTAAACATAGTCGGCGATACAACGAGTATAGGTATTTTCCAACTTTTCGATACCACTTTTATGGCACGATTTCTCTTTCTTAACAAAATAGGCCTCAGTTTCAGCGATTACTTCATCATTGGACTTAAATTTCTTTCCAACAAGCATTTTCTTGAGATATGAAAACAGGAAAAGGTCGCTGCGCGATAAGTGTGGAGAGAATGGTGGGTGGGTAAGCACTTAATTTAATTCTGACATCGTTTTCATCGATGAAAACTGAAACTTTGAACTGAGTTTTCGTATACCCAAATGTTCATCTAAAATGGTAAAAACACTATATTTACAATGTCAGCTAGCTCGTGCATTTTCAATTTGCGATTGGTTATAACCAATTTGCGTTTTTTTTTTTATTTTTTTAGAATAACAACCTCATTTGAGAGTCCACTGCGCTCTGTATCATTTATGCTGGTACGTCCTCGTTTAAATCATCAATCCTTTTCTCTACCATTTGTCTCGATGGAGCGGATTGGATAGGATAGGTCATGTGGATCAAACCCGAGCTCAGAAGCTTTTCCGTGACTATACCCCATAAATCTAAGGAAATAAAGATCGGCCACGTAAGCGCCTAAATGACAACATCGACTAGGATATGCGAAATGCTAAAAAAAGAGGAATAGAGAAGAGTTGTGGAGAAAGCTAAAACCCACCCCGGGAGGTAGAGCTGAATGATGATGCTTGTCACTCATATTTCTTCAACGGTTTCTGCATAAAGTCTAAATGGGAATGAAAGACATTCCTTCGAAACGGCAAAATATATTCGCAATTTGTGGATTTTAATTTCCTCAATATCCTCGAATAGCAAATATTAAAGAGAACCAGGTGGGACCTTTATTACAGACTAATGGACGATCAATTTTTAAGTCATTAAAAGTGTTCTTATTTTTAGGACCCACAAATATTCCTAGTTTTAATTTAGACTCGCAAAATTCAAAAATAGACTGCATAAGTATCGAAATGTCGGTTTTATCATCTCTAAAGTCTTCACAAGAAACGTACATATCTATCATAAACTGTGACGTGTACGTGGATAAACAAAAAGCAATACTTCACCAACATAGGTAGCCCTTCCCTTTTCATTCAGTGAACAAAAAAATTTATTTTTTTAAATCAAATTTGTTCTTTCGAAATTAACTATTGAAGTATGCACGAACGGATATGTTCGTTAAAAAAATATTTGGTAAATATATTTGTTACTTTCTATCGAACTTGAAACTGAACTTGTCTTTTCATGGGCATTATTTCAACTGAAGTTGTTCTTTTAATTCTTTAACTAGGGTTCCCAGCTTCAATATTGAAAACTTATTGACATATAAAAAAATGACAGTTAACAAATTGACAGTTACAAATTTTCGGCAGATAGCTCTAAAACGTAGTATCTCTGGTAATATTAATTGCACATGGCAACACTATAGGTTGTTGGAGTGGTTCGAATGATAATGGGCGATGCAAAATGCATCACGTACGACAATAAGGTTCGAAAAAGATCATGGATAAAGCAAGGTGAATCTTCGCAGACGGTGCCAAGGCCAGGATTGACGCCACAAAAGGTAATACTCTGTGCCTTGTGGAATTGGAAGGGTATCGTTCGTTATGAGCTTCGTCAAAGTGTGTACAATTAATGAGATTGAAGCAAGTAATTCAATAAAAACGGCCAGAATTTATCAACATAAAAGATGTGATGTTCCATCATGACAACGAAAGACTGTTTGTGAACGAGCCTTAATTCTGTGTGTTTTGGCAATGACATCTTTTAAATATATTCAGTATACATCAAATCAGTGAACAAACAACATCATATTTTTTCATCATGTTAAAGATGGCGAATTTTGTACCAGAAAATGATTATTAATGATTATTAACTTTTTGTTTTCATTCGAAGAAAAGTGCTGCAAAGTCGCATCGAATGCCTGTCGAGACATATGGTGATCATGCTCTAAACGGAAAAAAACATGGGTTAACCCAGAACAACCATCAACTTTGGCTGCGAAATCAGATCGATTCGGCAGGAAGACAATGTGCCTGGTGTTACCAGAAAGGTGCGGTGTACCACGAGCTTCTAGGACCTGGTAAAACCGTTAATACAGATCGCTACCGGCAACAAATGATCAATTTAAACCATGCGTGGATAGAAAAGACACAAGACACGGCACGGTAATTTTGCAACATCAAAAATATACCTGCACACAAAGTAAAAGTAGGCTGGAAGTTGCTATCCCACCCACCGTATTCACCAGACTTGGCACCTTCCGACTACTATTTGTTTTCATCGCTGTGACATGCATTGGATGAGAAGCACAGCGATTCTTACGAGGAAGTAGAAAATTGGGCGACTAATTGGTTTGCTTCAAAAGACGAACAGTTTTATTGGCATGTAATCCATAAATTGCCTAGAAGATGGGTAAAATATATAGCCAGCAATGGCCAATACTTTGAATAAAATGTTTTTTACTTTCCCATTAACATTTAGTGTTTTATTTTCACAAAATAAGCAATGTCTCATACCGGTACACCTGATATGTATCGGGGGGGCCATCTATAGATTTAAATTTGAACCAGCGGTTATTTCGAATCTGGAAACACTTATGTCATTCTTTTCTGTTACAAAATTCAGTATATTATCTCCACTGAACATAATGAATCGACTTATGCTTGAGCAATGTTGGAATTTATGAGAAAATTATTTCCAAAACAAAGACAATTGGTCGGAAATTACATGAAAATGTCGTAAAAAATTTGGTCGTAGAGAAGGATAAACAGTGCCCGATACACGCAAGTTTATTGCTAAAGTTCGTGAAATTTGTTTCATGCGTCAAGACGTAAGCAAGCTCGTACCGTGCGTACACCCGAAAATATCGAAGCTGTGACTGAGAGTGTGCGTAAGAATCCATCAACATCAACTATGACGAGTTGAGTTGTCAAGAATTGAACATTTCATGCACCAGTTTACGTCGAATTTTGCGAAAAGATCTCAATATGATGCCAACGTTCAATTGGTTCAAGAGTTGTAGCTGCATGACCATCCGCTTCGTTTTCGCTTCGCTAAATGGGCCAACGAGAAACTGCACGATGATGTCTATTTTGCCAAAAAAATAAATCATCTCTTCGAATGAAACATTTTCATCTTGGTGGTTACGTTAATAACCAAAATTGCCGTATTTGAGGCTCAGAAAACCCAAACGTGGTCTTACAGAAATGAGGACGACGCAACTATTACGGTCAATGGAGACACCTATCGCATCGATTTTTTTGTACCCGCTCTTCATGGTATTGATGTAAATGAATGAATGATGAGGATGGCGCAACATGCCACACATCCCATGTCATAACCAATTTATTGCGTCAAACGTTTGATGGCCGTTTAATTAGCCGAAATGGTAATGTCAGTTGGCCGCCAAGTAGCTGCGATTTGACACCGTTGGACTATTTTCTGTGGGACGCCGTTAAAGACAAGTTTTATGCCGACAAATCAGAGACAATTGAGCATTTGAAGGACAACAATTGTGATGCCATGCAGAAGATCCGACCCCATACACTCGAAAAGAATCCCGAAAATTGTCCGATCAAATGGGATACAGTGAGACCAGATAATATTTATTTCTATTAAAATTGAAAAGTTTTAAAAAAAATATTTAATTAACTGATTAAAGTAATTATATTGCAATTAAATCTATGGGTTTGGTTCACAGAAGTCTTCTAGTGTAGGTTGCTTCTCCAAGTTTTATGGCCTCAGGATTAATATGGTCTTTTAATCTCTTTTCATGTTTAGTTGCAAAAATTGAAATTATATCACCAGCCATTTTAACCGACAAGTCTTTGTGAAGGCCATTGATCCGTACATACCATGGAGCCATCGCTGTATAATTTCATATTAGATTTAGTTTGTTTCTAATGATAGTTTTGATTTTCTTCCAATCAACCGTTTGAGTTTTTTAGCTTGTAAATTAATTTCCGTAGCTTTTATTTTAACATGCTCTTTCCATTTGAGCCTAGTATCTAATGTCGTACCCGAGTATTTTGCGGTTTTACTAAAAGGAACTGACTGTAATGGATAGTATTTTATTCGGTTTATAGTATATTCTTCTATTTGTAAAATCGACATAAATAGACTTGCTTTCATTCAATTTAATATACCAGCTTTCTGTCCAAGCAACAACTTTATCTAATGTTAGTTGCAGTTTTCTTATTGATTCGTTCTCGTTAGTGACATTAGCTGAAATACACGTGTCATCAGCAAAAGTGGCAACACTTCATGTTTTAAAAACTGGGATATCAGACGTGTAAAGTAAATACAAAACGAGCCCGTGAATGTTGCCTTGTGCTACACCCGCTTCGATTTTCTTAATACTTGAATATGCTTGACTCTGTTTTAACCTGAAATACTTGTCTGTAATGTATGATTCCAATAAATCAGTAAATTGGAATGGAAGTATTGTTCTGAGTTTACAGACCAAGCCTTCGTGCCATACTTTGTCAAAAGTATGCGCAATATCGAGAAAAATCGGTGAACAAATTTTTTTGTCTTCTGTACTGTGAGGCAGCCGCGGCAGCCATATATGTGAAATAATATTTTATTTCTAACCGGAACAATTGCACTTCGCAACAAAAAAATAAATTGGCAAAATTTCAAACCGTTTTTGTTTAAACTTTAAATGGCCCGCCAGATATATTAGGATATTTCTTTTTTTCTTCCAAAGATGCGTTTTTCATATGACTTTGCTTACGCTACGAGTCTCCACTAAGATGTTCAATAGCTTTTTACACAACTTTATATAAGGAAAACTTAAAAAAACGTGCCTTAAAAATTTTTACAGTCATACTTTTTCGTGATTTATGACAAATTGTACAAAATTATCTAGATCAAGCGAATTTAACATCTATTCAAATCTACAAATTGCACACCGTTCACACTGTAGTTCGTTGACATTTTACGAAATTTTATTTTGATAACAAAAACAACTGATTGTGATCACATGATCTTAGTTTTATAAAATTTAGAAATGACACTGGTTTTAAAGTAATACATAGAGCAGAGTAGAAATAGAATTATTAACAATGTGAGTGCTTTTCTCTCAAAATTTTGTATGGAAATTTATATCATTAAGCTCATAGTCGGGGGCTGTATGAATCAGAGAGGGAATGACGATAAACGTTGCCGTGCGAACATAGCATAAGATTACTTTAAGAAATAAAACTCTAAGTATCGGGTCCGCCATCTAACGTTTTTTTTTCAACTAGTGCTTATTTCGTGAATGGTAACACTTAGCTCATGTCTGATTTGACAGATAATTAGTTTTATCCTTCCGCTGAACGAATATGGTTGTGTATACGCTTGAAAAACGCTGGGAAATATTGCGACATTACTTTGAAAATCATAGTAATGTTACAGAATGTGTGCGAAAATTGCGTACGGATTTTGGAAGAAGAGAAGCACCGTCAGCTCCGTATGTAAACAAGCAAAATTGTCGCATTTGTGGCACAGAAAACCCGCACGCATACATTAAAAAGCCGCTACACCCAATACGGGTCACTGTTTGGTGCGGGTTTTGTTCCAGAGGCATAATTGGGCCATTTTTCTTCGCAAATGAGCAAGGAGTGGCCGTTACAGTCAATGGCGATCGTTATCGGGCCATGTTGAACGAATTTTTGTTCACAAAAATTAAAGAGGAGGATATTAGCAACATTTGGTTTCAACAGGACGACACTACGTGCCACACAGCCGAAGCTACACTCGATGCTTTGCGCCCTGTTTTTGAAGATCGCATTATCAGCCGCAGAGCTGATGTCGTTTGGCCACCTCGGAGCTGCGATTTGACACCGTTGGACTATTATTTGTGGGGTGCCGTCAAAGATAAGTGTTACGCCAACAAGTCAGAGACAATTGACGCTTTAAAGGACAATATTCGTGAAGCCATTGGTGAAATACAGCTGCACAAAATCGATAATGTGCTTAAAAATTGGACCGATCGTGTAGGCTACTGCATGGCCAGCCGAGGCAGCCATTTGAATGAAATTATTTTCCATTATTAACCGGAAGGATTGTACGTACTTTCAAATAAAAAAAGAAATTTGAAAAAATATTCAGTAGTTTTTTTTATAGCATTTAAAAAAAATTTATTTGGCGGACCCTTTACTATCGATAGTACCATCGATTGTTTTGCAGCTCCAAATTGCAAAACTCTTACTTTATTATTTACAAAACTTTAGTAATTATTTATGTATGTATGTATATATTTTGTTATTTACAGTTACAACTGTCTGAAGTTATCATGCGCACACGTAAATATATGGAAGATTTGGTTGGTGGCCAAGGTAACGTTTTAACCCATCACAAGACTATTAAGGACTTGGAAAAATATTATGCCAGCTTAGGCTCTGACAATAAAAATGTTAAAGAATTTCTCAAGAATGTTACGTCCGATAAAGAAGGGTAATAAAATGAAAAATAAACTTCTTTTTTTAATTTATCATTAATATCGGGATTTTTTCAATTTTTTTTTTTAGTATTTTGCATTTGTTCCCCTGGTCGGGTATTGTTGACGAGAACTCACAACTGAGTGATACATTTAGAGTACCTGATCCTAAAACAGGTCAAATGCGTCGTCTGATCTCACAAATTCCGCCCAAGGAGGAAGAAATGTTTAGAAATATGATACGTCGTTTAAATACAATTGTTAAGGTAATTAAAAGCATTTGATTTAAATACATATTTTTGATTAGATTATATAACAAATTCGTATTTATCTTCGTATTTATGTAGGCTGCCGAGGAATTGGATGTTCGTATAATGATTGATGCTGAACAGACTTATTTCCAACCCGCTATTTCACGTATTACTTTGGAAATGATGCGTAAATACAATAAAAATAAAGCCATTGTATTTAATACATACCAATGCTATTTGCGTGAAGCCTATCGTGAGGTAAAAATTATCTTTTACTTTTTGAGGCTTTACATTGATCACTTACATATATACTCATTTTTTTTTTTAAAGGTGAACACCGACTTGGAACAAGCAAAACGACAAAACTTCTATTTCGGTGCAAAGTTAGTGCGCGGTGCCTATATGGATCAAGAACGTGCTAGAGCTAGCGCTTTAGGTTATGAAGATCCAGTTAACCCTTCTTATGAGGCTACTACTGAAATGTATCACAAGACTTTAACTGAATGTCTGAGAAGAATTAAGGTTGAAATTAATTTTTTCTTTAATTTCCAGCATTAAATTTACTCACGTGGCGTTTCTCCTTACAAATTTTAGATACTCAAAGACAGTGGAGAAGATGCTAAAAAAATAGGTATTATGGTAGCATCTCACAATGAAGACACTGTTCGTTATGCCATTCAGAAAATGAAAGAAATTGGTATTTCACCCGAAGACAAGGTTATTTGCTTCGGTCAATTATTGGGCATGTGCGATTATATTACTTTCCCATTAGGTAAGTCTGAGATAAATGTTTAAATTTTATTTAGTAACTATGTTGGATATCCAGAATTAAATTAAGAAAGTAAAAACTAAATGTTGACTTTTGTTAAAATGTAAAAACAGCTGCGTCGATGCTCCTACAGGCTACTAGGTTATGAATGCTTACCACGTCAAAAAATAGCTTGTGTTTCATAGTTAAAGCCAAAATAAAAAAGTGAATTTCATGAAATCTCTATACTCGAAACAAATGAAAATATTCAGAATATTGTCTTGGTCGAACGGAGATTAGAATGATCTCTTGCATATAAAAAAGCCTTTCGGAGGGTAGGTGCCACGTTTGCGCTTGTGACGATATTAATCGATGTTTTAAAAACACTCGATGTAATTCAGTGATACATCGAAACAATTCGATGTTCTTTTTATTGATGTTTCAGCGATATATCTTATTTAATGCATCGAAGTAAAAACTTAATGCACATACTTTATATCCTACAACAACAAATAAAATAAACAAATAAATTATCCGTCCGTAATTTTTGTTGCAAGTTTATTTGAATTAATCGAAAATAAATGTTTCTAGAGAGGTATGTTCAAACTTCGAGCAAAAAACCGGTTTTTCGGGCCTTAACTTATAAGTTAATAACTTAGCTGAGTATTACCTGATCTGGTAAGAAGGGGAACAGGCCTTTTAAAAGATATATTCATAATTTGCTTAAGTAGTCTTGAAGAAACTGGACGTATTTCTCAAGCAAACACTTCTTTCATTCAATTTTTTCCACATCTTTTAAGTTTAGATACGTTTTTGCCCAGTATTTTATATAAGAACTGTACTATTTATGAATTACTTAAGAAATTATATTAAGTTTCAAAGTAATAAAAACAGTTTGCTGAAAATTAACCGTTACTTGTAATTTTGGAGGTGTTTTAAACATTTAAAGCAAACCCTTGTTCTGCTCTATTGTACCTATCAATTGCTAGATTTCTTTTTTTGCCAATAGAAAGAGCACCGAAGCTGCAGAAAGAAAAGATACATTAATTATTAATGAGAAAGTAGTGCCTAAGCGTTATATGTTGACGACTGGTTTTAAGTTTTATGAAATATACAAAACGGAGAGTAATATTGACTTTGTCGGCACTTACATATTTCAAGTACCATAGTAAATCGGTATTTTATGAATTGCTACCACAATAACTTGAGAACCACTCACTTAGATCAAATCATCGGATAAGTAAGTATGGTACCTTCCATACAAAGTTAATTTTAATTGTTGCATATCTTGAAATCAGTTAGAGTAGAGAGACCTTAAATCAATAAATAATTACTTTGCAAATGTACACAAAAAATTGTTGTACCTAAATAGCTGGCCACTACTGTACATTTGTACATTCCTGAGTAACCCCTGACGGGTAAAACTAGTAATAAATATATTAATATAATTTTACTAATACAGGGTGTCCGCCGGGAAGGTATACTACTTTGTTTGTTTATAATTTTTGATTATGCATCATATATTGATAAATGTTTTATTTAATGTCGGCAATTATGTATTTAATACAATATCAGATATGTGCTCGCCTCTGTTAGCCTCACAAATGCGAGCTCTTTTGAGCACATTTTTCATTACATTCTCACACATTTCAAGTGGTATTTCATTAATTTCATCACGAATATTTTGTTTGAGTTGCTCCAGCGTTTCTGGTTTGTTTGCATAAGCCTTGCTTTTCAGATATCCCCACAAACGGGAGTCCGGAGCAGTTAAATCGGGCGACCGTGGAGGTCAATCAACATCACCATTCCTTGATATAATTTGTTGTGGAAAGAGGTCTCGCAGTAATTCCATTGTAATCCTGTCTGTATGCGATGTGACACCGTCTTGTTGAAGCCACATGTTAGTCAAGTTGAAAGCATGCAGTTGTGGCGTTAAAAAGTTTTCAATCATATCACGATATCGCTCTCCATTACAGTAACCATTACGCCGTTTTCAGTTTCAAGGAAGTAAGGTCCAATGGCCTTTTGACCTCTTGACCAAATTGCACACCAGACTGTCACTTTTAATGAATGCAAAGGCGACTGATAAATAATTTTAGGGTTTTCCACTGCCCAGAACCGACTATTCTGTTTATTCACATAACCAGTCGAATAAAAAGGTTCCTCGTCACTTATTATGATTTTTTCATGAAAATCGATGATTGATTTTGATAAAATTTTGTAACGATTAAAACACGTTGGTTTACTGAATATTTTTCCATAATAAAGTTGCCACGTCTCTACTTCACGACTGCCAAATATGAACTGTCAATACTAATTTTTTTTATCAAAATGGCGGTTCTAGCGGACACCCTGTATTTATATAATTTTCTTATTTTTATAATACAAAAAATATCAAATGGAAATTTAAGTAACGTAACGCCATGTAACGTCACGTCGGATATTAAAGCCAATAACAAAAAAAAGAGGAAAGAGTTTTAAATTTCATAAGATGGAAAGTAAATTTATATTAATTCAAATCCTATTAAAAAGCGGTTTATACAAAAAATCTTGCCATTTTCGCAGAGTTATCCTTTTGACCGATATTTTTTTTGTATATCCTTTGAACTGATTTTTTTCATTTTTTACTAACACTAGCACTACTTAATTGTTTCACAAATATAAAAACATCTTTTTACAAATTTGATTTTTTAATATGCAAATATTTTTGACATTTTGTCGTACAAATGTAACGTCACGCCATAATGGAAGTGCCCATATGTGAGTTTTTTTAAATGTTTGGCTCATCTATATAATTAATAGGCAAACACCTTTTTTGTAATCTCTTTTACGCCTGTACTACTGTACCGATTTTACAATATATGTACGTTGTGTATGGTTTTAAAGCATTCCACTTATAAATTTGCAAATGTTAATTTTGTTTAAATCGGTTGCGTACATTAGGGGTAATACGATAATAAAATTATTACGAACACCAATAAACAAAACACATATTTTCGGCCTAAGACCAAGGCATATAGAATTCGTCCTAGTTTATACTTTATATTTTTTATTTATTATTTTTTTAATTTATGTGGTGGACTTTACTCCAAAGATATTGATACATACATATACCTAGAAGGTATATTTCTGCTTACTTCAAACTCTCATATAGAGTTTAGCTAAGCGCTTAGAATCAAAAGTAAATTTCCATAAGTAAGATTATTACTCTGAATCTAAGTATGGCCTGTGTCCACAAGTGTCAAAGTTATTAGTCTAGCTACCTGCGTTCCTAATGAGTGCCAACAAACACAGATTCATATTTTTGTATACATACATATGGGTAGGTGAGAGGCAAAACTCGTTAGTTCCAAAAATTAAGAAAATTGAGATGACCATTGACTCTAGTAGTTCTTTTTTTATATAAGACCAGCACTCAGGGGATGGCCCCTAGTCATGCAGTGCATTGTGCTGGTACTAGGTAAATAGGTTATTGGAAGGAGGACAGAGGGAGTAGTGCTTATGGGCGTTAGATTTAAATTTACTCATGTCGTAAGTGGCAGGAAATACTTTCGCTGGAAGATTATTCCACAAACGAACAGTGCGACCAAAGAACGAATTCTTCATATTATGCGTTGTGCGATTTACTGGACAATCAACTACAAAGGGATTCGGTCTACGAGAAATACGAGTACTACGTAAAAATATATGATTTCTAGGAATTAATTCCTTAATTTCGTTAGAACACATTCCGTTATAGTACCGATAGAACAATGAAGCACACGCCACATTGAAACGGTGCTCCAATGAACCGATAGAGTTGGCTACCCTACCGTCATTGATGAGCATCTTCGCACTCTCCTGTACGCGGTCGAGAAGCTCTAAAATAGACTTTGAAGCACCAGCCCATACATGAGAGTTGTATTCCATTTTGGGACGGATATAGGTCTTGTAAATATTAAGGAGATCAGATGGAGTGAAGTATTTCTTACACCATCTCAAAAAACCAAGGCACTTGACTGCTTCTTTCGACACTTGAAATATGTGATCATTCCAACAAATGTTGCTGTCATCCGCAAAAGAGTAAATAGAATTAGAAGTGAGAAGAAGAAAGTCGTTAAGAAATATTAGAAAGAGAGTAGGAGAAAGAACAGAGCCTTGCGTTACCCCTGATTTTACCCTGAACTCGTCGGATGAGACCACATCTATAATCACTCTTATAGAGCGATCTATGAGAAAACTCGATATAAATCGAGAAAAGTGACTACCGACACCAAAAGCATTAAGTTTCGAAATGAGAGCCTCGTGCCAAACTCTATCAAACGCCTTTGAGATATCGAGAGCAACGCCAGTAGGTCACCAGTAGAACGGCCCTTTCGGAAACCGTACTAACGATCGCTAAGTAAATACCGGCGCGATATGACGCACTGAAAAGGTGAGCGAATGGAAGCGCAAGCGTCGAAGAGCACTGCTTCAGGACCAGTGCTGGTATGCCATCCGCCCCAGAAGACTTGTTAACGTTGAGATTTGTAAGGACCCTTTTCACAGCACGAGCTCGAAAGAATATACTAGGCATAGTTACTGATACTCTTTCAAGTTCGGGCAGTGGTTAAACGCTCTCCGGCAAGTGAGAATTACTTGCAAACATTTCGGGCAAAAGGTTTGCCTTTTCAACCGGGTTCGTGAATGTGAGGTCATTCTTTAAGAGAGCAGGAACCGAACTAGCGTTGTTCCTCAGCCTTTTAACGAATGACCAAAAGTTTTTACTTCCTCGCAGAAAAGTAAGAACTTTAGCACGAAGGCGCTGCTCGTATAAAGCCTTTTCGCGTCTAAGTACTGCGGCACATGATGATCTCGCCTGTTTGCGAAGCAAATCAGTATGGGCACATTTATTATTGCGCTAATGCCTGAACGCTTCCTCTCTGGATCTGACTTTCTTTCGGAGTTTTATGACAAGCAATAATTTTTCAACTCTTGAGTTTTAATAAAGAGCGCAGTAACATCTAAGAACTTAAAGTGTTCCACCAATTTGATCCATTTAAGCAGCCGCTACATGCTTTTTGCATCTCACCCAGCGTTGCCACTATTGGTAGAATTCTACCAAAAGTGGTAAAATATTTGTCGTTTGGTAGGATGGTAGGCTAAGTTGAATTTTTGTAGAAGTTTGAAATTTTAAAAATCACTGTTATTAAAATTTGTTAATTGCTCGTTATCCTATCTTTAAACAAAAAGCAAACTAGCAAGTATCAGATCAAGATATTAGTTGTTATAAAAACTTAACAGTAACAGCAAACAGGAATAAATTTACTGCCAACATTAAAATAAAGTGTATACTCTTATTTTCTAAAGGGTCCGCCAAATAATTTTTTTTTTTAAATGCTATAAAAAAAACTACTGAATATTTTTTCAAATTTATTTTTTTATTTGAAAGTACAATACTTCCGGTTAATAATGGAAAATAATTTCATTCAAATGGCTGCCTCGGCTGGCCATGCAGTAGCCTACATGATCGGTCCGATTTTTAAGCACATTATCGATTGTGTGCAGCTGTATTTCACCAATGGCATCACGATTATTGTCCTTTAAAGCGTCAATTGTCTCTGGCTGGTTGGCGTAACACTTATCTTTGACGGCACCCAACAAATAATAGTCCAACGGTGTCAAATCGCAGCTCCGAGGTGGCCAAACGACATCAGCTGTTCAAAAACAGAGCGCAAAACATCGAATGTAGCTTCGGCTGTGTGGCACGTAGCGCCGTCCTGTTGAAACCAACTGTTGCTAATATCCTCCTCTTCAATTTTTGTGAACAAAAATTTGTTCAACATGGCCCGATAACGATCGCCATTAACTGTAACGGCCACTCCATGCTCATTTTCGATGAAAAATGGTCCAATTATGCCTCTGGACCAAAATCCGCACCAAACAGCGTCTCGTCGGGTGACTCGTGGGTGTATCAGCTTTTCAATGTATGCGTGCGGGTTCTCTGTGCCTCAAATGCGACAATTTTGCTTGTTTACATACCCGCCAAGATCAAAATGAGCTTCATCTGAAAAAATGATTTTTTTTTTGGCAACATTTTCAAAGTGATGTCGCAATATTTCCCAGCATTGTTCAAGCGTATATACAACCATATTCGTTCAGTGGAAGGACAAAACTAATTATCTGTCAAATCAGACATGAGCTAAGTGTTACCATTTACGAAATAAGCACTAATTGAAAAGAAAACGTTAGATGGCGGACCCTTTACAACAACTTTAAAGTACACTTAAGGCTTTACAAAATTAAAAAAAAACAAATCACGTCAACTCGAAGGCTTGGACAATGTGGATGACATTTGCAGTCGAAACTGCATTCGAAAAAGTCCAGATAGTATCACCAGAATGTCACTCTAGTAGACCAAGAAACATCTGGAGACGCACAATTATCCAGGAACTAAGACAGAACAATCTAACATATCAAGAATCAAACATAGCAATAGCGGTAAACCGCCTTAGATGGAGATGCTTTGTGGAGGTCATATGCTCCCAAGAGGATTACCGAAAAAAATTCAACAAAAACGGAAGCTATTCTATGTTTTAGACGTAAAAAAGTGTACAGAGTATTACTGTTCTAATTGGACGATTTCAGATGATAAAGATTTTTAGTATATTTTATTACTTGTTTTAGTTTTTTTTATTATTAGTGATTATTATTAATTTTTTATTTTCGTAAAGCAATTTAATACTCGGAAACTTCTAATAAAATATCACAATGTAGATAAATATAAACAAATGTGAATTTCTTTCTGGAGGAAAGAGGAAATCAAATTTAATGTGTTTGGTCAAAAAAAAAAAAAAAAACTTATAAAAGTATGGAGAATCAAAAACGAGTAACTTTCAGAACAAAGTTTTAGCCACAGTGAAGCCTCGTGAAAGTTTTGGTAATAGCGCGGGAAAGTGGAAAGCACAGTGCTTTTTCGCACTTCTAAGCAAAAGTGATATCTTTCCATAGACTTGAATTTTTTTCCATTCGAACATTTTCGGGATGCTTTTGATCAACAAATTCGGAAAGGGACTATTTGTAACAGAAAAAATCATCTATAGCTGAAAATCTCATGCAAATTTAATAAGACTTAGTAGAATATATTTATTGCAAATTATATGTTGTACTAAAAAAAAAGAAAAAAAATTGTCCTGTAAAATTTTTTATGGCGTATAATATAGAGCACATTTTATATATGTTGCGTAAATTTTGGGTTAGTAAAACGTATATAAAAATAAGTGTATATTTTAATGTCACCACTAATGGCGGAACCTGGTCGACTGAAAAGTCTATAGGTTACTAAACAAAAAAGTTAAAGGCAAAACATCGATTCCTCTTCAACCACCTTGAAGGCAGAACAGCATTTGCCGGATCAGCTAGTAGCTAGTAGTTATTAAAAATTGGTAGATTTGTATCGATTTTGGTAGATTTTTTAAGAAATTTTGGTAGAATTAAAATTTTTGTAGTGGCAACACTGATCTCAGCTACTCATTTGTGTACAGATCACACTATACAACAAATAGAAAAAGATTTTCTGACCATTGATAAGCAATATATTTTTTTGATGCGCTATGGTCACCTGACTTCCAAAATCATCAGCTTTTCAGATTCTGTGGAAAAGTATATTTTTTAACATTTTTGTTTTTTTTAATGTGAGATTTTTTAAGAGGTTGCTTATTCGATTTCGTTAAGCCAAATGTTACAAAATTACAAATTATATTCATATCACAAACACTAATTAAAACTTTTATCATTTATTATTATTTTCAGGTCAAGCTGGTTACTCGGCCTATAAGTATATACCGTATGGTCCCGTACAAGAAGTTTTGCCATATCTTTCACGCAGAGCACAAGAGAACAAGGGTGTCCTTAAGAAAATTAAAAAGGAAAAACGACTTTTGCTTGCCGAAATACGACGACGACTGTTGCGTGGTCAATTATTCTATAAGCCTAAGGGAAATTATGTACCCATATAAATTACTTCCAATGAAAATCACACTAGAAATGCAGCTATTATACACACCTACTCGTATTGATAAAAAAAATCACACACACACAAACACACACACACACACAAAAATTCATTTAAAAATTTTTTTACACACATTTACGAAACATCTAAATCCTATTCTTCAGACCAACAACAACAACAATACACATCCACCAACAACACCCCAACAACAATAAATTAATTTCGAAATAAAATTTTTTGAATTTTGTAACTATTTTACCATATGTATTTAAATGTATTTAAAAAATGATTCAAATGAAATGCAAAACAATTATAAAACTATTAAAAAATGTCCATATGACTCGAATATTAAACTCGAATATTACTGCAGGATACAGTGTTGGTGTTAAATAAAAAAAAAAAAAAAAACAGGATGTACTCCTATGTATTTAAATGTGTTTTTGTAAATTCAATTAAGAAAATGGAATATAAGCATTTTTCACTCAACTTTTTAAACAAGAATTATTTGCCCCTGTTGTAAATTGAAAGAAAGACTTGTAAAAAGAATAAAAGAAAATTTTTTAAAATTTAAACTTTTTTTTATGAAATTCAAATTGAAAAAAAAAACTTGTAATTGTAATGTTCAATTAATTCTGTTCAGTTGGAAGATATTTTTGTGAATTTAGACGAGACGTTTGTTTTTAAGTTCATAAAATCATTTTCAGCTCCACTCCTACAAAAAAGTATCATAATTGTATTCAAGTTGAAGAATTAAAATTGAAATTATTTTTTTGTTTCCTTTAGAGCTTCGTATTTAAAGAAAATTATAAAATTTCTTTTATTGAAATTTATTTTGTTTCTTAGAATTTGCCCAAAAAAAGAAGCTTCGTTTATGTGGCGAGTGAGTGACAGCCCGTTTTCGTAAGACAAATAATTTTAAACGATTGAACGTTTTGTATGTAAAATTGCTCAATAAAATTTAAAAAAAAATTTGAGCGCTTTTTCACTTAAATAGACAGTTGTTGGAAATTGCTTATCTTATAGAAAATTTTTTAGTGAATTTCTGTATTTTTAATATTTTACTGTGTTTAACATTCATTTGGCTTTTATTACTTTCTTTTATTTGTATTTAATTTATATTATTAAAAAAAATGATATTTTAAAATAAATTAAGCCTTATTCTTATTATTTTGCTTAGAAACAAGCATTAAACTGTATAAAGATAGTTTTTAAAAACAATAAAAAATTACATAATTACTTTATTTGTTGCTCTTATTTTCATTGATTTTTATTTTATATTTAAATTATATTTCTATTAGAATTATTTTATGTTTAAGTATTAAACCAATATAATGTTTTAATTTCTTAAAAATTGTATACGTTAATCAGTAAAATCAAAATGAAACTTTTTTTTTATATTTTAATCAATTACACAAGTATACACGGCTTTGGATCAGAGCAACTAATAGTCATTTCAAAGGCTATTTGGGGCGCTGAATTTAAGATATTGAATAAAATAATGTTTTACAAATTTTGACAATTAATATCCATTTTATTCAATTAAAAGTGAAAATATAGAAAAAAAGAGCAGATAAACTGAGCCATTTGTATTGCTTAGGATCTGTTTCTCGCTATAGAGGCAGTCGCTCATCATGCCCTCGTCCCAAAATCCCTGATATCGTCTTTCGTTTTGCGCCAAATCATGGTGTAAATCCGTTCGTATCACGTAAGTTTTCAAGAAAACAATAGATATGGGACTGAAGAAAATGTAAATTGACAGACATTCGAGTTCCAATCTTGCGATAATTTTGCGACAAACTGTCGATTATTTGCTTGATATCTATTACCGAGAGAGTTGTCAAAACATCTTGAAATTATACCCATGCTGCTTCTAAATTGGGTGCAAAACATACAATTTACGTTAAATATTAATTTTTGAATATCAGGTCCTCTTTGATTTTGGCATATGACAATTTGAGTAACAACTTGGTCAACTCTTGACCTTCATGAACTTAAAGTTACCAAAGAATTTTCACTCATAAATGGACAAATTTGCAAAGGGTCATTGCTAGTACAGAGAACTGACTTGGATACTGATAACACGTCAGGATATTTATACTTTGCTAGTTTAGACCGATCGCAATCGCCAAGGAAAAATAACATACCGCTTGAACAAGTAACTATCTGTACAGTCTTTTGCTACACGCGTTATAAAATAATTTCGCTACCCACAGCTTGTAAGAAACCAAAATGTTGCAAATATGCATCTCTCATCACACTTACAATATTCCTTATAATTATTCTTATCATGTACGATTACGATACGATTTTGCGCTTTTCTCCTTGCATTTTCACAATTATTTTTTTAACACAAAATAAAATTGTAAAGACGTTTTAGGCATGCGAAAACTCAAAACCTAGAGCCAATCTTGAAAAACGAAACCCGAATTCGAATTCAGTGCCTCAATTAATGTTAAGAGTTGTTCCAATCGGCTCTGATCTACAAGTTGATCGAAATTTGTAAACTTGTGTTATTGGTAATTAGTTTCCAATTTTTTGTGCAATTTTCCTCAAAAATCAACGGCGGAAAAAGGTACAATGCGATGATGATACAAAATAAGTTTTCATTTTATAAAAAGGCAAATACACTTGTTTAAATGTGCATTTGAAAGGAAAATGCTAGTTAATAAATACAAAGATGTGGGCAAAAAAATAGCATAAATTTATATACTCAAAAATATCGTTTTTCTTCTACTTCTTTTAAAATTTAATAATTTATAGCGTATTTACCGCCATATTCACAAAATTTAACAATTTTTTTTATAAATAATTTTCCTAAAATAGATTTTAAATAAATTAATTTCTTTTTTATGAATACAAGCATTAAAGTTCAAATACCGTATTTATGGATGACAAAGTATGCATGTGTACTATTTTATTTGTATTAATTAATCTTATAAAAAATACTCCCATATTCATAAAAAATATTTTCGATTTGTAAAATGTTTATAAGTCATAATGTATTCATTTATTAAACCTAGCACAACAAGACCTAGATCTTATAATTTATAGCACCACTAAAGATTACAATTAAAATTACAGATAATATTATAAGCGATAAAATTAACAAGTTCGATAGATACAAATTAAGCAGGAAAAACAATACGAATTTGAGAGAATTCGAAATTTATAAAATAAATTACAACTCAAATATTGTATTAAGATAGACTATAAAAAAGCTTAATCTAAAGCCTCCTTGCGTCGTTTATATTTTGAATATGATTAAGCAAATGATTCCAAAGGCTGTTGTATCATTTTACTTCCTCGTTCAGTACTAGCAAATTTCAAAAATCTAAAGAGATAATTTGGTTGTTGAGCAGTCATAATTCTATGCAATAATATTAGACTTCCTTTTTATAAGATTCTCAAAAATAAGACGGAAATTTGATATGAGATATAAGAAATTACGTCGCCACCGTCTCTATCATAAATACAGTCAGCGTGAAAAAAATGTGTACACCCTTATTATCTAGAATTTAGTTTTTACTTTAGCCTTCGAAAATGCGATGAATTTAAACGTTATGTTTTCTTTTTAACTGTTTTAATGCTTTTAAAAATTTTCCCAACCGATCTTAAAAATTGAAGTACCATTTCATTCATTACTAAATATAATCATTTAATAAAATCATAAATCGTATGATTCTCATATAAAATGGAATGTAAAAACATTTATAAACTTGGACAATATGGATTAAATTGTATGAAAAATGCGTTTGCTTGAGCAATGCACACAGATTTCACAAGTTCAGTTAAGTAAAGTATATACCATTTAGAAGGTCTGTTCTGCTTTCTATAACTGCTAAAGATATTAAAATCTGTTAACATTTAGCAAAGTTATTTGCTTAGAAGGGCATAAAGGCCTTTGGAGGTGTTTCGAAAATTTAAAAAACAGATTTATCACTACCCAGGTATTTCTACTTCATACGTTTTTGAAGCATAGGTTCAGGTTTTTTTTTACACGTAAAAAATAGAGTACTTTTCGTTTTTGTTGTACAACTTTAGTTGTTGTAAACATTTTGATGATGTTCTTTATAGATTTTGAAAAGTATAAATTACAATTAAATTTTAAAATTGTTTAAATTCATCGCTTTTTTAAAGCCTGAAATAAAAACTAAATTCTAGAAAATAAAGGTACACTTTTTTTGACGCTGACTGTATATCTACAAAGCGATGTTGTTATTTGAAATCATTGGCTTAGTAAAGCCATTGCTTTAGCAAGACGCAAAAATGGCACAACCGTATATCAAGTACGCTTTTGCAAGCAGGTGGCGGATTTTTGCAAGACCCAACTGACAACTGAATGATGTGCCTACCTATTCTCTGTTGTTTCTATTAAGGAAACCGCACTTCGATTTTGTAGCCCATTCTCTAATTCTCTTCAGATCAGAATTAATATAATTAACACACCGATACATTTTGTTTCGTTTTCTTCTTCTTCGGTGGCTATATAAAAGCCTTCTGGTCTTCAGTCTGAATTATAATAGACTTTTAAAAGATCGCCTTCAACCTGATCTTTGCATCGGAGTTTCGGTCGTCCTCTTCTGCGCCTTCCGTCTGGTAGAAACTGGAAAGATCTTTTCGCCGCAGCATCTTCATTCATATGCACGACATGTCCAAGCCAACACAAACGTTGTACTAGCCGCACACACAGACGGGGCCATATATTTTACAAAAAAATTTCATCTCGAAGACTCAAGGACAGCTTCGTCTGCTGGCGTAAGTACCCATGTTTCTGCGCCATACAACAACACGGGTTACTACCCGTATCAGCGTCTTTAACAATGTGATCTTCGTTTGTCGAGAGTGTGCCTTGTTGTTAAGCTGCTTGCTGAGACCGAAATAAGACCCATTAGCAAGTATTATTCTTCGCCTTATCTCCAAACTGATGTTATTCGTTTTATTTATGGCTGTTGTGTTTACCAACAAAGTTCAAGTTTTGACCAAGTTTTATGGAATCCCTGTTCGTTGAATCCAGTAACTTGGTTTTAACTTCGTTCACTGCCAGATCCATTTTAACCGATTCTCTTTCAATATTTGCCAAAGCAGCGGTTATATTTCACTCTATCAGACCAACGATATCAGTGTCATCAGCATATTCGAGTAGCTCGTGTAGATTGTGCCCGTTCTATTGAAAGCTACATCGCGTACAATCTTTTCTAATAAATTATTAGAAAGATCACACGATAATCTATCACTCTGTCTGAAGCTTTATTTGGTATAAAATAATTTGGAGAGACTTTTGTTATCTTAACTTGTGTCAGTTAACCTATCCGCGCGTTGGTCTGTGGTACCGACGATACATTTTCAAAAGGCTGAAAAGCAATTGAATAAATCATTGTAAAATTATTGTATGGCATCATTATTTTCATTATGACTTCTAGTTTCCGAATTTTAAGAGTTTTCCACAGTGTCCTATCAATATAAACTAAGCAATAAAGTTTTAAAAGTTGGTTTAAAACTAGCGCGGGTATAGGAATGTGAACGTTATTCTCTAAAGTCTTATCAGCTTTGCAGGAATACCAAACCTTGAAACGAATCAGGCTATCAAAAGCAGCCTTGTAATCGGCGACTTATTTTTCACAACTGCTAAAAGTCTATACATCATCAGCGTACACCAGAGCCCCAAAATGCTTTATAACTCCCGGTAAAAAGTTTCTATATTATAGAGACAGAAAAAACGTGGCCCAATAATCGATCCACGAATCACTTTAAGTATACATATGTGAATAAATGTTATTGTAAAGTACAGTTTGAGATCGTCCAGTTAGATATGGGTGTACTAGTTTACAAGCCGCTACTAAAAATTAAAAAATTCACTGTGTTGAAAAACTTGCTTTGATCGATCCAGAGTATTAGAAATGAAACCATACTATTGTCAAGAGTACCTCTAAAATTCTCGAGCACGTCTGTTAAAGCAATAGTAAAACTTCTCCCTTTTACAAAGCTTGTTTGCATATCAGATAATAAACGTAAGATAAGCATTGATTTGTTTACTCATAATTTTCTCCAATACCTCAGACAGAAAGGAAAGAATTGCAATGGGCTTATATTCATTAGTCTGCTTGGGAATAATGAGATTTCATGAATGGAACAGTTGTTGGCAGTAGCGCTCCAAGAAATAAAGGAATTATAAAGCGAAAAAATACATTTATGAATATGGAAGATAAATAGTAGAAGTTATGGCTCGATTACGGATAGCAACCGAAGTTCAGTTGCTTTGTCAGCTAGCAACGCAACTGAAAATAAAATTAATATTATGTATGTACGGTAAACATTTTCAGTTACCTAAAAGCTATCAAAATTATAAGTTTGACAATTCGACAACTGAAAATATTTACATTTTATGGAAGCAAAGCTGTAAAATATACAAGACCTAAAAAGAAATTTGTATTAATAAAGATAAACAATTCATATATAAATATGTGAATAAGTACAAATTCATTTATTTCTTCATAATTGTTTACATCAAATTTTTTGTAACAGTCTGTTCTCAAAGGAAATTTAACATTTTTATTCACTGTAATTCATTTCTTCGGTTGCTGCATAGTCTTCTTTGGCATCCAATGTTATGCCATTTGTTGTTAAAGCTGCGTGGTTGTTGCTTCTTTCTCAGTTCCTAAATATTACCCTTAGGACTAACGGTAAGCTCAAAATGTAACAGACTTCACCAAGCCTGCTAACTTTTTTAGATGGTCCGACTTCAGCTTCATACAATTTCAAATTTTGCCTTAAAATATATCCAATACCATTTGTCATTAGTCTGATTTAGGTACTGCTAGGCCAGAGCTAATCAGCATTTCGGAAATTACCATTCACACATTACCGGTAATGGGATTATCGGACTATCTCTTTGTTATATTAAAATCTGCAATTTAATCAATAAACCTTATTTGGCAATCAAAGTTAACAACTATTAGTTGCCAGTTGTTATATGTAATACCATTTTGGCAACTGAAGTTCGGTAGAAATCCACAATGGAGGCATTAAATTTGAACAAAAGAATTATTTATTTGACATAAATACTTTCTAGAGCTCGGGGAAAAGAATGAAAGGAAAATCTTGTATAATTTTGAACAATTTAACTTTCTGTAGTCAGAATTATTATTTCAAATTTTCAAAGCTTTTAAATTTTCTTTTTTATTGCATTAAATCATTCTTTTAAAACTTAGTTAAAAATGATTTCATTCTTTTAGATAATCTGAAATACATATTTAAGTGTCAATTATGTTAAAAAGAGTTCATATGAAGACATTTTTTTGTCCACATCTGTTAAAAAAAAAATCTGGAAATTGAATTAAAAAAACAAAAACAATTTTTGTATAGAAATTGACTTGAAAAGCAAAATAGAAGATAAAAAAATAATTATTTTTATTAATAATGTTAACTAAATAAAAATGACAATAATAATTATCATGTTAAAATAATAATAAAAAAATAAAACGATGAAATTAACAAACAAAGGAAATAATAAAATAATAAAAAATATAAAAAATATAGGCAAATTAAAAAAAAGAAAAAAAATTAAAAAAAGCATTTTCATTATAACAATTAGTATAAAAACAATTTAAAATGTCATTTTGAAAACATTAAAGATCGTACATACATACCATACCTTGGTTTTTCTTTAAAACTGCTTATCGGTACGTTTAAAAAAAAGAGAAAAAAATTAAATAAAAGGCTTTTAATTTAAAACGCTTACACAAACATATAAATAAGCAACATTATATACACACATATATATATATGTTATATACACACATATATATGTTAATTTATTTTAATTATTTCATAGGAATACAATACACCTTCTTGTAGTTCCTCGTATGCAATTTTATTTCTTAAATTTATTATAAAATAATTCCTTGTTTTTTTTCATTTTTGATATTTGATTTTTAAGTTTTTATCAATTGATAAATTTATAGAAAATGCTTTTTATATTAGCATGTAATGGAATCAAAGTAAATGTAGTTAATTTTAAAATAAAAAATAAATCAATTATACATAATATTTATTACAATTATTATTATTATTATTATTCATGACTTAATTCTTAAATTAAAAATTATAACTGAAAAAAACCATCATATTAATAAAATATTAGAAACAAAAAGAAAAACAAATATTTATTGAAATCGTTCTTATGTAATAATGTGTATTTGAAAAGTTTTATTGTAATCATGAAATATATTATTAAAAACAAAAACAATTAAAATGTGAACAAATTCATTAAATAAATATTTCAGTGTTAACAAATACAAAAAAAAAAAAATAAATAAAAAACATTTAAACAATTTTGTACAGTATTTTTATTTACTTCATATTCACACAGTCCTACAAAAGTATAAAACAATAAAATATTCAAGTATGTAAAGAGTAAAATCAATATTGAACACGAGTTAGAGCAGTGATTGAACGTTTTCCAGCATTTGAGAATTACTTACAAAGAATCCAGCGAAACTTTTTGCCTTTTCAACCGGGTTTCGCACTAGTGCTCTTTCTTAAGCTGAAATATGCATTTGACGAAAAAAAAGTGACAACAGTTTTATATGTCGTAACACAAAGAATTGAAGGAAGAATAGTTCTTAGTTTTTCTAAATCAATCTTACTTTTGCAAAACTTATTTGAACCACTGTAGTGTCTTACAGGCGGAGGTCTCGGCGATAAAGAGGGCAGCGGACTGGTTGACGTACTACGGGGTATATGACAGTGATATCCGGAGCTGTACGGACAGTCAGGCTGCGATCAGGGCGCTCTCCGGTGTCTACTCGACATTGCGACTGGTATGTGAATGCCGGGCATCTCTCAACGAGATGGTTGATGATTCAGACCACGAGATTATCTGGGTAAGGGGTCAGTCGGACACCCGGGGGAACTGTGTGGCGGACGGACTTGCGAGGGCTGGCTCTCCCCTCAGAAATAAGGAGATTGACCGCTCAGTTGGGATGCCACTCTCCTCTTGCAGACTTATGGTCATGCGGTACATGTTGGGTAGGGCACAGCTACGGTGGGATGATGGACCCATATGCAAATCGGGCTCGCTCGGAGTCTATTATAAGGGTGCCGCGACTTAGGCTGCGAACTCTTGTGGCTGTGATTACTGGGCACTGGGTAGCTGGTACGCACGCTAGGAGATTGGGTCTGCCGTTCAATGACTATTGTCGAGCACTTCCTATGCCAGTGCCCGAGTCTTTCGGACATTAGGACTGCTTTCCTTGGCAGTCCGTTTCTGGATGGTTTGTCGAATCTGACCGGTGTGAATATCGGCAAGATCTCTTCGTTTGTACATGCGTCTGCTTGATTCGGATCGCATCGAGACGCGGACATATAGGTTGGCCATTTTCTAGGTTACTGATGGGTGTCACAGTGGGAACAATACTGAGCCCAGGTCGGCTGGACGTGTCTGGCTACCCGTCGTAACTAACTATTTGAAAAACTTGACAAGCACGCCAAATTTGTTTCGTGCAATAGAAGTTTTCCTAATTCTATGTTTGATTCATTTTTCATTTACTATTAAAATTATTAAAGTTGCCATAGTTAAAGGATTTGCATACATACTAGAGTAAGCCTTCCTGCGTGGCTGGGAGACTTTGTGTTGTATACCAATAAAATGTATTTCTCGGGACAACTTATTTTTATATATGTAAGTTATATAGATAAGAATACGTATATACATAGCTTTTACCCGGTGTGGTTTGTGCAATACCTGCTGTTTCAATCTCTCCCGATTTTTAAATGATATGGATAGATCTTGAAACTTTAACTTTCATGACACGGTGTTTAGTATGAATGGGATCTACCACGCCCACTTATTCAAAGTTGTTTAAACCAAATTAAGAAACTTTCTCTATTACCGTTCTCAAGATATACAAAAATGAATAGTTAATATGTATGGGAGATGCCATACCCACTTATACAATTCCTCGTACTTATTGACAGATGATTTGAATTAATTACCGAGTCATTTAGACCGAATTCAGAAACTTCCAGCTTATATGTTTTCATGATATACAAAAATCAACATTTACATTATATGGGAGGTAACATGCCCGCTTATCCAATTTCAATTGATGATTTGTATTGAGTACCAAATTGGTTAAGCCAAGTTCAGTAACTGCTATTCTAACAGTTTTCTAGATATATAAAAACCAATATTTACTTTGTACGGTAGATGCCACTCCCACTTAAACAATTACGTCTACTCTTTTAATTTTTTTCTTGAGACCAGCACACAGGGGATATGCCCTACTCATGCAGCGCATTGTGCTTGTACTAGGAAAATAGGTTGTGGGAAGGAGGATAGAGAGAGTAGTGTCTGTGGACGTTCGATATAAATTTGCTCATATCGTAAGTGGTGAACACTTAGGAACAATTAAACACACGCCACATTGCGACGATTCTCTAATGAATCGATAGAGTTGGATACCCTACACTCATTAAAAAGAACCTTCCCCCTCTCCTGTAGGCGGTCGAGAAGCATGAGAGTTGTATTCCAATTTGGGTCAGATATAGGTCTTGTAAATATTAAGGAGATCAGATGGAGTGAAGTAATTCCTGCACCCTCTTAAAAAACCGAGGCACTTGAATACTTCTTTCGTTACTCGAAATATGTGATCATTCCAACGGACGTCACAGTGAATATTCATGCCCAGAACATCAAGAGTATGTGATTCCTCAATATCTACATTATCATGGACACAGATGACACTAGAGAGTTTGGATGGTTATTATTCGCCCGGTTTCAACCGGTTCTTTTGGTTTTGTCGAATACGATTTTTTCAAAATCGTTATTTTTCGAATATCGACTGAACCGGTTAATTTAGCACGAATAACCGGTTAATTTAAATGGTATAGTTTTTATACGTTTGCATATTTTTATTACAAATATGCTCATCGTATAACTATTTGTATAACGTGAAAACCAAGGTAGATCGGAAAAGGTGTGCACACTTGAGCAACAATAACTTCTCTTCTTCTGCAATTAAATATTGATTTTTATATATGGAGAATGATCAACTAGACTCGTTGGACCCACAAACTCCGGCTCAGAACGGCAGATATATTAGTTAGTAAAGCGTAACAGCGTAAATACCTATGACCAGTCGCTAGTAATGTTGTGAGGAATAGCTGTTGAAAATTGTCAGATGGTGTAGCCTGGGATTGAACTGGCAACTTCTTGATTGGCAGGTGTCTTACCTCACATACCGCCTCGCAATTAAAGCAACCTGAGACTCCTACCTTCCCCATGCGATGCAGGTAACTCCGGAAGTATCCGTGGCCCGAAAGGAACTGGGTCATAAAGTAGTCAAACTACCCCAAGTTGTGGTGATGAACTTACATACAGCTTTGTTCAAATTCAAAGCAACTTTTATTGTCGAAGCAATTGAGGACTCGTATATTGCTAATAGATTTATTTAATTCTTAGGTACCTAAATAATAACTATAATGCCAAACCTTTAATTCCATTGTCTACCAAGTAATACAATAACAAAAACTGAGTTAGCTCCATTAGTAGCTGTTCGAAACTTAAGCAACTTTATGTATTTTGGACACCGTTTTGGAATAGCTTTTATGAGTTTTGCTAGAATTTTTGTTAGTATTGATTGCCACTTTAATTTTAAGCTTTCCGTCAGTTTCTGCTTATTTTTAAAACGACATGGTACAGCTCTGCACTTCAAAAATTAAGAACAATTTTATTTGAATAAAAGAACTGGTTAACCGGTTATTTGAATCATTATTAACCGAAAACCGGTTTTTAAAAATTTCTATTTTTCGAAAATCGGTTTTTGAAAAAAGTCAAATAATCGATCTCCCTAGATGACACCACACTACCACGTCTGTGTGTTAGAAAACAACATTGGGTCTTGCGTGCATTAAGGTCGACCCTATTCGCGAGACCCTACACAGGTCACTTGAAAGTGTTTCGTTCATATTCCGCCTTTTCGCCCCAATCTCCAAAAGGCTCGGACTATGATCAAAAGAATATGAATGACAAATGTTGCTGTCATCTGCAAAAGAGTAGGTAAGATTAGAAGGTAAAAAAAGAAAATCGTTCAGAAATATCGGGTCCGCCATCTAACGTTTTTTCAACTAGTGCTTATTTCATGAATGGTAACACCTAGCTCATGTCTGATTTGACAGATAATTAGTTTTATCCTTCCGCTGAACGAATATAGTTGTGTATACGCTTGTACAACGCTGGGAATCTGGGCCTGCGATCGACTTACAGAAGATGCCGATTTTGCCAAAAAAATTGATCTTTTTAGATGAAGCTCATTTTGATCTTGGCGGGTATGTAAACGAGCAAAATTGTCGCATTTGGGGCATAGAAAACCCGCACGCATACATTGAAAAGCCGATACATCCAAGATGAGTCACTGTGTGGTGCGGATTTTGGTCCAGAGGCATAATTGGGCCATTTTTCTTCGAAAATGAGCAAGGAGTGGCCGTTACAGTCAATGGCGATTGTTATCGGGCCATGTTGAACGAATTTTTGTTCACAAAAATTGAAGAGAAGGATATTAGCAACATTTGGTTTCAACAGGACAGCGCTACGTGCCACACAACCGAAGCTACACTCGATGATTGACTTTAAAGCGTCAAATATTCGTGAAAATATTCGTGAAGCCATTGGTGAAATATAGCTGCACACAATCGATAATGTGCTTAAAAATTGGACGAATTGGACCGATCGTGTAGGCTACTGCATGGCCTGCCGAGGTAGCCATTTGAATGAAATTATTTTCCATTATTAACCGGAAGGATTATACTTTCAAATAAAAACGAAATTTGAGAAAATATTGAGTAGTTTTTTTTTATAGCATTTTCAAAAAAAAATAGAAATAGAGTAGGAGAAAGAACAGAGCCTTGCGGTACCCCTGAATTTATCCTGAACTCGTCGGAAGAAATCCCATCTATAACCACTCTGATAGTACGATTTCTGAGAAAGCTCGATATGAATCGAGAGAAGTGACTACCGACACCAAAAGCGATAAATTTGGATATGAGGGCCTCGTGCCAGACTCTGTCAGATCCATGAATGGATCTTTTCCACCTTTCGCAGAGTAACGCCAGCAGAGTGGCTGTTGCGAAAACCATACTGGCAATCGCTTAGCAAATTGTTGGACTCTAAATACTTCACAAGGTGATGATTAATCATACGTTCCATAACTTTGGAAAGTGCAGAACAAACTGCTATTGGGTGGTAGTTTTTAGGGTTACTAGCTTCACACTTTTCAGGGTTTGGCGTTATATTGGCAACCTTCCAGCAAGATGGAAAAACACCCGCACGATAAGACGCACTGAAAAGATTAGCCAATAGACGCGCAAACGTCGAAGAGCACTGCTTCAGGACTAGCGTTGGAATGCCATCCGGCCCAGAAGACTTATTAACGTCGAGATTTGCAAGAACCCTTTTTACTGCACGGGATCGAAAGAATATACTAGGCATAGTCACTGATACTCTTTCTAGTTCGGAAAGTGGTTGAATGCTCTCCGGCAATTATCCATTCCTAGCCTTATTATATTGATACGAAAATAAGGTTGGGCACCACAGCGTTTATTACATCGCTAAAATAAATAAACAAAAGCTGCAAGAACAACTATAGATGATGTTTATAAATAGCCAGAATCGACAACAACAAACATTATTAGCAGAGCTAAAGTAAATAAAAATAACACAGCAACAACAACAACAAACTAACAGCAAAGAAAACAATAACAGACAATAAACAAGCAACAACAAATACTAAAAGCTGAAAGAGGTAGATGTTCACATACGCATGGCTACGAAAGAACTAAAAAGAAATTAAAAAAAGGAAATGGAATCTACCTGAAATATCAAGAGGTTCGAAAGCTTTCGATGTGCTGTTTATTCAGCCATATAAAAAGCACACCGATGCGAACATCAATCAGTTTATTTGTCGTAAACTCAGTGATTGCAGTTTAAGTAAAGTTAACTCAGCGAATGCGTTATTGGAGTTTATGAAGTTAGTAGTGAAGTAAAAACCAGTTTAGTTGGAGCTAACTCAGCAAAGAGAGTTAAGTGTGGATAAGCTCTGGTCGAGTAATTGTTGTTGTTTACAAAGCTGTAAACAGACAGAGTAATTAAAAATAAAAATTGTTATTGTCTGTAAGAAGATTACAAGCAGTGATGCACATAACTGTGTTGAATAAAGGATTTTTAATTAAAACCAAGCACAGAATTTATTTTATTTTAACTACAATCTACGAACTCATAAAAACACGTTTTTAAAAAGGTAAAAACGTAACAATATTGACAACCTTTTCGGCCATGGCGTTAGAATCAAGAAAACAAAGTTTCCAATTGAAATGCCCGTAGAAATCGTTAAGATTGGCCCAACGAGCTTTCCCGTAATTGAAAGCCAAGCGTTTCATAGCTGTATGTGAAGTGTTATAAAGAATGGAGAACGGGAAAGATACAGAAATGGTCTGAATGGTCTGAATTTCCGAGAAGTGCAAGGACCTCAACTGCATACTTTTCAGGGTGTGTAATGAGGAAAAGATCGAATGTGATATTTTGGTGCCCATCTACACACGATATGTGAGTAGGTTCATTTAAACATTTATATTTTTTTAAGATTGTATTTAAGGATGGATTTGTCTGGAGGGAGGTTGAAGTTTTTTTATTAAACACTGTTTTCAGCTGGGGTTGGAACCTGGGCCGCATGTGTTGTATGCATGCTCTCTAACCACTACAACACGGCGCTCCAAGGATCTAAAACAATTTTTTTTAAGAATATATACAAACCATAAATATTTATGTCAAAAATAGGTAGGTGTTAAACATTATGGTAAAGAAGCATTAACCCAAAAATTTAATAAACACAATTGCTTTAGACAAAGCCAATCACTTCAAGTTGTTTACAAGTTATGATGAAATATATTGCAAATGAATTGCTTCAAAACGTGGGATAAATTGCTCACAAAACTCAACCTTCAATAGGTTCATGGTGTCCCCTGCTAGTGGCATGAATTGCTCCAATATAAAATAGTGCGTCAAAACGCATCTAAACTTGAAAAATGTAGAAAAAATTGAATGAAAAATGTGTTTGCTAGCAAGATACACCCATATTCTAAGAGGCAACTTAAGCGACATATTTAAAGGTATTTTAAAAGGTCTTTTCTTTCCAAACCTAAAAAGAAACTTAAAATCGGGTAATATTCAGCGAAGTTATTAGCTTATAAGTGCATGCAGGTCCGAAAAACCATTTTTTTACCCGTAACTCGAGATTTTCGAAAAATCCAAAAACAATCCCTTGCTCTACTCAATATCGCCTATCCAAAAAATTGTATCACTTACAAGGTATCTTTCTTGGTCGCAGCTTGTTATTATTTTTTTATTTATTTATTTATTTTTTATATTTTTTTCGCCAAATGGTGATTTTCTTTCCAAAATTTCTGCCACTTTTAAGAACACTTTTAATAATTTTCATTCAGAAAAATTAAAAACCATAATTGGAAACATAGCAGAGAAAAACAAATAAAATTCATAATCGAAACTAAATGAGATATTTATATTCAATAAAACACGACCATATAACGCCCATCTCGAGTCCGAGCATTCATTTGATATGTATCTCGTATGAATGCTTAGGAATAAATAATCACGTTTTTGACAACTTTGAAATGAACACAAGAGTGATAATGGGTCAGGGTTAGCAAAACACTGGGTTTTATTGGGTTTTTATTTTCTGTTTGTTAGTACAATTGCGTTGTTTTACTATTTATAATGCAATTTTTCACTCTTAGTGGGATCAAGGCGGCATTGTGTATTATGAGCTGCTAAAACTCGGTAATTAGAGCAGACAGCAATTACTTCGTTTGAACTATGCATAATGAGGAAAACGGCCGGAATATAAAGAAAAACAGACAAATAAAGAATAACAACACTGTCTCACATCGCAAAAGTTGCCAAACTGTTGTTAGAAACAATTAAATGTCGCACCCGCCGTATTCTCCAAACACTGCTATTCCTACTATTGGCTATTTCAACGGATACAATAACTTTTGGCATATCACGGAATAACTTTTTTTGAAGAAATATAAAATCGGCTTCAAAGTGGTTCGCCTCAAAAGACGAGAAGTTTTTCTTAAACGGAACTCGGACATTGGATCAGAGGTGGGGGAAAGATGTAAGCAGTGATTTCATACATTTTTATTTTGGTAAATTTGTTACTTCACATCTGTATTGAGCAAAAAATGGACCGAATAAATTTGTGCTCCTAATATGTAACTTTTAATTATTAAATAAAAAACAAAACCGGGTTTTTTTGAATATTAAACCCTCCCGGGTTTTATTTGGTTATCCAGTAGGTTTCCAGTCCTGTAATGGATTGTTTCCCAAGAACATAAATATATGCATTATTACGATCTGTTTGCATGAATTTAACAATGTTTTTCTAGTACATTTCCAAGTGTGGATTTGCAAAAGTTTCCAGAATTTTACTAATTTTAATATTTTAGAAATAATTTTGTATAAAATTATACACCACACGAGGGTAGCTTGACAGAATCATTCAGTTTTTAGTATTTATTGGTAATCCATATGTAAGCATATCATATATATGCACGAATACCTATGTAATCAAATAAAACTCACCTCTTGCAACTTTTCATTTCAATAGGGTCATAGAGAAGATGATAAGATACACCATTAAAAGGAAAATCATAAATTAATATCGGGTGCATTTATGCATATTATGCATTGATGAATAAAGAAGACCAAAGATATATCAAATAGAAGAATAAAATACATACATACATATGGTATGTATGTACAATACCATAACCAATGATTTCATTGAAGCAATGCAATATTTAGGCATATCATAGACAATGTATACATTTTTGAGATTCTTTCTATAACAACATTTAATTAAATTTTAAGTGTATTTAACATAACACGGTACGACAAAAATGAACGAAGTTGAAATACCTGAAAAATGATACTACTTTTCTGATAGGCGTTGTCAAATAGAACAAGGCTCTGTTTTTGGAATTTTCAAAATACCTCCAAAATCTCGAGTTACGGGTAAAAAGCCGGTTTTTCTGAACTCCATGTACTTATAAGCTAGTGTGGAAATATATTTTTCAATCGAGTTATATTGGGTTTTTATGTTTTTCACACTATTGAAAATATTGTCATTTTGAAACGAATAAACGACTTTTGCTCTTGTTCATTTTTTAATAATTTGTTTTATATTATTTAGTGTGTTATGGGCGATGCTAAAGAAACACACGGTATACCTCAATTCAAAGCGAAGGTTTTGACGATTGGCAGTTCCGGGTCACGACGCATCTGGATTCGCTAAACTTGTTGAATGTTTTAACCGGCAATCCTCCAACGGAAGCAGCTGCCTTAAGAGAATATTTAAAGATGGACAAGAAAACTAAGGACAAAATCGTAAACTTCATACATTCAGATTGCTTGAGCTTTGTGAGGGATAAAGAAACGGCACGTGAGATGTGGAATAGTTTGCAAGCAGCATTTGCCAAGAAGTCTGTAGTGAACCAGTTATTATTAACAATAAAACTGGCTAAATTAAAAATGAACGAAGGCGATTCGATTGTCCCTCATGTCTTGGCTTTCGAAAATTGGATTGGACAATTAAAAATGTCTGGTGCTACGATGGATGACTCTGATGTAATAGCACAATTATTCCAAACTCTCCCTGAGAAGTATGACCCCCTAGTAACGGCTCTTCAAAATATAGACTATAACAAACTGAACTTAAATTTGGTGAAGCAACGTTTAATTTTGGAGGAGACAAAGTTATAGGATCGTAATGATGAAGTTGCTGGTAATGTAGCTGAGTTTTCAAGTAAGAAGTACCCAAAGAAAAAAATTTAACGGTAAATGTTTAAATGCAACAAATTTGGTCATCAACCCAAAGATTGTTGGAAAGGTAAGGCTCGAATGACGAAAACCAAAGCAGTTACTTTTATAGTGAGAAGAAGCCAAATCCAAAATTAAATAGAAGGTAATGAAATTGTTTTTAAACTTGATTCTGGGGTCAGTGATCACATGGCGAATGACAAATCATGTTTTTCTGTAATGAGAAAGTTGCACTCCCCAGTGGAAATTACTGTTGCTAAAGATAGTGAATCTATGTTAGCACATTATGTAGGTTAAATAAGCGGTTATACCAATAAGAACGTTAAATTCTTTATGAAGAATGTTTTATTTACTCCTGATTTAAGAGATAACTTAATATCAGTTAGGAAACTTACAAAAGCAGGTCTTGTGGTTAATTTTATAAATAATACTGCTGTAATTTTAAAAGGTGAAGAAAAATTGGCAACTGCTTATCTGCGAGGCTATTTATATGAATTAAAATTGGATTGTGGAATAAGGTCTGCTTAATCCTGTACAAAAAGTGATGTTGTATTATGGCATAAAAGGCTAGGCCATATTGGTATATCTGGATTCGAAAAACTTCAAAAACTTCAAAGGCTAAAACCTGAGCTAAAGCCAAGAAAATTAGATTTTTGTGACGTATGTATGGAAGCTAAGTTATGTCGAAGCACATTTAATAGTACAAGATCGAAATCAAATAGAGTCTTACAAACCATCTACTCAGATGTTTGCGGCCCAATCACACCTATAACTTGGGACGGGTCCAAATATTTTGTATCTTTCATAGACGACTTCATCCATTTTGCAGTAATATACTGTATCAAGAAAGAGACCCAGGTTTTTCAAAAGTTTCAAGAGTATGAAGCTTTGGTTAGTGCTATGTTTCCTGTGTCAAAAATTTCAACGTTAACCGTAGATCAAGGTAATGAATACATACCAAAGGAACAACAAGACTGGTACAAACGAAAGGGTATTCAAGTCCAATCTACAGTTGCTTCTACACCACAACAAAATGGTGTTTTCGAAAGATTCAATAGAACAGTGACAGAGAAAACAAGGTCTATGTTGATTGAATCCAATGCTCCTAAATATTTATGAAATGAAGCCTATCTGCTGTGTATATTTTAAATAGATGTCCAACTAGAGCCGAATTGCGGTATAGAGAAAAGCCTAGTCTTACAAAAATAAAAATTTTTTGATGTAAAGAAATGGTAATGATAGGCTACGCTCCCAATGGTTTTCGTTTATGGAATATTGAATCTAAGAAAATTTGTTTGGCTTAGGATGTTAAATTTGATGAAATGTGTTTCCCTTTTAATATGAATCAAGAAATCAATGATACCGCTATAAACATTATTACTAACAGCCACGAGCAAGAGGGGGAAGGTGCTGATTGTGTTAAAAGATGTGAAAACTCCGATGAAAATTCTGAAACTACTGGTGCTGAATATATATCGTCTAGTTCGGCTATTAATAACGAAGATATTATTGAAGTTGAATCTGATCTTATCACAAGCGATGAATCCGATGATGAAGGTGAGTCAAATAAACAATCTTGTCACGACGTATCAGAGACCGAAAGTCAATTAAGAAGAAGTTCAAGAATAAGACGTTTACCCAACACATTATATGATTCAAAACAACATTCCTGGAACTTATGTCGAAATTTTTAATCGAGATAATACGGAACATTGGAAGAAAGCTGTTGTGGATAAACTAAAATACATGGAGATAAATAAAGTTTGGGATTTAATAAGAGCTCCTACCTACGTTAAACCCTTAAAATCAAAATATGTATTTCGCATTAAAGAAGATGACTATGGAATTCCTACCAAATATGGGGTCCGCCATCTAATGTTTTTTTTTCAACTAGTGCTCATTTCGTGGATGGTAACACTTAGCTCATGTCTGATTTGCCAGATAATTAGTTTTATCCTTCCACTGAACGAATATGGTTGTGTATACGCTTGAACAACGCTGGGAAATATTGCGACATACTTTGGAAATCATGGTAATGTTGCAGAATGTGTGCGAAAATTGCTCATTGAAGCTCATTTTGATCTTGGTGGGTATGTAAACTAGCAAAATTGTTGCATTTGGGGCACAGAAAACCCGCACGCATACATTGAAAAGCCGATACACCAAAGACGAGTCACTGTTTGGTGTGGATTTTGGTCTAGAGGCATAATTGAGCCATTTTTCTTCGAAAATGAGCAAGGAGTGGCTGTTACAGTCAATGGCGATCGTTATCGGGCCATGTAACAAAAATTGAAGAGGAGGATATTTGCAATATTTGGTTTCAACAAGACGGCACTACGTGTCACACAGCCGAAGCTACACTGGATGTTTTACGCCCTGTTTTTGAAGATCGCATTATCAGCCGCAGAGCTGATGTCGTTTGGCCACCTCGGAACTGGGATTTGACACCGTTGGACTATTATTTGTGGTGCGCCAACAAGCCAGAGAAAATTGACGCTTTAAAGGACAATATTCGTGAAGCCATTAGTGAAATACAGCTGCACACAATTGATAATGTGCTTAAAAATTGCACCAATGGTAGTTTTTTTTTATACAATTATAAAAAAAAAAATTTATTTGGCGGACCCTATATAAAATAGTGCGCAAAACGCATCTAAACTTAAAAAATGTGGATGAAAAAAATTGGATGAAAAATGTGTTTGCTGAAGAAATACACCCACCTCCGTCTTCCAAACATCAGAAACTGAATGTTTTTTGACTAAAAATTGTTTCGCACAGAAAGATCATAACAAGTTTTATCTAAAGGGTGGGCAAATTTGAGGTTAGGAAGTAAATTGGCTTAAAAACAAATTTTGTTTGTTGACAAATTCAGTTTTATGTATACCAATATAAAATAGAAATATGAGAAATATGAGAATTATAACATGTCGGCTCTTTTTACAAAATTTTTAACCACATTTTGGAATTTTGATCTCGCGTTGTGCCACACTTCGGTGGAAATGTTTATATGCTCTACATCATACTCGTATATGTATGCATGTAATAAACATTAAGCACTTGTTTTTGCAAGTGTCTTATGCAGCTTTGAATGGCCTTAATATTTTGCGTGCAATCATTATCATTTTGCATATTATGTTGAGTTTTTTTTATTTATGGTTGTTTTTGTTATTTTATTACTCATTTCAATCGAATTTACAATTTAGACTTTCATAACAAAAATGTATCATTTGTATTTGAAATTTTTGTATTCACGATTATTTTACAAAACAATATCATTATCATCACCAGTCTGTGTAGTCTAAGTTTTACTTTCATAATGAAAACGTGTGTTTTACTGAAACTTCTTATTTTCGCGGCAACATTTTCTTTATTGGCTAAAAGGCTATTTGTTTGTGCAAATGCTGGAGTTATAACGAGCGTCAATTATGCTTTCGAAACTTTTAGTCCCTATGCCTTGATACGGTTTTTTGAATTTAGTGACAAGGAATGGAATATAACCGAAAAATGTTTCAGAGACATGTATGAGTATGTGAATGGCTTAAGAAGTGGTGAATATTGGGCGGTGAAATGTAAGACACATATACAGGTATATGATTTATTATTATATCTATTATTCTCTCTTCTTTGCCAACAAGTGTATGATGCTACAAGCTATTATGCTGGTGCAGCATTTTCTGGTTCATCTACTCGCCTACATAATCCTAATATATGCCGCTCGTTGTCGAAACAATATAATGACTATAATAAATTCCTGCGTCTTCAGCCTGAAAAGCAACTGTTTGTTTTGCCCTTTGATGTGCATTTAGTTTCGGCCCATTTTCTAATGGAAATTGCTCACGATAGTTATTTTCGGGTAAGTTATTATTAAATATTTCTTTTTAAGTTCTTATAAAAATTTAAATTTAAAAAAAAAAATTAGATTTAATTTTAACAGTAGATTTAACATTATTAATTAAGTCCACTATGTATGTAAATAGAACAAAATTCTTAAAAAATCATTGAAGTTATATTACATACTATATGAACATATATAAGTACATACAGTTTGTAAAAAAGATGTTTTCTAAAGTTAAAATCTTATATTCATTTGAGAATTTCAACAACAAATTCTTAACATGTTTATCTGTATTTTTTTTTTTTTATACATCCCATTACTGTACCTATTAAGTTCTTTGAGACGTCATAACTTTTCAAATACACCCACATATTACAACGCTACCAACAAAAAAGATCTTTACCTTTTTTCTTTGCTGTAAAATAAATACTTTCAAAAATAAGGAATTATTAAAATTTCTTTGAATTTGGATCTTTTATGAAAAAAGTTTCGGTTTTTTATGAATGATATCGTATGAAAAAGACGTTACATACTGTTTAGCATTAAAAAATTGGGCAAACGTGCAACAAGTGACTCTATATTTAAATGCAAACATTAAGAGAATACGAGTCTCAAAATATATGGGTTATTCATTGTTTTAAAGGCAAATCAGGAAGAAAATTTCCTGATTTGTTTTTAGAACCGTGTACAAGATCATATCCGGCGCTAAAAAAGTATGAACAATCGAATCGGTTACTAATATGTCCAAAAATGTAACACCCTTTTAAGGTCAAGTCATTATATATCAGTGTAGAACTTCGGAGCGAAAAACTGATCTAATTGAGTTGAGCAGACTCTACGGAATTTAAATTCATACCATTAAAAGAGTTCTGCAGAAATCGAAACATATGATAATCTGGTGTGGACACCCTCAGTTTCTGCCGGGTCTTCAACTAGTTTCATAGTCAATACAAATCATCAGTCACAAAATAGGCAGAATTGAAAAAGTGGGCGTGGTGCCTTCCACTTCTGTGTATCTTTAGAACGGTTAAAACAAAATCTTCTGAATTTGGTCCGCATGAATTCATAGTTAATACAAGTCATCAGTTAAAAAGTGGGCGGAATTAGATAAATAGGCATGATACCTTCCATACAAACTAATTATTAATTTTTAGTCATCTTGAGAATAGTTAAAGTAGAATCAGCCATACATATTAGACATTATTTTTAAATATCTTGAAGACGAGAATAGGACAAGTTTCTTAATTCGATTCAAATAACATCAGTTGGCGTGGCGCCTTTTATTCATAATACAGTATGGGGAAAAATAAGCTTCCAAAAGTAAAATTAATGATCGATATGTGAAGCTTTTTAGTACTTTAACATTTTGTTTAGACCTTATTTTTTATTTATAACGTTAACTTAAATATGTATGTACATCCAAAATTGAAAAAGTTTAATATAAAAATGTATTTCGTTGTTGCAATAAAAGGAAAAGAAATAAGTTACCATTCTCTTTAATAACGGCAGTGTCAACCAAATAGGAGCGACATTTTGGAAAGTTTGTCTTGCATGGTATCTACTAGTTTTAAACACTCTTCCGGACTGATTTTATTTCAATTTGAAATGATATATATGCTCTTAGTTAATTAAAGTTTTGTGGTGCTGCCTCAGAAATTCGAACATAGCCAAAGCATTTTCAATTGTTGGAAGTTCTGGGCTTTGAGGGGGCCACTCTAAAAGTTAAACATTTTGATCTGCAACAAACTCCACAATTTTTTGGCAGTATGAATCGGAGCATTGTTCTGTTGAAATACAAAATGTTTACCTATTTTTTCGTTTTAATAATATATAATATATAATATATAATATATAATATATAATATATAATATATAATATATAATATATAATATATAATATATAATATATAATATATAATATATAATATATAATATATAATATATAATATATAATATATAATATATAATATATAATATATAATATATAATATATAATATATAATATATAATATATAATATATATAATATATAATATATAATATATAATATATAATATATAATATATAATATATAATATATAATATATAATATATAATATATAATATATAATATATAATATATAATATATAATATATAATATATAATATATAATATATAATATATAATATATAATATATAATATATAATATATAATATATAATATATAATATATAATATATAATATATAATATATAATATATAATATATAATATATAATATATAATATATAATATATAATATATAATATATAATATATAATATATAATATATAATATATAATATATAATATATAATATATAATATATAATATATAATATATAATATATAATATATAATATATAATATATAATATATAATATATAATATATAATATATAATATATAATATATAATATATAATATATAATATATAATATATAATATATAATATATAATATATAATATATAATATATAATATATAATATATAATATATAATATATAATATATAATATATAATATATAATATATAATATATAATATATAATATATAATATATAATATATAATATATAATATATAATATATAATATATAATATATAATATATAATATATAATATATAATATATAATATATAATATATAATATATAATATATAATATATAATATATAATATATAATATATAATATATAATATATAATATATAATATATAATATATAATATATAATATATAATATATAATATATAATATATAATATATAATATATAATATATAATATATAATATATAATATATAATATATAATATATAATATATAATATATAATATATAATATATAATATATAATATATAATATATAATATATAATATATAATATATAATATATAATATATAATATATAATATATAATATATAATATATAATATATAATATATAATATATAATATATAATATATAATATATAATATATAATATATAATATATAAGGTCTGCATATAGAAGGTCTGCATCCCTATAGAGGCCTACTTTTAATGCATAATGCGCCGCCTTTTATATAAAAATCACATTACTTCCGAATGTTCTTTTATATACCACAGTATTCTCTTTCCCTCAACTGAAATGTGGCAACCAAAACTGTTACGGTAGCACCGTTCAATACGTAAGTTTTAAGACCGCTAACAATTTCATGACTTTTTCAAGAGTTACTTTATTAAAAAATTTAATAACTACGTCAATTTTCAATGGATTTCTAAACTTTAAGTCTCATTTTGCTCATAACTTAATATAATTTCTTAATAAGTTCATAAATATTACTGTTCCAATATAAAATAGTTATCACAAATGCATCTAAACTTAAAAAATTTAGAAAAATTGAGATGAAAAATGTTACTTAAACGGCATATATATCATTTAAAAGATCTGTTTCTTTCTTTCCAAATCACGAAAAATGCTTAAAATCGATTGATAACTAGCTAAGTTATTAGATTAATTCGAGATTTTGGAGATGTTTCGAAAATTTCAAAAACAGATCCTTGTTTTACTCGATAGCACCTATCAGAAAAATAGTATCACCTTCCAGGTACTTTTTTTGTCGCATCGTGTTTACTACTACTACTACTACTACTACTACAACTACTACTACTACTACTATTATTATTATTAGTAAGTAACTTCATTAGATGTTTTCTAAGAGAAAATATATATTACTTTTTAATCTGGGTACACCGATAGGTAGTGTACTAAACTGTCAGTTTTGTTTTTGGCTGACCAGCGATAGTTTTTTTTCACTACCGATACTATCGTCAAATTCTAAGCGTAAATACGGACGCCACTAAATGTAGTCAAAGTCACATTTGCAAAAATTTGTGCGACGCTGGTTGTTAGCCTTCTGTAAGCTTTTATAGTTACGTAGGGACACAGTTTAACATTTTCTTAAGGTTCTATTTATTAAACTTAAAAAAAGATTTTGCATTTGACCCAAATAAATTACTCTTCATTTCGTCAGACCATATCATGTTGTTTTAATTATTACGGTGCAGGTGTTGCTTCCGTTTGCTGAGAAATTTCGAGGACCATAATTTTAGCTTCCATAAGTTTTTTTTCTTATTGTGCGTCTTGAGACAGGAGAATAAGTCAATTTTTGAGGCTTTTTGATGTCTTGAAGAGATTAATCTTTGAAATACGAATTATAAGTTGACAATTGTTCTACGCTTTCTTCCCATAGTCTGCAGTTTTCTTTCACTGGTTCTTATTAATTACTTTAGTTTTGGAGCACTTCACGGTCTGAGCAATTTTCGCCATATATATAGGGATTAATTTTCCATCAAGAAACTTCAATACATAAAATTTTATTAGATTCTGAAAGACTGTATATTTATTAACATTCTTCCCCTTTCACTTAAATTCTAATAATGCTGCTACTAGTAGTGCTTAAAAAAATCCGATAGTATCGATAGTTTTTTTTGCAAACTATCGAGTAGGCCGACTATCGATAGTTTTGCAGCTCTAACTTCTATGGAACAGCATCAATAGGTTTTTAAAAAAATAAATGCTTTTTTCCCACCAAAATACCTCTATTCGACTCTCAGAGCTAACATAACCAATGTCATTGGTAAAATTTAGCTTGATTAGGGCAAAGTGATAAAAAATTGCACATTTCAGATGTGCGTCACCCGGCGAAGTCGCGGTGGATATGTGCACGATGAAATTCCATCAATAAGCCATTCCAAATTTCGACGACATCTCATTACCACTTTTCTTATTTAAATTTAAGATCAGTATCGCTTATCGAAGGACCCTTTACATAACTGAACATATGTATATTCTCTTGAACTTTCATAAAATGCTTAAAGGCTCAATAAGACGTGGCTTAACATAACGTTGTAAGCGTAACCATAGTCGAGACAACCAAAATCAATTTTATTGGTTATGGCGTTATGATATGCTGATTAGATTGGTTGGTTGCGTTGCAACTGTGCGCCACTATGCATGTATGTATGTAAATTACTTGTTTCACAAATAATGACTCCAACCCTTGCATTTATCATCCAATTAGATAAATCGGGCATCTGAGGTAAAATATTCTAAATTTTGTTTTTAATTTTCAGTTTGAAAAAATTCAACAGATGATTTGTTTTCCGAAATCTTGTACTAATACTGATATGGAAAGCATTTTAGAAGTCTATCTCTTTCAAACTACTCTATTCGTTAGAAACGCCACATATCTGAGTCATCGGATTATAAACGATAATTACAAATTCTATGAAGACTTTAACTTTTATATTATGATGTAAGATGAGTTCAACTTATACATACTCGTATATCAAAAATGATAAATTATTTATAATTATTCCTCCTGTTACAGTACAATCTTGTGTGGTGCAGTGCTCATACATTTAACTGTCCTTATAGCAAAACATTATGTAGTGGAATTGAATCGATCATCGGCCGTCGATAAGCATTCCGATAAAAATTCGAAGACTGGTAGTTTTCTAAAGAGTAATGATTTAATTAATATTGCTGAATGGAAAAATACTTTGGAGAGTATTGATATGAGACATTTTACAATGAATCCAATGAAGACACCGGAAAAAGGTAAGAACATTTATTCAAAAGCTACAAGTTATCAATATAAAAAATGTATTTTTAGAAAACATACCAAAAATTGTTTCGCGACAACATTCGTATTGGTTTGAAGAACTTTTGGATGACGTGTCTTTACCCAATGTGATTTATAATTTATTGCAGACCTCGTCTACGCCCCTTTGTGGAATGATGTTTTTATTTTCGTTACTTTTTATTTGGTTACATTTAATTGCCGAATACAGTTTCATGTCCAATAATATGGATCTGGGCTTAGCATATAATAAAGTTAAACAACGTGATGCCATACTTAAAAGATCAGCGTATTTAATGGATATTTATTTTTTGATAAAGTAAGTCTATCTTGTGTTTTAAGTTTTGATTTGTTTAACAAAAATTATCGTCCGTTTTCAACAGTGGAGCAAATTTATCATATGACTTCTTTAAATCCTTGCCAAAGGACAAATTAAATGTATTCGAACAAATGAAAAATGTTGTGAAACTTATACTACAAAAGCTATTCAGGTAAATTTTATACATATTTTTCAAAATAAGTTGTCCTATGTTCGTCATTTTATAACTCAAGAACCACTAAACCGATTTGTAGACCAATACATGTGTTGAAAAAGTGTACTTTCAACTGGGCGGTGCTACGCCCATATATAATTTTTATTTGTATGTTTATATCTTCAAAATGTTAATAGCATGATTTTCTAAACTTGGTCCAAATAACTTTGTGGTCAAAAAGTGGGAGGAATTGGATAGATGGAAGTGGCATCTCCATTATAACGTAAATATTTAATTTTGTATATCTAGAGAACGGTAACAGCTAAAGTTTCTAAATTTAGAGCAAATAACTTTGTGATCAATACCAATCATCAATTATATAAGTGGGAGTAGCACTTTCCATACAAAATTAATATTGATTTTAGTATATCTTGGAAACGCTAATAGCGGAAGGCTCTGAATTTAATCTAAACAACATCGTAGTCGATACACATCGTCAGTCGAAATATGATCGAAGTTGAATAATTGGGTGTGGTATCTCCCATACCAAGCAAATATTCATTTTTGTATATCTACAGAATGGTAGTAGTGAATGAATTTCCTAAATTTGGTCCAAATAACTTTGTGATCAATGTAAATCATCACTTGCAAATCTTGACGTTAATAAGTCTTCTGGGCCGGATGGTATTCCAATAGTGTGCTTCGAAGCTTGCGTGTCCATTGGCTAATCTTTTCAGCGCGTTTTATAGTGCGGATGTTTATCCATCTTGCTGGAAGGTTGCCAATGTTGCGCCAATCACTAAAATGGGAGAGGCTAGTAAACTACCGCCCAATAGCAGTTTGTTCGGTACTTTCAAAAATTATGGAGAGTATGATACTGCTGATTTGCTAGCTTTTTTCAAAAATCGGTTTTCGAATAATTCGAAAAATAGCAATTCTTAAAAACCGGTTTTCGGTTAATAATGATTCAAATAACCGGTTAACCAGTTCTTTTATTTTATTAAAATTGTTCTTAATTTTTGAAGTGCAGAGCTGTACCACGTCGTTTTAAAAATAAGCAGAAGCTGACGGAAAGCTTAAAATTAAAGTGACAATCAATACTAACAATAATTCTAACAAAACTCATAAAAGCTATTCCAAAACGGTGCAAAGTTTATTACACAAAATACAGAAAGTTGCTTAAGTTTCAACAAGCTATTAATGGAGCTAATTCAGTTTTAGTTGTATTACTTGGTAGAGAATGGAATTAAAGTTGCCTAAGAATTGAATGTTTTACTTTAATAATAAATCTATTAACAATATACGAGTCCTTAATTGCCTCGTCAATAAAAGTTGCTTTGGTTTTGAACAGCGCTGTAAGTAAGTTCATCACCACAACTTTGGGGAGGTTGACTACTTTATTACCCAGTTCCTTTCGGGCCATGGATACTTCCAGAGTTATCTGCATCGCATGGCGAAGGTAGGAGTCCCAAGTTGCGTTTATTGCGAGGCGGTATGTGAGGTAAGACAATGTGGTATATGAGGTAAGACACCTGCCAACCAAGATGTCGCCAGTTCAATCCCAGACCACAACATCTGACAATTTTCAACAGCTATTACCTCACAACATCACTACATTCTCCATATATAAAAATCAATATTTATTTACAGAAGATGAGAAGACCCTTACCTTCCCTACCCTTTCCGATCTACCTTGGTTTTCATGTTATACAAACAGTTATACGATGAGCATATTTGTAATAAAAATATGCAAACGTATAAAAACTATACCATTAAAATTAACCGGTTATTCGTGTTAAATTAATCGGTATATTCTGTATTCGAAAAATAACGATGTTGAAAAAACCGTATTTGACAAAACCAAAAGAACCGGTTAAAACCGGGCGAATAATAACCATCTAAACTCCCTAGTGTCATCTGTGTCCATGGGTAATGTAGATATTGAGGAATCACATACTCTTGATGTTCTGGGTATGAGAATTCACTGTGACGTCCGTTGGCATGACCACATATTTCGAGTGTCGAAAGTGCCTCGGTTTTTTAAGACGGCGCAGGAATTACTTCACTCCATCTGATCTCCTTAATATTTACAAAACCTGTATCTGACCCAAATTGGAATACATCTCACATGTATGGGCCGGTGTTTCAAAGTCTATTTTGGGGCATCTAAACCGCCTACGGGAGAGGGCGAAGGTTCTTATTAATGACGGTAGGGTATCCAACTCTATCGACTGATTAGAGAATCGTTGCAATGTGGCGTGTGTTTCATTGTTCTATCGGTACTATAACGAAATGTGTTCTAACGAAATTAAGGAACTAATTCCTAGTAATCATATATTCTAACGTAGTACTCGTATTTCTCGTAGAGCGCATCCCCTTGTAGTTGAATGTCCTGTGAATCGCAGAACGCATTATAGGGAGAATTCATTCTTTGGTCGCTGTTCGTCTGTGGAACAATCTTCCTACGAATTTCTTCCCCACCACTTACGATATGAGCAAATTTAAATCGAACGTCCACAGACACTGCTCTATCTGTCATACTTCCCACAACCTATTTTCCTAGTACAAGCACAATGCACTGCATGAGTAGAGCATATCCCCTGTGTGCTGGTCTCAAGAAAAAAAAAAAGAAAAGAGTAGACGTAATTGGATAAGTGGAAGTGGCATCTCCCGTACAAAGTAAATATTGATTTTTATATACCTAGAGAACGGTTAGGTTAGCAGTTACTGAACTTGGCTTAAACAATTTGGTAGTCAATACAAATCATCAGTGGAAATTGGATAAGCGGGCATGTTACCTCCCATATAATGTAAAGGTTGATTTTTGTATATCATGAGAACGTTTAAGCTGTAAATTTCTGAATTCGGTCTAAATGACTCGGTAATTAATTCAAATCAACGGTCAATAAGTGCCAGGAATTGTATAAGTGTGTGTGGCATCTCCCATACTTATTAACTATTCATTTTTGTATATCTTGAGAACGGTAATAGTGAAAGTTTCTTAATTTGTTTTAAACAACTTCTTGGCTAGGACATAGATTGAATAAGTGGGCATGGTAGCTCCCATTCATACTAAACATGGAAATTGACATGTGAGGAAAATGGTAACGTGTCATGATCTAAAGTTTCAAGATCTATCTATATTAGTCAAATATTGGGAGAGATTGAAACAGCAGGTATTGCACAAACCACACCGGTTAAAAGCTATGTATATACGTATTCTTATCTATATAACTTATATAAAAATAAGTTGTCCCGAGAAATACATTTTATTGGTATACAACACAAAGCCTCCCAGCAACGCAGGAAGGCTTACTCTAGTATGTATGTAAATCCTTTAACTATAGCAACTTTAATAATTTTAATAGTAAATGAAAAATCGATCGAACATATAATTAGGAAAACTTCTATTGCACGAAACAAATTTGGCGTGCTTGTCAAGTTTTTCAAATAGTTAGTTACGACGGGTAGCCAGACACGTCCAGCCCACCTGGGTCCAGTATTGTTCCCACTGTGATACCCATCAGTAGTCTAGAAAATGGTCAACTTATATGTCCGCGTCCCGATGCGATCCGAACCAACCAGACGCATCTACAAGCGAAGAGATCTTGCCGATATTCACACCGGCCAAATTCGACAAGCCATCAGAAACGGACTGCTAAGGACACTACTCTATCTATCCTCCTTCCCACAACCTATTTTCCTAGTACCAACGCAATGCACTGCGTGAGTAGGGAATATCCCCTGTGTGCTGGTCTCAAGAAAAAAGAAAAGAGTAGGCGTAATTGGATAAGTGTCAGTGGCACCTCCCGTACAAGGTAAATATTGATTTTTATATATCTAGAGAAAGGTTAAAATATCAGTTACTAAACTTGGCTTAAACAATTTGGTAGTCAATACAAATCATCAGTGGAAATTGAATAAGCGGGCATGTTACCTCCCATATAATGTAAAGGTAGATTTTTGTATATTCTGAGAACACTTAAGCTGGAAGTTTCTGAATTTGGTCTAAATGACTCGGTAATTAATTCAAGTCATCGGTCAATAAGTGGGAGGAATTGCATAAGTGGGAGTGGCACCTCCCGTATATATCTAGAGAACGGTAATAGTGAAAGTTTCTAAGTTTGGCTTAAACATCTTCTTGGCTAGGACATAGATTGAATAGACAAGTCACTTAACTTGTGTGTCGCACGTCTTCTTACGCTTGTCTTCTGGAAACAGGCTGCTAGAATATTGATATTTAGGAAGGTTATTTTCAATTGCAGAAATTTAAAAATTTGAAGCAAAATGTATTTCGAAAGGGTGTATCGATTTCAAATTTTTATAACTTAGGGCTTTTTGGATTTCATATGACGATATATTCTTACGCTATAATCGTACATATCGCATTGTTACGTTTTTACCTTTTTAAAACGTTTGAGTCCGTTTAAAATTACGTTCAAATAAAATAAACACCGCTTTATATTGTTGTTTTACAGTTTTTATTTATTCCACTAAATTTTTTATGCTGTTTGTCTTAATACAACACTTAATATTCGTTTATACAACACTTTTATTTAAAAAAAGTCGTAATATTGATGAAATGCTTATAGTACAAGTGTGCAAATTTTCAAACATGTATTTTTTCCGTAACCGTATTCTTTGAACTTAAAAGCTAATTTTCTTGTTGTGTATTTACAAGACGGTCTGCATTATAACTACATTTTCTAATAATTTTCCAGTTTAGTAATTTGCACACTCGTTAGTCTTATTTGCATCCATTATAATTTATTGAGCTCCTTTATTTCATAGTAATTTCTGTATGTTGAAGAGGGGTCAGTCTGGTAAACTAAAAATTATTTTTATTTAAAACAATATCATCAGAAATTTAATCCGCTATAACATCATCTTCACATGTTATATACAGTCTTTATATTCATTAAGTCCTGTTCCCTAAGCAATGAATTGACGATCGTATTGTTGCGTTTAACCTTTTTAAAACATTCGAGTTCTAAATAAAATGCAGCGAATTGCTGATTATTATACTGTCTTTATTGTCCCTATTAATAATAGCACTTATCTAACTAATTCAACTTTAAATAACTTTCTCAGCACTTTTACTAACCCTTTTTACACGATTTTAGTCTTTGACAGTTAAATTATGACCGACTGACTCATTCGCGAATTCTATATGTAGCTATTTAGCAGATATTTAGAAAGTTGTAGCAAATTCTACAACCTATTATAACATTTAATCACCGTTAATTTAAATTTATGCTCATAGTAATTTTCTATCTCAAGTTGTAAATGATGTTGCAATGTCAAAATGTGCTGGCAACGCTGGTCAAACGGATAAAACTATTCCGCATACATTTAGCAAGATGATATAATAATTTTTCAATTTCAACCACCAGCATGACTTCCACAGTAGAGGTGAGTTTCTAGTTTTGATGTACTCGTAGCAAATGTTGACAGTGCTTTTAAGACGAATACATTTTCGTAACAATATTTTACAGTAGCCAGTTGCCAGATGTAACATAGCAAAGTTCTTGACATTTGCAGAAAAAAAATCTTGATTATGACAGTCAAAAATATTGGTGTTCGATAATCTTTGGTTACAAATTGTCGGTAGATGACTCTAAAATATAATATCTCTGGTAATAATTATCGCATCAGATCAGAGTGACTACGGGCGATGGGAAGATCATGGACGAAGCAAGGTGAAGTTTTACTGTGTGTCGGGTGGGATTTAAAGGGAATTATGAGCTTCTACAACAAGGGGGCGAATTACGGCACTTGATATCGAATAAAATTTCATACAATTTTAAAACAATGTACAAAGACATTTCGTTTGATATCAAATGGCGCAATCTGATTGATTCTGACATACTCGTATACTGTGAACAATTAACGCGATTAAATCAAGCAATTCAATTAAAACAGTCAGACTTGATCAGAAGAAAATGCGTTTGTTTCATCATGACAACGTCAGACAACACACATCTTTGATGATCTGGCAGAAACTGAGAGAGCTTGGCTGGGACGATTTGATGCATCCACCATGTAGCCCGGACCTTGCATTTTTGGAATATAATTGTTTAGATCTCTGCAGAACTATCATAATGGCTTAAATTTAAATTCCTTTGCAATTTGATCAGTTTTCCGCTAAGATAATTTTCACTAAAATGTGTAATAGCTTTCTATAAAGCACTGTGTAAAAATAGAATAAAATTCTAGAAAATGCGTTTTAAAAAAATCTTGACTTGACCATATTTTTTCTTGATTCTTGACAAGCTGTAAAAAATCTTGTAAATCAAGCGAAATCAAGGCCAACTTGTAACCCTACTGCTTATACCAGTTCGAATAAAACTTTCAAATACTCCACTCCACCATCCTGACTGAAATCTGCTCTCTGTATCAAACTAGAGGCAGACAGTCATTATTTTAATAAGTCCCATTATGTCAATTGAAATTCCACAATATTGCTGCAAAAATTACTCGATACCACGCTACAATAAGATTGTTGAGCAGAATATAATGAAAAATATATTTACCTCTATTATTTGAGATTGGCCAGCTATGATGACACAGGTTGGTATCGGTCTAAATTACCATTCGACTTGAAGTAAATAAGTCACTATATTTTCATTTCTATATTCAGATTCATCCATTTCAACTTAAAAATAATGCCTTTACTACATACATACATAATTTCCACCACATCCCAATTCCATTTCTCTTACTTAATCAGCTGCACCTGATTCTTTTTCCAGATTCATTGAAAGGAACTTACAGTTTAACGCCGGCTCCGAAGATCAGATTCATTCGAGAAGTTTTTCATATCATAATACTCATAACCAATCGCTAGCTAATGTTATGAGTTTTATTTTCATCGTCACATCGTCCACAAAGCATTCATAGCTGTGTTTCAGTTTATTTAATCAATTTGATCTTTCAAGCTAAGCAGACGATTAATACACTGTAGTAGTGTACACTGGACGAAGCTCCATCTAATTTTGCGTAGTGGTAAAAATCCTTGCTAATTGGTGGTGATCTTTACTTTGTCATTGTAATTTTTTGTTATGTGTTACCGTTGTGGAAAATTGTCAGATGGTTTGGCCTGATATTGAATCCAGGACTTCTTGGTTGGTGGAAGGGGGTGGTGTCTTACCTATCACATTGGCGTCCAATGTTTGTGTTCTAGCTTTTATTTTAAGCATTTTTTTTCTATTCGATTCTTATAAATAGGACTGCCTAGGTAGTTGAGAAAACTATAAATATTTTTATAGAATCTTTGCTTTTGACATAATTTAAGTTCAAACAAGAAGATTCATTTTTTTGCTAAGCCGGGAAGAATATAAAATAGTCCTGGTACTCAGAATTATCGAAAGCCAATAGATCTTAAATTTATATAACTTTTTTAGAAACCAAATGTGTTTTATTACCCTTTGTACGAGTATATGTAGCATTTGTTTATGTATTAAAATACAAAATTAATGTCCACACTTTTTCAATTTCAAACAATATTTAAATTTAAGCGAAAATTAGCGATCGAAAAGATCTCTCAGCACTAGAACTGTTATAGGATAATTAATCATGAGCCACAGGAGTAAAAAGCCAAAATTTTGTATTGTTGTTTTCTTCAAACAACGGTACTTTATAGAACTGATATTCATAGATCGCAAAACTATACCTATATAATAGGTAAAGCATAAAACTAATAACATACTTGTATGTCCCGTAGAGCATTAAGGGGTTAATGCATACATGAACTAGAAAATAGAGCTGCAAACAATCGATAGTACTATCGATAGTTTTGTTTTTGGCTGACCATCGATAGTATTGTCAAATTCTAACAGTAAGTATGGAGGTCACTAAATGTACATAGTCAAAGTCACATTTGCAAAAATTTTCGACGCAGGTTGTTAGACGTCTGTAACCTTTTATAGTTACATTGGGACACAGTTTAACAGTTTCTTAAATTTCTATTTATTAAACTCCAAGTATGAATTGTAGCTAAAATATGTTTGGACATACAATTTTGCATTTGTTCCAAACAAATTAATGATCATTTCTTCAGACCATAGCATACTGTTATGATTATTACGTGGCAGGTGTTGCTTCCGTTTGCTGAGACATAATACATTTTGAGGACTCTTACCCATAAGTCTAGTTTCCATAATTTTTTTTCTTATTGTGCGACTTGAAACAGGTGAATAAATTCATTTTTAAGGCTTTTTGATGACTTGAAGGGATTAATCTTTGAAGTACGAATTAAAAGTTTATCAAAACTGACAGTTATTCTACGCTTTCTTTTCATATTAATTACTTGAGCTTTCGAGCACTTCACGGTCTGAACAATTTTCGCTATATATTAAGGCTACTTAAAATCTTCAATACATCAAATTTTGTGACATACTGGAAAAAAATAAAGTGTCCCTATTATTTGCTTCAACACTGTATATTTATTATTATTCTTTCCCTTTCACTTAAATTCTAATAGTGTTGCCACAAGTAGCACTCAAAAGAATACGATAGAATCGATAGTATCGAAACTATGGGCCGACTATCGATAGTTTTGCAGCTCTACTAGAAAACTATGCGTTGGTCTCGGACTATCAATTATGGAGGTCACCCAATATACAGTATATCAGACTTTTGATCACATACATATGTGAACAAAAAGTTGACATACTGTGTTTATGTTTACCAACTTTAGTTGTTGTTTTTAAAATGTATATAAACATTTATTTTACAGCCTTAAAATATGCTTAATAATCTATTGCATTTTTTTTTTTTATTAAAGTTTAACCCCATCGTACACATTTGTTTTGTATGCTGCTCAACTATTGGATAAATATTTCCATCATAACATTACACTGGAAATACCATCGAGAGATTTTAAAAACTGTCCACAAAATATGTTCAGTAATCTCATCTATATGGACACGTACTTTCCACCGACGGAAAGGGTAAGTGAAATATACATAAAAACGAAAAAAAGTAAAATGAGAATTTTGAATAAATTTAATTTCTTTTCAAGTGTATGCCTTGGACTTGGTTTGTATCGTTGAAAATTCAATTTTATGTCACATCATGTTTATTAATGCTGCTGGTAGAAATCCATTTGCACTATTCCATTGTAATAGGCACTACGGTGTTTGGCATATCAATAGTGGCTTCTACATTGTGGACTTTGGGACCGATCTATGAATATGGTTATACGTATGTATTGTATAAGAAATAATCGGTGTCAATATTGCTAATTTTGTTATAATTTTAGAACTACTCTGCTCTATGATTTGGTAAATTTCAACTTAATTCTGGATAATATTTGTTTATTTGTCATACCTCATCTATTGGGCATTTGCTTGGGTCACATTATTTATAAAGTGAATTATAACTTTGATATTCATATTGTTTTTGTCATCGTAGGTAATTGATTATTAATTGTGAACTAATGGATTATCATTAATTATTTGTAATTTTTTTCTTTAAGGTTGGCTATTAAGCATAGCACTGATAGGTTTTTACGTTTTTGGCTTAAATTTGATTTTAGTCCACGTAAATAAATTATCCAAAGCTCTTATCATTGTAGCCACCCACATTATTTGGTGTTGCATTCTATTCTGGACCATTTTATCTGCTATGTCTAACTATGGTGGTGAGAATGATTAATTTTATTTGTATTTACACACTTAACAGGTCACTCAATAAGTCCGTAATATAAGTAAGAAAAAAAAACAAACTTTTGACAAAACTCGGTTTTATTATTCAACATAGTCATCATTGGATTTAAATTTCTTTACAGCAAACATTCTCTTGAGATCTGAAAACAGAAAAAATTCGCTGTGGGCTAAATCTGGAGAATACGGAGAATTCGAAACCCAACTTATTCAATTTTGCGATCTATTTCATTGATTTGTAGCACAATTTGTGAGGTCACACGGTACCCATTTTAAACAGAGCGTACGCATACCCAAATGTTTGTGCAAAATGGTAAAAACACTACCGTCTGATATTTTTACAATGTCAGCTAGCTCGTGCACCTTTAATTTGCAATCGTTCATAACCAATTTGAAGAATTTTTTTTAAATTCTGGAATAACAGCCTCATTTGGGCATCCACTGCGGTCTGCACCATTTGTGATGGTACGACCTCGTCTAAATTCAGCAATCCACTTCTCTGCTATTTGTCTCGATGGGGCAGAGTTTGGATAATGTTTATCAAGCCATTGTTTGGTTTCCACTGTATTTTTTCATCGAAAGGCCATGCTTTATCAAAATTCGAAATTAACTTTTTTCCATTTTTTTTTTTTTTTTTTAATAACAAAAGTTGCTTCACAAAAAAGGCTATAACTCACGAATTAATAATCAGATTGCTGTCAAATGTACACATACATCGTTTGAAGATAAAATCATATGGTCAAAATTCTAGTAACGCCCTCTATGTGTCAGCCTACGATTTATTGAGTGACCTGATCGTATTTATCTAAAAGATAATGTGGTTTAAGTAATTTCTGATTTTTCTAAACAGATTTTGTGCATAAAATCTTAAGCTTCAAATATGCTCATGCGCTAGAGAAATTAACTCCAATCAATTTACTTATTACCCCCATTGTGATACGCCTATTAGTGTTTACGGCTGATGTGCCCATATATTGGTCAACCGGACAAACTGTGCGTTCAGACAAAACTCTGTAAAGATTTTCATTACCTTTGACGTTTCATTTGTTTGCTTTTTGTTTTCAGTTGGCCACGTTAATTGGCTGTACTCTTATAACTCATGTGTGCTCTTTGATACTCTACATCTTACTTGATGGACCTCTCATGGCTGCACTTGATAATCTATTGGGTAATCATTTATAGAAATTATTGAACTAATACGTGAAAAATGTACAATTTCGATGTTAAAATATTATGGTCTCGACATTAAATAGTTTAATCAGCCAAATCATAAATAAAAATTTCACATGAAATATCTTACTTTTCCTTTTTTTTCTATTACAATTAAATTAACTTTTTCAATTTCTCCGTTTTTATCTCATTTATCGCCCGTGAAGAAGCGACATCATTTCAATGGTAAATAAGTACATAGCTATTCGCAACTGCGCATAGTTTTTCTTAATAAAAAAAATAATAAAAAATGGATTGAGGTGCCATGTAGTGTATTTAGTCACCACCTGTAACTTCTTCCTGTTCAATCGAGGTAAAAAAATCATTACGAGGAACACGTTTCAACAGCCTAAAATTGTAAAAAATCCGACACACATAGAGATAGATTTACTCTTGGCTACGTAGCTTTTGCAAATGTGAAGCTATGACGCTAAGATTTAGCGGGAATATCAACAACAGATGTACCAACCAACGTTGCCACTATTGGTAGAGATCTACCAAAATTGGTAGAATATTTTTCGTTTGGTAGCATGATAGGCTAAGTTAATAAAATTCGTTAATTGCTCGCTATCCTATCTTAAACGAAAAACAAACAGTAACAGCAAACAAGAATAGATTTACTACGAGTATCAACATCAAAATAAAGTGTACACTGGTTTTTTCTACATCTATTTCTATATTTATTTTAAAGTACACTTAAGGATTTACAAAATTTACAAAAATAACAACTGAATTCTTGAAATAACTAAAGTTATGCAATAAAAAGCAAAGTCTTATCAAAGAGAAGAGAGATAACATAGAGTCTCTCACGTCAACTCGAAGATTTGGACAATGCGGATGATATTTGTCTACTCTAGCACACAATTTTAAATATGCAGTCGAAACTAGAGGAACTAGAGAGATTGGCCCATGAGAATAAATAACATACAACACGGAAAACGTCATGCTACAGGCTAAACCAGTCTAGTATGTAGATAGCTTTTGCTATATAGGATATACTATGGTATGGAGAAGCTCACATTTATTCAGACGTACTAAGCTCATATTATTCAATTCATGTGTTAAATCAATTCTGCTGTATGACAGTGAAACCTGTATTGTATCGAATAACATCACACAAAAACTCCAGGTATTCATTAACAAGTGCCTCAGAATCATATGCATAATATTCTGGTTTAAGACCATAAGAAACAGAACTGTGGAGCATTACTAATAAAGAACCCATACTGAAACAGTTACTGGAAATAAAATGGGGATGGATCAGTTATACCTTTCGAAAAAGTTCAGATAGTATCACCAGGCTCAAGAAATCGTTGTCGACACGAAACACCAAAATCAACAGTGGTAAATCGCGTTAGATGGAAATGCTTTCTAGAGGCCATATGCTCCTAAAAGGATTAACGAAAGAATAATGCAAGAAAAACGGAAGGTATTCTATATTTTAGGCGTTAAAAAACGTACAGAGCACCACTGCTCTGAATATATTTCTAGAGCAATGTCTTATTAAGCGAATATTTTAAATTTCATGTGTTCGGTCAAAAAAGTAATAAAAATATAGAGAAGCAAAAACGAGTAACTTTCAGAGCAAAGTTTTATACACAGTGAAGCCCGGTGGAAGTTTTATTAATAGCGTGGGAAGGTTGAAAGCACAGTGCAAGATAAGACAAATAATGATGCCTTTTTCACACTTCCAAGCAACGGTGGCATACTTTCAAAGAATTAAATTTTAATCGATTCGTTAATTTTCGGGAAGCTTTTGATCATCAAGTTCGAAAAGTGACTATTTGTAACAGGAAAGAAATCTTTATAGCAGAAAATCTTGTCTAAATTTAAAGAAACTTGGAATCTACTTCTCGATGATTTAAAATAAAGCAAATACTGAAATGATAAAAACGTGTTTTCTTGTAAGATTTTTTACGCGTAATATATAGGGCATTTTATTTTTGTTGTGTAAAGTTTGTGTTAGTTAAACGTTTTTTTTACTGTCTTAAGGAGTTTGTAAAATTTAAAATGTTTATTTATACACCATTATGGTGTACGCTTTATTTTGCAGCTCACATTCACATCAAAATTTGTTTTTTTTAATAGTTTTTAAAAATTGATAGATTTGTACCGATTTTGGTAGATTTTTTAAGAAATTTTGGTAGAATTAAAATTTTTGTAGTGGCATAAAAACCCAAATTAGAACGATGATGATCAAACAAAACAGCGTGATGACAATAAAACTATCTAAAGCTTTGAAATGGAACATAATGGGATAAGCACATCTTAAAAAGATTCAGAAATAAGTTGATTTTAAACCCTTTATAACTCGAATGGAAAGATGTTAACATCTTTGTGAATTGGTGGTAGATATTAAATGTGCCCAAGTGCAAAAAGACTATAAAGAAGTATAACAAGGATTTAAATTTTATGTTAATTTGCAAATAACGAACTCAAAGATAAACGTTTTTAACCCTTTCAGGGTCAAAAATAATTTTGGTCGAGCTAAAAATCTGAAAATTTATATTTAGGGTAATTTGATTACGCTGAATCCGGAAAAAATAAAATTTTTTTTATTTGGTTGCTCCCAACTGGGTTACAGAATGTCGAATATATTCGACATAGACCTTCAAAGACACCTATATTGAATAGAACATCTGCTGTAATAATATTTGCTTTTTATGTTTATTCAGTTTATTTTTAGTAAAAAAGGGATAACAAATTAAAAGAAAAAACAAAAGATTATATTTCTAATACATAAATATGTACATTATACGAGTATATTAATTATTTTTATGAAATCTTTCAAAACAATTCGAATTTCTCTTTACACAAAGAAATACTTTACATTTTTGGCAACTAATGTAAGAGCTTTTGCCACAACCTTTGGCTTTGTAACGACCTGCGCTTTTAGCTTGTACGAAAATTGGCATGTGCATCTTTTGATCACGACGAACCTCTTGAGGAGGTGCCTTTTGAAAAACTTTTTTTCTTTTCGGGGACGGTGGCAACTTGGTTTTCTCCTTGAATTTTCTTTTGATGGTCTTCCTCGTTTACGTGGAATATTAGATTGTGGCACATCATTTTGAGCTGCGAGTAGAGCTCGGGCAACCTCAATCCGAAAATGCATAGCATCTAGGAATTTACTTGAACGAAAGTTGTCCTGTTGTTTGTGCATACACGTTTGTATAGTGTGCAGTATTTGAAAAGAAATCATCTGCTAAATATTTATTAAAATATGAGAACGGTTTTCCAGCTGCACATACATCATCTGTTTCCAATATAGGCTAAAAAGTAATGCCTCTATAATTTTCTGGTACTCGAACTATTCTCCAACTTATATTGCTTTTATGGGTATACTTTAATGAAATTTCTGGTCCTGTTTCACTACTTGTCTCAATATCTTGGTGATCTCTAGAGGTATCTTCAATATATTCCGTGTCATCAATATTTTCCTCTGAGACAGCTTCATGTTCGCGTGCCTGAATATCCATCGATCGAACCTGCGGTACGTCAAAGGTCACCTCATCATCAGCTCCAGTTGGCTCATCAAGATCTGAATCAGCTTCTAACATGGTCATTATGTCATCAACAGTTAATATTTCCATTTTCTATGAAAACAATTCGAACAGAAGAATAACTTAGTAATGTATAGTAATAGGAAAGAAACAACCTATGAAGGTAAATGTCGAATATATTCGATATTCAAAAACGATCACCAAGAGCACCAGCATTAGTTTTTAATACAAATTGCTTTGAAAAACGTTTACACTTGTATCGATATAGTCCGATCTCTTAAAATATATTTTTTTATACATAAAACGAGATTATTTTTACGGACGTAATGATTACTCTTTTTAAGCTGGTTTTAAAATAACAAAACAGATCAAATACCTTAAAAAACAACAATTGTAAATACAATTAGTGTCTGTCTTTTATTTAACTGTATTTTATTATACAGTAAAAACGCATAGAAAAAGAGTATGTTGTAATGTCGAATATATTCGACAAACCCACTGAAAGGGTTAAAAACTTAACAATATATCATTGGCTTAATATAGAAATGGCGTATTTTGATTGAATTGAGTTTTTAACTTTTTCTGGTAGTGTACTTTCCAAATACATCTTTCTTAGTAAATTCCGTGATCTATGTATCTCTGAAAATAGACCTATAGCTTATTACAAAAACGCCTGAATTAGTTCAATATCTTTTTTTTTTCTTAAGAAAAAATAAAAATAAATAAATAAAAAATTTCATTCATAAAAACTTGAAAAAAAAGAAAAAGAAACCAGTACTGAATTTATTTTTCGTTTTGAGTCAAAATTCCGTTATTTTTTTTTGTATCGAAAATTTTTTAGTTTTTACAGCGAAAAATCGAGATACGTCCTTTCTGTATTAAGCCATCGATATGTCTGTTAGACAAAAACGTATAAAGCTAAGATGATTGTTACTTATTTGTTTCGCACTTAAGTTTTATTTTTTATGGTTATGGACATGACATGGTTCATTTGGTTTGCTTTCTTTTGGAAATGAGTGAGTTTAGAGTAACAATATTGTAATGAAAAAATGGTCCAAATGGAGACGGACAAGAACCTTCCCATCTCGACTGCTTGCTGGTATATCAGTAAAGGCTCCAGCCGCCCTTTTTCAAAATAGATTCTTAGACGCAAATAAAAATGTTTGAAAACTGAAATTTTAGGGACATTTACATCATTTCGATGAAAGAGTGAACTGCTTATTACATTACATTATATACTAACAAATGAAAGTCATACTAAGCACTTTGTTTTTTATTATGAGTGAAGTTTATTTTAAGAAGGATAAGTACAAATATCAATAGAAAAACGAATTTTTTCTGAGTCTCTTGAAAAATTCTTTTATTGCAAACCCTCTCATACAAAAATGCTAATTCTGAGCTATAAGAGCTCTTTATAACGAAGTATTCGTTCAAAAGCCTCTATACAACGAAGTCAGAATTAAGAAAAATTACATTTTAAGCAACCGGGGAAAGTCCCGTTAAATATCGATGTTTTAATTCGGAAATTGCTTAAATAAACAAAAATATACAATATTTTATAAAAATCTAACAAAAAACGTAACATAGTGTTTCATTTGGTATTTACTTCTTGTATAAATCATTGTTTATTACCATTTTCATATAAAATATATAGTTTTTAAAAAACTAAGTATCATTTCATTCATAACTAGACATACTAAAGGGTCCGCCAAATATTTTTTTTTTTTGAAAATTCTATAAAAAAAACTAAAAACAACATTCTCAAATTTCCTTTTTTATTTGAAAGTTCAATCCTTCCGGTTAATAATGGAAAATAATTTCATTCAAATGGCTGCCTCGTCTGACCATGCAGTGGGCTATACGATCGGTCCAATTTTTAAGCACATTATCGATTGTGTGCAGCTGTATTTCACTAATGGCTTCACGAATATTGTCCTTTAAAGCGTCAATTGTCTCTGGCTTGTTGGCGTAACACTTATCTTAGACGGCACCCCACAAATAATAGTCCAACGGTGTCAAATCGCAGCTCCGAGGTGGCCAAACGACATCAGCTCTGCGGCTGATAATGCGATCTTCAAAAACACGGCGCATAACATCGAGTGTAGCTTCGGCTGTGTGGCACGTAGCGCCGTCCCGTTGAAACCAAATGTTGCTAATATCCTCCTCTTCAATTTTTGTGAACAAAAATTCGTTCAACGTGGCCCGATAACGATCGCCATTGACAGTAACGGCCGCTCCTTGCTCATTTTTGAATAAAAATGGCCCAATTATGCCTCTGGACCAAAATCCGCACCAAACAGTGACTCGTCTTGGGTGTATCGGCTTTTCAATGTATGCGTGCGGATTTTCTGTGCCCCAAATGCGACAATTTTGCTTGTTTACATACCCGCCAAGATCAAAATGAGCTTCATCTGAAAAGATGACTTTTTTGGTAAAATCGGCATCTTCTGTAAGTCGATCGCAGGCCCACTTAACGAAGCGAAAACACAGTTGGCTTAAACTCTTGAACCAATTGGACTTTGTATAGCGTCATACCAAGGTCTTTATGCAAAATTCGTCTCAATGATGTCTCCGAAATGTTCAATTGTTGAGAACGACGGTGAATTGATGTTGATGGCGCTTCACATACACTTTCTGCCACACCTGCAATATTCTCGGGTGTACGCACTGCTTTTGGCTTTTCACGCTTTGGTTTATCAATGAGGATGCCAGTTTCTTTCACGGTGCCAGTTTCTGACGGTGCTTGTCTTCTTCCAAAATCCGTACACAATTTTCGCACATATTCTGCAAGATTACCATGATTTTCAAAATAATGTTGCAATATTTCCCAGCGTTGTTGAAGCGTATACACAACCATATTCGTTCAGCGGAAGGATAAAACTAATTATCTTTCAAATCAGACATGAGCTAAATGTTACCATTCATGAAATAAGCACTAGTTGCAAAAAACAAAACGTTAAATGGCGAACCCGATAGATTTATTTATATTTTATTCTTGTATTCTTGTGATATTTTTGATTGTTGCATATTGTTTATGTTCAAATTTTAAAATATTTCACTTCATAACCTTCGTCAATTTCATGTAAATTTATTTTCACTTTATACTTAAATAATCTTAAATTTTATACTAAAATTATTATTATTAATTATTCCTTCTTTTTTATTATTATAGTCATTATTTTAATAATTAATTTTAAGTTTTTAATGTCATTGTTTTCTTGATATTGTAAGACGCATAAGTATGCTCAGTTTCATACTGCAATATAAGACTCTGGTCTTGTGTTTGAAATATTGAAGTAAATGAATATATAATACAAATTACAAAATTTTTAAATTTATCGAATTTTAAATGATATATATAATAATAAAGATTAAATTCTAGAGAATATCGTAGTATACGTTATTTTGACGCTCACATAGGTATAACGAATCAATGGCTATAACGAGGGGTTTTTCGATACCCTTAACATTAGTTATATGGAAGTTTCACTGTATATTCTATCTTAAACTGTTTTCTGCATGCAGATTATTCATATTCATTTTTATATATAATGGATGCGATCGATGATGGTAGTTTAAGTTCCTTTAACCCTTAAATGCTCATTTACGCGTATTTTGTTTAAAAAAATATATGATAAGTAGTTTTGTGATAAAAAATAAACTGCGTCCTCATTTTTGTAAAAAGAATTAAGTGGTATTTAAAAAAAAGACCAGTTGTATCTTAGAGGATACACTGAGCACTCTCCCTATATAGTCTCCAAAGAAAAGTATATATTAAAAACATATATAAATGATACAAATTTGATTGTGTCTAATATTTTTATTTAGGCAAAGTTAAAATAATTATATAACATTTTAATAATTCATACACACAATAAAAATAGAGGATAATAAAAAAAAACTACAATTCATACAATACAACATCTAATTGTGATGGTACTTATAAAAACAATTTTTTTCTGATGTTAAACATAAATTTAGCTTGCATTTGGTGCAAAACATTCTTTGTTTGGTAGTTTGCATCTGCCTTTTTTATCCATAGTACTCCAGTGGTCCATCATATCAAGCCTGGTGTCCTAGGAAGGTCCTTTTTGAGTATTTGGTTTTCGGCGTTTTTCTTCAAGTTGACTTTCAGGAGTAGGTCGTCCACACTGGGAAGAAGCTTTTGTGTTGCAACGAAACAAAGCGTCAGCTACTTCCAATTTAAAATCAATAAGTCTCATAAGTCATATCAAGAAGATGATAAAATATTCGATTAGTCCACTTTCAGCTCTTCATCATGATTTTGTGGCGGCTCATTGAGCTGTCCATTAAATCGACTCCTCCCACGGAATATTTTTTGTTGTTTTGTCTTTTTTATCAAATATTTTTATTGTTACAGGTTCCTTATGTGGATTTTTACTATCTGTAGGTGTAATCCCTACGTAAGTCGAAACCAGGTTAACAAATCTGTTGTCTTTCCATGACAATGATGTTATGTCCATGCCATAAATATTACAAACAAATTCCTGACTCGTTCCTCATTCATATTTCATCACTACCTTCTCATCGGGAAGTTTAGAATTTTTGATTCGGTTTCGCTGAATTGTACCTACTGAAAGTATACCTTGTAAATGCAAACTAACAACGGTATTTTTGTATAAATATTGTCAAAGTACACTACATAATTTTTAAATCTGTGTACTTCACGAAGTAGGCACACAACTATATTCGCAGAAGATTTGAAGATCCGGTTCTCCTTCAGCACAAATTTCATTTGATCCACTTATATATTTCAAATTTATATGCATATCCCATTGTATCGCACATAACACAAAATTTAAAGCCTAACTTTTTGGGTTTATTAGGCATATATTGCTTCATATAACTGCCAATTTTCGAAGAGCACATTTGCTTGTCCACACATAACCTGCTCAATTTTGGAATTGAGAGATTCAATAATTGGTCTGATCAGATAAAGTCTATCTCGATTAGAATCATCTTGAGAAGGTTTTTTATCCTTATCATTAAAATGTATAATTTCTCGAATTTTTTCGAAGCGTCTCCTGGTCATATGTTTTTTATAATATTAACGCAACGATCCTCTTTTTCAGACCAGTAATCTCGGGAATTTGGAAGCTTATAGTAAGACATATAAAAAAGAATTCCGCTAAATCTACAAATCTATAAATCTAGTTCCGTTATGCTAAAATTTATGTTATCTATTCCTGAATATTTTATAGACTCGTTAACTATATGTTCCTCCAAAGATTTTGGAAACAAGTGACGCCAAACTTGGTATGTGGTTTCCAATCCTTTAATATTGTCTGGAAGACTTATATCCCCCTTTTCCCACAAAACCTTTTCAAATTCGGAAGACTTGGGATTTATATTAACACCATTGAATTCAGAAGAAAATGTTGACCAAACATTTATAGGACTAGTTTGTAAAGAAGACGTAGAAGGCATTAAATTGAGCTCTTCTGATTGTTCGTAATACGTATTCATGTCCATATCCTGATCATCATTCATCATTTTGACAAAAAAGTCATGTACAGATCCTTCAAGTTCAATTTCTTCGAAGGATTCATAGTCGAGAACATTTTTAAGAATTTGTTGCATTTTAGATGTTCCCTCTGTGTCAGTGCTATTGTAAAGAAAATCATCGCTATTGCATAGCAATTCGCGTACTTCTTCATCCGTCAACTTTCCTTTTTTGCAAAGATCTTTTAAACCCTGACATACCTCAGAAATATCCTTAAAATAACAAAGTCAATGAAAATAAAAAAAAATAAAGGAACTATATTCCACTATAAACAATATATGATTGAAAACAGTCAACCTGTTTCTTCAAAGCACAATCTATGAATGAAAATAAAAAATAACGCAGCAGAAAATTCAAATAAAAACGAATTTCAAGTTTAGGGACGAGTGCTCAGTGTATTTTAGAAGACACAACTATTAAATGAGGCTCTGTGACAAGGAATCGGAATATATTTTTTCCCTATTATTTCTAAACGCTTCTAGACATATTTTTAAACAAGATAATATTTTTTCTTGATATCAATTTGTAATCCTGTCTGATTTTTCAATGTAGCAAAGCACCTAATTCACCGAATTTAGAATAAATATAATTTTCAACTTTGATGTTTAAGCAATCAGAGAATTCAACATTTTTTCCTTTGAAATAAATTTTAAATATAAGACTGATGCTTTCTGAATGAGTTTTTACTATTTTTCATTTATTTATTTCCTAAATAGAACAGTGAGAATTTTTTCTGTGGCTGTATCTTTAAAGATACACTGAGCATTTGAGGGTTAAGTGAGAATGGAATCAAATATAATTTAATATCCTAATTCCTGTTTGCATGGCGAATTATGAATCATTTTCAATTAAAAGTTAATACTTATTTATATAATAGAGGCCGGCTGATTGCCTCATTGATGAATGGAAATTTAATTAAATTGTATTCGTTGTAGATGAGTGCATATACTACAGTTTTTTTTTTTTTTATTTTAACTTTTTTCTATAATTAAAATACCCGTAATTATTATTTTTACTGCATTTCACAATACTAGTATTTCACCTGAGAAAATTTGGAGAAAAAAATTAAAATCAACGTATATACAAGTAAAACAAAAATTACATTAACAAAAAAAAAAAAAAAAAAAACAATTGAAAAGGTAAAAAATAATTAACACTAAATACAGCAAACAAATTACAATTTGTATTAAATAATACCATCATTGTGTAGTAAATTTTGTTTGTAATTTCTTGAACAAAATATTTATTTTAAGAGAACGAAAACAAGCAAAAAATTAAAATTTGGTAATAATTTACAATGAAAGCATATAAAATAAATATCAAAAAGTTAGGGAAGAAAGAAAAAAAGTACTCTTATATTATTATTGTATTTATTTTATAACAAACACTAAAAAGAAAACAATAAAAAGCCAAAATACTTGTATTTCGTCACGCTAATTCACGCCGTTTTCTAAAGAGTTTTATTACATGATTATTTATATTATTTAATTATTGTTGTTGTTGCTTCGTTAAGCTCTTGTTATACTTACCCAATTTTTATTCAAAAATAACAGTAATAACACCCACTGGCCAAAATTAAGAAACAGTGTTGTCTATTGAGTGTTTTTTTTTTAATTTCATTTCTTAACTTTTACCCTTAATCGAAGGCTGGATATAAGTTTTTTTAAATGGATCATATCAGTTATATCATATCAGCTTCCAAAAATTAAATTTACGAGTAAATATGAAATAAAACATCGTGTAAATATCGGTTGTTGTTGTTTTATTTTAAGCGTTTACTTATTTAACTTTCATTTATAAAATTATAACTATTCACTATCCCACTTGTTTATCTTGCACTTAATACTCGTTTAATACACAAATACTCAACACATTTATTTACGCCTTAACACGGCTTTACTTTATGACTGCAAAACTAAAGGGTCAGCCATCTAACTTTTTTTTCAACTAGTGCTTATTTCGTGAATGGTAACACTTAGCTCATGTCTGATTTCACAGATAATTAGTTTTATCCTTCCGCTGAACGAATATGGTTGTGTATACGCCTGAACAACGCTGGGAAATATTGCGACATTACTTTGAAAATCGTGGTAATGTTGCAGAATGTGTGCGAAAATTGCGTATGGATTTTGGAAGAAGAGAAGCACCGTCAGCTCCGTATGTTCGTTATCTTGTGAAAAAAGTGAAAGAAACTGGTATCCTCATCGATAAACCAAAGTATGAAAAGCCAAAAACAGTGCGTACACCCGAGAATATTGCAGGTGTGGCAGAAAGTGTGCGTGAAGCGCCATTAACATCAATTTACCGTCATTCTCAACAATTGAACATTTCGGAAACATCATTGAGATGAATTTAGCATAAAGACCTTGGTATGACGCCGTACAAAGTCCAATTGGTTCAGGAGTTGAAGCCAACTAACCATCCAAAGCGTTTTCGCTTCGTTAAGTGGGCCTGCGATCGACTTACAGAAGATGCCGATTTTGCCAAAAAAAATCATCTTTTCAGATGAAGCTCATTTTGATCTTGTCGGGTATGTAAACAAGCAAAATTGTCGCATTTGGGGCATAGAAAACCCGCACGCATACATTGAAAAGCCGATACAACCAAGACGAGTCACTGTTTGGTGCGGATTTCGGTCCAGAGGCATAATTTGGCCATTTTTCTTCGAAAATGAGTAAGGAGTGGCCGTTACAGTCAATGGCGATCGTAGTCGGGCCATGTTGAACGAATTTTTGTTCCGACTTAGTAAAACCTCACCAAATAAGTTTAACGGAGACAAATCGAACAATATTGGTGGTCAGTTCACATAGCACTCGTCGTTGTCTTGGCCAACGTCGTTGCCAAAGAAATATGGCCCGCTGACAGCGTTAGCCCAAAATCCCCACCAAAAAGTGACTTTATCGTTAATTTGACAGTTTTGTTCACTGACGTACCCATTCATCCAGTAATGGTTCCCATTACTAAAGATCACTATTTGATAATAATTAGGGACCGTTTCCAACAGCTCCTGTTACCATTCAGTGAAAAAACGTATTTGTCTATAACAGCCTTTCTTTAGCTTTTCGGTCTGTTGAATTTTGCACAGATGCAGTCACGGCAGGTCATGGCATGAAATTCGCGAAGTTGTGTTCTGCGAAAGGAATAGTTCTTGTAAGCTGTACAAAATCGACCGTCTAGATTTCTCTCGATGTCATTCACACTTTGTAAATGACGAAAAAATCTTGTTTTTATGTATACCAACGGCTTTAAATGTCACCATACTAAAGAAAGCTAAAATTTAGCGATATCTGTTATGAATCCATGATTTACATTTGTCAGCGTTGATTCACTATGACACTCGCCACCGGTCAATTCCAAGTTACTTCAGATTTTTATTCAAATTTAAAGAAAAATATTCATAGATTTTAAAAATCGTTTTGATTATGTTGTTTTTATTTAATATTAGGAGTACAAATTAATTCAGTTCATTTTAAGTCCATCGTGTGCTTATGAAAATTTACGTTAACAATGCTCCAACTA